>CM074434.1:6272500-7472500 GCA_037101425.1 Elopichthys bambusa
CAAACAATGAACAATTGCATTACTACTGAGTAACATGAACAAAGATTAATAAATGTACAAAAAAATATTGCTCACTGTTAGTTTATGTTAGTTAATTCATTATTCATTATCATTCATTCAGCCAATCAACTTTTGCCCCACTAATATTACACCACTTTCAGATTATATACAGTGGTGTAGTAACAGTACACAAATGTATTTCTGTCTTGAAATCCATCACACAGAAAACATATCAAATAAAAATTGATAAAAATGCAGAAGTGAAAAACAATCTTTACTCCACATCATTGCCCTCTTGAACTCCATCACAAAATAATAAAACAAGCTTCATGCTGTATGATACTTTCATTCTAGTTCTGCTGAAGAGGCTTACAGCTTTATACAACATAAGCTTCATATTATGAAGACAGCAACAGATGCCACAACTTCTTAATGATATTTAGTCTGCAGGCCGCATTCAATATAATCTTGAGATTTTGTATTTGGGCCATTTAAACTTAATATAGCATGGCACGCCTTATGTTAGAAAGCTCCATCACTATAGCTTATGCCTCTCAGTTTCAAATCGCATTACATATGTTCTTCATAAAACATCAATATTTGTTTTGATAGTAGAGTGTTGTAAAGTCTAACCCTTACAGTAACACTTTATTTTAGGGTCTTTTAACTAACTGTTTTTTGGCATGCATATTACTAGAATATTGGCTATTTATTAGTATTTATTAAGCACATATTAATGCCTTATTCTGCATGACCTTATTCTACATTCCTAATCCTACCCAATACCTAAAGTTAACATCTAATTTACTAACTATTAATAAGCAGTAAACTAGTAGATTATTATGGAAAAAGGCATAGTTAATAGTTTATATGTGTTCGCTATAAAGTTTATAGTGTTACCACACTTACGGTAGCCAAACATTTTATCGCCAGAAGTGGAATTATTGTAAATGCTGATCTCTTCATACAAAACAGCAGATGGCACCTTCCACACATTATTATTAGGAGTTCAAGCGCATAGCGCTGAAACCCTATTGTGGTTGTTAAAATTTCCAAGGATCAGCATTCTCCCCTAAAGTGATCAGGCAGACCTAACCATAAGCTGTAGTGACTTGAAATGGTAGTACTCACCCCATTTACAATGTCATCAAGGCATTCCCTAATCGGCTTAATGGTGGCAGTACCAGTGGTCAAAAGTACGCAATGGTTCATAACTCCTAAAACGTTCGTCACAGATGAAATTTTCAGGTATTTGGGATTTTTTGAAAAACCTACTTTTTAGTCCTACTAGTCCTAGGTTTTTTTGCCCGCTTGCAACCGTATCTGTGCAGGAAGATTCTCTGGAGTCTGACTGTCAATAATTATTAAAAAAAAAAAAAAAAATAATTCGCAGGACAGCAAAACGTTCAAAGTGGGCGTGGCCACTTTTACTAAAACAGCTATTTCTCTTGAACGGAATGAGATGATTCCATTAAACTCAGGGTGTGTCTCAATCTGTTCCCCAGCTCCCGAGTTCGTGAATCAGTATATCGTGTACACGAATTCGGGCACTGGTAAGGACAGTAACTGGCACTGACTCACTACATATTGGGACACTTATGACTCTGTTTCCGGCGATGTGATAATGTCGTCATTGTACAACATCACTACTGGTATTATGAACACTTGTAATGTTATTTAAAGTACATTAAGATAAATTATTTGCTTACATATATGTGCAACATTTCAGCCGTGAATAAATTATAAACATTAGCTAGATTATTTTCATTACCTGTCTAGCAATGTATGTTTATGCTGAAATATAATAAAATAATGGTTTGTATTTTTAAAAACATCTATCGTGCGTCGTTATGTGTAGTGAGTTGGCTCACGTGATTTAAGTTTTGCGCTTCAGAATTTCCATTAAGGGAGCATAGTGAGCATCAATGCTCCCTGGTTTTCACGGTGCATTGTGGGACTTTTTAGGGAGCGAACATTTCAGTGCCCTGGAAGGATTCTGCGACTGAGACAGCTTTTAAAATGGCTGACTTCCTGATCAGTGCCCTGACTACTGAACTAGGGAGCTGATTGAGACACACCCTCAGTAAACCTATGCATTGGCTCAGTCTGTGGTCACAAGAGTAAGGACATGGCAGCTGGCCACTTGGTGGCGCTATGAAATAAAAAACAAACAAACATGAAAACGGCTATAGCTACACAACAGTCAGTCCGTTTGACTTGAAAACTGGCATGCGGTGTCTTTGTCCAAGGTGCCACGATTGACTACGAGGACATTCGCGTATCTCAAAAAACACAGCTCCTGTCGGCCAATGAAGCTCAAGCGGCTGTCAGACAAGGTTAACAGGGGCCGATCGGAATGAAACTCACTGGGCCTGTTTGAGAAATTAGAGAAATTAGAGAGAAAGCAGCCACTGGGGGACGCCTTCACATTTTTCATGTGTATCAATGTTGAACAATTTTTCTGCTTTTTTTTTTTTTTTTTTTTTTTGTGAAAACCATGATACTTTTTTTCCAGGATTCCAGGAATGATGAATAGAAAAGAAAAAAAAAAACATTTATTTGAAATAGACATATTCTCTAATATTGTAAATGACTCTACTGTCATGTTTTGATATAAAGTATAAATGGTCTACTGAGACAGTATTTATACAATTTACATCATAATAAAATCATAATAAAAAGACATGGAAGACTGGAATTTCATATTTCATATAATGTGACAAGATAAGCTTATTTTCAATGTAGACTTTAACTTGTTCATAATTAATCGCCTAAAATGTAATTAATTATTTTTAGGGATTTACTGATATATTGGGCAATAATTGGTATCAGCCGATAAAAGCAATTATTTTTACTATCAGTCATAGCTTGATGATCAGGGCTGATTATATCCTGTCAATCAAAAAGGGGCGGATAAATGTGTTAGACTGCAATTCACGCTGTGTTAAGAAAATGTTTCTTGTGTTGAATTTAGGGCCAGTAACACATTAACATTAAATAAATAAAACAGTGATGTTAAAGCAGGCTCTATTTGACCCTATGAATCACCCGTAGTTCAAGCCAGGGTTGCCAGGTCTGTGGTTTTTACCTACACCAAACATTATTTGTAGCGCACCTCCCATCCAATAATCGCAAAGACATTTGTCTTATTCAAATTCAAATTCTATTTTATCACAAAATTCAAATGACAAATGACATTTTGATGCTCTTAAATGTGACGTGACAGATCGCTGTAGCGCCTCAGTTCAAGCGGAAGCATGAGTCATCTCTTTCTCTTTAATACAAGTTACAGCACGAAAAAAGTATGCATGAACATCAAAAGGTATGTTGAAAGGTACAGTATCATTTCTGTTCACTTAATCTGTTTCAATTGTAGAAAGACATAAATAAAACAGCTTGTGAACAATATGTCACTTATCCTTGTATTTACCTCAGGGAAGTTTGTTAGTTAAAAAAGAAAGAAAGAAAGAAAGAAAGAAAGTAACACAAGTAAGGAGCTTATTTACTTTTAATTATGTATGTTTGAATACATGTGTCATGGAGACAAGTGCTTATGAAAACTTATGTGCAACTTCATTGTATACAAACATTTCTTTTTTTTTTTTATCTGAGTGTAATTATTGTATCTGAAAATAAATAGCAGTTGAATATAATAGTTTGGGCTCTGTTGTTAATTTTAAACTCTAATTATTATAGTAATGTATCAAATGAGAAGGTTCCCTGTATAGTTTACAGAATTAGTTTGGAGAGATTATTTTTTTCCCCTAAGAAAATTAAACTATCAGTATCGGCAGATATCATTCTGAATAATTGGCTAGCAGTACCGGCGAATAAATTTAGTATCGGTGCATCTCTAATTATTTTCATATTAAAATCTATTCGTTCATTTTACCACATCAAGCTGCCAGTTGTCAAAGTACTTTCCCTTCATATGCCGCAGATGATCTTCAACTTTTCCTTTAGATTTAAAGCCACAGAACTCTGATACATGTGTCATTGATAGTGAAGTGCTGCACCTCACAGAAGCTCTCTGTTAAGAACCTCCCTGAAGGATGACAGCTTGCTGTACTTTAAACAAGTGCTCTAGACAAAGCTTCTCATAAGAGGCTCAACACGGAGAATTTCTGACAATTTTCACACAAACCTTCAACTCTCACATTTAGCCATTATATTTGACAGGAGGATAGGCTACATTAGATTCTTGCTGCTATACTGACTTGTGTGTGTGCCGCATCCTAACCATACATGATGTGAAAAAGGCTCTCTTCCACTTAAATGTGTGTTGTTGTTGTTTTTTGTTTTTTTTTTGTCCTTTTGTTTAGTCACATCACTTATATGCACTCAGAAAGAAATTTACGAAAGCATTCAAACGTACAGCCGTTAAACACAATAATAAGCCTCTATTTTTTCTTCTAGGTATCTACGTCACTCTACACAATAATGCTTCATTCAACAAAGAAGCATGACGTCTCAAAGAGCTCTGCTATGCACTGAAATAGAGACAGTGCTTTGGCGTAAAATAAAAGTAGGCAATGCAGAAGAAAAACTGAATTCATCAAGCGTTTCTCACATTTTTTTGTCACTTCACAATTGCTTTGCTGTGGGCTGTAATTAACAATTATTTCCAGTAACATGCTCCAGCAATTAACTGAGAAATTGAACAAGTGGTATATAATGTGCAATGTTTCACAACGCAAGACACTGAAAAATGTTATAAACTGACTAAAACCATTTACATTAAAGACCATTCCTATATTCTTGTTTTAATTTATATTAGCTACTCATTTAAAATGATAGCAAGTATGACTTTTCATTATGCAGTACAGGGCATCTTCAATCTTCAGTGAATCCTGGATCTCCTCTGTTCAGATGTGTCTCTTAAGACGTATTTAGAAACAATTCTGAGATATGACTCTTCGGATTTGTATCGCTGGCAATGAACAAAGCATCCATCACTATTAAAATGTGTATTTTTGACTTTTTCTCCCATGTAGTCCTACAGTTTACACGTATGACAATTACTATAAAGTTATCAAGATTGTACTACTGTACATTTCTGAAACTGATCTAGTTATCAGTTCAGCTCTGCTTCACTACTAGAATGTCTGAAAAATTTGACATGGGGGAAAAAAAATGGTGTAGGATTTCAAATAAAACTATTTTCACTCAGAAATGACTAGTAAATTTCACAATTACAAAGGAGTGGCAAGTAACACATCAAATTAAACATAAAATGTTGAAGTAGAAAGACTGAAATCATATTTTCTTGTGAAACTTACTCCAATAATTTTACTAAACTAGTCCTAGTACTAAACTACTGTAATAAAGCTATATTCAAAGGCTGTGGCTTTACATTGTGCTCAATGATAATTATATTTTTATATTTTTAAAAATAAAAATCCATGTGTTTTACTAAAGCATTTAGAGCAGTGTTATTTAGTTTTTTTTATTTTAGTTTCAATAACATTTTGAATTAGCTTCTATTTTTCTATTTTTAATTTTTATGTTAATTTTAGTAAAAATGGGTCACTCTCAGGAGCTCAGTAAATTCAAGAGTGGTACCGTGATAGGTTGCCACCTGTGCAATAAGTCCATTTGTGAAATTTCCTCACTACTAAATATTCCACAGTCAACAGTTAGTGGTATCATAACAAAGTGGAAGCAATTGGGAACAACAGCAACTCAGCCACGAAGTGGTAGGCCACGTAAAATCACAGAGGTGCACAGTGCGCAGAAGTCACCAACTTTCTGCAGAGTCGATAGCTACAGACCTCCAAACTTCGTGTGGCCTTCAGATTAGCTCAAGAACAGTGTGTAGAGAGCTTCATGGAATGGGTTTCCATGGCCGAGCAGCTGCATCCAAGCCTTACATCACCAAGTGCAATGCAAAGCATCTAGAGAGACGTCTAGAGCAGTGGAGAGACGTGCTCTCTGGAGTGACGAATCACACTTCTCTGTCTGGCAATCCGATGGATGAGTCTGGGTTTGGTGGTTGCCAGGAGAACGGTACTTGCCTGACTGCATTGTGTCAAGTGTAAAGTTTGGTGGAGGGGGGATTATGGTGTGGGGTTGTTTTTCAGGGGTTGGCCCCTTACTTCCAGTAAAAGGAACTCTTAATGCTTCAGCATACCAAGACATTTTGAACAATTTCATGCTCCCAACTTTGTGGGAACAGTTTAGGATGGCCCCTTTCTGTTTCAACATGACTGTGCACCAGTGCACAAAGCAAGGTCCATAAAGACATGGATGAGTGATTTTGTTGTGGAGGAACTTGACTGGCCTGCACCTCAACCCGAGGTCTTTGGGATGAATTAGAGCAGAGACTGCGAGCCAGGCCTTCTCGCCATCATCACTGCATGACCTCACAAATGCGCTTCTAAAAGAATGGTCAAAAATTTCCATAAACACACTCCTAAACCTTGCCGAAAGCCTTCCCAGAAGAGTTGAAGCTGTTATAGCTGCAAAGGGTGGGCCAACTCTATATTAAACCCTATGGATTAAGAATGGGATGTCATTAAAGTTCATGTGCATGGAAAGGCAGGCATGTATACTATATAGTGTATACTATATATACACCCACATATATATACACACAGACAACTTATGTTACAGTGCATCCTTAAAGTATTCACAGCACTTCACTTTTTCCACATTTTGCCTTTTTCCAAAAGGGATTAAATTCATTATTTTCCTCAAAATTCTACAAACAATACCCCATAATGACAACGTGAAAGAAGTTTGTTTGAAATCTTTGCAAATTTACAAAAAATAAATAAGTAAATAAAAATAAATAAATAAATAAAAAAAATCACATGTACATAAGTATTCACAGCCTTTGCCATGACACTCAAAATTGAGCTCAGGTGCATTCTGTTTCCACTGATCATCCTTGAGATGTTTCTACAACTTGATTGGAGTCCACCTGTGGTAAATTCAGTTGATTGGACATGATTTGGAAAGACACACAGCTGTCTACGTAAGGTCCCACAGTTAACAGTGCATGTCAGAGCACAAACCAAGCCATGAAATCCAATGAA
This sequence comes from Elopichthys bambusa, assembly GCA_037101425.1. Taxonomy (NCBI): domain Eukaryota; kingdom Metazoa; phylum Chordata; class Actinopteri; order Cypriniformes; family Xenocyprididae; genus Elopichthys; species Elopichthys bambusa. The sequence continues at coordinate 6,279,538 of CM074434.1, forward strand.
TTGTCTGTAGACCTACGAGACAGGATTGTATTGAGGCACAGATCTGGGGAAGGGTACAGAAAAATGTGTGCAGCTTTGAAGGTCCCAATGAGCACAGTGGCCTCCATCATCTGTTAATGGAAGAAGTTTGGAACCACCAGGACTCTTCCTAGAGCGGGCCGCCCGGCTAAACTGAGCAATCGGGGAGAAGGGCCTTAGTCAGGGAGGTGACCAAGAATCCGATGGTCACTCTGACAGAGCTCCAGCATTTCTCTGTGGAGAGAGGAGAACCTTCCAGAAGAACAACCATCTCTGCAGCATTCCACCAATCAGGCCTGTATGGTAGAGTGGCCAGACGGAAGGCACTTCTCGGTAAAAGGCACATGACAGCCCGCCTGGAGGACTCTCAGACCATGAGAAACAAAATTCTCTGGTCTGATGAAACAAAGATTGAACTCTTTGGCCTGAATAGCAAGTGTCATGTTTGGAGGAAACCAGGCACCGCTCATCACCTGGCCAATACCATCCCTACAGTGAAGCATGGTGGTGGCAGCATCATGCTGTGGGGATGTTTTTCAGCGGCAGGAACTGGGAGACTAGTCAGGATCAAGGAAAAGATGAATGCAGCAATGTACAGAAACATCCTTGATGAAAACCTGCTCTAGAGAGCTCTGGACCTCAGACTGGGGCGAAAGTTCATCTTCCAACTGGACAACGACACTAAGCACACAGCCAAGATAACAAAGGAGTGGCTACGGGACAACTCTGTGAATGTCCTTGAGTGGCCCAGCCAGAGCCCAGAATTTAATCCGATTAAACATCTCTAGAGAGATCTGAAAATGGCTGTGCACCGACGCTCCCCATCAAACCTGATGGAGCTTGAGATGTCCTGCAAAGAAGAATGGAAGAAACTGTCCAAAAATAGGTGTGCCAAGCTTGTAGCATCATACTTAAAAAGACTTGAGGCTGTAATTGGAACCAAAGGTGCTTCAACAAAGTATTGAGCAAAGGCTGTGAATACTTATGTTCATGTGATTTTATTTTCATGTGCGTTTTTTATTTTTAATAAATTTACAAAAATTTCAAACAAACTTCTTTCACGTTGTCATTATGGGGTATTGTTTGTAGAATTTTGAGGAAAATAATGAATTTAATCCCTTTTGGAAGCGCTGTGAATACTTTCCAGATGCATTGTAGATGCAATTAATCGTAATTAATCGATTTGACAGCATTAATTTTTAGTAAATTCATTATGTGCTTTTGTCATTTCATTAGTTTTTGTTATTTATTTATTTTAATTGCTATTTAGGTTACATTTATTTTTATTTCAGTTTTAGTTTTAGTTTGTTTTAGGTTTTATTTATTCCTAGTTAATAATTTTACTGCTTCAACTTTTCTACAGAATAAAAACTCTTCTAATTCTCAACTAGTTTAAGTTTTTCAACTATTTATATTTTATTTCAGCTTTATTTCAATGAACAGAAATGTTTTAAATAATTTTAGTTCAAAATAACCCTGATTCAGAGTCCCAACTCTTCCACAGTCATTACCCTTTAATGTGAAACCAAAGCCCAACACATCACACTATACAAACTTTATAGAGCCAGTCTGATGCCAGGATGTTTCAATAATATTCACAAAACAAGACAATGCATGAAATTTGCTGTTATTATACAAGCATTTGCTGTGCTGAACAACAGCAGGGCGTACCAGCATGCAGGAGCCTGTGTTTGCACTCACACTCAGGGATGAGGACCGTGGGCTTATTGTTGAGAGTAAAGGTAAGAGGCCAGAAACCCTTCCTGTGTTGTACATCTATGCCTGAACGCTAGTGATCAATACAGGAAATGTTGACTAGAGGAAAAGGTGCTTGCGTGTAAATCTGTATGTGTGCGCAGACCTCCCCAAGCTATGTGTTTTACATTTGTTACACTTAGGGGAAGAACAAGAGAATACTTTAGACTGAGGCAGAGTGAACCGCGATAGGGAGGTGGGACTGTATCCGAGGGCTGTTAATTATGTGTCTGTTTGTGTGTAGATATGTTGCAGGGTAAACATGGTATGAGGGTTCAACTGAAAGGTCACCATTCCCAGCACTCCCAGCTTCAAGCTGCGGAGTTTTGCATAAGCACTGCCACATCTGTCTCAGGCAATATCCTACACAATATATTACACTAAAAAAAAAAACATTAAAAAACAAAGGCAGCTGCAAAATGGCAATGTTAACAAACCATACATTGCTCAATTTAAGACACTGAACAGCAGCGTGGGTACATTAAGATTGTTAATGTTGGCTCACTGTACTGTAAAAATGTCCATTGACTCACATCAAAGAGCAATGTCATTACCGCCACATCTGTGACTAATATGCAGTAAATGAGCGCTCTACTCTATAGCTTTGATATATCATTTGCTGATTTGCCAGTAATTTTTGTAAAGCCTCTGACCAAAATTATAAGCTATGATCATTTAGGAATCACCTGATGAGTGTGTTCATATGCACAATCTTACAATGTTTATGTTTAATAAGCCATCAATGTGTAATACAGTTAAGGCAACAGTTGATGTCTCAAAGAGCTGATGTGACCCATACTAAAAATCATTTCATTTTGTAACCACTTTTGTTAAACATTTAAATCAACTGTAAAAAAAAAAAAAAAAAAGCCAAGATCCTTGAATAAACAGCCAAAACTCTTGCAAGAAACATCTAAAGAACTTGACTTTTACTTTACTATATATATATATATATATATATGTTCCTGGATCAACATATTTTGTAGATCCTGAAAAGACATTCCTGTCTAAAAACATAGCCCTATCCCTACCCCTAAATCTTCCCATAACTTATCCCTAAAATCAGAGGGTAATGAAAGTTGAATAACACTGATGTTAGAAGCACCTGGTTGTAAGGCCTGAACTTGAGAAACTATAAACTTGTCCCTCAAATCTGATTGGTTAATTGGAATGTTCTTTCAGGATCAACAAGGATGTTGATTGATAGGTGAATAACACTGATGAAGAAGCACCTAACCCTGGTTGTAAGCCTGAACTTGACAAACTATAAACTTGTCCCTCAAATCTGATTGGTTAATTGCGATGTTTTCCAGGATCAACAAGGATGTCGATTAACGTGTTCTAGTTGGTGAAATCACATTCACCATCTACTAGGATCGATGTGGAGAGACTGAAAAGCACTAAGTGCATTTGTGACAAAATGGCACATTACCTGCCAAGCAAGATGTATTTGTTTTGTTAAAACAAAATTGAAGCCGCCATAATCACAATGCAATCACACTTTTGAAAAACAGCCACAATGTTCAGTTTAAGCAAGAGAAAGACAGAAGAGAGTGCCAAGCACCAATTTGTATGCTCAAAATGATGTACAAACTATTTTTACTAGTAAATTTCACAAATAATTACACAGAAATATGAAGTAACACACTGAATTAAATGTAAAATAATAATAAAATAAAATAACAGTTTGAAAGACTGAAATAGAATTTTCTTGTAAAACACTACAATAATCCTTTTTTGCAGCGTACTACTCTGCATAATATTTTTGCTATATACAGTATGTTAACTGCAGAGAGCAAGATTTCTTTGTATATGGAATAACAGGATGACCTATGACAAAAAGTCAAAATGTGTATACAAGTGTGTATTTAAGTATACAAGTATGCAAGCAAAGCATACTGTATGGAATACTGTATCCCACAATACAGCTGCTGATGAAGTGATGCTAAATTTCTTTTTTTCTGTCATATTTGCCTTTGGATAATAATAATAATAATAATAATAGCTATTGTCTCCCATGTACTTCTATAGACATTTAACCTACATATCAGTCATTATTGACTGAAATGTCTCAACTTTCACTCATTATTTAATCAGACTGCCAAACATTTAAAAATTACTTTTATTAAAACTGCAAAATATACAGTATACTGTATGTATTTCATCATTAACTAGTTGGCACACACTGAATTAAATATTCAAATTATTAAGGTCATGTGACCACACTGTCGCAACACAATATTATGGAAGCTTATTTCTGCCATGAAATAAAAAATTAATAAAAGATAAATGCGATATTACAATTTGGAATTTCGGACATTACAACTTATAATTGCATTTATATCTCACAATTCTGTGAAAAAGTCAGAATTGCCAGTCATAAAATTGCAATTGTGCGAAAAACGTAAGAATTGTGAATTTATATTTTGCAGTTAGAACTTTATTTGTTGCAAGTCTGAGTTTATTACACAATTATTATAAGAAATTGCAATTCAGACCTTTTCCCTGACAATTTCGAGTATATAACTTGTGATTCTGACTTTCCTCAGAATTGTGAGCTATAAACTCACAATTGAAAGTTATAAAGTCTGAATGGTGAGATATGAAGTCGCAATTACCTTTTTTATTTTTTATTCCATGGCGGAAACAAGCTTCCATGCAATATAGCATACTACTGTTGGAAAAATGTATCTTTTTGGGCAGTCGTGGCCTAATGGTTAGAGTCAGACTGGTAACCTGAAGGTTGCAGGTTTTATTCTCAATACTGGCAGAAAATGACTGAGGTGCCCTTGAGCAAGGCACATAACCCCCAATCACTCCCCGGGTGCCACCGCAAAATGGATACCCATTGCTCCAGTTGGGGTATGTCCACGGTTTGCAGTGTGTGTGTGTGTTCACTACTCATTACTCCTAATGTATGTGTGCACTAACTTGGATGGTTAAATGCAGAGAACAAATTCAGAGTATGGATCAGATACTATGTTTGGCCTTTGCATGTCACTTTCACTTCACTTTTTTTCCCCGTAAGGATGTAGCATATGAAGCATACATTCCCCCCCCCACATACTACCTAAAACAAACAGTAGGCAGTATTTTGCAGTAACATTATTCTGAACACAGCCTATTACTGTCAAGCTTTAACCTGGAATATAGCAGTAAATATAGCAGTAGGGTGAATTTCATATTAAAAAAGGCTTTACGTTAAATGCTAACATGTAATATGCAAAAACACCAGTCATAACTGAACAGCTTTGTATGATAATCCAAATATTGTTTTTTTTTTCATTTATTTGTTTTATCTCATTTCTCTCACTAATCTTGGATGCAGTGTAAGAAAAGTATGACCTTTTTTTTCCACAGCTTAAATGCTATTAATTTAATGCCCTCCTTTAATGCCTTGTTTAATTAGTTTGCTGACTGCCATGCTTCAGTTAAATATATCTCCCATGAAATCTTTCTCTCACACTTTAAGAACAAAGTCACTGGGCTTATTTCTCACCTCAGGGAGATGGATAAAAGGAATCAGAACATGGTTGTTCAAAACACAGGCACTCTTTAATCACAGAGCTTCAGTCTGTGCTCCTTTAAAGCGACAGTTCAAGCTAAAATGACAATTCGTACATCATCTGCTCACCCTCATGTCACTTTTTGTGAAGTACAAACTAAAGATTTATGTCATTATTCACTGATGATCTTGTCTTCCACCCTCGCTCTCACATGTCCTTTATGCTTCACAACGTTTATTGTGTGCATTTTGTTTCTGGCTTTATATACACAGTTTGTGTATATTATGAATGCAGCAGGAGATTGTCAGTGAACAATTTGGGCATTTTGTCACATAAATTGTATGGCTATAGAATATTTGGAATCATATGAATTACTGCTCTGGTAGTTGCTGTCCTTCTCTGAGCATAACATTCACTTTTTCTGACTTTGGAAAAGGGGTCAATGACAAATACGAGTGTTCATGTTAAAAAAAAAAATCTTTCAAAAATCGACTTTAAAACGTGAAATACTAAGGAATGTACTCTTTCTATTCAAGTTGATTTCATATTGGTTTTGGAAAAAAAAATTTCAAGAGAGGAGAGAGGTTTCAATTTACTGAAAAAAATTTAATTTTAAGTAAAAAGTAATAACATATTTTCCTCACACCTTGAATACATGTAAGTGTACACATATGTATTCTTTTCAAGTTAATAATTTAAATTGGTATTTTTTAAGGTAAAAAGTATTTTTTTTTCAAATAACATGAAATGTCAAAACAACAACATCACTGTAAAAAGTAAAAACTAAAAACACTCATAATAGAAGATGTGTATTCAGATTACTGAATGTATGAATCAGTGCTGTTATTTCATCTTATTTATTTGTTCATTTATATATAAAAAGTCAAAAGCGGATACAATTACTAAAACTTAAAGTAAATTTAAAATGAAAGCTGAAAATGTAAAAATAAAAGCAAATTCAAGATATTAATAAATACATTCAATATCTCAATATGGAATATTAAAGTAATTTAATTAATACTAAGAAAACATCAAATTGTGGTAATTTGGTAACACTTTATTTTACACCGTCCTTGTTACACGTTACATGTAGTTACTGTATTAATAACTATAAATTATGCATAATTAGAAGCAAACTCTACACCAAACCCTAATACTAAACCTAACCCTATAGTAAGTGTATGCAGTTAATTATTATAACTCATTATAACTCAGAAAAGTATAATTACACTGTTACAAAGACACCTTAAAATAAAGTGTAACCGCAAATTCTCTCCACAGAAGCAATACAGTCATTTGGGTTTGGAATGACATGAGGGTGAGTAAATGAAAGAATGCTAATTTTTTGGTGATTTTAACATCACCGCTCTGGCGTGACCAAAAATCACAGCTGCTGCTAAAACAAACTTAGTGGGCCGGCCCATCACTCGCCCTTTTAAGATGGAAGTGTAGTATAATCTGACCCTGAGCACCTTTACTTTAATAGGGCAGCGGACGGCTAATTACTGTCCATCTCCATGCTGGTGCAGAAATGAATTATGCATTAGAGTAGGCAAAGCTTTTTCAGCGATACTTATCCATTATTAATGCTGAAGCTATTACACATTTTGTCCACTGCTCACATTTGGTTGCAACAGCACAGGCAATATTTTAATCTGCCACGTCTGCTCTTTGACAGAGAGTGATGTAAAGGGACAGGGACGTAAGGGCGATCTCTGCATCTAATCTAATGATGAAAATACACGCCATTCATTATTATAGTAGAGCCCATAATAGATCAAAGCACCCAGAAACCAGCCGCCACCAAACACGAGCGCACGTCTGGCATCTAAAAAACAGACCAAGTGACACAACAGCTGCCTCTTTCTTCGTCAATTCCCTCGAATAATTTTTCACAAAGCTTCACTGGCACACTGTTGAGCCGGTTCTGCATAATCTCCGCTAAGCTTTCACCTTTGCCATTTCCTCCACGGTCCGAGTAGAACATGTGGTCATACAGAGGGCAGAGTGATTGGCTACGTTTGTTCGTGTCTCTCAGAGTAATCTTCCTCTAATACATTCATCCACATTCATGTCCATTGTTTCTGGATAGTACGGATTCTCATTTGTTTTCCTTCTTTCCAAGGCCATAACCATGTCTTGAACATTTGGGTGGGGGTGTTATTGGGTATTTTTTTATTAAAAGGAATTCAATTAAAAGGGGTTTAAGGGATTAACGAAAAAGAAATAAGAATGTTAGAAGTTCCAGGTCTATCGTAGATAATCATTTGAAACTATTTGCAAAAATATATTTTTCTAACTATTCACTCTTATTTGTATGTCTAATATGTCAAAAACTCAAAATGTTTCTTGTCTCGTCACATTCAGTTATGAATTACATTAATCATATACTAATCAAATAGTAGCAAAACGACAACATTTCATAAAAATGTTAAGTAGTTTGCATCACTGGATATTAGCTTTTGTTGGTCGCTGAATATTTCAATCAAAACAGTCTTCAAATATTAAATGTTTAGCTACTTACTCGCCACATACTTATTCACTGCTAAACAAAAGCGTCTCATTGGAATTGACCGTTCGCAAAGACCCGCCTCCTATAGTTACTGTTGCTATGTCCAAGCCATGCTGCTCTCACACCACACATCATGTTCTCACGCAGTGAAAAACAGACAGACATGACAGAGTAGGTTACTTCTGATATGAAACAAAGTCTCAAATTTCAATTAAAAAATTTTGTAATTTTTAAAGAAATTTAAACAATAAATAACGTTACTATTTTGTAGCTCTTTAATGTGTCGTGACAGATCGCTGTAGCGCCTCAGATCAAGTGGCTCATGAACCGATCATCTCTTCTTACTAGTTAATTTATATCACCAAATAAACATGAATGAACCACATTTAAACCACAGAAAGACGTCAGTACACATCATTTTTCAAGTTCAAGTCCACCAACGTTAATCTACTAACTCCCCTGACTGCTTTGTCGGACAAAATGATTGGTTAGATCGCCTGTCAATCAAACTCCTGGCCAAGGGTCAATTTGCACTCGTCTTCTGTAAACAGTAAGCCCCGCCTTCTTTGATGTGATTGGCCAGCTCACTCATTCTGACAGTGATGAGCGCTGTTCAACCACTGAGGCAGACCAGCCTAAAAATGTAACTTTTAATATTTTTTTTTTGTCATCCTAACAACAAAGAGCAGTGCATAATGGTGTACAGCAGAGCAGCATTAATGTCTTTGGTGGTTACAGCCCTGTTTCTTTCTCTGAAACATGTCAACATAATGTGTACAACATACTATTTCCAATTTGTACTATGAGATGAAAATGTAGGCCACAACTTGAAAGCTGTATAATCTCAAAGCCTGTCACCCTGTTCGTGCTCACCTCCTGTTCATATTGATTAGAATAGAATAAATAGGTTGGAAAATAAAAACATTAGAATGCAATAACACAACAACACCGGACACACAGGTGAATCACCAGCTTTCATGCATGCGTCTTCCTGACGAGATTGCAAGGTACGCAGTCTGTGGCTCTTTCAGCTCAGTCGGACTCGTTCACCATGAATGCGTTCAGAATTACACATTAAGAGGCTTTTATTCCTGTGGCTCCAGGAGAGAGACTGCAGGCGCCGCTTGTAGCTTGTCTGACGGTGGCTGAGGGTTAGTATGCTTGTAATGATCTAAGTGTTAATGTGTGAAATTTAATTACACCATCGTTGGGACATTCATCCCAAAGTGCACATCGCTCAGTGTACACTGCTCGAGTAAAAAAAAAAAAAAAAAGTAAGAAAAGACTGGTTGCTTACAAGGCTATCTAAAGTTAGTCTGGCAGACTGTCATATTAGCAGCTGCGCATCGAATTATAATATCAAAACAGCACAAAAATGCCTTGTACCACTAATTGTGTGTTTATACAAGATGCAAGCAAATAAACAAACAAGGAAACAGAAAGCATCCCCTCATTAAAAAGAAAATAATTGGCATGGTGTCATTCACAGTCAACAGTTTTAAAACATCAAAAAGGTCACATAAGCTCAGTCACCTAGAATAGGCCATGTTTTTCAGACAGGCTCTGTTTACACCTGTTATTAAGATGCGTTTTAGTCGATCGGATCAACGGTGGATAAATACACTAAATACAGGTGTAAATGGGGTCTAAAACATTTTGAGCTTGTCCACTTTCGACCACTTCCAGAGGTAGTCAAAAATGCATTCAACCGGATTGCTTTCATAGTGTGTTCGAACAGCCACAAAAGACACCTACTCTCCGCCCACTGACCTTATGCGTAACCATTATGGGATGCTCGCTAGCCAGACGGGATTTAAACTTCGCATCCTTCACATTTAAACGTCGGCTGGAGACCCAAGTTTGGTTTAAAGACAAAAGATGTGGCAAGCACAATGTTTTCTCACCATTCCTGATTTCTAATGCCAAGTTCACACTACACAATTCTAAGCCTGATTTGTCGGCAAGTTAACGACCTTGCCGACAGGTCGGGCTGTGATGGGGGGCAAATGATTGGTTGATCAGCGCTTGCCAATCTAGAATGATAAATATCAGGAGCTGTTGGTTGACCTGTGGTGTCAAGTGTCGCGACGAGCTACAGCCAGTGAAATATACACTGATGTCTATGGAAGCAGTAATAATGATCCATTCCAATATAATTTGCTGACGTTTATTCATATCAGATACACATTAGCCACTTTTCCACCGTCGAGCCGAACGGTTTGTAACTGAACCAGGCTCAAGTGGAAACACAACTGGAACCGTTCCTTACCATTCTAAAAACTGTTCGGCCCGACGGTGGAAATTGTGTAAGTAACTATAAAGCTCACCCTATTCTTCTTCCAGATCACCGGTCACATGTATTTTGGGACAAATGGATGAATTCACGTGCTGTAACCTATAAATCCAACTGACAGGACTCTCTGAACTGAGGCGCAAACAAATATGGCGGCGTCCATCTCGCATTATAGATTAAGATCAAGATAATTATGTAGGTTTTTAAATGACGAAACATTCACTTGCACATATTTGAGAATCAGAATATCAGATAGTTGATGGCCGTAGTGTGTCACATGACAAGCATGACGTGTCGTCATGGAAAGAATAAAGGGAAATGTTCTAAAATAACGGTCGCCTTAACTCTGGGAGATCAGCCAGAATATTTTAAACTTTTAATTCAATTTAATTCAAAATTTAATCTAATTTCTTCCCAATGACCATTTTCAAATAAAGTCATTGGGTGACAGAGTTGTTGTCAGCTCGTGTAGTGTGTAACCCCTTGTTGCAGATCATTTATGTAGTGTGAACACCACAACTACTTCAAGAATTCACAGCAAGTCATGTAGTCTGAACAGCACAGCGATGTGCATGAACGTGAATCTGGCAATGTTTTATTATGCTGGTTGTTTAGTATCATGGTAGTTCTGAATTGAAATGTCTGGTGAGTGCCGCTAAAAGATTAATGGTTTATCACGTTTGAAAGTAACATACCACCTACACTAAACCCTAAACATACATGATAGTGTTAACAAAAGCATAACAAGATATAAAAACACATTCTCTGAAGCAACCATGTCATTTTCGCTTGCTTCTACAAGTCTTTGAACTGTTTTATCATGAATATTGTTTCACTGCACTCGTACCCCTGTGCTCTGCATTGCAAATGCAATGCTGTACGTCAGAAAAGCCAAACAGTTAGAGCTGATTATGTGATGCAAAAATCAAAATGTATTTGTTTACAAATCATGCACTATGCCAAAAGCTTTTTGAGGTCATAATACAGTACAGTGCAAAGAACTGTGTGAAAATAAGTCTTTATTAATCGATAATCTGGCCATGAAATTATAATCTAGTATGAAAAGGAATAAAAGTTTTTACTGCCTCTAGTGTACCTCATTTCAGATGGAAACAGCATCAAAATGTGCCGCATTAAAATGTGAAAATATCTGGAGCTTGTGTTCACCACAGACCTTATTTCAGACATTTAACCAAAAATAAACAACAACTTCCCCCTAAAACAAATTCAATAACTAGCCACTTTTATATTAGCAACTTTTAGTGTAGATAAATACTTCTCAGGTTTAGCATGACTATAGCCTAATTATTTTAAATGTTAAGTAGCTTGTAGTTTAACAGTTTCAAAGTAGCTTCTCTGACAATGTTTTAAGTGTAGGTATCATTCAGTCCATCGAAGCAGTGCAGCCTGGGACTGATCTCATAAACAACAGCGAAGAGTTCAAGCTAGGCTAAGCTCACTCTTCACCCTCTTCACCCAACTCAATCCCACAAATCACTTGGGCTTTCTTCCTCACTTTATTCCACTTCTCACAGCAGTTAACATGACACAAACTGAGCTGAGATGCTGGATACCAACAAAGGTTTAATCTCATATTTAAGACAGGAAGGATTAAAGACAATCTGACTATTTAGTAAGATATAAAAGATTGCTAAAGAAACAATGGCAAACATATATATACGTCATTACCACCAAACATTACAGTAATCATATTTATAATAAGCTCCACTGAAAAGACTAGCTTTGACAAGTGTGAATTTCTATGTTTGTCTAGGTTGCTTTATCTTGGTTAGTTCTGGTGAACCAGCATAGCCATAAAGTTGGTTTACCAAAAAAGTTTTGCTGGTTAAGCTAGTTAATGGAAAGTTTTCGTTTAGTTTCATCTGAAATGTATACTCATTAGTGGTGTGAAAATAGTTCTATGGCTCATCTCAAAGTTTTCTTAAACTTTCAATGAGAAGCAGAGCTAAACTCAAGTTTCAGTAAAGTTCTTGATTTGAATATGTAAAGTGTGAAGGAGATTTGAGAGCTATGCTGAGAGGTGAGAATATCAGTGAATGATAGCTTTTTTTCCCCCCCTTTTTTTAAGGGGTCATGAACTGAGCTGTTTTATAATTTTTTCTGGGGTGCACTCATAATGCTAGTATGCTTTTTACATCAAAAATAGTAATAATTTAGAAATAAAAGGCATTCTTCCTACCCTGATTAGCTCTGTTTTGGGGAAGAGTCCAGAACTCACGCAGTTTGATTGACAGCTCCAGCGATTGTAAAGGGAGCGTTCTTTGATTGCTTACTATATATAATTTAATCACTGTTTAAATAACAGAATATTTTCATCCTACTAAGAGAAAAAACGTGAAGTTGACTGTTTAGTCACCGGTTTGATTTACTGACACATAGACAAAGAACATCTGACTGTACATGAATCATTACATATCAGATCAGGCATTAGAATTAACAGTTACTTACATGTTGCTGTATTACTGTCTAGTACATATTATAAAAGTCTGTTTGCAAAGCCTGTGCCGAATTGCGATTGATTTATCAAAAAATCCACAGTGAAATGTACCGAATACAAATAAATAATGCTGACACAACTGAGACATTCATATTGTTAAAACAAAAACCCATATTTCTAGTATTAAGATTCTTTGAATGGTAATGTCATTTTTTTTTAGTCCTGTACCATTCTTCTCTCCTCGTCATCTTACTAACACACCAAGCGGACGGGGCTAACGTTGCAATGATGAAGTAGGTATTGATTTCTTCTGCAGAGGTACCGTTTCACCCGTCTATGACAGGGCCTGGTGTCAATAAAAGCTTTTATTGGACTAACAAGGAAGTTTCAGGATATTCTGAAACAAATGATGACCTCTTATATATGAAAAGCTGAAGAAAAAGTTGATTTCTCTGATTATATATATATATATATATATATATATTATTCTTAATCATTTTCTTTGTGTGCAGAAGAAAAGCCTGGATATTCTGCTAAAATAGTTTTTTTCTTTGTTCTCTATAGCAAAAGAATGAATATAATGATCTAGATGTTAAAAAGTGCTGAAAAATTACTTTCGCAACCTGCCTCAAGTTACATTTCACTGGATTTCAATTCACCAAATCGAGTCGCTCTTATCTTCACTGTAAATGTCAAAAGTTTGATAACCTTTAGAAAATGTAACATATATTTAATACAGGTTATAAGCTGCAGCAGTAAAATGAGAAACATGTCAATACAATCCTTTCAGCACCAATGATTACATCTTTCTCAGTAGTTCAATTGATCGAGCATTTCTGACACCAAAGTCATGAGTTGATAAAATGAATACCTTGAATGCACTTAAAATCACTTTGGCTAAAATTGCCTGAAAAATGCATAAAAAAAAAAGAAAAAAAAAAAAGATAAGATTCAACATTTTCAGGAAAGAAATCATAGCTTGATATCTTATGAACCATACTGGATGGGTAATGCTGCAAATACATGAGATGTAATAGCTATGGCCCAGTTAACCAATCAAATTAGTTGTCATTTCTAGTGCACAACACACCAAGCCTGCAAAAAAAAAGAGAAAAAGAAGTAGTTTCATGTGTAGCTAATTGGCCTCTCCAGGGATTTGAGAGCAGAGACAGTAAAAGGTGCCTGTTAATGAGGACAGTTTGTATGCCTGTCCTGAGTTCCCTAGTGTTGCGTCATTCCTGTCTCGTTGCACTGCAGGCCGTGACCTTTGGCCAGCTCTTATTAACTTAGTCTTGTTGAACAACTTCTCTGACTAATTAAATTTTCTGCTGTCATCAAAATTTTGTGTCAAATTAATGAGCACAGTATGTATATACACACTCCCCTTAATGATATTAATAAATTAATATTTCTTGATATTTATAAAATAATATATATTTCCCTTTTGATTAAGACTTTGATTAAGATGGTAACACTTTAGTATAGGGAACATGTATTCACTAATAACTATGACTTTTCCCTCAATAAACTCCTAATTTACTGCTTATTAATAGTTAGTAAGGTAGTTGTTAGGTTTAGGTATTGGGTAGGATTAAGAATGTAGAATATGGTCATGCAGAATAAGGCATTAATATGTGCTTAATAATTATTAATAAACAACCAATATTCTAGTAACATACATGCTAATAAGCAACTAGTTAAAAGACCCTAAAATAAAGTGCATTATATTATATCATTTTCCATTACATCAGGGCAGTTAATTTATAGTATATATTTACAGTATAATTTGTTTTGACCTTATTGTAGGTTGGCAGTATAAATCTACTTTTCTAATGTGGAAAACAGAATATTCTGCCTAAGATCTCATTTTATGTTTCATGGAAATAAAAGAAAATAACAGGGTATGGAATGACATGGGGTGAGTAAATGATATAAAACCAAATAGTGCAACTGCAAGTACACAAAACCCATCTTTGATCCGTTTGCTTTGTTTGTCGTCCAACACTTTGGAAGAGGGAAAAGTCATAGCCTTCCTTAGAAACTCAAGAAAAAAAAAAAAAAATCAAGATGAAAGCACAGCGTGGTCAGAATAAGAGATAAGCATGACATTTATAAACGCTTTTGTTGCTATTTGTTATTCAGTGGAGCTCTTTTTATGACAGTCACCATCAACGATAGTGTGCTTTGCATCTTGAGCACTTGAAAACACATGACCTATTAACTTCTCAATATAAATTTCTGGTGTTAGTTTTCCCACACTGTCTATTCATATTCTGTAAATGAATGCCAATACACCGCAGTGCATTAATTCAAAAGACTGATTTGTTTTGCAGTTAATGCGACAGACAGAAAAGCCATTTTTCCAACTTTCAGACAATATGCATCATTGTACTTTTGTAAATACGAGCACAACGACTGTCTTTTTTGATGCTATTGACAAAGTAGTTACTCACGGTCGTGTGCCAGTGTAAATATAGCTAGATGTACAACAAGGTGCCTGATGGCTGAGGAAAAAAGAAAGAACGGTTGCTGAGTTGTTTCGAGTCATCACCGCGGTAAATAAAAAAAAAAGGCGCTGGAGTGCTAGCAGAATGTTTCATGTCAAGGACATTCTCAATTGGGCTTAAGCTTCAAGCACAGGCTGTTATTGTGCGTGCTGCAGGTTTATTGATCTCCACTGGTTTCCCAGCAGGTAAATTTATTCTCTGAACTGTAAAAGCAGTCTAGCAGCCATAGACCACGTGCGAAGCGACCTGCACGACAGCCTGTCTCGCCGACGGGCGTTCTATGAGTTGCACAATGCATCAGGTAGCATCCACAAGGTAATTTATCTGTGTCGGGGCCGTATGTTAGAACAGAGAGTTTCCCACGAGCGTCTGCCGACCACCTCCGAACAACGGTGCTACTTCAATCCATCTTCAGTAAAGAGATTTGCGACTACATATTCTGGTCATTGTACTTCCTCACAATGGGTCTCATTAACTCTTTCCCCGCCAGCGTTTTTGATCACAAAAATGTTACGGCTGCCAGAATATTTTGTATGAATATCTGAACATGCAATATATCAAAATAAAGAACAGACCCTCTGCTTAAAAAAAAAGAAAGAAAAGAAAAGAAAAAAGCTGTTATATTCCCTAGTGTTATAAAAAAGTTATATTCAAGCTTCATGCAGTCTTTTTTTATCAACACTTGAATATGGCTAAGTTTCATTAAAAAGCAACATTTTGAGCAAAAAGCTGAGAATTTATTTATTTATTTTTTTTTCTCAAAGACTACATCTGGATCAAAACATAGATGGAGTAGATCGTGTCCATCAACACCCCCAAAGCTTGCACAGCCTTGTAGCTCGTCCTGGGTCAACATTTCATTCAGTATTGTTAGGCAGTTTTGATTTATATGCTTAATGTTTAATGTTGATGATTGCATTATTTTACACATGCATATGATTACATATGTTGCATGCATATGATTATCACTTGTTTCTGCTTCTTCTTCGCCTGTGTTTTGATCAGAAATTCAGTACTCTTTCAGAAGATGCGTAATAGCGCAAAAAGTAATGCATTACAATATTGTGTTACTCCCTAAGAAAATAACTAATTACGTTACTTAGTTACTTTTTATGAAAAGTAATGTGTTACATTACTTTTGTGTTACTTTTTCTCACCTGGGCTGGGTTTGCTTGTTTGTTTTTTAATAACAAAACAGTTCTATTTTTGGCAAATCTTAAGGCCCTTTCACACCAAAAGTGGAAATGCATATTTACACCTGTACAGTAGAGGGCGCAGCTCAAACAAACCTTTCAGCTGTGCTGCAATTTTGGATTAAATAAGAACAGGATATTGGAGAAGGAAGTTCAACTTTGCTGCAAGGTCAGCAACAAAGACATTGCTTAATAAAGTGAGATTAAATACATAAAGTATTGTGTAATTTAATATAGTTATTTATTACAGGTTTGCATACAATTCTGATATTGCATTTCACTGTTTTTATTAATGTTGAGGAACACTGAATGTTTTTGTTCAAGTTAGATGAGTAAATGTATGTTAACATTTAGTCTAGATCTATAATAACCATGTTCACACAATGCACACAACACCTCTGCACTTTTTTTTTTCTCTCAACATGGGGACAGGAGAGCTGTCAGTCAATAAATGTGAAAAAAGTAACTTACATTACTTATTTGAAAAAGTAACTTACTTTTGTTGTAAACTGAAAGAGTAATGAGATACTTAACTTTAAAATGTAATCTGATTACCTAATGCAAGCTATTTGTAATGTGTTACTGTATGAGTGTATGTAATGTATGAGTTTGTACTCATGTTGATTCGACTGCTTCTACTACTCTCATTTGTAAGTTGCTTTGGAGAAAAGCGTCAGCTAAATGACTAAATGTAAATGTAAATGTAAATGTGTTACCCCCAACACTGCTTATAAAAGTGAAAACACGGTAAGCCGTAAAATCTCGTCTTTGTCTTTCTCATAAAAGACGAGATGACTCGTCAATGGCGGGGACATATATATATACAGTGCTCAGCGTAAATTAGTACACCCCCTTTGAAAAGTAACATTTTAAACAATATCTCAATGAACACAAAAAGTTTTATGTAACATCTGTTTAACTTATAACATGAAAGTAAGGTTAATAATATAACTTCGAGAACAAAATGTTCAGTTTTACTCAAATTAGGGTGATGTAAAAATGAAAGTCACTCCACTGAAAGTCTCTGGAGCAAAGCTAAATTTTAGACTACAAATGTCTAATTTAACAAGAATACAACCAAAGGTGAGTCTAATTATTCATTACACAGGTGTCCAGCAGACAGTCGACTATAAAAGGGTGTTAAAACCCCTTCCCATTTCATACTGTCAGCAATGGCACCACATGGAAGAGAAATGTCACAAGACCTGAGAAAGAAAATAATTTCTTTACACCAGAAAGGTGAAGGCTACAAGAAGATCAGCAAGGCTTTACTTTTCAGTCAAAAATTTTAAAAAGATGGAAATGCAACCAAGTCGTCCACGGAAGTTAACAGGAGCATCTTCTGATGAGAAGGGTTGAAGAAAATCGGCATGCAAGTTCACTGCAGTTATCTAAAGAAGTAGAAAGCCAAACTGGGGTGACTATTACCCGTGACACAATACGGCGTACACTGCAGAGGAATGGCATGCATGGGTGCCATCCACGCAAGACGCCTTTCCTAAAGTCCAAGCACAAAAAAGCCAGCCTAGAGTTTGCCAGGGCCCATGATGACAAAGATGAAGACTACTGGAACTCTACACTCTGGAGTGATGAAACCAAGATAAATGTTTTTGAAACTGAGGGCTTCAAAAGTGTATGGCGTCGCAAAGGTGAGGAATACAACGAAAAATGCATGGTGCCTACAGTGAAACATGGTGGTGGCAGTGTCCTTATGTGGGGCTACATGAGTGCTTTTTTCCCCCCTTTCTTTTCTTATTAGCATGCATATATGGCACATGGCATATTAGTACTTATAAAGCACATTTTAATGCCTTATTCTGCATGACCATATTCTACATCCCTTAATCCTGTCCCATACCTGAACATAACCACTACAACAACTCTTAATAAGCAGTAATTAGGAGTTTATTGAGGTAAAAGTCATAGTTAATAGTGAATATGTGTTGCCCAAAATAAAGTATGACTGACTTCCTTCTTGTATCCAAACTCACTGGGTGCTTCTCAATTAAAAGGCTGTGTCCTAGCAAGGTTGTATATCTTGGCATCCATGTCTTCAAGCTCTGCTGAAGGCCGTATCAATTTGAAAGATCCTTGGAAGGCAGCCTTCATTTCGTGTCCTTCATTTGGCTTATTTTGAAGAATTCACCAAGTGTATCCTTCGTAATCACTAACAATCCTGTGCACAAATTCTAATCCACAAAAAAAAAGAATTAGCGGAAAATGAATCAGCATTGAGCTCGTCCAATTTCATTATGTAATGTTTTAAATTAATCACATAATGCTAAACTGTCCATAATGTAATCCAATGGGAGACCAAAAACAGTTGTCATTCACTGCATTGCATTAATAAAAAGTCAGTTCAAAAATTCTTTAATATAAAACATTTATCCACAATTCATTTTAATAGCATTCTTGTGCCGTGAAGTGGGGGTGGAAACCTTTATGATGTAGCCATGTGCACTTATTAGACACTCTTATAGTGTTTAAAGGCCTACTGAAGTGCCTTGGAACGAACAGCATTATTCAATGTGCTGACAGAATTTCCACTGAAACAGGAAGACAGGGCGGGACATATCGAACAACTCCTCCCCTTTTTTAAAATAGCCAGTAACATTTTGTTTATATCACAGCTCGGCCAGAGCCATTAAGCTCGGAAAAGGCTCAGTTCCCTTCTAATCTCTAACGGTTTCTCCTCCTAATCTCCTCCATATCGCTTTAAAATATAGCATTCAGTGCAGAATTCAAATGGGTCCGGTCTGCGGCCACTTGTGCATATCATCCGTGACTAACGTGAAACCAGACTTAATTCGCCTCAATGGAAAGCATATTTACACTGTCTTAATCGTTCCCTATCCCCTATATAGTGCACTATGTGCCATTCACCATGTAGAAAATAGACATTTTGTGAACAAGTGACCGATTTCAGCCATATCTCCAGCGTCTATTTACAAACCCGATTCCCAAAAAGTTGGGACACTGTACAAACTGTGAATAAAAAAGGAATGCAATGATGTGGAAGTTTCAAATTTCAAAATTGTATTCAGAATACAACATAGATGACATATCAAATGTTTAAACTGAGAAAATGTATCATTTTAAGGTAAAAATAAGTTGATTTAAAATTTTCCTTCTTCTACGCAGCCATGATGTTGTAATTGATGCAGTATGTGGTCTGGCATTGTCATGTTGGACAATGCAAGGTCTTCCCTGAAAGAGATGACGTCTGGATGGGAGCATATGTTGTTCTAGAACTTGGATATACCTTTCAGCATTGATGGTGCCTTTCTAGATGTGTAAACTGCCCATGCCACACGCACTCATGCAACCCCATACCATCAGAGATGCAGGCTTCTGAACTGAGCGCTGATAACAACTTGGGTTGTCCTTGTCCTCTTTAGTCTGGATGACATGGCGTCCCAGTTTTCCAAAAAGAACTTCAAATTTTGATTTGTCTGACCACAGAACAGTTTTCCACTTTGCCACAGTCCATTTTAAATGAGCCTTGGCCCAGAGAAAACACCTACGCTTCTGGATCATGTTTAAATATGGCTTCTTTTTTGACCTATAGAGTTTTAGCCGGCAACGGCGAATGGCACGATGGATTGTGTTCACAGACAATGTTTTCTGGAAGTATTCCTGAGCCCATGTTGTGATTTCCATTACAGTAGCATTCCTGTATGTGATGCAACGAAAAATGTAAGGGCCCGAAGATCACAGGCATCCAGTATGGTTTTCTGGCCTTGACCCTTACGCACAGAGATTGTTCCAGATTCTCTGAATCTTTGGATGATATTATGCACTGTAGATGATGATGATAATTTTTCTCTGAGAAACTCCTTTCTGATATTGCTCCACTATTTTTCGCCACAGCATTGGGGGAATTGTTGATCCTCTGCCCGTCTTGACTTCTGAGAGACACTGCCACTCTGAGAGGCTCTTTTTATACCCAATCATGTTGCCAATTGACCTAATAAGTTGCAAATTGGTCCTCCAGCTGTTCCTTATATGTACATTTAACTTTTCCGGCCTCTTATTGCTACCTGTCCCAACTTTTTTGGAATGTGTAGCTCTCATGAAATCCAAAATGAGCCAATATTTGGCATGACATTTCAAAATGTCTCACTTTCAACATTTGATATGTTATCTATATTCTATTGTGAATAAAATATAAGTTTATGAGATTTGTAAATTATTGCATTCCTTTTTCATTCACAATTTGTACAGGGTCCCAACTTTTTTGGAATCGGGTTTGTATAAAGTAGGGGGCGGGCACTTTAGATTCTAGAGAGCATTTGATTGGACAGAAAATCTGATGAGAAGCTGAAGTGCAGCGTGATGTCATCAAAATCACTGATCCATATTGGCAGAAGTGAGAGACTGTAAGTTCTGAACGCTTATATCTTCTAAATACGAATTTTGTCATTGTTTTGGAGTGCACTACCTTATACTGTAGATAAGAGTAAGGCTATATTTAAACTAAAAGCCAAAAAACTTCAATTGTGATTTCATGGCAACTTGAGGATACAAGCCTAAGAAGGACTGCTCTAGGAAGGATGCAGCCAGGGTGCAGCCTTCTAACTGAGAAGCACCCACTGACTATTATGCAAATGAAGCAGCTCAGATTTAGCATTTCTCTGCAAAATTTCACTGGCGAATTCCAGTCATGTATAAAAAGTTCAGATTTCGCTCGTGTTCAAACTGGTCATGCGAATTTGGTGTGTTAACCAACAGGAAGCTGCTTGGATTGCAAGTGACTTTCGTGTGAGTGGTGCCTTATGCGCTCATGAATCAACCTTTTTTTTGCCCACAAAATTTCGCCAATGTGATCTATTTTAACTTAAGTTTTTAAATACAGAGTACAATTGATTTGACCATTATAATACTTTTATGGTGATTTTTGTTCTTTTTTGGACATGGTCAATATGAATGTTGTCATATGGACAAGAGCTACTTTAAAATAACAGTATATTGGTTTAGTGCAACATCTAGTGAGTAAATAATGACAGGACCTTACTTTTAAGTGTATCCCTTTAAAAACTAATGTAGTTTCAGACTAATTGCATTCCCTGATACTTTGCAGTTGATTGTAGATGAGTACTACTAGCACAGAGAGCTAATAGTAAGCAACTTTTTCATCTGTCTCAAGTTAAGAAACCAGGATTTTATACAATAAAATATTTTATTTGATAGATACAATTAAGAAGCATGTTCAAGCACATGTAAGCACATGTTAAGCACATTACACATGCTTGAGCCTTTTACCATTAACATTATATCTCATCTAATACTTAATTTACACTTTGTCAAAGTCCTGGTCCATGATCCTGATCTTTTTCTGCACCGTCTAATGATCAGTGTCTTATTCACCATATACTAACATAAAGAAAGTGCCAAAGGAAGTCTGCAAGCAGGCACTATTAGCATTGCCATGGTGTTCCTCCATTATAGCCTTGATATCTCCCTCCACCAGAGTACTCATTTTACTCTAGGCTTTCATCTGTATTCAGTCCTTGTTTTGTTGATCATGCAAAGCTGGTGCATGCAGACAATCATCATGTATCTCACAGCCTCAGCTCTGGGGATTTGCTATATAGGCCTACTTCTCACTAACAGACCCCAAACTTAAGAAAACGAAGAGAGTCTGTTAAATCCCATTCTGTTAATTCTGTTAAACCCTATAATTGGCAAGCTGCTTTCTGTGACAGATTAGCATATGAACAAGTAATTTATATACAACTTGCACAGGTAAAGGAAGTTGGGTTGCCAACTTCAGCAGAAAAAAATAGAGACTCTCTCCATTTCTACCACAAATGGCATTAGAAATATTCTCTACTAAACTATTTCCACATTGTAAACAAAACAAAGTGATGCACAGTGTGTATGTGTATAAAAACAGATGGAATTCAGTGCATCTCAAATGCATTTTAGCAATCATTTTCATTTTGGTTCACTGACATATGACTTGATAGCATCTGTTGTAAAAAAATAAATGAATTTTAATGTCATACTAAAGTGTCACACACCATTACACACACATCAATTGAGCTTCTACCTAGGCAAATTAGAGCACTAGAAAATTGTGCCTGTACATAAATATTTCAAGAGGTACAGACTCACAGTTCAACTTATAAGTACCTTGTATTTCAGACATTTTAATGAACAACAAACGCAGTGCAAAATGTGCAACAAACTGGCTGAAAGTAGACCTGATTAGGTGCAGGTGTTTGGAGGGCACTTTTTAGCATTGCTTTCATCAAGCCAAATAATAAAATATAATAATGTTTTGGAAATGGAATGGAATTCTCAAAATGGAAATTTTGCCATGGAATATTTTATATAAGTATAAGTATAGTAGGGTACATGGAGTATGCTGTAAATATCATGGTATGGATATGAGAATCATTAATTATGGTATACAGTATATGAAAATTCCATGATTTTACCCTCTGATAAAATTACAATGGTAGTGTGTCAGTTTTTTTTTTTTTTGTTGTTTTTTTAATATATATTGTTTCTACAACAATATATGAAGAAACTTTTCTGTAAAGTAAATAAAAGTTGTAATAGCTGAATGTTATTTAAGGTTCCTATTCTTTTTTTTTTTAATTAACTTAAATGACTAAGTCATTTGTGATTCACCATCTGAGGATTTTTTTACTCACAGTCTCTACCTGATAAAATATTTTAGAGCTTGGCATTACTAAAAATGTATATTAATTATAAAAATACCTATGGAGATTTAGGATTTTATTAATTTACATCACTTTTCCAGGTCTAGAAACCACACTTTTATAACTAGGCTACCTCATATATCCAAGGTTTTCCAAGAAAGTTATTGAGGGGAAGAACTAAAATATGATTATTATTTTTTTTTTTTTTAATTAAAACCAATTAATTGGTTTAGCTTAATTAATGTTTATTGTCAGGAAGACAATAATAATGCTTGAAGCACCATAACAAAAGCAGACATTTCAGAAGCAGAATATTCAGACTAAAAACATGCGCTGCCTTCAAGTTCTCCCTGGAAGTTCCTATTTATGAGTCCAGAAGTGGTAATTACGACTAATGTAGGCTACTTTCAAGTTATGGTGGTCAGAATAAAATGGATGTTTGGTAAAGTCATATTTATTCTCTCTTTTTCACTTACTAACAAATTCAGGCTGCTTTAGCGCTAATGCAACAAAATAAAGAGAGAAGGATGCGAGTTAGGAGTGTAATTGATGCTTTAATGTATTTATTCATGACTTCCATTTTTGTGCTGCCACTGAGAATGATGGGTAATGCAGTTTTGTTGCAAAAGCTTGTCGCCTCATGAACAGCTAAATTAGTAGGAATGCTTGGCAAAATTGATAGATATTCTTTATCAACAGCACACTAAATATGTTCTAACTGAAATGTACATCGAACATGCACAATTACAGCATCATTAGGACCAATACCAATTAGTTTTTGTCATGATTCAAAAAGTAATTGCAACATGTCAGCTTTACTTTTTAAAGTTTAAAAGTGTACATATAAATACATGGATCATTCTCAAAGTATGGTGAATTTGGTTTTCTCCAGTAAAAGCTGTTGTTTAACATCACCTTAAAATAAAGTGTATCAAAGTGTAATTCCACAAATAAGTACTAAGTAATATTAATTAACATCATCTACTTACTATAGAGTTAAGATTGATTTATTTGGTTAAGATTGACTGTTTGGTTTAGGGTTAGCTGTTTGTAATTACGCATAAAATACTGTAGTAAGTACATGTGACATGTTACATTACCTTAAAATAGTGTTACCTTTTTTTAATGGGGAAGCATAACATTTCTTGTTTTTTACATTTTATTCCATTTCATAAAAGCAGCAAGGGTTGTAACCAAGCAAACAACCCAAGCAAACAACCAAGCAACTAGCCAACCAACCAACCAACCAACCAACCCATCAGCCAAGCAAACAAGCAAGCAACTAACCAAGCAAGCAACCAACCAACCAACCAACTAGCCAACCAAGCATCTAACCAACCAACCAAGCAACTAACCCATCAACCAAGCAACTAACCCATCAACCAAGCAACTAACCAACCAAGCAACTAGCCAACCAAGCAACCAAGCAACTAGCCAACCAACCAACCAAGCAAACAACCAAGCAAACAACCAACCAAGCAACTAGCCCACCAAACAACTAGCCAACCAAGCAACTAATCAACCAAGCAACTAACCAAACAACTAACTAACCAAACAACCAAGCAACTAGCCAACCAAGCAACTAATCAACCAAGCAACTAACCAAACAACCAAGCAACTAGCCAACCAAGCAACTAATCAACCAAGCAACTAGCCAACCAAGCAACTAACCAAGCAACTAGCCAACTAAGCAACTAACTAAGCAATGAACCAAACAACCAACCAACCAACCAACCAAGCAAACAACCAAGCAACTAGCCAACCAAGAACCAACTAACCAACCAGCAAACAACCAAGCAACCAACCAAGCAACTAACAAACCAAGCAAGCAACCAACCAAGCAACTAGCCAAACCAAGCAACTAACCAACCAAGAACCAACCGACCAACCAGCAATCAACCAAGCAAACAACCAAGCAACTAACCAACCAAGTAACCAACCAACCAACCAAGCAAACAACCAAGCAACTAGCCAACCAAGTAACTAACCAACCAAGAACCAAGCAACCAACCAGCAAACAACCAAGCAACCAACCAAGCAAACAACCAAGCAACTAGCCAACCAAGCAACTAACCAACCAAGAACCAAGCAAACAAACAGCAAACAACCAAGCATTCAACCAAGCAACCATAGATAGATAGATAGGGTTTTTTTTTTTTTTTAATGAAATGGGTGTTTTTATACAGTAGTCAATTTATAGATGGAAAACTGGGAGCGTTAACTTCTTGACAAATCAATTTCATAATGAGACGGTGGCTTTTAGAAGCAACGGTTATCCATAGGTTCAATATTTATCTCAGCCATCCCCTCATAACAGCAAATTCACCCAGCAGGGACGAGTACAGCATGTAGTGCCATCGCCAATGTAAAACTGTCATCACCGTGTGTCATGTCTAGACTGCTGTCGATCGGTGCTACTTTGTTTCCTTATCATGCAAATAAATGAGGTTTTTATTGACTGGCAGACCTCCCAAAAGTGGGTCTGCTAGTGATGGTGGCAAGCCTGCAGGCCACAACACCATACAGCAGTCAATAAAGTGAAGATCATAAAATTTTTGCACTACTGCTTTAGCCAGAGAAGCTCGGTCACAATGCAAAGAGCATTCCCTCTAAAAATAATTCGATCATTACTTGCTCACCCAAAATGCATTAGGGCATGGCCTACCGCCTGAAACTAAATGTTTGACCACCAGTTCAGTGATGTGGTTGTGGGGGCAGGGAGGGATCAGGGCAAACAGCAACTGAGGAAATTACTGTTGAAAAGAGAAAATATGAAAAAAAAAAAAAAAAAGAAGAAGAGGATAAAGTCTTTCGGGGGAAGGGAATATAATAAGGGAGGCCAAGAATTGCTGCTAGAGAAAAGCTGGTTAGCGATGCATGCTCAGCCCTTTCCTGTTTCTTCAGATTAACCTACAAAACTCATCCATGGAAGAAAAAAATAAGTGTTTTCTTCACCACATAGAGGTCAAGACGTTGGTGATCATTCTGTATCTTTAAACAAACAAACAAACAAACAAAAAACATTTGAATAAGTAGGTCACCAGAAATTATTTGAACCGTGGGCTGGTTGACAAATTAAACCAGTGTCTCTGGGGCAAAAAGATGCCACCAAAAGTGACAAAAATGTCTCGGATATATAATTAGAATATTATTAGCATACTGTAGGTTGAGCACTGAAAGACCTCTCTTTTAAGTGATTATTGAGTTAAACTATGAAGAAAAAAAAAAAAAAACCTGCATAAATTTAATATTTAATTTCAGGCATTTCTCAATGATTTATTCTTGTGTTGTTCTACAGCACTATACCTTTAGTTATTTATTGGTTTGCATGCATTTTGGGAATTAGAATCATCTGCATGGATGATGTTTAATATGAGGTCTTAGTCTGAGGAAGGTGATAAATCTGCATTTATATCATTTGCTTGTGTAATAAAAAATTTGTTAGTCAATAAGAAGTGCAAAATGCTCCAGCACAGTCAGCCAAGTTGATAAATTGACCAGTGTGCAATGAAATCCATACTAATCCTGGATCCAAATTAGAGAGACTCGCTAATAAACTCAGCCTCTGAGCAATGAACACTCTTCCCTCTGCACAGCAACTGTTTCTAGTTTTTTTTTTCTCCATGAGGAGTTAAAGGATGAGAACTTCTGAGACTAAACAGATGTGCTAAAGGCTAACAATAACCTCGGGAGATGCATGCTTTAAACAAGGCTAACTAGAGGTGACAGCCAGCACAAAATATTGAGTAATTAAGCACTATTAGACACAAGGGAAGGTGGATGAAATGCAAAATGCCATCGTTTGCTTTTATGTAAAAGAAGACTCTAATATAGCCCCCCTACTGTTGTATAAACCCCTCTATCCCTACAAGGCACCAGCTCATGCTTAAGTTATCTTACTCCTTCAACTCAGATTTAATATTCATTTAGGGACTCTTGAATGCTGTTGTCATGTGAAGGCGCTGGTGATTCTGTCACTGCGAACAACAAAAGATTTGGATGGGTTTGTAATCACGTCAAGGCCAGATGGTTAAATCCACCAGATAAGACAGAACAGCGGGAGACGATATGACATTCAGTTTTATGATAACTACAAGGGACTGGGACATGCAAAAGAGAAGTGCAAATCAAGAGATTTTGATTCAGATCACAATCAGCAACCTTCATAACCTGATTTACAGAACCTGTAGTTGGGTCTAATTGCAAGGACACACAGCTGAATGTACCTGACATTTTAGGTAAAATAAAAATATACAGGGGAGAAAAGGTCTTTTTGTCCAAAAAAAATTTTGTTACAGGTTTTATTTAAGTTTGTATATGTATATATATAAAAAGGTTTTTTATATATTTTTAAATATTTATATATTTTATATATTTTAACATTTTTAAAAAAAAAATGTTTATGTACCTTTATGAAATTTCACTAATACAATTAAAACCATAAAATATGTTAATTGGTTAAATGTATTAAGTTAAATTAAATTAATAATGGACCTGAATGAGTGTGATTGAATCAATAACATTTACTTAAATAACCTCAAATGAATATCACTGCTTTAAAAATGATTGATTCCCTTTCACGTTCATATACTAAATACAAAACTATGTGAAAATACTAATAATGCTTCGATTCCACTTGCTACTAAAAAACTATTGAGGCAATCCGTTGAGAAATTCAAAGTTTAAGTGAGCAGAACTGGCAGATTTTTATTTTTGTACTCAAACATTTTAATTGTTCTTAACTTAAATGTTTTGAGTAAACTAATTCATACATTTAACTTAAAATTATCATGTAAGCTCAATGTGAACATTTTTATTAACTATAAGGAGCTAAGTCAGAAAATACTAACTTAATTTGCTAGCATGCTAACAATAGCATGGTATAGCACTTGCCGAATGAGTGCAGCAATATAAAGCATTTAACATACCAGCTCTCAAACCAAGCCCGAATGCACCACTTGTCACCATGATGGTAACTCTCCAAAAACTAACATTAACAGAAACTCTTCTAAATTAGCATAAAACATTAATCACTACTAAATCTCCAACTTAACATTAATCTTTCACAAAAAACAAAAAAAACCAAAACATTATATAACACTTAATTTAAGCCTATCAAGTGCCATGGGCAAAGCATGCTGGGAAATAGAAATCCCAGCCCAGTTTCAGTTAAAATTAAGTTCGCATAAATTAAAAAGAAATACGTTCATAAAACTCAAAACAATGAAACAGTTCAGTTTACTTAAAATATATCAGTTCTGTGAAAATGAAAGAAAAAGAAAGTGTTAAATACTCATAAATGTTAAAGGGTTAGATCTCAAAACACTGCTTCATTAAGCTTTGAATCTTTACGAATCTTTTGTTTCGAATCTGGTGATTCGGAGGGTGTATCAAATTGCCAGAGGCACGTGTATCAAACGTGTATCAAACGAAGCCTCGTTTACTGAAATCATGTGATTTTGGCGCTCTGAACCACTGATTCGAAACAAATGATTCGTAAAGCTTCGAAGCTTCATGAAGCAGTGTTTTGAAATCGCCCTTTACTAGATATTGTGGAATAAAGTCGCTATTTTGTTATTTTTGGCACACAAAAAGTATTCTCGTTGCTTTATAATATTAAGGTTGAACCACTGCAGTCACATGAACTGTTTTAAATATGTTTTTAGTAGCTTTCTGGGCATTGAAAAAGGGAGTGTTATTGCTGGCGATGCAGGCCTCACTGAGCCAATAGATTGATTTGATCAAAAATATCTTAATTTCTGTTCCGAAGATGAACGAAGGACTTACGGGTGAGTAATTAATGACATCATTTTCATTTTTGGGTGAACTAACCCTTTAATTTGACTGAACTAATTTGTTTAATTTAAGTTTGTCCTACTCAAACCAATTAATTGTTTTGAGCATTAGGGTTTACAGTACTACATTTTTCCATTAATTGTTTTAGTTAGTTAATTGATAAAATATATTTTAAAAAAATAAAATAAAATTATGAAGTGATTAATTTAATTAGCCTTGAAATAAAAAAAAAAATAAAAAAACTCTGATACTGATAAAAAATACTGATACTAAGTATACTGAATACTTTTCACCTTTATATAGTACTAATTGTAAATATGGAAATTTGTCTGTAATGTCATGAAAATACTAATCATGCATCAATCCCACTTGCTGATTGAGAACACTGATACATTGATACAACCCATGCATTCAGGACTGGTCTACATATACTGGTGGACCTCTAATATTTACTTTATTTAAACTGACCCTCAAGCATCCTAATAAGCTCAATCTCATGCAGACTTTTTTTTTTTTTTTTTTAGAAATAATCTGTTGGGTCAAACCAGAAATAAGTCTCAGACTTTATAAGCTTCTTGATATTCATGGGCCAATGTCAGACGTGAGGTTATGAGTTATGTGGAGTGAATTTTAGTTTAATGCACTAATCAAAGCCATTACTTCCAGAGCAGAGAGAAGTGTTCTGGAGATTTTCTGATCCCACTTCAGAAGAAAACACCATACTGGTTGAAATGAGGCCCAAACTACCACATTTAATAATGTAGTGACCTGCGTTAATTTGTAATTATCACTTCTGGTTTTTTTTTTGGTTTTTTTTAAAGCAATTGAATTCAAAATATTTATATACAGGCAAACCACTTAAGGCTGGTGCCAAGCTTGCTGTCAGCTTGCTGACCTTCTTGGTCAAGTTGGTTAGGGCTAGTAAACCATCTTGGACTGGCAACAAACCAGCTTTCCAAGGGTGTGAAACTCTCAGTTTAGTAATTTGGTATGCTGCTAAATATGAACTATGGCATAAATTAATATGCATTGAATTATATTAGTCATGTGAATGATTTCTGTCATATCAGGCTGTTAATTAAGTCCAGACCGAATTAGTAGTGCCCTGCATTTGAAGTCCCATGGGAAAATCATGCAAATGCGTTTGCCTTCCAGTTCCTATTGCATGTCTTGCCACCACCATAAATTAATACCATTAAGCTAAACGTTTAAGTTGACTATGTTTCGAGAGCAAGCAGTGCTCACCGGCCCCTCCCCTCCTGCCGTGTGACCAGTGAGGGTCGAGATCCTAACCTCCCCACGGGTTGCGTTCATTATTACGGGCTTTAGGAAATTGTACAGCTGAAAAATGCAAAGTCAGTGGGGGTTTTTGGCAGTTTCACAAAGAGTCAAGGGTACTGTACGCAAGAGGCAGGCGTGGGGCAACACAAACATCTGACTTAGGCTCCAGTGTGCTTCACAGCTATAAAAAGGTACTTAGCATTTGTCAGGGCCACAGTAAAACAAAGATTAATAGGTGCATCATGCTCTTAAATTAGCAGAAGTAAATTTGGCTTCATTGCTAAAATAGTCTGAATGCTGAATGCTTCACTGTATTAGTAGGCCATGTGACTTAGCTTAAGTAAAATCACAAATGAGATATAATACAAGTAAAAATTAGATGTCACTAATCTATCAAAGAGCAAGTTTTGCCAAGGAAATTAGGCTGCTAACAATGTACATTCTGCAGAATAATGTGTTTTATACAAACTGTAGCAGTCTATAATTCATTATGAATGGGATGAACAATTAATGAATGAATCAAATTTACTCAGAATGCTGATTTTCTTTTTTTTTCTTTTTTTTACAAGGACATGCATGGAATTATTATTATTATTATTATTATTATTATATCCAGCATGTGAGCTGACAAAATATCACTGTTGCATCACTAGAAATTACCAACTACAAATGGATG
The DNA here is from genome assembly GCA_037101425.1 of Elopichthys bambusa. NCBI lineage: Eukaryota > Metazoa > Chordata > Actinopteri > Cypriniformes > Xenocyprididae > Elopichthys > Elopichthys bambusa. The sequence goes on from CM074434.1 coordinate 6,310,204, forward strand.
ACCAATTACAATATATATATAGTAAAATGTACTTTTTCCTGTGGTGGCAAAGCCGAATATATGTTCAAGAAACATTTCTCGTTATCAATGTTGAACACAGTTACTTAATAAACATAGCTACTGAATATTTTTGTAGAAAACCAGATACATTTTTTTCAGGATTCATTGTTGAACAGAGAGGTTAAAAGAACAGCATTTACTGCCACTTTCAATCAATTCAACGTATCTTAGCTGAATAACAGTATGGAAGTAACAAAAAATGTATGAAATTATATTTATGTACATATACACCATCTTTGAACACTGCATAAGGTCTCAGTGTTTAGGATCCTTTGCCAATTACCATGTTAAAAATGGGTTTAAAAAAACAAAACAATAATACTTAAAAGTCTGCATTCTGTTCTTTGAAAAGTGTATCTTTGGCATATATCCTTTCAAGAGTGTTGACCACCAAAATGACACTGCAACCAATCATGAAATTAAAAATTAGGGTAACACTTGAGATTAGGAAACACATATTCAATATTAACTAGGAGTTTTCCCTCAATAAACTATTTACTAATTACTGCTTATTGATAGTAAGACATGTAGTTTTTGTAGTGGTTATGTTCAGGTATTGGGTCGGATTAAGGGATGTAGAATACGGTTGTTAGATTAAAATCTCAAACATAAGTAGAATATTTGTTATCTCAGTCATCAGTTTAGAAACAGGCGCCTCAACCCCTGTGATGTGTGGCAGCAGCAGTGTGAGATCTCGGGAGAATGACCAAGCAGACACAGAGCAAGCGTGGTACAAAGCATTCTCTGATTTATTCAGAAAGAAGGGTCATATTTATAGACATAGGTCAAACAACAATCTCCAGGATGGCTTGATCATCCAATCATACTGCTTAAGAATCAAACCTTACCATGCATGGCATTTCAAGAAATATAATAACAAGTAAGAAATGTATGTGCGTAAATGAGTTTGACGTCTGATTGCGTGTGAGAGTGTCAGTGTGTCCAAGGACGACTACTACTTGTTTTGTCTAGGTAGGTACATGATGTGCACAATGGAAAAAGCCCAAGACACAAAGAAAGTCAAAAAGTGAAGCCCAAGAAATAAGAAATTATTTATTCTGGTCATACAGAATAAGGCATTAATATGTGCTTTTTAAGTACTAATAAACAGCCAATATACTAGTAACATGCATGCTAATAAGCAACTACTTAAGAGTGAATGTGTTCACACGTTTGTGTGTATTGTGAACATATTTATCTGAAATATTCAGAAGCTGAAAAATTAAATGTCATATTTTTTATGATCAATCATTGCTGACACTTAAAATAGTAAATACACTTGCTAAAATCCCAGCCCACAGCAGCAAATGCAAAAACAAAGCCAGCAAGGAAGATGAGCAACCTGCAGTCTTTACATATTTACCACATTCTGCTGGAGTGTGATCACTGGTACTAAGTGTTACAGTAGCATAAACAGAATGCAAGTTAATTGGGATAGAAAAAAATGGAAAACATTCATGCCACCAACACCTTTAATGAGACAACACATGACACTTGACTCCTGTCGACAAGAGCTCAACCTACTCACAACATAATGCATACAACACAAAAGTGCAAAAGCAGATAGAAACGAACATGGTTGAACAAAATCAGATGCGGTAATTGACTTCTTAATTGTATTTGTTTAAGCTAAGCCTTCTGATTTTTTTTTTTTTTTAGGGGTTGGGGTGTGTTTCTGATGGCATTTTAATTTCTTCCTTTCAGCAGTTCCAATATACAGCTAATCCCACAGTGTCTAATCCTGTTTGGGTGAATTTCACCATGCAGTCAGTCAACACAGCTGCACCAGTGCCTAAACCTAAACACACACACACACACACACACACACACGTTTGTTTTTGTGAAGTGTGGGGACATTCCATAGGCGTAATGGTTTTTATACTGTAATTTCTATCTCGCTACACTACCTCTACTCCTAAACCTACCCATAACAAAAAAACTGTGCACATTTTTACTTTCACAAAAAAACTCATTCTGTATGATTTATAAGCCTTTTGAAAAATGAGGACATGGGATAATGTCCTCATAAGTCACCCTCTCCTTGTAAAACCTATGTCATTCCCATGTCATTATGCAAATTTGTGTCCTGATATGTCACACACACACACGTCTGGTTTATTATCCTTGTAGGGACTTGTAGATGTAATGGTTTTTATACTGTACAAACTGTATATTCTATCCCCCTACACTAACCCTGCCCCTAAACCTAGCCATCACAGAAAACTGCATTTTTATATTTTCAAAAACATAATTTAGTATGTTTATTAATCCATTTCCCACACGGGTACTGCTGGCTGGTCCCAAAAATAGCTGCTTTTCGACCGTTCCATTCCGTGCCGATCTGGGCCAGCTGGTATGGTTTTTTTTTTTTTCATTTTCCACTGGTAACGGCCGCTCTTTGGAATGTAATTCAAAAGCGTCAGTCGTTGCCTTGGTAACACAACAATTTACTGATGATATGAGATGTAAATAATGACCACGTTATGAAGGGTGATCAGATATTTCTTTTAATTTTATTATTAATTTGTTTACGTCTCTCAAATAGAGCAAGCTACTGAGAAACTGGCAACAGACAAATGACCAATTCGGCAACGTCACTTCACGGATTCTACTAGCACGATTCAGCACAGTTAGACAACCGTGCCAAGAATTCCGGGCCGATAGCGGTTTGTAATCGTGTCATGCCGTACCAGGCTCACATGAGTCGCGTTTCCACTGTCGGGCCTAAAGCGGGCACGCTAGTGCGTGCCAGGGCCAGTCGCGTTTCCACTGTCACTTCCGGGGCTTGATCGTGGGGCTTCCAACGAATAGGGTTTTTCGGCCCGCCAAATACCTTGGTCCAAAGCGGGCCAGCTCAGGCTTGAGGGAGTGGTTACGAACAAAGGCGGAGTTTATCTGTATGTGGAGGCGGAGGCGCCATGGATGATTAGCCTACATGTAGGTTACCAGCTAACATCAGCATTAAAGGCTTTTAAAATCATTTTAGCTCAAAACTCACTTTCAGACAGCAGCAAGTGTTTGAAATAACTTCTGTTTGTGATCCGATGTGGATTCTGATCATCAAGACTATGCGCACTATTACCATAGTAAACATGGTAAATACGACGGCTTGAAGAAATCAGACAAATCATGTAGGCTATCACAATCATGTATTTATTTATCTGTCAGCACGTCTCGTCTCTTAACGGACTGTCTGATATCCATATTTAGCTCCGCATATTTCATAACATAAAGCAACTCCAAGTTTTTCGGGATTCCTATGTTTCTCAGACTGAAAATATAACTGTTGGGACTGTGCTAAAGCTGTGCTAAAGCTCCTCATGTCGTATTTTTGGTGAAAAGTTTGTAGAAATTATCATTCTTTGTAAATGTGATGTAAACATACTGTCCTATGACTACAAATAAACAGAAACAGACGCGACTGAATGTGTGTCCTCTTTCTTTTGTGAAATAACAGTAAATACCACTTTATTTCTGTGACTAATGTTTAACCTTGTCACAAAATGATTCAATGATCAATTTGTTTGGTAAAACATCGATGCTTGGATTTTTAAATCTTTAAGTAAACAACAAAATGCCAACAAACGCCTGCTTTTATCATGTTCACTTTACGATATCACTAGTTTCCAGTGATTTCTTTCTGATTATTTTTCTGATAAAACTTCCATTTGTTTGTGAAAGGACGGGTTTGTGTGACGTTGTTCCAGAGAGGCGTGTTACGGGCGGGTTTTAGTGAAGTGCTGCAGAGCTTCTGGCCCGATGCTGGAAATGCAGCGTGATTTTGGGCTCGGTACTACAAGTCCGGGGCTATTAGCCTAGCCTGGCTAACACAACAGGAATCGTTCCATACCATTATAAGAACCATTTGGCCCGATGGTGGAAAAACAGCTAATGTAGGTGATTTCAGGTTTTACTATCCTTGTGGGGACCATTTGGTAATATAAACCTGTACACACACACATATGATGCCTCACTGTAATACTGTCCAGTCAAAGGGAACATGTATATCTGTTTTTCAGTACTTTTTCCATAATAAAAACCTCAACTATATAATTTGTACTATAGAATACTCAGCATAAATGAGTACATACCCTCTGAAAGTTAAGGATACTTGAAGTTATAATGTGCCAGCAAATCTGCTTGATTGATTACTAAAGAAGCATGTCAATATTAATCAGGAAAATAAGTTTCTCTTATTAAAATGATAAAAGTGAATACAAAAGTTACAAAATAAAACAAAATTGTCTGGTGCAAGCTAAAGGCCAAATTTTGTTCATCAACAAGTGAGTATGTTGAACCAAAACATTTAAATAAGAGTAATTCCTCGACAATTAAGTGTTATATAACTTATTGAATCATTCTCAGACTTAATGCTGACAACAATGGAATCAACTGAGAGAGACTTATTTCTTTGCACAAAAGAAGAAATAATACAAGAGGATTACCAAAGCAATGTTTTACAGTAAATGTGAAAATATAGCAAAAGTAACAAAGAATGGACTTGTGACAAAGTCCCTGAAACAATTAGGACTTCACTTTAAGCTTTCATTTTGTGATGAGTGAATATTTTCCTGAGAAAAGAGCAGGTGAAAAAGCTGAGCGAATGTCTCCGAGCTGGAAATAGCTGTGAGTAGACTGACTATTTAATTTCACACAAGACACAATGTGTAGAAGTGAAATGCATTGTTGTTGTCCACACAGGAACTATCTACTGGAACCAAAGCTCAATAAACTCATTTAGTCTTTTCCAAGGCCCATATCAACAAAATAGACTTATGGTAATCCATATTCTGGTCTCGTGAGACCAAATCAGTCATTTTGGATCTAACAGCATCTGATATGTATGGCATTGCCTGGTCACCACAGTGAAGTTCGGTGTTAGTCAAGTTCTTATATGGGGATGTAAGGAGTGATGGAGTTGTGCTTAATCAATGGTGTAATGAATTCAAACACAACTGTGTGATATAATACAAAATCTTGAAACATAAGACACTACCTGCTCCTTATTTCCTGCTTTGTTAGGCACTTTTTCAATATAATTGTATACATTCTCCCAAGGTGAAAATCCTTCAGTATTTCACCTGACGTGTAACACTATTGGGCACCTGTGGGGAATTTTGTAGAGAAAAGCTGATCAACACTCCCACTCAAACACCAGGACACACAAGCAGGTCATCCTCCAGGAGTTAAACAGAATAGATGTAAAAATTTGTCACAAACTTGTACACTCGATGCCAAGAAGGGTCTGAGCAGTAAAAAAGATATGGACATACTACATACTATAATATTACACATTTGTTGAATTTAATCAAGGGTGTACTCGTTATAAATAAGTCATACACATTGGGTATAAAAAAAAGTATACACACCCGTGTTAAAAAGGTGTTTTATATATATATATATATATATATATATATATATACAACAAGCTTTTTCTCGGGTTGGTGACATCATAAACACTGCCTACGGGAACACGCAACTAAGTGGGCGAGGCCATGTCACATTATGGAAGCGGAAGAGTTGCCTACACTGGAAGCGAGCCGAGCGCCGCGGCGCGACGCGTCAATAGATAATAGAACCTATTATAATCAGTGATATTGTCTACACTGGATGTGGCGCGGAAGACAGCTTCCAGAATCTACACGAGTTCAATGCTGGATTTGCACAAAGGCTATTACTGAAAGCTGAAGCAGTTCCCACTTTAAAAGCAGAAGCTGCTGTTTATGGGACCCGACCTGTAAGTGTGTTTTATTGTTTGTACATGTCTTTTAAATGTATTATGTTGCTATTTTTTGGTTGCATCAAGGATGTAAACAGAGACCAACGCGGATTGGCTTCACTAGCCAGTGAGCTAAATTCTCTTGCATACTTCTCCAACAAATGCCAACAAACACCAACAAACTTCATAGACTATATGCTATAAATTAAACAATATCGTTACAAAAATACTACTACTCAGTCATGTATTCAGCTACAGTACAGCTTTAATCAGGATAAAACAGTATATTGAAAGCAAACATAAACAGCAGTAACATTTACAAGTGACAGCATATCTAAACACTTTGACACAAATACAAACAGAAATACTTACCATTCAGAAACGTCCTTTAAAAACCGTGCTTGCAGAGGTTCTGCTTGACCCTCTTCATCATTACTGCTATCTGGGTCTGATTCAGGCTTAATTTGATACGGCAATATAGACGCCATTATTTACATTTCCACCGAAGCACATGTAACAACTAATGGTAAGGGGCATGGCGTTTCCGGACGCTTCAGTGAATCACAATACACTGGGCCAGCTAACCAATCTGAGCCCATTGTGTATTTCGGAGGGAGTTGTATCATAGAACCAGGAAGTCAAACCAGCTGTTTAAATGACAATGGAAACAACGTTGTAGAATAAAGGTAAAATATATGAAAAATACGTTGTTGTTTTTTTATTTTTTTTTAATTTTTTTTAAACGAAGCATTAAGACATGTTAAACTGCGCCCCATAAACACAATCAAGCCTAGAAAAAAAAAAAAGAAAAAAAAAAAAAAAACAGTGAACCACCCCTTTAATTTATTTATTTTTGTATAATATACCAAAATATTTACAGTGGGGAAAAATCTGAGGTTGACCATGTTTGTTTTATGCATTACATTTTACATTACCATTACACCGATACACAGAAAATAATTTCCTATAAATTAATTTGTCCATTTCCATTTCATATATGATACATTTTTCAATTGTAGTCAAAAAGGCATCTGAAATAATAAACTAAGTGCAATGTAGTGTTGTCAGAAATATTGATTTTTCAATATCATACTGTACATAAAATACTCTAAAATATATCAATATTTTTACATATCAATACTAAAATGCCTGAAACGCTTTCAATTGAAATACCTCACACACATTTGATTTTCCACAGAATAGATACACAATACCAGCTGCGCTTTCTCGCTCTCTCATCTCTCTGACACAAACCCGCCTCCCCTCACTCACTCGTTTCATTTGCTCCAGGTGAATATTGTTGGTGTTACAGGGCTTAAATTTCGGCGTGGAATTGCGGATCATTTTACTCATTCCTGCAGATTTTGTGCTCACACCCAAAGTGCGCACACATAAAGCCGCCTCTCATTTCTAAATTTGGCTCTTTTTCGCTGCTTATTGCGGTTAAACAGTCAAATACACACAAAATAATGTCAAAATGCCATCCTTAGCTAATATTCACGTAAACACAGTCAGTTATGTTTTAAGTGAACGTAAACAGTTGAATGTGCAACAGTATAATGGATCCGTGTGTCAGGTCTTAAAGTGACAGCAGCCTAATATACCTGCTGCCAAATTATGAGATAATATTAAAAATATCTATATGGCAGTTTCCCCCCATGGTATCAATTAAAAAAAAAAAAAAAATTGTGGCTAGTGAAAATGCTAGAAAACCAATAGCCACAGTGGTATTGGGCAAAAAAGTTAAAGTCAAGCCCTGTGTATACTGTATGCCTAAGTGGATGGATGAACAGAACATAAATAGAGCTACTATATAAAATATAAGAACTGCACAATACACCCAGGGTTTGAAGTTAAATTTTTCATTCACCAGCCAATTTGGCTACTAATTTTTTAGTTACCGGCCATTCAAAACGTCTACTAGTCAAAACCACATTATAAATGTCACAGCTTGGAATTAAATATATTTATTAATAAATCTGATTCTGAATGTTGCCCAAAAGTCTTAGACATGCAACATTTATGAGAAAGGGTTAGAAAAAGTGGCCTCTTAATTGTCTCCTAGGGCTCCGAAGGAACACACTAGACGGGATGCACCGTGCCTTGGTCATCTTGATAAGTGCAGAGTGGTGCCGCGGGTATGCATATGGTCATAGAAAACAATGTGTTCAAATTTTAACGACGTGCTGCGGCGTTTCTCTCAGTGTGTGACCCTCTTTATGCTTTGTTTTGCTAATGTTTGAGGCTCTTTTTAGGGGAAGAGCTCTGATAGTGATGTCATGCAAAGTGATAGAACATAATTTATGAATCATAACCCACCAAATTGGCTAGTATGTTGATATGTGTTTGCATTTGGCGGGTGTTCATTTCAAACCTTGAATACACCATGTGCAATATACATTGTATTATACACGAAGGTGTGTAACTGCAAAACTGCTTTGAATTCAGGCCTATTCACACAAGGTCAGTGATGCCTCTGTCCAAAGTGAAAGTCTTTAAAGTTTCATGGCAGTGGGCTAAAATGGCCTTCTGTTGTGTAATGTAATTCTGTAAAGTGTAATGTATTTAATGGAATGAGATGGAAATATTTTAGAAAAGCGGTCTATATGTGTGTGCTGAGCATACACTTGAGTTAGCAGAAACTTGTGATTTTATCAGGAGATTGAGCAGACTGATGATGTGTGAAGGATATACACCTTCAACGGTGCCTATCAATATCTCACGATACACTGTGAACTGTTGCTTGTGAGTTAACAGCTTCTCTGATCCCTGTTCTTTTTGCTCTGTCAACAGACAAAAGAGATTTAAAAGAAACAGTAGGATGACTCAGTGGAATTGCTTCAAGATGCCTTGTGAAATATGCGCCTTGTACTGTACAGTAGCTACATTACAAGGATATGTGATTTACACAATTTAAAGCAAACTGTCAAAGGGATATCACTAAGAAATAATATCTGGCTGCATATCCTCTTCATAATTAAGCTAAAAGCTATAATTATCTGTGCTTACCAAACAATGCACCCTCATTTGCAAAAGGGATCGCTGTTATTACAAAGGCTAATGCATCTTGAAGTTCACTTTTTTATTTAAAGGCCCTTTTGCTAGGAAAAGGGTGTTGTTACTAATCTGTGAAATTAATATAGACTGACACTTCCAAAACCTACAAGAACCTTCAAACTCTGAGTCATGAACAAATCTGATCATCAATTCAAATGGCAGACTGATTAACATTATTGCTTTCTAAATGATTTACTTTGCTATGTCACTGAGGACTTTTTTACCAATGAATTTAAGATTTTGTCATGATTTACTCATGCTGTTCCAAACCTGTTTGACTTTATTTCTTCTATGGCACACAAAATAATAAGTTTAGTAGAATGTCTGAGCTGTTCTTTTACACAATGTAAGTGGATGGGGACCAGGGACAGCCAAGCTCCAAAATGGACAAAAAAACAAGTATCATGGCTTCAAGCAGTCCACATGACATGTGCACTATATTAAGAAGTCTTCTGAAACCCTATAAAAGACTTAAATTAACTGAAAGCCTTGTTTGACAGTCATGGTCACCATCCACTTTCATTTTATGCAAAAGAGCAACTCCACGAAAGAAAGGTTTTACGTAAGGGATTATGTACATCCAGCCAGTTGTTATTGCAGAATAAACCCTGAGAGAGTGATCAGGACCCCGACGCGATACCGAATGACATAATTAAATAACTGTACACAAAATATTGATTTGAGTTTTAATATTTTATTAGCTTACCAAACACAAAACTTCCACAAGGAAAAAACGTTCCTAGCAAGCATAAAGCGCCGACTTCAGTTACCCGGATGAGTCTGTGCTATTATCGGGGGATAACATACCGCTGGATGGCGTGATTGACCAATCAGAATCAAGTATTCCACAGAGCCGTGTAATAAAAGGTCTTAAAAGACATAATGAATAAATGTGACTTTTTTTTTTTTTTTAAACAATAGTGGCTGAACTATTCTTATAAAGAAACAAAATTAAAATTAAGTCTGATTCCACTCTCAGGCTCTCATATGAAGTGTCATATAAAGTGTTTCGTGGCTATAGATTAGAATATGAAGCGGGCGCAATGACCTTAATATCATAAACCCAGTCCTTCACCTTTTCTGATGGATTATATAAAAGGGGTGTATTCATTTTAACTAGATGGCCTGGCCTGGTTTTTATAGACACCTATAAATCCCAGATAGGCTAACAGGAAATGACAGTTCATGATGGCCTTCATTACTTTAAAAAAAAAAAAATCAGAACTTTTAAATTCATTTGGAATATTAACATTGTACAATGGGTTAAGAGAGACAGTACGAGTCAGATACAACATGCTTCTTATGAACTGACATGTTTCAACTGAGTCTATGAAGAACTTACTCACTTTCAGGGAATTTTAATTTGCTATATGATGCAAATCAACAGCTATCAGCTAGTATCAAAGACTAGATACATGGACATGTAAATATGAACACATTAGAAACGTTAACATTTTGAAAATGTATTGAAAATAACACACTTATACCTCATGTGTGTGTGTGTGTGTGTGTGTGTATGTGTGTATATATATATATATATATATATACACATATATATACATATATATATATATATATATATATATATATATATATATATATATATATATATATATATATATAATTAGATTTCGAAAAACAAAAGTTAATGTAAAAGGTTGTTAAAATTACAAATGTTAGGGCAAGTAAGATCAAATGAAACACAAACCAGAAGTAGATATCTTCATATCATAAAATATCTTTATTTACTGATTTATTACATTCTTGACATTGATATTCTAAAGACTCATTAGTCAGTTTGCCAGGGCAATTAATATTTTCTTTTATAACCTAAAGTCTACTACAAATATCTGCCAACTTTTTAGTATTTATATATACAGTATATATACATATATATGCCAAAAATAACTGTACTGTTATTGGAGTCATATTGACTGATCATAATATCACATTTAAAACAGAGTATTAGTTACAGCTCTGCTAGGTTGCTTTAATACTTTATATTACTGAATATATTTTGGTACTAATTACTTTAAATGTCAGGAATGTATGTTTGAAGCGAGTCTAAATGGGACCTGCATTATAATTAACTGAAACATGAAATTATTTTTAATTAAATTAAATACTGATCAGCTCATGAGTCACCAGCAGCTTTCAGCTCTATATTCAGAGGAAATAATGTGTTTTATGTATTTTAAAGAATAATTTTCAAGCTTATATTTACAGCTTTACAGTATTAACTGCTGTCATATATGTTAAAGTGCCCCATTTATGCTATTTTACAGGTTCCTAATTTTGTTTCGGGGGTGTCCTACAATAGGTTTACATGCATCCAAGGTCAAAAAAACACTTTCATTTTCTCATATTATACATTGTAGCATCACCTCTTTTCTCACAGTGTCTGAAACAGTTCGATAAGGATCCAGTCTCGCCCAGTCTTGTTGTGATTGGTCTACCGTTTACAGCTCGTGTTGGAAACTAAACGCCCATTATCATATCTGAATTTCAGCTCTGGAAGCTTACTCAGCACTTGATACACAGTGATATGATTCGCCAACAGCCAATGAAAACCATAATCTTGCATTATGCAAATGTGTTATCTAAAAACAAGCTTTTTGTTGAAAATTTCTAACAAAGTAAAATGATTGCAGATTGACAAGACATTATGTTGTATGTATGACTTGTTATTGAAGAAATTTCCCCTTGACGATTAAATTGAATTTAAAGTGAAGGAGAACAGCATAAAGTATTCCCACATTAATTTGCTATTTCTCTGCTAAGGGTTCAGAGGAAGCAGCAGAGAGGTGTACGCTTGGAAAGGAGGACGCTGTGCCCTTCTGGTGCCTGCGCTCTTATAACAGGCAGCTCAGAGCCCACCTGTCTTTCTTCATTTCACCTGTGACATTTTGTTGTTTGTTTTCCAGCAATTCTCTGTGGGGACTTTTTTTTTAATCACTGATGATCGGGTCAGAGAGCAAAGCTTTACATCAACCCCCCGCTTCTGCCCCAAAAGCGGGTTCCTCACGCTTTCCCGCGCAGCGGCCCCAGCGGAGCCTCCGCACGCTCACAGCTGTCACTCCTGTCTGGCCTGCGTCTGACCTACTGCACGGAGAAGAAGGCAATAATCCCCTTCACTTGGGGCGGAGGGGCAAAGGAGCAGACGTCTACTGTGTGCAAGACCATCTTAGCATCAGTGTGGGAGCAGAAACGAGTCCACAGAGGTCTACTGAGGAAAGGTGATTGTTTTATAATAATGGGAAAGTTTCGTAGTGATGAGTGATAAAACTATTATGGCTTTACGACTGTGTCAGTTTTTTTAGTGACAGTTTCAGTCATGCTGTCTTGACGGTAACTTTCATTATGTATTTCGATGTTACATCATGTAAATAAATAAATAAATTCTCAATGGTATGATTTGTTCAAAAAAAGAAAAAGAAAAGTTGTCTTGGCAATAACTTTCATAAAAAAAGTAAGTAAATAAGTAAGTAAGTAAATAATAGGGTCATTCCATGTCAAATCAACCAAATTTCAGAAACTTCCCCAGCTTAAATTTTGGATTTTGTTACTATTTTTTCTGTACAAAGATAAACATAAATAGTGATGGAAGCCAATTTACAGGGGTGTAAAAATGACTTTAGAAAGATGGCAGCATCATTATTTTATTTGTACACAGATATTGGTAAATCTATTAGCAATATTTGTTGCATTATATGCCAACGTTGACCATTCAAAAATGACAAAAAGCAGTTCTTGTGTTTTTTGCCTCAAGTTTGCATGCATGTAACTCAAGAAGTATTAACAATATCTTAATATCTTTGTAGATTCTGGTTCTAAACAAACTTTCCTTTTGGTATCTTCATTTTAAATGCCCTCGATGGTTCACTCCCAGAGATATGGACGCGTTAATGCGGCTTCATGAATAAATTGGTAAAGTGTACAGATTTTCAGTCAAAAACCAAATGTGGGTCACTTTGCATACAGCTGATACTTTTTTTTTTAAAAGAGCAATATCTGAAGAACAAATAATGTTGAAACTAGAAATGTATCTCATGTTTTTCTATCAACACATTTGCATAGAACATACCTGTCTGAGTGACATAAATATTCCTTTTCCAAAGTTTGAATGCCTGTAACTCTAAAAGTATTCAAGATATCTTAATATCCTTTGTATTCTCATTCTTAATAAACGTTACTTTTCAAATCTTTATTTTCAAATTGTTTATCCTGTTTTATGCAAAAATATCACTCACTACGTTAATTCGTTACTTTGGCCACGTTCACACTGTCAGTTTTTGGGATTGACAACCGCATTTACCTACAGGTGTGAGTCTTGAAATGTCTCGTTGTGTCTGGAACACTGTCTGTATGAACGTGCAGCGAGAGTCAAGCCCGTATTCTCTTACTAGTAACCATACGACAGTGACCAACGTAATATTAAAGATGGCGACGTCCATAAAACTGAAGTCTTATCACTTTTGACATGACAAGAGACTAACTGAACCGCAAGTTCATCTATCAAATCTTTATTAACCAACAGCAGCATGTAAACACGCGCTAGCCAGAGTTTTAACTGTTGCACACGCGTGTCCTCTGTGACGTCTCGTGCATGACATGGCATTTTAATTTGGAAAAGAAACACAAAACTGACGGGAGACGCTACGGTGGAGAACAGTGACTGGCTGTAACACCTTAAGATGACGCACAGCTCATATCTCTGCGCAGTAAATTACCGAAAGCGAAACCACACACAAGACACCTTAGAAGAGCGGCTCTCTCGCACTGTATGACATGACAGACAACAAGTTGTCCAGTCCTGTTCCGTTCACACAGCGCGATTATTCCACGAATGCGATTGTGAGTCCTGAAAATTTACGGGTGTGAGTTCAGTTATAGAATGCGGTTGTCACTCCCGTAAATAACCGTACTGCGTGTGAACGTAACCGTATTAAGGACTCAAATACAGGACTGACAGCCGTATTCTGCTGCTGTGTGAACGTGGCCTTTGTGTTTAAAAATGATTTCACCTGACACAATTTTGCTTCTTTAGCTATTTTTACATTACACAGGCACCACGATTAAATTGCACAAACATACAAAATAATTACTGTAAAATATTATGGCAAAGTTTGTTTTGTTTTTCAATGAAGGAAGCAGCGCGTTAAACTGTATTAATTCTATAATTAATAGAATGCCCCTATGCTCCCTAGGGCCAGATAATCTCTGCTTCTTAAACTGTAAGAGTCTTATGTGTTTGCTTATGAAAGTGATGCAAAAGTGTACATTTCTGCTGTGCATTCTAGAGAAAAATGAATGGAAAATGAAACGAGAAGAAGATGAAAACCCTGTTAGCTCTTAAAATGTATGTGTCTGGGTACATTAGCTCTTGCCATCATTTGCTTCTCTGGCTGTAATTTAAAGCAATGTGGGTCCTTTGGGGATGTGAAGATGCAAGGAAAACCCATCCTCAGAACCATCAGTTAGCAATTCCTTTTATTGTTCTGCATAATAAATTCTTTCTACTTTTTAATGTGATTATTCCACAAAGTTTAGCAGCAACGAAGCAAAAGGGAATACATTTATGTTTAAGACCCCAAACCTACTTTTGTGGAATTAATTTCGTTTCTCCCCAATAAAAACAGGTCTGGACTTAGTCTATACTGATGACCATGATTAATTTCATATTATGCCACATATCATCTCTACCCCCGAGATGTCTTTAAATTAGCTCATTCAAATGAAACTAAGACAGAAATCATGCAATATCGCTCCAAACTTGCTGAATTTTAATCACTTACCCTGTAAGTGAGAGGCACTGTAACATGCTTGTGGCTTTTAAACAGACCAAAACACAAGTACTTGAGTCTAACTTGCATCAAAACTTACTGAATAAGTCACTGATTGTCTTACATAAACATACTCTTAAAAATAAATGTTCTTATCATCCATAGAACCTTTCTATTGCACTAAAGTTCTTTAGATTAGGGCTGCACAATTATGACAAAAAACATAATTGTCGATTATTCCCTTGAAATTGCGATTATTAATTACGATGATCACAATTACATTGAATGATGTTTTGAATAGCTTTATACCATTGTTTGAAGCAACCGCATGCCATATTTTTATGTAAAAAAAAAGAAAAAAGCGGAAAACTTTTTTTTTATTGCTTTTTCTATATCATTAAGCCTCAAATGTCAACTATACATTGGTTTGGTTTCTTCTTTACATAAAAAAGTAAACATATGCATGTAATAATAATAGGGCCTTTTGCACAATGTTGTTCTAGGAACTTTATAGGAACTAGCCACCAGGGTGGTTCCCCGAGAACTAATGTTCCCCTAGGGCCATTTTCCTGGTTGCATTCGCACCGCCAGTAGGAACTCTGATGTGACGAAAACTGTGCTTGTTGTTGTGACTTTTATTTTGACGGCATGGCGGACATTTATTTTGACAGCGCTGAGCACACAGTGCTCGCATTTTCTGTCTTCATACGTTATTAGAAAGAACTGTTATACAAATAAAGTATATGAAAAAGTATTAGCTTTTGCCATGTGGTTGATGCCCAGTGTTGCTAGCTGAGCAGAAATACATAATCATGTTTCGCTTGGTCCACTCAAAGTCGCGCTGGATTTCCTCTTTAGCATAAGGTTGAGAGGTCCATCTACCACTGTTTGTAGAGTGAGTTTGTGGAGTAAATATATAGGCTGTGTACATGGCTTTTTTTTTAAAAGGCGGGTGCTGGTGTTTCACCTTTAGTGTACACTTACGTCACTGGTGGTTCTTTTTGTGCTGGGTTAGACCTTTAACACTCTGAAGTAGTTGTGATTTGCCTCTCACAACGTAACATGCTATGAACACACCTCTTAAGCACGCAGAATAATGTAAGTGGATTTTTTTTGTAATCGCGCCTTTGAACGACTACAAAATCGTGGCATCCGTAATTGTAATCGCAATCGCAATCAGAAATTCGATTAATTGTGCATTCCTACTTTAGATTATAAAAGTGTTCTTCACATTTTCTCACTTTTCACTGAAAGGTTCTTTATGGAACCCAAAATGGCTCTTCTATGGCATCACTGATTTAAGAACCAAATCAGACTGATTTATTAAAATAGTCAGATTATTTCAATGAACTAGATTAATCGATTCACTGAAAAGATCTAAATCAAAACAAGTATTTGTTCATGAATTGGACATTCTCTAATGAACTCACCAATGACAGGTTTGTAATGACATGAGGGTGGGTAAGCAATGACAAACAATCTTGGTTAAATGTCTAGGCAGACTGTGCAACATCTACAGACTCTTAAGTCAGATACTATATTAAGTCAGTACTATACTGTATTTTAGCTGAGACTTCATGATTGACAGCATTGACTGGGCATTGTGACATCCACATTTTGACACACACACACAAAAAATGGTATTGTGAGATCTTGCACTAATTTTGGCAATAAACTGTATTGCCAGGAAGAGGGAAAAAGTTGCAGTGTCGTGTCTCCAGAAAACAGAGATTTTGTGGATTGCTAACTCTACAAAACAAACTTCAGTTAAACATGATAGGCAATCGCAACGTGTACATCATTTGCCGTGATGTGCTGGTGAGATCCAATCTAGAGATCCAACCAAGCTAGCCAATGTGAGCAGAAGAAATGTTCCAAAATGACACTGCATCCAGCTCAAAAGTGCAGACATGTTGATTTTTCGGGCTTACGTGTACCAGCTGTTTACTTGTGCAGGACATACTCCTTAAGCAAGATGCATACTGCTTGAGGATATCTTTAAAATCAATATACAGTCATACTTTGTATGTTTCCCCAAACGCCTGGGGATTACTGCTGACCTCTGTAATACTTTCCAGATTGTCAGTTTAGGTTAGAGCTTTCATTTCATCTGCTTCACATTGCAGCACTTAGTCTGCCTTCAATTGGTGATCAATCAAAGCCACATAAAAAGGCAAAGTGCAGTTTACTATTTGGTTTAGTGGGCCAGCTGTAAACTGGCATAACACAGGGCAAGGGCCAGGGTGGCACTGGTTCACCCAGCTCAACGAACAGTCTATCCTGGGTCAGACTATTTTAAAGGGGACCTATTATGCAAAATTCACTGTTTAAAAACAGATATGTGTCCACAGTGTGTGTAAACAACCAGCCTATAATGGTAAAAATCCACCCACTCCTTTTTTTGTAATCCCCATAAATCATAAACAGTCTCTCCAATCAACCGGTTCCAGAAGCCCCGCCCGTGACTGGCAACACAATCTGCCCTATTAGCTCAGCTCCTCCCCTGAGTAAGCTGTATATAGTCCGCCATGTTTATCTCCTCACCAGAGCATTTAACAGCAACATTCAAGTAAGAAATGTAATCTTATGTGTTCTAAAGTTATTCAGTCAAGAGCAGTGAGTGATTTTCTGTTTTTCTTTTGTTGTTTGGTTCATATTAACAGCATATACAGCAGTAGGTACCGTATATTACACTGCTGTCACTAATACACAGATCTAATATACACATGTGATTTCTTTCCCTGCTGTTTACATTCACAGTCATAAACGAATTTGTGAACTTTGTGTGTTTCTGACATAACCTTGTGTATATTTGACACTTTAAGCGCAATAAGATGTGTAAGAGAAATCAGATTAATACTCACAAGACGCGCCATCTGACATCCGGCTTACTATGCTTCGGATGTGTTAGCTCAGAAAACCATATATCAGAAGTTTAAACTGTTATGGATTTTAAAACACATGCAAATAATTCGCTTTCATGATTATGAAGAACTGCAATGTCACGTGAGCGTGGCCGTGATAGAAATGATAATTAAAACCAAACAGCTGTTTTGTTCGTTTTTGGCAGAGTATCCGAGGCATAAGCTGTACAGGCTCCGCCCTCTTCTGGAAAGCTGGGTAGAAGCAGCAACTCATTTGCAATTAAAGATACATGCACAAAAACAGCATGTTTTTTCTTCCATTCAAAAATTGGCATTTACAACATGGTATAATAAATAATCTGTGGGGTATTTTCATCTGAAACTTCATAGACACATTCCGGAGAGCTATGCATCTTTTACATCTTGTAAAAGGGGCATAATAGTTCCCCTGTAATAGTTAAAAAAAAAAAAAAAAGAGAAAGTAAAACTTATACAACAGAAAAGTTCCTGTAATATTTAGTTTAATATTTAGTCCTGTAGTGATTTTGGAGTAGCCACACACGAGGGCACCACAAATGTAGTTATTTGTGGTCTTAAATATTAATATTAATATTTTGTATATATATATAATATTTTGCACCTTTCAGATCCAGTGTTTTGATTGGCTGATGCTGTCACTGGATGGCCCCTCTCTTGCATGAGGTTCATTTGCACAGCTTAAAGTTCACATTTAGAACAATATCTTAGAACAAAACCAGGTTTTTTCTAAGCATAATTCACTTTCCAAACCAATTTCAGATTAACCTAGGCATCGTGCCGAAAACAAAGACCAAACATCATTGGGTTATGTTGAACTACCTATGCATTCATGTATACCTTAATAGGCAAGTTTGTATATTTTGCATGTAACACAAACAGCACTCATTAAGTATATACAATTCTGATAATAGAAATGGAGAAGATTTGCTCCATTTGTCCATTTATTTTTTTTATATCTTTTGTTGCTTCAAGCCAAACGGCAAAACCTGTCTGGTGAGTCAATTCACACCTCAGCTTTTAGGACTGAGGGACTGGGGTGAACAATGGGGAAAATGGTAATAGGATTAGTCTGCTCAATGACATGTAAATGTCATCATTCTTCCCTTTCACAAGTGGTCAGGGTGATTGTCTTTGCAGGCTTATCTATTTCCTTGTTTGTGGAACTTCTCTTGGAGGTGTGAGTTTTGGAGTTCTGTGCTTTTCATCATGGCAGATGAGGTGATGAGGGGAGTTTGCCCTCTTCCAGGCCCGAATTTATACCATTTTTTTTGGTAAAAATGTTCCTCATAATTATCACAATGATCACTGTAAACACTGCAGAACTGTAGAGACAACAAACTAAGCATTTTTCAAATATCAAATAATGTTTCCATGAATTAGCTTCATTCTTTGATTTTTTTTTAATTATTATTATTTTTGGTAACACTTTATTTTAGGGGTTTTTAACTAGTTGCTTATTAGCATGCGTATTACAAGAATATTAGCTGTTTATTAGTACTTATTAAGCACATATTAATGCCTTATTCTGCATACCCTTATTCTACATTCTTAGAATAATAGTTGAATAGTCATAGTTTATTGAGGGAAAAGTCATAGTTAATAGTGAATACATGTTCCCTATACTAAAGTGTTACCTTATTTTTTTAATTCAAACCATTGCAATGTTTTATGACCGAATTAAAATGGTTTAACTCTTTTTAGGTGAATAAATCATGCGAGTAGATAATTCACCTACTTTCACTGCTGGTGACCACAGAACATTAAATGGAACAAATATAACCTTCCATTTAGAACATTAGTATCATTTTGACCCACATCTCCTGACACAGCGAAAACTAAAAGTAATGCACACCAAAGCTCAATTCAATAAGCCACAAGATATACTGGCCATAAAAATGAGTCTGTGAACGGACAGTTTGACTATTTGATCTTTTCTCTTTGTTTAACATGGTATGCTCGGCAACACAAAGTTGTTGAAGTTGCCCAGGCTGGATTCAATATTACTTTGACATAAAAACACTAAATAATTAGGCAATTAGAACATATAATTAAGAATACATCATTTTCAAGCATTTGCTAAATGTATAATGTAGCTGCATTTACATTGGTTACCAAACCGACGCAGTTCTAATACTCCATCAATAAAAACTACTATTAAAACAAAATTTCTCACAAATAATTTCATAATTAGGGATGGATCAGAATGGGCAACTAGTTGTCAGCCATAGGCCGTGTGTCTTCCAAAGCAGCATAGCTCTCAAGCACCCTCGGCTAGGCATTTTCAAAAGAGCGCCTGGTGTTTTCAGATGGCTAAAAACACTTTGGTGGACACATGGCTTTATTGTTCAGGGCTTTCTTAAAGTAATCACCATCTGTGGTTGCAACATAAAATTTCAAGTTACTTGTAGAGGAACAATATTATGTCAGTTGTGTTCTTCTGCATGGATAAATCAGATGATTTGAGGAATACCCATTGAAAACACGAAACACGAAACCCTTACAAAACGTGTGAAAAATATTCCATTTGAGCAAGTGGGTAGTAAATCTACAGCCATAGTAGTCTGAACTTTTTGTCTTTGTTTATAGACAGGAATGAATGACAGAAGCCTAAATTTACTGGCAAATCGAACCTGACCAGGGCCAAATTGTGATGGCTAGATGACTGGGTCAGAGCATCTCCAAAACTGCAGCTCTTGTGGGGTGTTCACGGTCTGCAGTGGTCAGTATCTATCAAAAGTGGTCCAAGGAAGGAACAGTGGTGAACCGGCGACAGGGTCATGGGCGGCTTGAGGTAATTTAACACCATCTCTCATCTCATGACACTTTGCAGACTCTGCTGCATGTTCATGTGTTTTGAAGGAGGTGTGGCTTTGGAGAGCGCTCTGAAGGGAGGGTGGGATCTCATGCTTTCAAAGCCAGCTTACTATTGCTAGCCTCTCCGAAATTGCCTACACTACCTTTAAGTACATGTTTTTAAATGCATAATCTTACATGGCTTAATTCATTTCGAACCAAAAAAATGTAAAATTCTCCATAGTACACCTTTAAGAACTAAGAATGAAAATGTTTTGCACATTCATAAAAACTAATTGATGACAGTCACCATCATATGGATCAGGTCTTAAGGTCAACATTCAAGCTCACCAGAGGAAAGCTTAAGAGTTGAACATTTGGCCCCTATACAGCAGTGTTAATTAAAATTAAACACACCGACCCCTATTAAACTTTTCCCGTCAATTACATGACATTTCCAACCTTTCTCAACCAGTTTGTGAACAGTGTCTACATGTGTCCCATAATTACTCGACCACCACAATCTTCGTCCCGTTTTGTTTGCTCAAATGGAGTTCAATTGACTGGAAAGAATGTGGTGTCTTCCTTGATTATTTCATGCCACATTTATTAGGTGCCGTAAAAGCTACAAAGAAATTCCACTGGCAGTAAGATAACATTACCAAGATGGTCCTCAGGGTCTTTGTGCTCTGAAAGAGACAGTTACTATTCCATTCACCATGATTATTTTCACCATGTTATTCAATATTCAGTAATGCAATAAAAATGTCTGCAGCATGTGGTCACTGTTTCATTCAGGGGGAAAGAACAAAAGAATCTGAATGCAGTATTCTTCTCAGTGACAATTCAAAAGAGACTTTGGCAAGCATTATGCATTTTTTTTTTTTTTTTCATTAAGGAAAATAAATCTAAAACTAATTGCTTAAGTGGTAAAAAGTTAAAGAGGGAACCATTGAGGGAAAAGTTTGTAATCCCTTGGATTTAAGAGTTTAAATCCAACCATTACAACAACAGTGACAAAGCAGATTTTGGATCGATGCAAAAATGATGCTTCTACCTAAACAAGAAGAGAGAGTGTGGTTTTGAGCACTTTCATTTAGTCTGACGGTTAGATAACACAGCACACACCTGTTTTTGGGACTGAGCTTCTGATTCTGAAATCCAATAAACCGCGGATAAGATCACGCTTACGAAACTCATCCATTCACCCACTTGATATTTCCCACCTCTTTCTGTGACACATGAGAATCTGTGACATACATTTTTTCTCCCACAGTACTACCACAAAACTGAACACCGCACAGTGAGCTGCAACAACGGACTGTCAATCATCCACAAATGCCTACTCACAGCACCACCCGCCTAACCAAGAAAGCAAACAACACTAAGATGATGGTCGCAGTCCGTGCAAGTCAAGCAGTACACCTCAAAACTGAAATACCTCTCACAGTTTGTCTTCACCTTTCCTTGTGTTTCTGGACTCTGAGGAAGGTTCCTAAACTCCCACAAAGCAGCAATTAATGGTTCCTTTCATCAACCTCATATTAGTCTTTTTAACTTACAAGATAGACATGGAAGTCTGTTTCTGCCTCAGAATAAAGAAAAAAAAGGTATTGTGACTTTGCAGCACACAATTGTTACTTTATTTAGCACAACTGTGACTTTATTTTTCAGAATTGTGACTTTGTTTCTCATATTGTATCTAGAATTCTCAGAATGTGACTTTATATCTCGCAATTGTGACTTTCTCATAATTGCGACTACATATCAGAACGTGGCAATATCTCGCAATTGTGACAGTTTCTTGTAATTGTGACTATATATCTCAAAGAGTCACTTCATATTTCCCAATTGTGACTTTGTTTCTTGTAATTGAGCAGGATATCTCAGAATATGACTCGGTTTCCTGTAATTGCGACTCTATCTCTCAAAATGTGACTTTATATCTTACAATAGTGACTGTTTCTTGTAATTGCAACAATACATTTCAGAATGTCATTTTATATCTCACAATTGATTTGTTTCTAGTAATTGCATCTAATGTGACTTAGTTTCTCATAATTGTGTCTACATATCTCAGGGTGCAACATTATACTTGGCAATTGTGACTTTCTCATAATTGCAACTACATATCTCAGAATGTGACAATATCTCACAACTGTGACAGTTTCTCATAATTGTGACTATGCATATCAGGATTTAACTTTATATTTCATGGAATTTGTTTCTTGTAATTGTAGCTACATATCTCAGAATGTGACTTTAGCAACTGTTTCTCATAACCATGACTAAATATCTTGGAATCTGGCAATATCTCACAATTGTGACACTTTCTCATAATTGTGACTATATCTCGCAATTGTGACTTTCTCATAATTGCGACTACATATCAGAACGTGGCAATATCTCGCAATTGTGACAGTTTCTTGTAATTGTGACTATATATCTCAAAGAGTCACTTCATATTTCCCAATTGTGACTTTGTTTCTTGTAATTGAGCAGGATATCTCAGAATATGACTCAGTTTCCTGTAATTGCGACTCTATCTCTCAAAATGTGACTTTATATCTTACAATAGTGACTGTTTCTTGTAATTGCAACAATACATTTCAGAATGTCATTTTATATCTCACAATTGATTTGTTTCTAGTAATTGCATCTAATGTGACTTAGTTTCTCATAATTGCGTCTACATATCTCAGGATGCAACATTATACTTGGCAATTGTGACTTTCTCATAATTGTGTCTACATATCTCAGGGTGCAACATTATACTTGGCAATTGTGACTTTCTCATAATTGCAACTACATATCTCAGAATGTGACAATATCTCACAACTGTGACAGTTTCTCATAATTGTGACTATGCATATCAGGATTTAACTTTATATTACATAGAATTTGTTTCTTGTAATTGTAGCTACATATCTCAGAATGTGACTTTAGCAACTGTTTCTCATAACCATGACTAAATATCTTGGAATCTGGCAATATCTCACAATTGTGACTTTCTCATAATTGTGACTATATGTCACAATTGTGACTTTGTTTCTCGTAATTACGGCTACATATCTCAGAATGTGACTATTCTGTTAACAGTTTTCTAACAGTTTTCTAACAGACTTCATATCACATAACTGACTTTGTTTCTCATAATTGCAACTATATCTTAGTATGTGACTTTATATCTCACAATGCAACTTTTTCTTATTTCTTATTAACTTTCTCACAATTACCGTTTATAGTTCTGAATTTAGTTTTAACTAAGAATCTATCCTTGAGGTGGTTAGTGAAAAATGTCACCCACAAATAAAAATTAATGAACCCATATGCTGTTATACTTTGTTGAAAACAAAGTGAGAATTTTTAAAGGATTTTTTAGGAAGCTCTTTTCGATTCATTGATCATGCTTCAAAAAGGACAGAAAAAAAGTGGTCCAAATGAAAACGAAAACGGAATTAATGAACTACTAATGTTCATGATGAGAGTTAATAAAGTTGACTAAGAGAAGGAAATGAAGCAGGAAGTGTTGACGATGCCCAGCCTCTTTTTTCCCCAAGGGTCAGGCGCCAGTGATCGAGTGAGAATGCTGACAGGTGCAATCTGGCAACCGCTACACCAATGCTGAGTGTGCAGGGCTTGAAAGCAACACCATGTGAAACTCCCTCAAAGAGATGTTTCAACATTAAGACCTTCACTATAGGTGAAGCTGCTCATCCTTTATCTGGGTGAGTCTCAGGAGGACAGAGGCTCTTGTATATATATCATGTAATGGGCCCTGTGCTAATATGAAATAATGTGTGATCAAAACAAGAGAGAAGCTGACACCGTTGACACTGAAATGTTCAATTGTTTATATATAGTGATTAAAAAAAAAATGTATTTGGACACTTAAGCCACACTTAGAAAGGTCTAAACTTCATTGAATTAAATACAAAATATTAAGTGTCATCTACAAAGAAATTGTGTTAAGAGTTTTTCCACAGAGTTAATTAACATTTTCAGAGGCATATTTGCAATTCTTTTAACCAACTGACATGTTGTAGTTCATCATATTAACTATGAACATGGGGATTTTTGTCTAAATCCACTATAAACTATGTAGTACTCAGCCATTCAGTGTATACATTTTCAAAGGTTAGTTTCATCTCAAATGGAACACTAACATTTTTTCTGTCACTAAATTGAAACATTAGCCAATTAGCCATTAGAGTGAAACAATGTCATACAGGCACATTCTCTGGTGTTTGATGTTGCAGCTAGTTTGAGCCTGTTAGCTAACCTGAGCAATTATGAGAACTCTCATCACACGTGACAATTCTTACTATAATGACCATTTTACGTTTGGTGAATTCATATAAAATTGCGCATTCTACTTTCGGCTAGATGTTTTTATACAATCTGTCCATGCAACACTTAAGGATTAGGTTTAGGGGTGGAGCTTAAATCATACATTTTCACACTAACCAAATCTTTCAAAATCAAGGACTGCAGTCATGTCAGGTTTTAAAAAGTGAAATTGTAATTTTCACCACGTCAACATCTCAGGATCAGGATGTTCTCCGCTTATAAAACTTTGCTTGATAAAAAAAGAGAAGTGTATTATTTGTCTTGACACTTTCTTTTGGAGTGGGGGTTGCTCTTATCAGTGCTTGCTTGTATTTCTGGGTCACTGTATATGAAAACTGTTATACATGCATTTTCATGATTACGTTTTTGACATGAAAGGCACTGAAATGAAATTGCTTACTGGCTGTGTTCAAAAAATTGCCAGAGATATCCAAAAAATGATTACTATTGGATAGCCAAAATGTTTTGGCAAATTGGCTGCATCCAGTATTTGATGTCCATCCAAATAAAGATGCATTTACAGGGGTAATCATACTTCATGACTCTTCTGCTACTGATTTCACACTTAGAAACCTTTTTGTGACTACTCTCGTATTCATCTGCCAGTAGTTGTGACCCAGTTATGAAGCAATTAGCTGTCATAGCGTATACATGTTTATATGAAACAATATTCAAAGAAAGACTAAGATTTTCCCTAAAAAAATCTTCATGCTTAATTTAAACTAAATTCAAATGATTGCAACCACCCATATATACTGTAAAGAAGCAGCCAAGAATCCTTCTTGATTTCCCCAGCCTGAATGTGAATCACATACAATAATTATTAAACAGTCCTCAGAGTATTTTAGTGGAACTGAATGCAGGCTTGCAGCTCTGAGCAAAAAGAGATTTCTTTCAGAGCACTCCAAACGTTTCTTTCCACTGAATCCCTGAAGTAACACTCATCAGCTCCAAAAGCAGAGTGATAAAAAAAGAAAGAAATCCTTTACTTAAGCGCTTTAGAACTTTTACCCACAGAGAGAAACAACCTGACTAGTACTTTATTACTGCTTCTACCTTTAAATGAGATCAAGGAGAATCAACACTTAAAACAGCTTGACCATACTGAAACATCTTGTTTGCTACTGGTTCAGACAGTATGCTTAAAGGGATAGTTCACCCAAAATTTTCCCTTGATTTACTCACCCTCAAGCCATCCTAGGTGTATCTGACTTTCCTCTTTCAGATGAACACAATCAGAGTTATATTGAAAAGTATCCTGACTTTTCCAAGCTCTATAATGGTATATCCATATTTAAAACTTTATAAACTATAATAACTGGTTTCCATCAGATGACCAAACGCAAGTCGATTTCCGGCGGAAAAAGGATGTAGGAGTAACGGAAGCTTAGGTGAGACGCCTCTCACAGTTCAAACAAATAGGGCTGTGCAACAAACTCAAGCTCCTCTTCTCTCAAATCGAAATTCTCTGACATTTCTCTTTAAAAAAAATTTGTTTTAGACTTCTAATTCGTGACTCTGTTCTTCCGCGTTCATCAATACGTCAATCAATACAATGCTGGCTCTTCCGCCAGAGCTAGACTCATGTACAGTGATTACAGTTTATAAAAGATTTAAATATGGATATTTTTTCTTACGAAAACCCATTGCTTCACTTCAGAAGGCATTTATTAGCACACTGGAGTCGTATTGGATTACTTTTATGATGGATGGATGCACTTTTTGGGCTTTAAAATCTCAAGCCCCATTCACTACCATTATAAAACTTGGAAGAGCCAGGATATTTTTTTTTTTATATAACTCAGATTGTGTTTGTCTGAAAGAAGATAGTCATATATACCTAGGCTGGCTTGAGGCTGAGTAAATCATGGGATCATTTTAATTTTTGGGTGAACTATGCCTTTAAAGCAAATTTAAATACCACGTACATTGAAAGGATGGTAATTTTTAATCCCCCAAATTCCATAAAACAGAACCAACAAGAGTCGTCATTATCCCAGATGCCATCCACCAGTTCCAAGCCAATGAACCACTAGCCTACCTGTCAAGCATTGTCAATAGGCTGCTCTTGTACCATGGGAGTTTTGTTGTTTGTGTGAAGAGAAGGGAACAGAGAGAGATGTTACCTGACATGATGGCAGTGTTTTCTGGCATAGAGCAGGATGTCAATGCCAAACTGGCAGCACTGATGCTGAGGTCTACCTGCAGTCAGCTGTCCCCTCACGCCACAGTTCTCGTGCCCATGTATAATTTAGTTTGAGTTCAGCTGTGCTGTCAAAATAGTCCCAAGTTTCTGTTCATAAACAGTCTCTTTCCCCTTCGCCAACTCCGATTCGTTTTGAAAGCAGAGACTCGGGCTAGTTAGACAGCAGAAGTGCCACGCCAAAGGCTTCCAGTGGTATAGGTCTTATTGTCTTTGCCCCAGGAACACAACAGCCACGATAATAAAGCAATATAGGTCAACTTAGGTCAAACAACAGAGAGAGAAATATATAAAGGCATGCTTGCTTTAAAAAAAACAAACAAAAAAACCCCCGCTCTTTTAGGTTTGAAGATATTTGACCTGAAGATATAGACCCTACAGCATAGCTGTGTGGCAAAACTGCTGGGTCAAGACCTATAAATAGGACTGAGGTCAGTTTGCTACATGCTAAATACTAAAACCAATGCTAAATGCAAATAAAGACAGCAAAATAAATTAGCTTATCAACTTTCAAAAGGGCAGTGAAAATGTTTCCTATATCTTGAGCAAGAGGCTGAGCATCCAATCAAATGCTACAGTATTTTTACCAAGTGATCGTCTGAATGACCAGAAAGTACCAGAAAGGTACTAAAGACATTGTTAAAATAGTCAACGTGACTACAGTGGTTCAACCTTAATTTTCTTTTTTGCGCAAAAACAACAACAACAATAAAAACAACTTTATTCAACAATCTCTTCTCTTCCCTGTCAGTCTCCTATGCTGTTGATATAGTAAACACAGTGCAGTGCTTCCGTGTTTATGTCCGAATGCCGGTATGTTTGGTTAACATTGACTTCCATTTGTATGGATAAAAACTAGTGATGCACCGATCATGATTTTTTTTTTTTTTTTAACAGGCAAATTGCCCGCTTACGATACAGGTTGCCATTTCTTTCTTTGTTTAAGCAAATTTATTTGTTGTTTATTTGCTCTATAACAGGCAAACTGGTCTTAAACAATAATTTCAAATGGCTACCGATATTTTGAAGCAACAACTGCATTTTAATCACGATCCAAACAAAGATGCTACACACAGAGTAGCCTGGCTTTAGATTGTGAAATTATGCTACATAAGACACACCTGCACAAAACAAAAAGCACAGCAGATGGACTAAATGAAAATGCAAATTCACTCTCTGACAGTAGGTGGCACTTATGGAACAGCAGCAGTTTCTTTGGGTACTGCTGTATACAAATCAGCGCTGTACTTAATGAACACTACTTTATACCGAGGTAAGAGGAAAAGAAATTCATTATTTATATATGTCTCTGTTCTCTTCTTTGCGTCCGTCCAGCGTGTCCCCTCTCTGTGGCTTGTGTTAACGTCCTGTTTACAGACTTCATAATATTTCCACACAAATTACATTTTGGTATGTACCTTGGTATTAAAGTCACCGTTCAGGATTGGCTTAGGTATAGCTGGGGGAGAAAACTAAACATAAAATTGCTTCTTCTTTTTTTTTATTGATTTTATTGATTCCAAGACAAATTTATTTATAAATATGTGATGTGATCTGCGAAAACCCATCACATGGTGAAATTTTACCTATCACAGGTTTCAATACCATGGACAAATCTGTTTTTACTTCTTTCATAGCTTGTCTGTAACAAAAGTTATGGTTATCAAATAGCTTGTCTGTAACAAAAGTTATGGTTATCTTACGGTCACCCCCTTTTTTCACATAGACATGAAAATGCACTATCCAAACATAAATGGATGTAATTTAAGAATGCTTTGGAATATAGACCTAAGGTTGGTCTTGTTTTAAAGAAGACACTTGTCAGATTATTGTAGAAGTGAAATAAATTATGAAAGTGAAATAAATAAAAAAATAAGTTTAAGTTTATGAAAATGTAAAAATATAATTGTTTTTTTTTTTTTTTATAATAATATATTTTAAAGCATGCTTTACTCTTAAACTGCAAGAAAATAAAAGCCAAAAATGTCAACATTCCGAATTTTAGGTTAAAATATTTCAAAAATGAGCTTTCAGTAAGATTTTGTTTGGGCGCAGTACCAAACTTTTTCACTAGATGACCAAGCTCCATATCTGACCCTTTAAAGGCGCCTCCATTTGTTTGATTGATCTGAACCATCTATTTCCATATTTTCATACATTTTATGAAGTAGACATCCTATTCAGAAGTAGTATTGGCAGTTTGGCAGTATTTGATTTGAATTTAACCTCTAATAAACACATAATTAGAACATGTGTGTTCATTATTATGTGTTCATTATAGCTCAGTTGTTCTCTCGTGCTCCACCTTCTCACGATAATGTTGCATTAGAAAAAAAAAATCTTTGCGTACCGTAGTTTATACAGGACTGGCTGGAAATTTGCATGAATGCACCTTCATGCTACATGTTATGTGGTTTATTTTGAAGGTGAACTGTATTTGTAGTGTTAAGAGAGGGAAAACTATGGCCGTTTTTTTTTTTTTTTTTACCTCCGTTGGGTGTGTTCTTAAACAGTAACGTTAGAAAAAGACAGCCTTGCCACTATATATCGCTATTTTTCTGCACTTAACAGGCGAATTTTGCCAAAATATTTTCAGAGATGATAGATAGGCAAGATGTTAAAGAATGATAATTTAATGAAAAACCAATTTTGACCAAAAAAATGACATTCAACCAATTTTTTCTATCGCGACATCCGACGGGTTTTCCCAGATCGCATCACATATATTAAATAATTAAGACATTGCTAACAGGTAAGGTAAATATAATGAATATACAAGCTAATATAGTACATATATTTAGTGAAATGCTCCCCTCTAGAGTTCATTTCTCTAGTGAACTAACATGCTGTGGACACTAAATGACTTGCCTGAGGTAAATGTAATGCTATGTGAGATATTATTCTAAAGTTGTTTTATTAATGTCTTTCGCAGTTGAAACACATACTGAGAAATTACACGCATATCTAGATCTTCTGTTCCTCTTCTTCTGCGCCTTTTCCTGTTGTGGCGGTTAGCAAACATCGTTGTATTACCACTCGCGCCCCCTTCTCGATTAGAGCGTGGATCGCCTGTGACTGACTGTAGTCGTCGTCTAACTGCATGAACCAAACTATGACGTCCGTACCGTACGGTTTGGGACGAATACATGTACCGTAACACTACTAAATAGTTTTCTTTTTTGGATGAACTATCCTAAGTTTTAGAGTTACCAAGAAAATGTAATTTTATTATTTTATTGACGGAGATCTCATATGACACAAGTTGACATTTACTGTAAAACCTCAGTTAGTCATTCCTTGTCATTAAGAGTTTGCGATGGGCTGAGAGTTCCCCCTTATGCTCCACTAATGGCATGAGATCATTAGCGGTGTCAATGTGGACAGAGTGGTAGCAAAGGTTTAAGCCACCATTATGTCAGGCTAAATTTAGTCAAGCTCACGTACATCATATCCCATTGTGCTCAGATATCTATTAGTAATAACAACTGCCAATCAAACAAATATGGCCAAGCGCTCTAGTTACTGTATTCCTGTCATGACCCTATCACTCAATCACATGCTAAGATCGAGCATCTTTTTATGGCTAGTGTGATGAAGTGCCCCAAGGAAAATAATGCAGCTCCTGCAATGCATTGTGGGCAAATAAAAACAACCCCTTCATTAAGGCCCATCTTCCATAGCAGAGATGAATATTTCAACTCTCCTGTGGTGCATTTACTTTGCTTACTCCTGGCCCACTGCAATTAATGTTTAAGGCAGCATCACTTAAAATAAGTAGACACAAGTTCTCTTTCTCATCGGTGGGGACACAATCCATACAGCCATGTTCATAAAGAGAGAGAGGGAGAGCACTGCAATTAATTAAGAAAGACCTGGGAAAGAGCAGCAGTAGAGATAGAATGGAAATCAATGAAAGAGTAATGGTTTCATTTTGGCATGGATCAATGGGCTGAAAAGAATGCATTATGTCTGGTCTGATTTCAGCACAGGGCACGGCTGTCAGTGGCGGCAAACGTCACAAACTATCTTTCATTTGAATATTTTCATAGGTAAAAGAGAAAAGTTGTAGGGTTGGGTGATGTATTGAATATTCACGACACATTCGCAATGATTTTGCTGAACATAAATAATAAAGCAACATAAATATTGCAAGGCTTTTAATGCGCTTTCGAAAAGAGAGACTACTTTCGTGATACTTCTCTCAAAACCATGCAAGCATAAGAGTGTTAAGAAAGAGAATGTCTTCGATTTAAACTTCAGTACACTGTAAACCCTAATAAGTTGTCAGAACTCAAAAAGGTTGAGGCGATCAGTTGAACAAACTCCAATATCAAGTAAACTTTGCAATTATATACTACACAGGCATGTTATTTGTTGGTCATATTTACTAAAATATTTTACAATTAGCAATGGCAGACTTGCATATGCTAATATAAGTTTCAAAGAGACTATCACTATACATTTAGTCTTGAAATATTGTAGTCAACACAGGCTCTTCTGTTAACCACAATAACCTTAAAAAATGCAATATAACAAAAATCCCTATAAATCCCAACATAACAGAAGATTAAACATATATTAATCTTGTACAAAAACACTTAATCTCACCATTTATTCTGCTTCTGCTTATTGATGCAAAGCATGCTGGGAACCATAGAACTCTGCTGCACTCATTCAGTTTAACTTCAGCTTAATATAATCAGTTATTGAGTTCATTTAACTTTTTCTGTTAAGTACAATACATATTTGAGTGAAATAAACTAATTTAATTTGGTTAATTCAAGTTTAAGTTTACAGTGTAGCAGAAATGTTGGTGATTTGATTCATATCTGCGAGTCAATTCAAAGAACTGATTACAAATTTGTTTGCGTTATCCCTAAAAAAAATTCCTGGAATTCTCCATCAGTGTTGTTATTGTTGATTTAAACTAAAACTATTAAATTCCTTTTCATTAATTGAAATTAAGCTAAAGTAAACTAAAATATAAACAAACTTTTATTTTTAGTAATTGCCAAGGCAACATTTCGAATTTTCATTTAAGTACTAAATTTACAAAATCTAAAATTGAAATTAACAGAAATATATGGTATAAAAAACTAATAAAAATGACAAAAGCACATAACAAAATGAAAAAATATTTTAAAAAAAACCTTCTTATTCTTAATTTATTACTATAGTAAATAATAATTACTATAATAGTATATAAATAATACTACAATAATACAATGTTTTTGAATATATATATATATATATATATATATATAGAAGTTATAAATAAATATTGTTTATTTATACTGGTATATTGTATTGTGTTATGTTACATGTTATGTTATGTTATATTATATTAAACATTACTCTCCCTACTGTTTACTTAGTAAAAAAAAAATAAAATAAATAAAAACATTGAGCAATTGGCTGCAACGTTTATTTACATTTCTGTCTGAAAACATCATGATAATCATTAAAAAAAACACACACACAATAACCAACCCATAGTCTTGTCATGTATTATACTACATACATAATCCAAAATCCTACAACAGCTCTCACCTCACATCACCTACCCAGAATATTGTCAATTACATAAAGCATTTTTAACAGCATATTCTCCGCTAACCATTCAATGTAATATTTAAAGGAGAACATGATTGCAAAAAGAGCTCTGCAAGCTGGCAGATTAATCCTGTACAAGGGCATTTCTATACAAGAAATGCATTTCAGTCCCATCATGCCCCTGTTTTAATCTCACCAAGGCTTCTAACCTTGTTTTAGACTCACATTCCCAACATAAAGGTGAAAATAACCTCGCAAAATGAAAGAAAGAAGCTCTGCTGGTGTGCAGCCATTAGTGAATGGTGACATTACAATTACGTCTATAGCTAACTGGATTATTACCTAAGCAGGTATCCATGGATACGCGTCATATACTCAAGCTAAACCTTGTGGAAGTACAGTAGGAATACTAATTGTATTGTGTGAGTTACTGTAAATCTGGGTCTCACACACACACACACACAAAACAATACTTGTAGGCTCCCAAAGCCTTTCAGACATGTTCTGGAATGGACACCTTCTGTGAAAACATAGAAACTGTTAGAGGTTAAATGTTATTTCCCTTTATAAGCCTAAAAAACCGACAGCGGAAATCCTCCCACAAAAGCTTCAGGTCATCAGGAGCACAAGAGACTGTGAGACTGTGTGGGTGGTAGAGGAGGGAAAAGAAAGAGAGCAGGGGTGAAACAACTATTATAATGGCCACACACAACAATGACTTTAAGGGCGCCTACACGCTACAGCAGGGATATTCAACGTCCGGCTCAAATGTCTCCTGCCAAGATTATTGATGGCCCGTCGCCACAATCTGCACTTTTGAGAATTGCACTGTACTGGCTGCACTGTACTGTCATTGTAACGAGTGTCTACCAGTCTTGGGGAGGGTCACTTTTTTAAGGGACATGGCCCAACTAGTGGCCCATATAATAAATTGCAATACATGTTCAATTAAATGTTACATGTAAATTTAAAGCCAATATATATAATGCATTATATAAGTATAAAATACTTAAAATAATTTTTTATTTTTTTTTATTTTAATTGTTTTTTTCCAAAGAAGTCTCTTATGCTCACCAAGGTTGCATAAATCTTGGTTAAATAAATAAAGGTTGCATTTGATCAAAAATGCAGTGAAAACTAACATTGTGAAATATTATAATTTAAAAGTGTTGTTCTCTATCTATTTCTGCGATGGCAAAGCTGAATTTACTGTCTCTCACTTTTAATCGATTTAATAAGTCTTGTTGAAAAAAGTATTGGTAACACTTTAGTTTAGGATTCAATCCTCACTATTAACTAGCTGCTTATTAGCATACATATTACTAGAATATTGGCTGTTTATTAGTACTTATAAAACACATATTAATGTCTTATTCTGCATGACCTTATTCTACATCCCTTAATCCAAGCCAATACCTAAACTTAACAACTACCTTACTAACTATTAATAAGCAGTAGCTAGGAGTTTATTAAATCAGCATATTTCTGAAGGATCATGTGACATTGATGACTGGAGTAATGATGCATCACAGGAATAAATTGCATCTTAAAATATACTAAAATAGAAACCAGTTCTTTTAAATTATAATAATATTTCACAATATTACTTTAATTACTGTGTTTTTCACCAAATTAATGCAGCCTTGGTGAGCAAACATTAAAAAACAAAAAAACGTAATTATTCCAAACCTTTGACCGGTAGATATTGAATTTTGTATTAAATGATACATTAAGTGATTTTGGTCTGACTCCTGTACTAGACGTAAGAATTGACTGAATCTGGCTGAACACACACACACTTATATATATATATATATATATATATATTTTTTTTTTTTTTTTTTTTTTTTTTTCCATGGGGAATTTGGTTGTATTTTATTTGCATATTCACTAACCTGATTCACCTGACCTTTTAAACTTCCATTCCTCCTTCACTTTTGGCTTCTGGCAGGTGAGGAAATGTTCTCATGGGCAGACAGACAACAGCAAGTGAGAGGAAGTGGTGGGAAAAAGTATAACAGGGAGCTTCTTGAAAAAAGTTCCCTGCGGTGGTTTCAACAAATCCTTAAACAATACATTTAAATGACATTCATTTAGATACATTTCTTTT
Source organism: Elopichthys bambusa (assembly GCA_037101425.1). Classification (NCBI taxonomy): domain Eukaryota; kingdom Metazoa; phylum Chordata; class Actinopteri; order Cypriniformes; family Xenocyprididae; genus Elopichthys; species Elopichthys bambusa. The sequence goes on from CM074434.1 coordinate 6,344,735, forward strand.
TTAATAAGCTGGTGCAAGATCCAAACTCTGTGTGTTCCATCTAACAACAAAAAAACTGCTAACAGTGCCCAAATGTCAAAGTTTTGAAAGGAAAAGCAAATGAATCACAGTGAATTTGTTTACTTGAATATAGTTTAGCCAAAGGTCTGGTTATACCTCAGACCAGCCTCTTCTAACTGGTTTACATCTGCAGTGAACTGAATGTATGTGCAAGTGTTAAATCTGCAGCAAAATCAACAGCAAATTAATGCCACCTCATTAATATTCATGAGTAACGCTGATCAGGTTTATAATATGCCCCGCCTCCCAAATTATCAGATTGTTTCTACGCCCATGTAAAAGTGTGTGTGAGAGAGAGAGTGTTCACCCCAGTATTCTCTTAATCCATGTCTCAATGGAGACTTTTGCAGTTAATTAAAGAGAAATACAAAGACTCCTCAACTAGAAAAATCTTTTACAAGAGACTAAAATAACAGTAGTGTAATAGCTCCTCAGGAAAAGCAGCCCCGGGTCCATTATAAGATAATCACATACTATAAATTAACTAATAATTAAAATGGTATCTCATCTATTCAAAGGTGCACATCATTTTACCCATGACCAAGTTCACAAAAAAGATAATAATGCTGTTCATTTACCAGTGCAACAGTAAAACAGTGTTGGAGAAGTTACTATTAAATGGTGGCTTAATAAACTACAAGCTACTATTATGTAGTTTAACTATAGTAATGTTATTCTAAAGCAAAAGCAGCTAGCAATTGCTATTTAAAGGTATATTGCTCAACACAACAGATGAAAAACTAGTTGTATTTACATTTAAATTGAACATAACTCTAATAATAACTTGGATGAAAAATTGGAAAGAGAATACTAATGTCCTAATGAAGAAGGCCAAGTCGAGACTTTTCTTTTTGAGGAAACTTAGATCATTCAATGTCAGTACAAAGCTTTTAGATGTTTTATCAAGGGATTTTAGCTAGTGTTCTTTTTTATGCTGTACTTTGCTGGTGGGGGCAGTATACCTGTTGAGGACAAAAATAGGATAAATAAGCTGGCTGGTTCGATTATTGGTCTTACTCCAGACTTACTTGAGGTCATTGTGGAGAAGAGGACAAGGTCAAAACTAAATATCGTTTTGCTTTTTGAAGGCCATCCACTACACAACATTTTTAAAGGACTTAGAAGCTCTTTCAGTGAGCGATTGATAATGCCTCGGTGCTCCAGTGAACGAATGAGAAGGTCTTTGGTCCCTGCAGTGGTTAGATATTTCAATAAACACTGTTAATGTTTTTTTTTTTTTTTTTTAATTGTGAAACTGTATCATGTCTCAATAGTTCTTATTGATATGGTATTGATAGTTTGTTGGTTGTATTGTCTAAGTTGGTGGCAAATTAGTTTCCCTACTGGGATTAATACAGTTTTTTCAATCAATCAATAATGATTTTTTTTCTTTCTTTTGTTCTTTCTTTCTTTCTTTTCTAGTTAACTAACAAGCTACAGACATTTACTGGCTTTGCTAAGGTAAATGTCACGTTACCTGACATTGTTTACACGCTGTTTTATTGATGTCTTTCTGAGGTTGTAACACTGACTGAGCGATTACATGTGACCTGATACATTTCACAAAGTTATACTGTTTCCCTCTGATGTTCATTCATTTTTATTTTGTGCTATAACTAGTAGTAAAGAGGAAGAGAGAAACGGTTCGTGTGCGTTCTGCGCTTCGCTTGAACTGAGGCGGCTACAGCACTCTGCCACGCTAAAATAAAGAGCATCAAAATTGTATTAATTGTTTGAACTTAGTAAAAAAATAGGCAGAATTTTGACTTTGTTTCTTATTAAAAGAAACATAGCGCAAAGTTTATTGTGATAAAAACAAAGAATCTAAACAGATAAATTTACACCAAATACAACTAAGACTATAAAAACCCTCCAGTTTTGATAGCTTCTATAATCGCTATAGAATTGTTAACATTGCACACTGCAGCAAAAAAAAAAAAAAAACATCTCAAAAGAGATTTGGTGAATCGTTTTGGAACTGAACTTTGATTGCTATATACAAGAGGATAGATTAGCAACGTAGCATTTTGTTGTCATACACATCTCGTTATCAAAAGTAGCTGCTAATGTACTGGAATATGTAGCTAATTTAGAAGTATTGGTAATTGTACATACTCAATTCCCGGCACTATGCACAACAGGTTGTTTCTTAGCTCTGGATCTGGGAATCATGCCCTTCCCTCATATTCATTTTCCCTGTGTCTGCAGTTTCCTTAAAGTAGATTTAATTGCTCTACTGTGGAGTTCTCTAGCTAGCAAGAATCTATTCAAATCATTATCACTTCAAAGAGCACCACACCACTGCTCTGCATTACATTTCCAATGAGGCCCCTATATGTTATCACTTGCATGTGGTATTAAATTTGTGCTTTGAGGTAGAGTTTTAAGTACATACCCTATTCTGGTCTCTCTACATTAGGTTAGCTCAGTATCTACTGTAATGCAAGCATCATTTGGGGCAATTAAGATCTAAATCAAAACCGTCCTTAGTTGTTTCACTGATAAATGCGAGAATTAATTACTGTAGCCATTTAGAAACAACTAGGAGCTGTACAGGGAGGATATGCTTGCATGTATCACCTCTTGGGGCTTTCAGTAAGCCAGAGTGTGTCTGTGTAGATAATTTTTTTATTTATTTTTTTCTGATCTAGGGAATCATTTTGACTTTTTTCTCATCCCATTCGAATGAGTACCCGTGGGTTGCAACTAAAAAAAAGACGTACACAGAAACGCACTACGACATAAATTTCATTTCCAAGGATGAAGCTATCTCTGACATCTCAGAGTATATAGTGCCCTAGAAGCAGAAGCACAGTGATCGAAATTGAATGTGAGAGAGAGAGACAGAGAGAGAGAGAGGAGGAAAGACAGTCTTTTTTGTTGTTATTTAAAGTCAATATAAAATCAAAATCAAGCCTTTTTTATTAATATATGTTTGTGGTTTTATTGTGCACGATTTATTAGTCATATTATTCTAAAGCAAAAATGTTAGTGTCAATCTTATGTGTTTTTCACATTAGATTAAATGTTTTAAATGTTTTTCTTGTAGTTGAATCAGTTTAATGTGGAAATATGTCAAATTTATGAAGGTAAAATGGCTTGTCAATGTCCTTTCATGCTGACTTGTATGTTAAATATAACACTTGAGAGACAATTTTGGGGAAAGTAAAGATAAATTAAAGTAGGGTTTCCCAAACCGGGGTTTGTGATAACTGATAATTGATAACTGATAATTTAATAACTGATAATAACTGACATCGCAGAGCCGTGAACATGTGAATGTGTTATTAAATTACTGACATACTAACTTAAAATCTCTTGGGTATTTCAAGTGAAAATTTTAGGTACACAGGAGTTTGTCTGAACATGAATTAGTCTGAAAACCCCTGAAATAATGGAATAGTTCACCTAATGATCAAAATTCTGTCATCATTTACTCACCCTCATGTCGTTCATCTTCAGAACACAAATAAAGAGCTTTTTGATGAAATCTGAGAGGTATCGGACTCCTCCATAGACAGCTACGCAACTGACACTTTGACGCTTCAAAAAGCTCATAAAGAGATCGTAAAACTGAGTAAAAAAATACTGAGTCAGCATTCTGATGTAGAACCTGGAAGAGCGGTGGACTAAAACAGTGTAGCAGAAAGACAGGGGAGAGAAGATATTGTTGAATAAAGTCATTATTTTTGTTTTGTTTTTGTGCACAAAAAGTATTCTCATCACTTGATAACATTAAGGTTGAACCACTGTAGTCACATGGACTATTCTGGACCTTGAATGACAGTAATTACGTTGCTTTCTATGGGAGATAAAAAACCTCTTGGATTTCATCAAAAATATCTTAATTTGTGTGGAACGACATGAGGGTGAGTAATGACAGAAATTTCATATTTGGGTGAACTGCTGGTGGTGGATGGATTTCAGGAGACAGAGCAGAGAACACACACCCATCACCATCGACAAGATACCTGTGAAGCGGGTAAACAGCTTTAAGTTTCTCGGCATTCACATCACTGAGGATCTCACATGGTCCGCTCACACAGATGCAGTGCTGAAGAAGACACATCAACGCCTCTTCTTCCTGAGACGGCTGAGCAAGTTTGGAATGAGCCCCAGCATCCTCAGAACATTCTACACCTGCACTGTGGAGAGCATCCTGACCGGCTGCATCACCGCCTGGTTTGGAAACAGCACTGCTGGTGACCGCAAAGCTCTGCAAAGGGTTGTGAGAACTGCCTGCCACATTGTTGGAGGTGAGCTCCCCTCCCTCCAGGACATCTACACCAGGCGGTGTATAAGGAAAGCCCGGAGGATCATCAATGACTCCAGCCACCCATCCCACAGGCTGCTCTCTCTGCTGCCCTCAGGAAGACGTCTCCGTAGCATCCGATCCCGCACTAGCCGCCTGAGAGAGAGCTTTTTCCCCCTCAGGCTATCAGGCTAATGAACAGTCAGAACTAATACACACTACAGCATACTCCCACTTTACCAGTATGCCACGCACTGAGTGTGTTGGTCTGAATAAGATCCACTTGATGAAACATTGAAAAATTGAGTATATTATAACAGTGTTCATATTTACTTCTGTCATTTATAGTGGTACTTCATGCTTTGATTCGGCAGCAGTTAAAGTGTTCTTTTCTTTGCCCTAAAGTTGAGATAAGGCAATTCATTTCCAAGAGTAAAATCCTGCTTACAATAACTCTCAACAGCCAGCAGTGTCCAAAACCTAGTAATTTGTAAAGTGCACACAAGCCATATTGCAGCTAGCTTCATCTTTATAAGCCTCCTCTTTAACCTTGAATTTCCCCCTCTAGGCCGGGTAATCTCTCTCAGTGTTAGAGCACACGCTCTTGGAATAATGAAAATTATGGCAAGTCTACATGCAACCCAACTGTGAAAACTCGACACTCATAGATGGTAAGAATAAAACTGAAATAAGAGAAAATGCTTGTGGGTCAATTAATCTATATTTTTGGCTTTTAAATTACACATCCATTAGCACCTCTGTGGGAAAGCTGTAATACAGCTCTAAATCAACACTATGTGATGGATGTCACTATTAGACAAATCACAAATGGACTTCCATTTTTCTGTTGTCACACCATTATTACTCAAGCAAGCATTTCTTCCATCAGGTACACTTGAAGTCAGACCTTGTGACTGGTATAGTCAACCTTGCTGTGTGTTCCCAGTTAGATACTGACATTGTCTTATACTGGGAAATGATCTAGCAAGTCACCAGGATTTCCCTAGACCTATTGTGGTGAATGATGGTTATTTTGGTGATATCTCATCTGCATCACCGGCGCATGAAATGGTGCAGTTGCCAGTGAAAAAGTTCAGAAACGTTGTTTATTTTGCCGATTCACTTTTGCAAAACTCCAAGACGTGAGCAGATGATTAAGCCTGCAATTTGTGAAGAAACTGATGTGAGTAAAAACCCACACAAACTTTGCATTGGTAAAGCTCCTTTAAGTGGAGTGCAGAAAACAGACTCGTGCCATCTTCCATGTTCTGATGTGGTGGCAAGTTATGAGCAAGGAAATGCTTGCTTGAGTAATAATGGTGTGACAAAAGAAAAATGGAAGTCCATTTGTGATTTGTCTAATTGTGACATCCATCACATTGTCTTACCTACTGTGCACCATTTTCAAGTCCAGAAACGTGTACCTGCAAATGTACCTACTGGTCATTTACAAGTGTGAAAGACATTTCAGTGTGTAATGAAGTCCTTCTTTTGGCCAACCTGCAAATTCTTCTGCAGAATTTGTGAGGGATGTTCTTGTAGGCCTGCTGTGGTATGTTATGGAGGTAGTGTGGTTCTACTTATGTTCCCAAAGCTCCCTTAACTTCACTTGCCTGGCAATCTAAAAATGCTGTGGTTCATGCTCTGTTAAGGAAACTGTGGTATGATGTGTTGCACATGTGGTGTGACTTTTGTTTTTCTTCGTTGCATTTTGTGAAATGCCAATAGAAAAAAACTTAACGGTGGGGGTGTTTGTAATATATGTATGATTTGGGGAGAGTGATAGTATTTGTTGAGCATGTTATGTGTTGTGTACGTGCTCTCCTCTCTCTCTTTCCTGTCTGTCTCCTTTGCAGGCTGCTAATTGAGTTCCACCTGATGCTCATCAGCTGAGTGCATGTTGCAGATCCCAAACACTATAACAGAGTGGAGAAACAATGCTGGAGTGCTGACGGAATGTGCTTCTTTTCCCTGATCTAGAATTGTTATTATGTATTTTCTCTTGTGTGAGTTCATGTGTAGAACTAAACACAGTCTTGCTCTGCTCTCAACTTTTTGAATGAGTTGCGTAACCGCTTGTTGTGAGAGAGCGTGCGAATGCTATTATGTTATCAATATTTTGTTTTCATTCTTAATTTGTGTTAATACTTTGTTTTCAGTTCGGAAGCTGTAGGGAGAGGGTACCATTTTCTTTAAACTTGAATTTTGCTTATGTTCATGTTAGACAGGGTGCAAGGTAAGACTCTGTTTGACCCACAAACAGAGGTCAAACAGATTCAATTCAATTTCATTTGTACCATGTTTTTTTATATTGTATTTGAATGTATTATTAGTAAACTTCCATGATTCAGAAATTGCCCCAAGGGGGACAATAAAAGCTTACTAAACTAAACTAAACTAAACAAAAATTCTTCAGGGAAATTCAGGGCCACCAACAAGGTCAAGAGAACATGACTTTTTCAAAGTGATATTCTTTATCAAAAGTCACATGTAAAGTGAAATTGTGACTATGTTCGGGTTAGCACACTACCATAATGCTCACTGTATCTGAAGTTTATGGTACATACTGTACACAGTCTGTTAATTCTGCATTCAGCATGTATAAAGAGGGTTTACAATGATCTGTTTGAATACTCGATTCAGATTGGCTGGCAGGTGTGCAATAAAACCATTTAATGCACAGGTAGTTCCAAGTCAGTTTAATTAGCGTTCTATATTAATGGGTTGTTTTCATTAAAGCACACATAGGCCTACACATCACTCGCACACAGAGATCAGAGATTGCGCTGCACACAGAGAAACTTGTTGTCAGCACTGGCCCGCGACTGTTAATAGAGAGAGAGAGAGAGACATTGAACAGGTGCATATCTCATCTCTCTCCCGATAATGAATTCAAATAACTGCTATAATTCATTAATTGAAATAAATGTAATCTTACATACTCTGTGATCTAACAAGCATAACTGATGAAAATAACCGTCAATGTTACCCTTCCATTCAAATATTGTGCTGCAAACATCAATAACAGCTTTAAGTTTTCAATGCTGGCAAATGACCAGGGTATAAGTGGGATAATTCACAGCTAACTGTGCATTAAACAATTTTATACATGCTGTATTATAGCCGTGGATTATCTCTTACTTATGTGACATCAATAGGTCATACTACTGTCTGAATGGGCGGATTTCAAACTGCGTTTTTCCTGAAGGGCACTTCAGGAAGGGGACGCCATATGTAGGGGCGTTCCAAATCAAAGTGAACACCTGAATCCCTTCATGAAGGGCCCTTCCACAAGTCCATTAGCGAAGGGTACATGATGCAATGGTAACTTCAAAGTAGTAATGTTATCGCTCATGGTCATGTGAACCTGGGTGGGGAATCCTCGTGATTTATTTTAAAGCAAGATGGCGGAAGAGTTCACCGGAACGTTTAACTGGAATAATTCAAGTAGTTTTGTTTTGTTTGTGATTTTTACACACATTTATGTCATACATTTCATTTTAAGTTTAAATAGGTTTCATAGGTAAGCAATACATTTAATAGTAGATACGTTAGGTAGTGGTGAGCCAAGCAAGAGAACAAACAAGAGAAGGCATGTTTTAAAGTTGAGAGCAGAAAGGGAACACACACACACACACACACACAAAGCATATTTACACACATATGTAAAGCATATATTGTATATTTATTTGCAACAATTATGAACAGCAATAATAAGAAATTACTGTAGTAAGAACTACTAATGGATGCCGTTGTTTTTCATTGCTCCCTTTATAATGTGTGTTCCAAACAGCTACATTATGTATGACACGCAAGTTCTCCCTCCAAAGCCCCCACTTCAACGGCCCTTCTCTATGCCCTTCGGAGTGACTAGGGCATAAGCTCACTTCCGATTGGAATTCACCCATGTTTATCTGAATGTTTGTCTACTGGTATAATAGAAATGTTTACATAATATTTTTGAAAATAATAAATAATTATAATAATAGTATGCAGCATTCGGTCCCACTTTAACACTATGTACTTAAATAAATCAATTTTTGACTAAGTACAATGTAAAAACATGTATTTACACAATAAGTACATTGTATCAAATGTTTTTAAGTTATTACATGTTAATTACATAGTAATAGACAAAGTGGGTCTTATTTTTCAATGTATACTGCGTAGTATGCAGTCAGTAGTATGCTAGAATCCATTGAGAACACAGACAGTGTTAATCAAACCAAAAGGAATTTGCAAAACTCATTCAAGCTGCATACATTTGCACTTTTATTGAGCATATCAAACCTTATTTCACCTAAAAACCACTCTCTAAAGATGCTGGATCACATTCACTTAAGAAATATAAAGGTATATACTTAACATTTACAGAGGCAGAGCACATCTCTGAAATCCTCTTTCATAAAAATGTGAGACCGATTTGAAAGTGTTTTAATGTTCTTTACTCAGCTGCACAAACTGAAAGGTAATGCAATAAACCAGCAAAGCTTGAACAATTTTCCAGATGGTCAGCTCTAAATATGCATTTCCTCTCTGATGGCTGTGTGTCTAAATTTCCCTTAAACTTGTTTCTAAGCCCATGCCAAGGTCAGCCCTGCACTCTGGGCAGCTTCATTTCCATTCAGCAATCAGCTCCAAACTCCACTAATCACTCAGAGCCACTAAACTTTCTAAACAGCGATACAGTAGCACCGTAAATGTGTGAAACATATAACCGCTGACCTTAGTTTAACATCTTTACCCTTCCCACACATCGCACAAGGAAAATATAATTTGATTTGACTTACCTTTATAGGTGGTTAGCCAGAGGGAAAGCATAGAAGAAAAAGAGAGAGAGAGAGAGAGAGAGAAGGGCATAATGTTAGAAATATTATGGGCCACATGTGACATATATGATGCAAAATCAATACAGGTATATTCACACTGTGATTTGATGATGTTGCAGATGTCAGTTAATATAGCTTGCAGATAGGTGAAGCCATCAATCACAATTGTTTATCCCACTTGGCTCTCAGATTATGAGTTAATCCAGTGTTATGTTGATGTTTATTAAGCTTGTAATCTTCTGATTGATCCATTTGTGTGTCAACACTGTCATGCTGACACATATAAGACAATATATCTTGGTTTTAAAACCTAGCATTTTAAACTGAAAATTTGGTTTATTCACTCAGAAATGGCTACAAAATTTCACAATTACTTACAAAGAATCAACAAGTAACATTTAATTAAACATGAAATTATAACATTTCATTCTGTTCTACACTGTTCACTGTTGTTAGTTTCACTCAAACCTCCCTTGTTCACATTACTTAAAAAACTCATGTAACTACATGAACGTAATTTAACTGTGTTGTTTCTACTAAAAATGAGTATTGTCAACTTTATTTAGTAAGTGTTTGTTCAGTCAACTTAGCATTGCTAAGTGAAACGCACAAATTAATGTTGACATAACTAACTGGGCAGTGGATCCATAGTTCCCAGCATGCTTTGCAAGGGACTGCATTAGGAGAGTAAATTTAGGGATTAAAGTCTTATTGTATGTGTTTTTTCAGTGTTTAATGTTCAGTTATGTTGGACATTTAGAGAAGTTTCTGTAATGTTTTTAAATTTTGTGGTTACCATTATGCAGAAGAGTGTTGCCTGTGTTTAGGCTGTGAGCCTCATATATGCATGTTTAGGATAGAATCCCCTGCTCTCAATTCAATTGAGTTTGTTCAATTAGTTATTTTTTGAGTGCAATTTGTAGAGCAAATAGTTCATTTAATAAGGTAACTTAAGTCAATAAATGTGTTCACCTTACGTAATAAACATAACATTATCAAGTAAACTGCACATATAAATATTATGTAACAGTGACATTCAAATGATTTGTATTTACTCAAAGAAATTTTGTCAGCTTTACTTGAATTTCTTTTGTTCATACAACTAAATTGTTATTTGTACAAATTACTCAATATAGTTGTGTGGAACCAACTGACACTTCTTTTTTAAGTAAATCCAACAATTAATTTTTTTGAGTGTATGTGACCTGGTTCATAACTTTAAACAAGACAACACTTTAAAATGTTAAAATGTAGTAATTTATCATAAACATAATCCATTTTATACTTTCTCTGTAGTCCAACATTTTCAGAATCCACATGATTTTGTTGTGTAGAACATGACCTTACAAAATCAGTAGAAGCTGTAACAATGAAATCCCACATTTGTTAAAAATGAAAAATTTACTGCCGCAAGAAGTGTTACAACAATGCTTTTATATCAGTGATATTAAATACAGATTGTCACCAATGGTGACATGCCATGTTTCGGGTGATGTACGTGTTTGAATGAGATATGTGCACCTTCACAGAGTGGATCGGTATACAATTTTCAGCAACTAACAACTGAAATTTCTACACTATACCTCACACAAAATTATTGTATTCCATCAGTGAGCACTTCAAGTGCAACACAGTTGTTTGGACTCCTTTAGTAATGCTTTCACAATTTGTTTAAATAAACTATTGTGATAAAACTTGTCTGTACTGTATACATCCACCTTATTTTTCAACACGGAAGTAAGGTGTTTTCTGTGGATGTGTGAGACTTCAGATTTATTAGTCACTATACGGAAATAAAAAATAGAATATCAGTGCAGGAAACTGTAAAACTGTTTGCGCTACAAACCAGCATATTTATAATTAAGACAATATATTAAAACAATATGGTAAGAAATACAAGTTTGCAATATCAAACAGTATAACAAGCTGTTTTGTACAGCTAAAAATAACTTAAAGCGAATGACACCAAAAGCCAGAAACATAAGGAGGACATATATATAAAATGTAACTATATTACTCATTGAGTTACTTAGTTACTTTTCATGGAAAGTAATGTGTTGTGTTACTTTTGTGTTACTTTTTCTCATCCGGGCTGGGCTTGCTTGTTTCTTTTTTAATAACAAAAAACCCAAAAGTTCTATTTTTGGCAAATATAAAGGCCCTTTCCAATCAAAAGATGAATAAGCCTCAGGTTGAAGGAAATGCAAATTCACTCCTGTACAGTAGAGGGCACAACTCTAACAAGCAGAAAAGACATTGCTTAAAGGGAACCCCTGGTATTAAGACTTGTATGGCTTAATATAATGTAAATGATGTCTCTTATTGAAATATGTAGTAGAAAACCCATGAAAGAATTACGTTATTTAAAAAATCCATGACATATTTGGACAATGGGCGGTGCCATTTTGTTTAGGTGCTCAGTGCATTCTATGTTGATGACGTCGAATGGTTGCTCTCGGTGAGCTACTGACACTGGCCTGTTGCTATTTTTACCGCAACACAACTCGGAATATAAAATACGATGCCACATTGTGCGTCTTTTCAGTCGAAGGTCAACAAGAGAAGCGATGCAAGTCTTCACTGCTTTACTAGTGATAAGAGGAGGAGAAAATAATGGGAAGTTGTGATGAATCTGGACAAATACACCCATGTCTTTGTTCTCTTCACTTTAGCCCTGGTGCCTTTCTTGGCTTTTAGTAGACCACATCTACTGAAAGAGCTTACAGTTGCCGATGGATATAAGTGTAGGCTTTAACCAAATGCCGCGCCTTTTGCGGAGACTGACGAGGGCAGCTCCTAATACATCTCGATTGAAACAGACTGCCTCAAAGCTTGTGTGTATGAGATATCTGTGATCGCATAAAACAGTAGCATCTTCTCAGCATATTTAACTGTGTGTAATGCATTCAGGTGACATATCAGACGATTTTTACACGTCAATCATACAACAATAGTTCAGATAACAGACATTGCACATCTTCGATGTTTTCATCCTCACTAATGTTGTGCTCTGGCTCAAATCAGAAGGCTGATCGGGTTTTAACAGGAACCCCACGGGTATTAAGACCTGTATGTGTACCTAGATTACCATTGCACCAAAACATACAGATGAAAAAGTATCAAAGGCATCAGGGCTAAATTGGAGAGAACAAATACACGGTTCTTTAGAAAGTTTTATTTGTCCACATTCATCACAACTTCCCATTCTTTTCTCCTCTTAAAGCTAGTAAAGCAGTGAAAACTTACATCTCTGAAAATTGGCATCGTATATTATATTCAGAGTTGTGTTGCGGTAAAAATAGCAACAGGCCAGTGTCAGTAGCTCACAGAGAGCAACCATTTGACATTATCGACGTAGAATGCACTGAGCACCTAAATAAAATGGTGCTGTCCATTGTCCAAATATGTCATGGATTTTTTAAATAACGTAAATCTTTCATAGGTTTTCTACTACATATTTCAGAAGGGGACATCATTTACATTATATTAAGCCAAACAAGCCTTAAAGTGAGATTAAAACATCTCAGGTTACGAATGTAACCAGGGTTCCCTGAGAACAGGGAACGAGACTCTGCGTTTGCAACGCTAAGGAAACGCAGAGTAGAAGTTCCCTTTCGAAAGGGAACAAGTATGTTTGTGTAATGCAAAATATTTAATTATTGCAGGTTTGCGTAATATCCTGAGTTTGCATTTTACTGTTTTTATTCATTTTAATGAATACCGTAGACAACATCTCTTCACTTACTCCCGTTTTTTCCTTAGCACGGGACAGGAAAGGTGTCTGAAAATAAATGGGAAACTTGCATTAATTATTTAAAAAAAGTAACTATATATAAGATATTTTGTTGTAAATTTAAAAGTAATATGTTACTTTATTAGTTACTTAAAAAAAAAAAAAGTAATCTGATTATGTAACTCATGTTACTTGCGTTACCCCCAACACTGATAATAATTATTTTTTATATTGTTGAAAAGGGATTTGATCTGAGTTTAAGGTTAAAGAATATATCTATACCATAATATATCTATAAAACAGTAAAAATGTAACATGATATTAAGGATTCAGACATATTTTACACGTTACTCGTACGAAAACCTACATATAAACAGGCTGCCTATTCAGATAGTGGACACTAAAGTCGCTGACTAGGTTTTGAAACTGGGCTAATATTTTGGTAACACTTGTATTGTATTCAACATGTATTCACTATTAACTATGACTTTTCCCTCAATAAACTCCTAATTTACTACTTATTAATAGTTAGTAAGGTAGTTGTTAGGTTTAGGTATTGGGTAGGATTAAGAATGCAGAATAAGGCATTAATATATGCTTAATAAGTACTAATAAACAGCTAATATTCTTGTAATACGCATGCTAATAAGCAACTAGTTAAAAAAAACCTAAAATAAAGTGTTACCAATATTTTTTATCAATTAGAAATAAACGTATTTAATTCAGTGAAGAACATTTATAAAATAGTTCAGTCTAACTGGATATTTACTACTTAATATTTGTGTGAGTATCATTAACAACATGCTAACATCAACCTGGAATGAATTAGCTATTCCAGAATGCAGAGCATGCAGCCTAGAGCTTCCCACATCAGTCACAGGTTCAGCTGACTTTTTAGACAGTAGACAGCAAGGCGGCTGACTAACAGAGCTAATGATGCTTTCATTGTGTTGTTATTACAAGAGTGTAAGTGACCTGAGCTATTAATGTCAGACATTAACAATTTCTATGGAAACATTCATAACAGCAAAAGGAATCCATATGTGGCTTTGTTGTAATTGGCAGCAAAATATTTAACCACTATTATTCACACTTTATATACTCTTGCACAATCTTAAAAAAAAAAAAAAAAAGCACACTGTATGCAAGTATGTGTAGAGTTACCTGACTACCTTTAACTGCAGAGGCCACTGTAATTTTGGTTCTTTATATGATGCCACAACAAGTGAGAGGAAAGCGGGGCTTTCATTAAACTGCCAACATGTAATTATGAGTTCAACAAAGACATGAAGGGGTTTACAATTATAGTGATTGTAACGTGATCCGAAAACAGAAAATATTTCTGACTTCCAGTGATACACAACATATCTGTTTGGGCATCAAATTTTAACCTGATGGGTTTCTTTTTCCAATGCTAATTAACTATCCCTCAGCAGTAAAAAAAAGGCTTTATCTCTGCCAGACTCATTTCTATGAAACAAATTGATATATCAGCCAAGGGTTCACAAACATGGAAGCTCTAAACTTAAATCATTACCAAAGCTTAGTCTCTCAATTGATTTCTGAGATAGAGAGAATCGGGCATATTTGTCATCTCTAAATAAGCTTTAGAAGCACCTAATTTAGCAGCAGACACAATATGAGTTAAAGGAAACGCTTGAGTGTCTTGCATCAGTTGCTCAGTCTATAAAGGTCTGGCAGATGGCAGACGGAAGATAAATGTGAAGAGTCGCTTTTCCAATCAGGTAGGAAGGAAAAAGTGGTAGACAAAGGCCGTCAGGCATCACAAACCATAAATTATTTCAATTTGTACTGGGGCAGGAAGTTGTTATCAGCCTAAAAAGGTCAAAAAGCATGGAAGCAAGTGCTCCTCCCCTCTTGGTGATAGAGTGCTTTTTGCAAAACTTTAGCAGCACATAGTACGGCTGGTTTTATACCCTTCCACGTGAAAAGGTCAAGGTAAATAAGATGACCAGTTAAAAGGTCACACCTTACTCACAAATAAAGATCGCCTCTTCATATCTCAGACAAGCCTCACTACTACTATTGTTCATACATGAACAATACCTCAAATCACACAGCTTGTTGAGGAGAGGTGTGCTGTTTTTGAGCAACCAGGCTTTAGAATTTCACTTGGCAGACGATAAAACAGGAGGCGCAGGAATTGACTTACATTGAAGCAGGGATCATAGAGACAAGAACAGAGATTTCATAGTAAGAAACCATCTAAAACACCCTAGCAACCACCTAGCAACACCCTAGAAACCATTCAGAACACCCAATCAACTGAACAGCAACATTCTGTCATTTTATAATAAGTCCTGGGATCATGAGCGCCACTTATATTTTCTTTTTTTAAAAGGCTTATAAAGTAGAAAGGTGAATTTTTTTTTTTTTTTTTTTAAATCGGTGCAACCTGACTAGAGAAAACAGAGGAAAAAAATACGTAGGAAAACATCAAACTTCAACATCCAAAATGCACTGGGAATGTTGTCGATCAAGGCCACTCCAACCAGTCTGCTATGGATACACTTACCAGAGTCAAATACCGCCTAGCTTTAGTAGGAAATCCTTCTAAGCAAACTTTTAGTCATAATGGTGTTGATTTGTATTGTTCCCGGGTGCAAGAATTCAAAGAGTAAACGTTAAGTGGGAGTGAGTTACTTTCAGTTTCAAGTGAAGGATCCAGCGCGTTGTGGCTAAAGGCTGCAAAGATTCGTAATATGGAGAGAATGCTGCAATGGAAAATCTGAAAAACCTCTGTGTTTGTAGTCAACATTTCAAACCAGATGACCACGAACACAGTGTTTTAGGCCAAACGGAGGGGAAAAACTGAAAGAAACTGCCGTTCTGTCAGTTCTGCCCAACCCCCTAAAGCAAAACACCATCACGTAAGGTAAGAAAGCTGTTGCCATAGTGTTCCATTTTTTAACGCTGTACAATACAATTTTCAGTGATACACCTAACCTTACAATAACCGTTCTGTTAATAATACTCAACCATGATACAAAAATGCGGAAGTATAATGTATAGTTTTCACAAAAGCCATGAAGCTGTCAAAAATCATCCGGCAGACTTTTGCTGACAAATTGTTGTCGTGAATTTCTCAGTACAGGTAACATGGAGAATGAGTAAACATTGATCATTTAATATACTACGAACATTGTAAAAATATAAAGCGGGTTGAAAATCTGCAAAGTTACACTTTAACTAATAGCCTATAATGTAAAACTATCGTTATGCTTATCTTTATACTTTACCACTATACAGGTGGTAATATAGAAACCCACAATGTAAATTTCATCACAAAACTAAAATAAAGCAATAACATTTATATATATATATATATATATATATATATATAAACAACAACAAAAAAACAAACATAAGATGTATATAAAATATTGAAGTTTGTTTCTCCATAGAAGCAAACAATTGCAAATATGATATAACCCTAACCAATTGGTAAAGATGATTGCCACTTTTTGTCTCACAGTAAAGACCTGCTCCAGTAGAGGTTTTTTTTCCTCAGAATTGTGTTTATATCTTACAATTCTGACTTTATAACTTGCAATTGTGAGTTTATACTGCACAATTCTGATGAAAAAAAAAAGGCAGAATTGTGAGATAAAAAGTCACAATTACCTTTTTTTTATTATTTTTTTTTTTTATTCAGTGTCGGAAACAAGCTTTCATAATAAAACCCTAACATACATAGTTAATAACAAAATAAGAAGAAACATTTAATGTGCCATCAAATGTAGAGTCACAGTGAATTATGTGAATTTACAGATTTCATTGTAAATTATAAGTTGACCTGCATTCTATACTGTACATATTTTTGCATCCACATTTAACAGGCAGAATGTTAAAGCAATGGAATTGTATTTGGTTTAAAAAATGGAAAGAGTATCCACTCCTCTGAAGGAGGAGATCAGAGGGGAACCGTAGGGAAAAGCAAAGCAGAGCTTTAGTGCTTGGGACTCATAGTATGACATCATCTTATGACTGGCAGCAGATACCCCTCCTGAGGCTGTGGAAGTGCTGGAGTGCCATACAGAATTTAAAATGTTTAGATGATGTCCTCACTTCAGGATCTCCGATGTAAGCACATCAGTGCACCAGACACAGATCAATCAAAGCTGAGGGAGAAAACTGCCCATCTTCCTCCTTTGGAGGGGAAAAAGGATAATGAGCCAAGCTCTCACTTGGAAAGCATTAAAATGGTTGTTTTCCACATAGGGGAAATTTATTTTCCTCATGCAGAAAGAACCGTTTAGAGCTGTCTGCCCAATACAAGCCATATCAGTGATGATAAATGTAGTAGAGAAAACACATCAGCCAAAACTAGTTCGCGTTTGCAAGATTTCCTGCCCACAGAATGATACGTTAATACTGTCCACCTTTAACCTGCATATTTCCATCACAAGCCTGTGATAGTTCAACATCTTACTGTGCATTTTCTCAAGTTCAGCAATTAATGTATTCCTTTAAAGTTCCTTGATTTTGCTTTAATGGGTCTCTGGAGACAATATATTGAAGCTTTTGAAATATTTAGAGAATGAACATGCATAGCCACATTTCTGAAGCCATTTGCACTTCATCATTGCTTCTTCATATTCGGTTTCAAGTGAGCAGGAGGGAAATGAACAGGCAACAAAAGAGAGACACTCGCTTCTATTCATGCTTAAAGAGATAGATCACCCAAAAATGTAAATTCTGTCAGCATTTACTTCCCAAACCTGTCTAATCTTCTTTATTTTGTGTAACACAAAAAGGAGAACTTTTGAATAATCTAAACTACCGATAAGATTTTTTAAAAATGTTTTTAACAGAAGCCTCTCATGTTCAGCAAGGCTGCAATTGTTTCATCAACAACACAGTATAAGAGTTACTGTGAAATAGAAATAACTGTTTTAAATTTTAATATTTCCATTTTAAAATGTAATTTATTCCTGTGATGGCAAAGCTGAATTGTCACGTCACAAGATTCTTCAGAAATCATTTGGTGCTCAAGAAACATTTCTTATTATCAGTGTTGAAAAATGTTAAAAAACAGATTCATATTTTTGTATAAACCGGATACATTTTTTTCAGGATTCTTTAATGAATAGAAAGTTAAAAAGAACAGCAGTTATGTGAAATAAAAATGTTTTGTAACATTATTAAAGTCTTTACTGTCACTTTTAATCAATTCAATTAATGTGTCCTTGCAGATTTGTTTTTTCTTTCAAAAGAAAATTACCTTTCACTTTTTTTTTTCATGCAACAGATTCAAAATGATGCTAAAACACAATAAATGCATTATAGCAATAGTTTGTTTGATTAAAAAACAAACAAACAAACAAACAAAAAAAAACTTATTGACAAAATGTGACTGGATCAGTGAGTCAAATGTGTGAATCTGAATCAGAGACCAGTTCCTTATTTGAATCAATATATTCACATAAAAGATTTGCCTTGAAAGAACAATTCGTTTACAAATCTAAGGGTGTGTTCACACTTGTCATGTTTGGTTCGATTAAAACGAACCCTGGTGCTAATGCTCTGTTAGGGGGCTTTCACACTGGCAATTTAGTTCGAAACGGGGCACGGTTCACATGAAAAATCGCTAATGTGAAAGCTGTCATGCGAACCCGGGTGCGCACTGGGGTACCGAACCCGACACTACCTGAAGGAGGTGGTCTGAGTTTGGTTGCACTCGAACTGTGCCGCGGTTCACGTGAATATGAAAGCAACACTGACTCGGGTGCGCACTTGTTCGGGAAATAAAGTTTTCGCCGATTGTAATGTATTTACTTTACTTAATAAAAAATGTGTAAGAGATGACAGTGTTGATGATTTACCTTGGATTCGAGCAGGAGTGAGCCTGCAGTGTATTCTCACCTGCACTAGCATTGTCACCTGTTCCATTTGCCACATGTTCAGTATAGCTCTCTCTGTCAGCGACAAGGGATTTACATGTCATAAATGTAGGGAAATAGTCAGGCTGACAGAGAGAATCTCAGAATTAGAGACACGCATCCAAACTTTAATCGAGGATAGTAAGAATGCAAGGGCTTCAGATACTGTTTTGGATGCGATTAGCTTAGTGAATTCTGTACATTGTTCGGTTCCGGCTGTAGAGCCCGTGCAGCAGGGCACTTGGGTAACGGTGAGGCGGCCTAGCCGCGGAAAACACCACTTTTCCGTTCCAATAATAACATCAAACAGGTTCTCCCCACTCAGTGATGCACCCACTGAGAATCCTGTTGAAAGTGCCCTAGTTATTGGCGATTCTATTACACGGAACGTGAAAATAGAGACACCAGCCACCATAGTCACATGTTTGCCGGGAGCCAGAGCACCTGACATCAAAGCAAATTTAAAAGTGCTGGCTAATGCTAATCGTAAATACTCTAAAATTATTATTCACGTCGGCACTAATGATGTTCGACTTCGCCAGTCGGAGATCACTAAAATTAACATTAAAGAGGTGTGTGAACTCGCAAATACAATGTCAGGAGAAGTAATTTGCTCTGGTCCCCTTCCTGTTCGTCGGAGTGATGAGATAGTTAGCAGATTATCATCACTCAATGGCTGGCTGTCTAAGTGGTGTCCGCAAAATAATATAGGTTTTATAGACAATTGGAAAAGTTTTTGGGGCAGACCTGACCTGTTGAAAAGAGATTCATCCCTCTCGGGATGGTGCTGCTCTTCTCTCTAGTAATATGGCACATAGTCTTAGAGCTAAAACATGACAAACTGGGGCCCAGGTCAGGAAGCAGACATACTGGCTAAACCGACCGTCTGCTAGCTGCCTCACGTTACAGAAGTCAGATAATTCCCAACACATAGAAACTCTTACACCTAGATATTATCACATAGAGACTGTGTCTGTACCCCGAATTAGTAAAAACAAAAAACTTCCAAACCCATTTAATGGTAAAAATTTAATTGATGTTCAACAAATAAAAAATAGAGATAGTAATGATAAACAAATGATAAAGCTTGGGTTGATAAATATTAGATCCCTTTCATCAAAATCACTTATTGTAAATGATATTATCACAGACAATAATCTAGATATGCTGTGTTTGACAGAAACTTGGCTAAAACCGGACGATTACATTACTTTAAATGAGTCTAGCCCTCAAGGTTATGATTATCGACACAATCCTCGTCAGAAAGGCAAAGGAGGAGGTGTTGCTGTAATTTATAGTAATATTTATAGTATTAGTCAAAAGTCTCTCAAATATAATTCCTTCGAAGTGATGGTACTTTACGTAACATTATGTAAGTTGACATTTGTGTTGGCTACTGTATACAGGCCACCAGGACACCATACAGACTTTATCAAAGAATTTGCTGATTTTCTGTCGGAGTTAGTACTAGCAGCAGATAAAGTACTTGTTGTTGGTGACTTTAATATCCATGTAGATAATGAAAAAGACTCATTGGGATTGGCATTTGCAGATATTCTAAACTCTATTGGTGTTAGACAACACGTGTCAGGACCCACTCATTGTCGTAACCATACCTTAGATCTAATATTGTCATATGGAATTGATATTGATGCCGTTGAAATTCTGCAGCAGAGTGACGACATCTCAGATCATTACCTAGTCTCGTGTATACTACATTTAGTCAAAACAGCTAAACTGCCTCCCTGCCATAAATTTGGTAGAACCATCACTTCTACCACTAAAGAACGCTTTATAAATAATCTTCCTGATCAGTTTCATCGCCTTAGCATGCCAGACAGCTTAGAAGACCTCGATGTTGCAACGGAAACTATTGCCTCTGTCTTTTCAAGCACATTAGACTCAGTTGCTCCTTTGCGTTTAAAAAAGATTAAGGAAATTAATCCAACGCCATGGTACAATGAGCACACTCAGGCCCTAAAGGTAGCAGCCAGAAAAATGGAACGCAGCTGGAAGAAAACAAAACTAGAAGTATTTCGCATTTTGTGGAGGGAGAGAATGGTTGAGTACAGAAAGGCCTTAAAATCTGCTAGATCTGCCTATTTTTCAAAACTTTTAGAAGAAAATAAACAAAACCCTAGGAATTTATTTGATACAGTGGCTAAATTAACAAGAAATAAAGCTTCAACTTCTGATTGAATGCATAGCTGATATAAAAAATTGGATGACCAGTAATTTCCTACTACTAAATTCAGAAAAAACAGATATTCTAATTTTTGGACCAAAAACTTCCTCACGTAATAACCTAGAATACTGTCTAACACTTGATGGCTGCTCTGTTAAGTCTTAGTCGTCAGTTAGGAACCTGGGTGTGCTCTTTGATACCAATCTTTCATTTGAAGGCCATGTTTCTAGCATCTGTAAAACCGCATTCTTCCATCTTAAAAATATATCTAAATTACGACATATGCTCTCGATGACAAATGCGGAACAGTTAGTTCATGCGTTCATGACCTCAAGGCTAGATTACTGTAACGCTCTACTAGGTGGTTGTTCTGCTCGCCTGATAAATAAACTACAGCTCGTACAAAATGCAGCAGCTAGAGTTCTTACTAGAACTAGGAAATATGACCATATCAGCCCGGTTCTATCAACACTGCATTGGCTTCCTGTTAAACATCGTATAGATTTTAAAATCTTGCTAATTACCTACAAAGCACTAAATGGTTTAGCTCCCCAGTACCTGAGCGAGCTCTTAATGCATTATAGTCCTTCGCGTCTATTACGATCTCAGAATTCAGGCCAGCTAATAATACCTAGAATATCAAAATCAACTGCAGGTGGTAGATCCTTCTCCTATTTGGCACCTAAACTCTGGAACAATCTTCCTAGCATTGTTCGGGAAGCAGACACACTCTGTCAGTTTAAATCTAAACTAAAAACACATCTCTTTAACCTGGCATACACATAACACATTATCAATTTATTTTTTCAAATCCGTTAAAGGATTATTAGGCTGCATAAATTAGGTCAGCCGGAACCGGGAACACTTCCAATAACACCAGATGTACTCGTTACATCAGAAGAAGAATGGCATCTACGCTAATATTAGTCTTTCTGTTTATCCCGAGGTTTACCGTAGTCAGCCGGATCCGGGCCGTATCCGGGTGAGATCGAGGACCTGCGCCATGACACAACCACAACACAGCCCTGAAGTATCAGCAGAGATTGAGTCAACTAGATCATCCACTATGAAGGCCTCATCAACATGACAACCAGTGGCACATCTCCTCAACAACCGTCCATACCGGTGTGATGAATACAATCCTCAACTGGATGGAACTGAATTAAACACTTTGAATGTTGCGATCATATCTGACTTATGATAGCAGCCTGAGTCGTAACAAAGCACTTTTTGCCAGAGGAGAACTGGCCCCCCGACTAAGCCTGGTTTCTCCCAAGGTTTTTTCTCCATTTTAACACCTGTTTGCCACCTGATGTCACCTGTTGGAGTTTGGGTTCCTTGCCGCTGTCGCCTTTGGCTTGCTTAGTTGGGGACACTTGACAATTGACATTTGATATTCAACAGTGCTTTGATCTGCCTGCATTGACACTATTCCTTACAAGCTGCTGTGCAGCCAAAATAATGTACCAGTTATCACTGTAAAGCTGCTTTGACACAATCTACATTGTAAAAAACGCTATATAAATAATGGTGACTTGACTTGACTATTCGCGTTTTGTGAGTGCAAGCAGCGGAAAACCGTCTGCATGCAGTGCACATACAGTGCAAGTGTCGTTTACTCTGCTGCACACAATAGCACCACATTAATAAAAAAAAACACAATTTATTGACCTGCATTCTGTTTTCTGTCATGCGCCTTGCATGTCTGAGATTACGTAAGATGAACGCAAACGCTCCAGGGTTCGACAGAATCAATTTGAGTGTGAAACCAGACCAACGCTGCGGGGGGCACCGGGAACAATTGCGCCCAGGCTCGGGCCGCGGCAAACGAGCCCAGCGTGAAAGCCCCCTTAGTGCGGTTCATTTGAACATGTGTGAACGCTGCCATCCGAACCCTGGTGCGCACCAAACAAGCGGACCGAGACCGCTGAAAAGATGGGTCTCGATCCGCTTCCAAACGAACTCTGGTGCGGTTCGAATGATATATGAACGCAACATGGTTCCCAGCTGGCCCAAATACCATCATATGCAGGCTACGTACACACAACAAGCGCATTTACCTCAGCACACAGCATTGTTTTGGATGTTCGGTAAGTTTAGTCTCAAAATAGGCAATACGTCATAAAATCCGACCAATCAGGTTGTGAACGTATCCCTATGCCTTTACGTTTGGTATCTTTTGGTTCAGTGATAAAATTGACAATCTGAACACTAATCGGACCAGGACTACATTTTTTTTCTTTTTCTTTTTGGTCCAGACCAAACGAACCAAACGAACCGAACTACAAGTGTGAACGCACCCTAATACTTGTAATCTAATTAAATCTAATACTTTTCTCATGAATGCATCAAGAAAAGTGGATGTGAAGACTCTTAAATTATAACTTAATTTGAGTCTGTTCCTAACATAAAACTACAATATGGCTTCAGAACACTTCAAATATATCACTTGGGTTGTTTGTGCCACTTCTACGATACTATTTAAGTGTTTTTATTGCATTTTGCAACTTGACATCCTCAGTCCTTTTTCATTGTATTAAAGAGAGAACGGCCAGGATATTCCTCAAAATGTTCCATTTCCTGTTTAATGGAATAAAGTCATACAGGTTTGGAATGAGTAGAGTAAATAATTGTGGGATGAACTATCCTCTTAAATCACACAACACTTTCAAGTCGTGACTATTAACTGTGGATGCAGCATTTAAAATCAGGAAAATGTGTGTACTTGCTGGGAATGGAGTTATCACTCAGAGTATCTTGCGTTCCAGCGTAGGGGAAATGCAACAATCAAAATAAGAAAGCTTCTGGAAGTGTGTGCGAGGAAGGCAGGGGGCGGGAGACTGAAATGGGAGTCACACAGAATAAGCCCGAGGGCATTGACTGCTGCTCAGCCTATCCTAGACTTTAATTACTGCTAGTGAAGCAGCCATTCACATATCTCCAGGGTGGCTCAGCTTACCTCTGAATTAATGATGCACAAGGCTCAAATGAAACCATGGGCACGATTCTAGGGGTTAGATGATTTTTGACACTGGACATATGGCTATTTGAACGCTGAAAATGTGTGAAAATGCTAAACGTTTCAAAAGCTATTTTCCACAGACTCCGGTGGATGAGATTTGCATATTGGCACTATGGCAACAACTTGCAGTTACCATTATACACTGAGCTAATTATATAAAACGTAATATTTATTGGTACTATGGCATTATGTATAAGTATAAATAAAAATTAACATTAAATTTTTGTTGCAAACAAATAAATATAATTAAATGAATTATAGTCCCCCTGTGGTGAAAATCAAGTGTTTAGTGTTGTTCATATGTCTATCTGGTGTTTTTAATATGCTTTAAGACAAACCATGTGCAAATTCATAAGTCAACACCATTGCTGAGTATTTTCTCTTTAAAACTCCAAACCAAAGATGGTCTCAAACCCATGGTTTAAAATTGCTAGTGTTTCTGACGTCACAAACTACCTTGTAACCAATCACGTCAATGTGCAGGAAGGCTTTAGCATATCATTAACTGATATGCTTAAGGAGTCTCAAAAGAATGTTATCCTGGTATATTTTTCTGCTGATATGAAATATCGGATAGAATTAGCAATATGGCAGGTGTATGACGCATATTACGATGTTATGATGAACTATATGCCTTTCTCCACTGACGTTCTGAGTTGTTCAAAGCGTTTCTAAGGATAATGATTGTTAGAAGGCAGCTGTCTAACTCGTGAATGTGAACATGGTTTGTGTAACATTTGCAACACATTATTAGCTGTTTGATAACATAGTCAAGCAAAACGTGAATCGTATTAATTACCGTTATGTGTCCGACGTTGTAAAAAGTGATACCATTGTGCACCGTTTACCTCAGTAAGCTGACCGAGTGGATCTCGTCTGAGCTTGAGTGAGTGGAGGCGGGGCTAATTATCATATTCATAGATCCATGTATATTAAATGAGGCAAGGGTGCAGAGTTACATTCAAGCTATTTTATAGCAGTAAGAATTTTTCACAGGACAAAAACGTTTAAATATGTAATTTTGGTGATCAAAGATGAGTTTTAAGGGATACAATTATTGACTACAGGGGGACTTTAATCAATTTAATAAATAATGTGTATATATGTATATATATATATATATATATATATATATATATATATATATATATACATATATATATATATAGCGTATAACATTTTTCCTGATGCAAGCCGTCAGCTCCACAAAAAAAGGTCCTAACTTGTAGTTGTCATGACTTCCTTGTAGACAATATGGACAATGTACAATATTCTAATTATTATACTGCTAAAGTACTTGCCTAATAAGTAAATTAAATATGGACTTGACTTGGAAAAATATCGACTTGGGTTGGTTTTATCTTATAAAATGTAAGAAAGCAGCAGACTGGTTGTCAGGGGCAACAGTCAATTATATAGTTTAGGGCCATTATACAATTATATTTAACCACAGAATGACACGACTGACCATTCAGAACCAAGAATTCCAGAGAGCCGTGTAATAAGATGGTTTAAACTGGTCATTTGAGCTGGTATAGACTATTGCAGCAAAGACATTTTTATATACAGTATATTTTTTCATACAGTATAAGGTTTTTGTTCATGAATGATTACTTTCTTTCCACCAATGATAGTGGGAGCCATTGTTGCTTGTGTTGCTTAGTCTCAACAGCACATATGTCTCACATTAGTTTCTCACATGCCTCATTTTTTTTTCATTTTTTTTTTCTTTTTTTGAGAAGAGTCTAATAAAAATAGTTATAAACTTACTGAAACCCACTGAGCTAATGAGCCATGCAATATCAAAAGGCCTGAACAAGCACGGCAAAATTACTACAGGATGTGGGCAGATTGTTAAATTGCCACAAGGAGCCTTGAGAGTGATTTAAGTTTCTCTTATGCCTCCTATCCAGCTTCTCTCATAATTCCTCATAACTCCAGGCCTCTGTGCTACAGGAATGGTCCATAGAGTGACAATAACCTGCTATGCTGTACATCAGCGTAGCGCCTTCATTAGCCACCACAATTGTATTGCTGCGCCATAATTATCCCACTCCAATATCCCAAGTGCCTCCTCCTCATCCTCATTCTCATCTGCCGTCTGAGATGTCATAAAAGGGAGGGAAAAACATGAAATGTGTTGGATGGAGCTGAATTATTCATTCTATTCCATTACTTGTTCTTCGTTCAGACTAGCCCTTCACTTTAACTTCACATGCTATTAGCATGGTGTCAAAAGTATCTGTGGAACTTGCAAGCACCATGTTATTAGAAAATCGCACAAATAATAACTGTTGCTTTTGTTGCCATGAGAGTCAATTACGAAGCCAATTCAGATATTTTAAGCAAATGAAAATATAAGAATAAATATGAGAGCATGGTGGTTTTTTTTCTTCTTTACAGAGAATGTGACATTTACAGTACAAGTACACACATTTATGCATGTTTTTTTTTTTTTTGACATGTATCATGTAAATACCATGGTTTATCAGTATGGTTTATCAAGAGCTCAGTATGGCTTATCATTCAGTACCATGATATATATACCAAAGTATTATACTCTTTACGAGTAAGTAGAAATCATATGATTCATTGACACATTCAATATCATAAAAACCACTTATCATAAGAAATATATCATGGAAGTACAAGTCTAATGGAAATCAATGACTTTTGCTCAGCGTCTCTGTTATCGATTTTGAGTATATGGCAGAGGTAAGAGCACAGGTTTTGTTGAGCCCCAGGCGAGATCACTGCAAGACTGCAAACATGAAGAACAGATTTTCTTTCTTTTTTATAGGAGAAATCACTAAAAAGTGGACAATGTACAAGGAATTAAGTATAAGTAAGCAATGTTGAAGAAATTGCATGCCATTAACTTTCAAGATCAAGATCAAAATCAAGAATTGTATTTAAAATGTGTATGTTTTTATAAATTAGGTGCTATAACGAGTCACTAGGGTTGGAAATCAAAAATCAATTCTAATTCTGGAATCAGATACTTAAGGTCAGGTATCGGATACTTATTATAAAATTAAAATTCAGAATCCGCTTATTGATTCCTGTGTGCACATTTTAATGTGGTCTTAAACCAAGCACAAGAAAACACGAAAGAGAACCCAATTCAGCACTCGAGCGCTGTTTTCTGTGCTAGGCGCACACTCAAAAAGCCACCTCTCGTAGTGTTAAAAAGAATTGAGTCCTCTTTTGCATCTTCTTTTGCATTAACGGACAAACTATGTCACAATTATGTCAATTTATTCTTGTGTAAACAGTTGGTTATGTCTTAAGTGAACGTAAATAGTTGAGAAAGAAAATGCATGTGTAACAGTATATTGGATCCAGCATTTAAGTGACAGCATTCTTAAAGTGACAGCAGCCTAATATACCCGCTGCTGTCTGTGTCATTACTGTTAATCAAAGAACAAAAGAAAATCACTCACTGGTCTTGACTGAAAAACATTTGTAACTTTAACAAGGATTAATCTATATTTTATTTTTAAAAGAAAACTATGCAGTGTTATTTTACATTTGATTTCAATTTCTGGGGCCGTATTCACAAAACATAAGGCTAAAAGTAGCTCCTAACTTGCCGATTTAAGAGAAACTCTTAAAAATAATAGGTGTGTCAGTCCTAAATTTAGTACTTCTAAAATGTTGCTACATTGCACGATTTTAGCAATCTTATAAGATCATTACTTTATAACATTGTGCGACATGGATCTATTAAACTTGGGTACGACATGCATGCAGACTCTACGATTATGACACCTGTTGACTCGTAGGCTACGATGAAAGTTTCTATAGAAGAATAATACGTCATCAGCATGCACTAGTGGTAAACAAAAAACCATGTTGAATCACACTTTGGCAGTTGTAGTTTTTATGTGCGCTGGGAAAAAAAGGAAGTGGAGAAAGAATAAGGAAAAAAGAGCTTGAGGTAAGTAGTTTTAAATTTTAGCGCCGTGATTTGAAATTTTTATTGCATTTTTATTGGCTGGTCAGTAGACGTAGGTCGTAGCAGCAAACACACTGTGTGATGATCATGCTGAATTTCGGACAATGATCGTAGGCTATCTTTGGTTGCAAGACCGGGAAAACAGCCGTCTTTGAATCTCTCTCACTGTACGACATAGGACCACCGATTAAGAAATCGCCACGATTGTTTTACGATGACAATCTTTCGTCTGGGACAGCCAAAAATCGTGCAGTGTATCTCGGGCTTTAGACCAAATCACAAATGATCCTAAAATGGTTGTTGCCGGCGATCCGCTTCAGCAGTCCGCCTAAAGACACCAGAGAGAAAATAGGCAATAGAGCCTTGAGTGCTGAGCCTTTTCTTCATAAATGCAATAAATATTTTGATTTATAGATTTTAATCTGCGAAGACATAAGATAAAGGTTCATTTATGTACAGGCAAAATGTATTGAATGATGGAGAATAAAACAATGCAGTTAAGTTTACAGTTTATAGCCAATAACATCCTGTTGTTGGGACCGATAGCCTTGTGGGCAGCTCAGGTGACCAGAGTTCAAATTCTGGCTTGTGGACAATTACTGATCCTGTCCCCTTCTTTCTCTTTCCCACTTCACTTCCATCTACTCACTGTCCTATCATAACAAAAAGGCAAAAACAGCAAAAGTAAAAATTTGAAAATAAATAAATATATAAATAAGAAAATAACATCAGATTACCTGTGGCAGTTGTTTTTTTACGAGTTCACACTTACAAATGATCGAATGGAGTAAAATAAGCATATTTGGTGTGCTATCAGAGGAGAGGCTCCGAGCTTGGAATTGAGCCCAAACCCAGAGAACTCCTCCATATGCAGACATGTAAGATGCAGACATTTAGCTGAACATATACTTGTTTAATTAGTGACACTTAACCTACATTTTAAAATATTTATTTGAATATGGCAACATTTTTTATTTTAAAATCTTTATCTGAGTATGACAACATTTTTATTTTTAAATCTTTTTTTGAATATGGCAACATGATACCATGTTCTAAAATACTTCTATGAATAAATCACTGACAGAGACTCCTCCCCTATCAGCAAATCCCTTTGTGCATAGTAAGCGTGTTGACATCATCCATGCTGTAGCAACAAGGTCAACCCACCCTTACTGTTAGCTTAAGACTTCTCTCTATTCCTTAGTAAAAGTTTGTCTCAGCAGCTTTGTAAATAGGTTTTAAGGGAAAACTCTTACTGTGCGTTCACACCGCCGCCGGTGAGAGCATCAAAGTGACAGGAAGTCATTCATTTTCAATGGGAGCCAGCATCGAGCTCCGGCAAGCAGCGGCGCAGTGCGTCTTGGGCGGTTTGGGCATCGTGGAGAGTTGAAGTCAGGTCAACTTTATGGTAATGAGCTATGACGTGGTTTGGTGGCAACCAATCAGAATGTAGAGGTCCTCCACTTGAGAGGATTCCAGAGAACGCAGTCATGTAAACTTTGGTTCCGACCAAACATTAGTTCGCAAGCAAAATGGAGGAGAGGTGGAGCATACAGCTATTGCCGTGGCATAGCTGTATGCCTATATACAGTGGGTACGGAAAGTATTCAGACCCCCTTAATTTTTTCACTCTTTGTTATATTGCAGCCATTTGCTAAAATCATTTAAGTTCATTTTTTTCCCTCATTAATGTACACACAGCACCCCATATTGACAGAAAAACACAGAATTGTTGACATTTTTGCAGATTTATTAAAAAAGAAAAACTGAAATATCACATGGTCCTAAGTGTTCAGACCCTTTGCTCAGTATTTAATAGAAGCACCCTTTTGATCTAATACAGCCATGAGTCTTTTTGGGAAAGATGCAACAAGTTTTTCACACCTGGATTTGGGGATCCTCTGCCATTCCTCCTTGCAGATCCTCTCCAGTTCTGTCAGGTTGGATGGTAAACGTTGGTGGACAGCCATTTTTAGGTCTCTGCAGAGATGCTCAATTGGGTTTAAGTCAGGGTTCTGGCTGGGCCATTCAAGAACAGTCATGGAGTTGTTGTGAAGCCACTCCTTCGTTATTTTAGCTGTGTGCTTAGGGTCATTGTCTTGTTGGAAGGTAAACCTTCAGCCCAGTCTGAGGTCCTGAGCACTCAGGAGAAGGTTTTCGTCCAGGATACTTGGCCGCATTCATCTTTCCCTCGATTGCAACCAGTCGTCCTGTCCCTGCAGCTGAAAAACACCCCCACAGCATGATGCTGCCACCACCATGCTTCACTGTTGGGACTGTATTGGACAGGTGATGAGCAGTGCCTGGTTTTCTCCACACATACCGCTTAGAATTAAGGCCAAAAAGTTCTATCTTGGTCTCATCAGACCAGAGAATCTTATTTCTCACCATCTTGGAGTCCTTCAGGTGTTTTTTAGCAAACTCCATGCGGGCTTTCATGTGTCTTGCACTGAGGAGAGGCTTCCGTCGGGCCACTCTGCCATAAAGTCCCGACTGGTGGAGGGCTGCAGTGATGGTTGACTTTCTACAACTTTCTCCCATCTCCCGACTGCATCTCTGAAGCTCAGCCACAGTGATCTTTGGGTTTTTCTTTACCTCTCTCACCAAGGCTCTTCTCCCCCGATAGCTCAGTTTGGCCGGACGGCCAGCTCTAGGAAGGGCTCTGGTCGTCCCAAACGTCTTCCATTTAAGGATTATGGAGGCCACTGTGCTCTGAGTAACCTTAAGTGCAGCAGAATGTTTTTTTCTAACCTTGGCCAGATCTGTGCCTTGCCACAATTCTGTCTCTTAGCTCTTCAGGCAGTTCCTTTGACCTCATGATCCTCATTTGCTCTGACATGCACTGTGAGCTGTAAGGTCTTATATAGACAGGTGTGTGGCTTTCCTAATCAAGTCCAATCAGTATAATCAAACACAGCTGGACTCAAATGAAGGTATAGAACCATCTCAAGGATGATCAGAAGAAATGGACAGCACCTGAGTTAAATATATGAGTGTCACAGCAAAGGGTCTGAATACTTAGGACCATGTGATATTTCAGTTTTTCTTTTTTAATAAATCTGCACAAATGTCAACAATTATGTGTTTTTCTGTCAATATGGGGTGCTGTGTGTACAGTAATGAAGAAAAAAAATGAACTTAAATGATTTTAGCAAATGGCTGCAATATAACAAAGAGTGAAAAAATTAAGGGGGTCTGAATACTTTCCATACCCACTGTATTTACTATATAAATATATAGCTGTGTGCACTGTATATTTAAGCCTAATGACATTTATCATTATTTTCTCCAGCTAAGCAATTTGTTCTCTGCGTTCCCTGGAATTCTCTCAAGTGGAGGACTTCTACATTCTGATTGGTTGCCGGTTACTTTGACACTCCCGCCGGCAGCAGTCTGAACGCACAGTACAGCGTTGCTGGCAGGGCAGCCAGAGCGAACTTTGAAGCTCTCATCGGCGGCGGTCTGAACTCACAGTTACACCGTGTCTACACCAGATGTGACTTTTGTCGCATCGCATCATGCCGCAACAATTAAAAGCTGTCTACACTGAACACGACCGCTGCAAAGCACTTACACTACATCAGAAATAGAACGGGGAATCCGTTTACTGTCTGGAATTTGTTGTGCCGCGTCACATCACACCACATCCAGTTTAGACAATATAACTGATTGTAATGGGTTCTATTGTCTTTTGATGCGTTGCATCGCATCAACATGGTGTTAGCTGAGAACTTTTACTGCTATTTAGAGGAACTCTTAGTGGTAAGATAAAATGTTTTGTGAACTTTGTTCAGTTGTATTTATTTGTTCTATTGCTAATTTCCTATGAATTAATTAAATTAAGTAAACACTTATGTACACACAAAGCACTTTCATTTCAGGGGTCTCTCCTCAACCACCACCAGTGGGAATCAATAAGAATAGGAATACATAAGCAGAATCGGAATTGGAATCCAAATTTCTTAAATTCAAAGGATACCCAACCCTATAGTCACTATTTGATGTCAGCAAGTTCTGACAAAATGTGACACTGCAGGATATTGCTTGAAACAGTCAGTTAAAATCAAGTACAGACATGTGACAAATTAAATGTCCATCCATCCATCCATCCCTGGATAAGAGAAACTAAAATGCATACCAGTCTTCCCAGTTCTCTGGTGGGTTTATGTGCAGGCTTGAGTGCTTTGGGTTTATATCTAATATAGAAGGACAGCTGGTGCAGTCAGTGCCATCTCTAAGGTGTGGTATAGAGCTGGACGTAAATCAGCGATGTGGACTGTTAACCAATCAACAGCTGTAAATCAAGTAGGAAGCTATAGTGCTCTGGAGGATAGAGATAATATGTAATATGTGCCAATATGTAATCTGATATTGACATGGTATTCTCACTGGCCCAATAAATCTGCCGAATATGGGTCTCTCAAGGTTTCTGTCAAGAGGAGGGAGAGAGAAGTAAAAAAAAAGTACTCTAAAAAGCACACAATCTTTGGAGTACTACCAGAAACTCTGGTCTGACAGTATGGTGTCAGTAATTACTTTGTAGTTTAACCACAGCACAGTGAGGCCAGTAAAGTGATGAGTCAGAGTCTTATTCACACTGACATTGTACACACAAGTGGGTCTTCTATCTGCATTGAAAGCAGTGAGTTTTGAGTCATAAGCCAGCAGTTCTCAACCTGCAGCATGCCATCCACTTCTTAAAAATAACATTCAGGTTTTCTTCCGATTAAACAAATAAAAAAGACTGTCACGATTCAGCTATTACACATCTTCATCACATAACACCTAGCAATTTTCTCGTGATCAGATTAACTCATTTCATACTGCTGTGTGATGCGTGTGTGTGTTTTGGACACACAACAGCAGGAAAGATGTGCTGAAAGAGTCAGTCAGATGGAAGAAAATGTAATTTTGCTAAACTTAAAATTGGTATACATTTATTTCAGACAGCCTTTCACTTGCACTGCATTTTAAAAAGAAGCAGTTTGTACAAAAAAAAAAAAAAAAGGTAACATCTAAATTATCTAGTATTATTGAAGTCAGATATATTATTTAACATCACTGAACCAACCTATATACATTAAGTTACACCAACAAAACTCATTTTTTAAGAGTTAAATCAGGTAGCTCTTTGAAGTAACAGAAGAATAAATGTGAATATCTTGAGTGAATACAGTGGGTACGGAAAGTATTCAGACCCCCTCAAATTTTTCACTCTTTGTTATATTGCAGCCATTTGCTAAAATCATTTAAGTTCATTTTTTTTCCTCATTAATGTACACACAGCACCCCATATTGACAGAAAAACACAGAATTGTTGACATTTTTGCAGATTTATTAAAAAAGAAAAACTGAAATATCACATGGTCCTAAGTATTCAGACCCTTTGCTCAGTCTTTAGTAGAAGCACCCTTTTGATCTAATACAGCCATGAGTCTTTTTGGGAAAGATGCAACAAGTTTTTCACACCTGGATTTGGGGATCCTCTGACATTCCTCCTTGCAGATCCTCTCCAGTTCTGTCAGGTTGGATGGTAAACGTTGGTGGACAGCCATTTTTAGGTCTCTCCAGAGATGCTCGATTGGGTTTAAGTCAGGGCTCTGGCTGGGCCATTCAAGAACAGTCATGGAGTTGTTGTGAAGCCACTCCTTCGTTATTTTAGCTGTGTGCTTAGGGTCATTGTCTTGTTGGAAGGTAAACCTTCGGCCCAGTCTAAGGTCCTGAGCACTCTGGAGAAGGTTTTCGTCCAGGATATCCCTGTACTTGGCCGCATTCATCTTTCCCTCGATTGCAACCAGTCATCCTGTCCCTGCAGCTGAAAAACACCCCCACAGCATGATGCTGCCACCACCATGCTTCACTGTTGGGACTGTATTGGACAGGTGATGAGCAGTGCCTGGTTTTCTCCACACATACCGCTTAGAATTAAGGCCAAAAAGTTCTATCTTGGTCTCATCAGACCAGAGAATCTTATTTCTCACCATCTTGAAGTCCTTCAGGTGTTTTTTAGCAAACTCCATGCGGGCTTTCATGTGTCTTGCACTGAGGAGAGGCTTCCGTCGGGCCACTCTGCCATAAAGTCCCGACTGGTGGAGGACTGCAGTGATGGTTGACTTTCTACAACTTTCTCCCATCTCCCGACTGCATCTCTGGAGCTTAGCCACAGCGATCTTTGGGTTCTTCTTTACCTCTCTCACCAAGGCTCTTCTCCCCCGATAGCTCAGTTTGGCCGGATGGCCAGCTCTAGGAAGGGTTCTGGTTGTCCCAAACGTCTTATATAGACAGGTGTGTGGCTTTCCTAATCAAGTCCAATCAGTATAATCAAACACAGCTGGACTCAAATGAAGGTATAGAACCATCTCAAGGATGATCAGAAGAAATGGACAGCACCTGAGTTAAATATATGAGTGTCACAGCAAAGGGTCTGAATACTTAGGACCATGTGATATTTCAGTTTTTCTTTTTTAATAAATCTGCACAAATGTCAACAGTTCTGTGTTTTTCTGTCAATATGGGGTGCTGTGTGTACATTAATGAGGAAAAGAAAATGAACTTAAATGATTTTAGCAAATGGCTGCAATATAACAAAGAGTGAAAAATTTAAGGGGGTCTGAATACTTTCCGCACCCAATGTATAACAATCTTGTCAGATTTTAAAAGTTGTGTATTTCAGTCTTAGGAAAATTTCTTATGTTAACAAAAGTTTATTTAGCTAGTTTTGAATTTTACATTTAATGTTAATAATAATTAACTAAAATTGACATAAAACAGCCTAAGATGAAGCCTGGTTGGTTGTACTGGTGATGTTGAAATTATATGCAGCCTGTGAGACTTAGAGTAGAGGGAAAGGTTGAGAACTACTGTCATACACTCTTACAAATCAACCTTGACTTTCCACATCACTTTGCTATATTGCCCCATCAGTCTCTCTGGGCTGATGAAGCCTCATCTATAGATCTCTCTCTAACTTGCCAGGCGGTGTGATGGATGAATATCCTACAAACCCATCTCTCTAGTTCATGCTGTAGCTAACGGAGCCAATTAACACAGACTGCCTGGTACAGTTATCTAATAGCACACAGCCTGTATGTGTGTTAATGTCTTTCAAATGCAGGTGTAGTAATTATCTCATTTGAAAAATTGATTATAAATATATTCCTCCTCGACTCGTTTTGTTTGTGTTCCTCTTAGCTATATAATATGACAATAAAATATTATAACCATTTGAAATATTGTTTTCAGATTCAGACCAAATGCAATGATTGGACGAACATTTTTTGGTCCTGAGACTTCCACAGAAGATAAATATTTTTTTTTAATATTTAGACCACTTCTATTATTGATTGCTATCAGGATGTGAAGAGAGTTTCAACCAAACCCAAGAATGTCTAATATATCTAGAAAGCCCGAAAGTGCCTGAGCCATGCCTGGTCATTTTAATGGAACACTGTTAATTAATGCTGATTAAATATTATTATTATTATTATTATTATACACTACTGTTCAAAAATTTAGGGTCAGTAAAAAATTTTAAAAAGACAAATTAATGCTTTTATTCAGCAAGGACACATTAAATTGCTTAAAAGGGACAAAGTTTGTTACAAATGTTACAAATGATTTCTATTTCAAATAAATGCTGTTCTTTTGAAATGTATATTCTTCAAAGTATCCTGAAAAAATATATTAAGCAGCACAACTGTTTTCAACACTGATAATAAGAAATGTTTTGTTTGTTTGTTTGTTTTGTTTTTTTGAGTATCAAATCAGCATAGAATGATTTCTGAAGGATCATGTGACACTGAAGACTGGAGTAATGATGCTGAAAATTCAGCTTTGCATAAATTACATTTTAAAATATATTAAAACAGAAAACAGTTATTTTAAGTTGAAATAATATTTCACAATATTACTGTTTTACTGTATTTTTGATCAAATAAATGCAGCCTTGGTGAGCATAAGAGACTGAAATGGTATTGTATCAATAACATTTAATTTATTTAAATAATTTCTTTAAGACCATTATTACAATAATACAAATATACAGTGCTCAGCGTAAATGAGTACACCCCCTTTGGCAAGTAAAATTTTAAACAATATCTCAATGAACACAAAAACAATTTCCAAAATGTTGACAAGACTAAGTTTAATATAACATCTGTTTAACTTATAACATGAAAGTAAGGTTAATAATATAACTTAGATTACACATTTTTCAGTTTTACTCAAATTAGGGTGATGCAAAACAAGACACAACAAGAACTACTACATCTAGTACTTTGTTTGGCCTCCATGATTTTTAATGACAGCACCAAGTCTTCTTAATATCAGCCCCACATAAGGACACTGCCACCACCATGTTTCACTGTGGGCACCATGCATTTTTCTTTGTATTCCTCACCTTTGCGACGCCATCCAGTTTTGAAGCCATCAGTTCCAAAAACATTTATCTTTGTCTCATCACTCCAGAGTATAGAGTCCCAGTAGTCCTTATCTTTGTCAGCATGGGCCCTGGCAAACTCTAGGCGTAGAGTAACTAACCCTAAACCAAACCCCTAACCATAACATTATAGTAAGTACATGTAGTTAAAGGGTTAGTTCAAACTAAAATGAAATCTCTGTCATTAAATACTCACCCTCATGTCGTTCCACACCCATAAGACCTTCGTTCATCTTCAGAACACAAATTAAGATATTTTGATGAAATCCGAGATGTTTTTTTTTTTATCCTCCATTTAAAGCAACAAAATTACCACATTCAAGGTCCAGAAAAGTAATAAAGAAATCATTAAAAATAGTCCATTTGACTACAGTAGTTCTACAAAGCGACAAGAACACTTTTTGTGCACAAAAACAAAACAAAAGGCGAATTTATTCAACAAATTCATCTCTCCCCTGTCATTCTGCTATGCTATTTACGTTGCAGAGCTTTTGTGTTTACATCCGAATGCCGGCTCAGTATTGATCGGTGCATGCATGTGTTGCTGACACAGGAGCTGGCCAATACTGAGCCGGCGTTCTGACGTAGAACCTGGAAGCGCTGCAACGTAAATAGCACTGCACGTTAATTCCATTCCATTCCAGTCAATTCCAAAAAAGGTTCTATATTCTGGAAGAAGAAAAAAAAAAAGGTCTTTAGATCAGAGGCTCTCAACTCTGGCCCTCAAGGTCCACTTTCCTGCAGAGTTTAGATCCAACCTTGATCAAACTCACCTGCCTGTAACTTTCTAGTAATCCTGCACAAAGCTACTTGAAGGCAAGTCTGGATGCTGGATGCCTAATGCTGGAGACAAGGAGACAAGAAGCCTTTGTTGTTTTGTTTTTTGAATGGATGTCAATGGAGAAGAGGCTTCACTATGCTGAATAAACCACTTTTGTGAGGAAATAGCTTATTTAACGAATCGACAGCCCATCGAAGAATCTTTGACATGTCTGCTCTAAACATTAGTTTTGGATTTATCTACTTTTTAGAGTGTACACTGAAAAAATGTTTGTTTTATCAGAGAAGTTACAGACAATTGGCCAACATGTATGATTCGGTTTATGGCACTTCTCATTAATTTCTATGGTATTTGCAAACTGTGCGCACAACTCAATGAAATTCAATGATGTGAAATTCAATGAAGGCTGTAATGTGATTTGTTATCAAGGCACACGTTATCCAAGTTAGCCGTTACGCTTTCTCCAATGGTAGAGCCATGGACCCTCCTATATCTTTTAATAATATGACCATCTCTGTCCTGAAGACCTTGTTCAGGAGTGTTTGATTACATTTGGAGCTAAACTCTGCAGGAAAGTTGACCTCGAAAATGTTCTTCACACCAAGTTGTTTTTTTTTAAGAACTGTTCACTGAAAGTTTTTTGGGGGAAGCAAAAATGGTTCTTCTATGGCATCACTGTTTTGGAAACTGTTTTTATGAGCATCTCCTACTGCATCAGTGGCATATGCAAATTGTACAATTGTAGTGATGTCGTACAATTGTATGTAAATCAGTGATGTCGTACAATTGTAAAACCCAGGGTCAAGGACTGCCAGGTTTGAACAACATACCTCACAGAGACAAACTGAAGAGCTCAAATCTTTGATTTGGGAACAAAACGGGAGCAGATGCTGATTTTCAATTGTTTTCCCAACATATGACAAGATATGACAGTGCTCTGGATACGAGCCCAAATCATAGATGGAGTAATCCCTCTCTTGTGAAAGAGGATGGATCTCCTTCTCACGGGGCTTAATAAAACGCCCATATTGTCCAAATGGCCATATAATAAAACAACTGGATAATTGTCTGCCAAGGGTCAACAAACAAAATATTATGAGGATTGTGCATAGCGATAATCCTGATTTTGATGTGAGTGGTTTAAATGTGGTTTTATTTATTATGAAAAAGAAATGTGAAAATAAATATTAAAAAAATCCTGTCGGAACTTTATAAAAACCTGTGCCTCACTTCATACATAATGCCCACATAACTGTGATATTGATGTTTTCAGTTTTAATGCTGCCAATGTTATACAACTTTTGATTTTAAATGTAAATGCTGAAATTAACACACACACACACATATATATATATAAAAGTATAATTCATTTTTAGAACTGAACTGAAAATAGTGTTGTCAAAAGTACCGACTTAATTTAAAAAATGTACCAGCATTTTGACAGCTGTTGAATGGATTCTTAAACACCTCTGATTGGCCATTGTTTTCATTCAACATGTATGTCTTTGATTGGCTACAATGATCAACGCTTCAAAAACATGTTGTAAATAGACATCATTGACGCTCTTCATAGAGTGCTTACACATTACACACAGGATATATGTCCGCTGATAGACGCCTGCTTTCAAACGCTTCCGTGTGTATCTGTGTAAGCTCTCAAAGAGCATTAACAATGTCTATTTACAACGTTTTTCAAGCGTTGATCATTGTAGCCAATCACAGATACATGCAGTATGTTGAGCGCGTAAACACAATGGCCAATCAGAGGTGTTTATGAATCCGTTCAACAGCGCTCAAAATGTTGAAGGGGAAATGCTGGTATCTATCGTCACATTTTTAAAATGTCAGTACTGACTTGATACTGAAGTCTTAACCCTAGAACCGAAGTACAGAAGTCGGTACTTTTGACAACACTTACTGAAAACTGAACAGATATCACATCTACTGAAAATAGCTTGAAAATAAATGGTACATTACATGAGCAATACATTTGTTACAGTATTTATTAATATTTGTTATTAGTTAAGTATGGTTAGTTTAAGCAGTAAAGGTAGGGTTAGGGTTAAGATTATAGGGGCTAGAGTTACAGTAAAGTTAACAGTATAAACTACAAACGTTAAACGCATGTACTTTAAATGTAATTACAATGCACCAATATGTATGTACATAATATGTAAACTGTATCAAATGGTTAAGTACATAGTTAAGATCACCTACTGGGAAAAAAGCAGGCTTTCTATTAGGACAATTGCACTATAATTATTAAGGATTTGGTACTTGAGCTAACTTGGTTTTAGGGACATACACAACGCTTTAGGGCAACAGCGACTCACAGCAGTCTGGAGAATTGTGATCAGAAAGAGGAGGCCATTAGCAGTGTGCAGTGTTATCTGCTCTTTGATCAATGTTGTAATACAGTCTGCATCAGGCCGAGGGAAATTAAATGAATAAGACTGTGGAGTAGAGAAAGAATCTCCCACCGAGGGAGGTATACATTTTCTCTGGGAGTTAAACGCTTTCATGCAATTCAATCTGTCTGATGTCATCCTGGTTCTGAGTGAGGACGTGTTTTCTCAGAGGATGGGTGGTGGCAGGAAGGGCTACACTGCCAGTGATATGACAGGATAGAGATTACTTTGGCTGGCTAACTTTCCCTTGATTAAGTATCTTTGAGATTAATCAATAATCAGTATAAGGAACCGGTATGAAAGCTGGAAAGAATGACATTGAATCAAGTGGGTCTCGTAGTTCCTGTGATCTTGTTTTATCAGTCATGCCAAAATTTCATTGACCTGATCTGAAGCAATATTAACAATAAAATGTTCCTTCATCACATGATTGCATAGCATATATATTTGCCAAGTCGTTTCTCCTATGCAGGGCATTTTCATGTCCATATTATACATGTCTTAGTATATTGGACAAAATATTAAACTTTTGTTAAGACGATATGATGTGAATTTCAGCACACATACATTTATATTATATTATATTTTACACACACACAAATATAATATACATAAAACAAATCAATCAACATAACATAATATTATCACTAAAATATATGTATATAATCTGTCCTCCCACAAGAAATATATCATTTTATGTCGTATTAATATCTCTTTACTTAACAAAAGCCAGTTCCATAATGGCAACTAGCTAATTACATAATATTTGATGGGCGGGGGATATTAATTATCGATAAGTATTAGTAATAGATTTGATGTTTTCTGTTTGTTTTTCTGTTTTTTCAAAATTTCAAAAGATTAATACATCAAAATGCAATTTTAACATGACACTCATGTTAAACTCAATCCTTCTCAATCCCTCAATATTTATTTCTCTCCTGATACACATTGTTTATTTTCTTGTCTTTATACAAATAATCAAATTATATTTAATAAAGTGTCTCATCTTGAGCAGAGTACATTTCTGAAAGTCTGCCATATATATTTTATTTACAATAAATATTTTGCTCAGTGATCGTTCAAAATGTTCTGGCCCTTGTATGTATACACAAACCTAAAACAAACAGTTTCATCTCATTTATATGAGGCT
Organism: Elopichthys bambusa; assembly: GCA_037101425.1. NCBI lineage: Eukaryota > Metazoa > Chordata > Actinopteri > Cypriniformes > Xenocyprididae > Elopichthys > Elopichthys bambusa. The sequence continues at coordinate 6,385,453 of CM074434.1, forward strand.
AAATTTAATTTTGTTTATTTGAAGAAATAAAAGTGTTTAAGTAGAGGGCCACTTTCCTCTGAACGTGTCCTCTAGATTTACAAGCACAGAAACTCCTTTTCAAAACACAGACACAGGGTAAAAGAAGCTGAAAATGATAACCTTGCAATCTTTGCAGTGTCCACCACGCATCAATGCGGTAAGCAACATTTAACTTAACATTGAAAACTGCAGCGATAAATAGAGTGGAAAAGAATGTAATTTAGTTGCAGCAGTGGCAGCAGTAGAGCACGGGTTTACAATAACAATGATATGTTGAGTATGTAATGGTAAAGTGTTCCTGTTATGATCTAAATCACTGATAAATGTCACAAGTACCTAGTTGTTGTTTTTTCTTTTTATCTTTAACATGCTAATTTAAAGGTAAAGTCATTTTTATGCCACCAGTGTCACTAAACAGAATTACAAAAACAACAGCTATTGTCAAACAGGTCCTCGTCTGCCATTGGACAGACAGATAGTCCCACCCCTAACTCACACCAGTGGCTGAGCTAACATTGCTGTGTTGGGATGCTCAAACTAAGGGGAATATTTCAAAAGTGCCACAGTTACGGTGGAATAAACAGAATAAACCATGACAAATGGCATAATTACAGATTATCTGCATATTAAACTGGGAGAGATAAACATTTTAACAACAAAATTTGAATGCTGCATCTGGCTGTGCTGACAGTTCCTCAAAAGATTGCCAACGCAACTTATTTTGATGTGGAAAAATATGAAAACAAACCTTATTTCATCCATCATATTAAAAAAGCTGGTTTTACAGTAACTAGACAACTATAATTAAATTTTACATTATGCAGCAAAACATGGTGTCAGTCACTGATCAACAGCTTTGAACATTTGCATAAAAAGCCCCTTGAGATTAATTTCAATTTCAGCATTAAGCAAAAGCCTGCATCCCTCAGTCTGTACATTCAGCATATTTATTTATTTTTTTTCTAAATTAGTAATTGCATTCTTATGCTGTATATATTGGAGACAGCAACTAAATTAAAAAATGCAGAACAGCATGATACTTAATATGGTGTGTCACTCTGCCGTCATTGAAGATCATGGCGTGAATGACAACTCTGTAATTGTTATGAGAGAATGTGGCCAAAGACTCCATAAAACTGTTACCAGGTAATAAACCAAAAGACAGATTCATATCAAAACTTTCAACAGCTCCCGTATGTGTTGAGCTCAGGCCTGAAAGAAGAGGCCACAGGGAACGCAGATAAATATTTATTTATGACAAGCACTGTAGCATTCACCATCCATCCGCAAAGGAGGATTTCACAGAAACAGTAAATTGTTTCTTTGTGCCCTTGAGAGTTCAGCATCCCTTCTCCTACTTGTTTCCGTTTGTTTATTCATATTAGATACGGATTGACATTCATTCCTGTGATTCCTCTATTTAATCCACAGTTTAAAAAAAAAACAAAAAAAAAAAACTTGGGATTATCAAGCAGAACTGTACACAGCTGTACACATTAAAACAGATTTCCACATATATTTATCATGAAATGTGATCTACAACTAAGTCACATACAATCGACAGCCACAAATAAAAAGTAATACGCAAACAACCTATTTACTGAACACAGCATGATAAACATTCAAAGAGCAGCGTGGAATAAGTAGACTAGACTAGACAACTAGAGCTGCATGATTAATTGTTAACATATCACAAACTATTATTCCTAAACGACAACTATACGGCTATGTCTATTAAACCCTTGACAAGATCACAGCGAACAATCAAATCTGTGTTGGTGTTGCCGCTGACTCAGAGAGAGCAGATGTAATGTGTAGGTATAAAACCGCTTCACAAACACAGCTTTGTCTTTTCAGCCACACTCGTTATGTCTGTGTTGCATTAATTCAAATGATCACATAAGTACTGGGATATAAGTTTATAGATTGGATATAAACACTGATGTCTACGGTAGCAATCAAAATAGAGTACCCTAAATCACCTTCTGAAAGTAACTTGATGCTTCAAATAAAGATTGTATCAATTACATCATCACACCAGTAGGTGGCGACTAGAGATTAAAACTGTATGAAAATGTCAAATCATGATTATAATGTGACCAAAATAATATAATGTTCAAATTTGCTAGGAATGTTAAAAAGTACTATTAAACAATAAAATAATTTAACCAAGTTTTAAATCAAAATAAAATTAGCAGCACAATGTAGTTTTTGGTTTTCATAAACATTAAAATAATAACATTAACTACGAAGGTTGGATTTGAAATAAACAAAAAACATCAGTTGGTTGACTTATGACATAACATTATCTACTAACATGAACATGTTAGTACATGTTCAAATAAAGTTTTGACAAAAAGTTTTATAAAATGATGAACCTCACATTTCAGCCTTTAAACAATTTTAAGAAAAGGCATGAGTCAAAATGATAAATGATTAAAGGAATTTATTTTGCTCCATGAATAGTTGTAGATACTGTACCTTATTACCTTATTACTGTACCTTAAATTTACAGTGCATAAAAAAATAGTAGATTTATTACCTGTTAAATTTTGAGCATAGACCTAAAAATTTATTTTCCAACCAAAATCTTGAATGCTTTGGATCACAAACTGAAGTTTGGTATCTTTTTAAAGAAGACACTTGGCAGATTATTGCTGACATGAAAAAAAAAAAAAAAAAAAAAAAAATATATATATATATATATATATATATATATAGAAGTTGCATTTATTATTATGAAATACATAAATAAAATTTTTAAAATGTATATGAAATATATATTTTCCAAAACATGTTTTACTCTAAAACTGTGAGAAAATCAAAGCCATAAATCTAAACAAGATGTGTTCCAAATCTGAGGTTGATATCTCAAAAAATGTGCTTTCAGTAAGATTTTATTTGGGTGCAGTACCAAAAGTTTCCACTTGATGAAATTCGCTTCCCATTTCTTTCCAGCTCGGGTCATTTTTGACTGTGAAAAAAGTGTGACTATTTTTTGAGGACCATTTAACCTTTTCGAATCATGTCCATGATTTGTGCGTGTGTGTGTGTGCACGCGTTCACATAATAAGTGCCAAAACCTTTACCAAAATTTGTACCATTCAGATGAAGTAAAAAACTTTAAAAAACCAAAACATAAAAATGTTCACTCAAAAATGGCCAAACTGCACCAGAGGGCTAAAATATGAAATGGCAATACTAACCATAGAGGATTTTATCATGGTTTTCATCAAACCAGTAACCATTTTCCAAAAAAAAAAAAAAAAAGTATTCATCATATAATCTTTTATTCAAAATGCTGATTTATCCAGTAATGAAACAAGTGAAGTCTTTATGAGTGAGTCATTGAAAGCAATTAACATTTTGTCAGAACCTCTAGTAAATTACATTTTATTTAATTTAGTTGTCTATTCAGAATCATTGGGCAATCGTGATCTCCATTTTAAACCAAAACCTTTATTCTCAGTGTATCCAGAATTGTGCTGCTCTGATTTAAACCCTTAAAAGTAGATCACTGGTTGACCCTTTGTTTGGCAGCAATAACATTCACCAAACATTTCATCTGACTGCAGATCAGAACTGCATATCTTCTCTGTGATATTGATTTAGCTTGTAACAATAAGATGTCATGTAAGAATAAGTCTTAAGAAAGTGTAATCAATTTTGCTATAAGAAATAACAAAACAGAAAAAAAAAAAAGTGCCAAGCAGATGACACAATGGGAGGCCAACAGATTGACAGTACCATTTATTTTCATTTTAATATGTAAGCTTGCATGGTGAACAGATGACATGATCCTGAAAAACAAGAACGCAATTTCATTTTTTTCACAGAGAGCATTAAGGCCACAGTAAAAAAAAAAGACGGCTCTTTTCCGATCAGAAGGCGCCCTGCGGATTTACTCTCTTCACCTCTCTTGTTGTTTTCTACAAGTACCATCCGATGGATAGAAAACGAAATAAAAAATAGATATAAAAAGAAATGCTCTAGGATCTAAGTTGCAAGAATGTCAACGTTGTTTTTGCTAGCCCATTACCGTAGCTAGAGGCAAAGAGGGGAAAAAAGGAATAGAATGAGATAGTCCTCTAATCTTGGAGCCCACTCAAAAGGCATTGAATGAAAAGGCTTTTACTGCCGCACACACACTATACTGTGAGAGGTTTTATGTTGAGTGATGCCCAAAATATATTGACATCAGATTTGTTTTCAACTGGTGCACTTAAGGATTATTCTATGGGCTCAGACACCATACTTTAAAACTGTGAGCTTCTGCTTTATCTGAACATCTTAACTTCCTTTAGGTGCAGACATATACAGTTATGCTTATTTACCAGCTAGAGAGAGAAAATTTATTTGGGAAAGTTTGTGCCAGACGGCCAAGAAGCACCTATAAATTGTGAGCTATTTAATACAGAGCAGAAAATAACCTTTAGAATTACAATAAAAAGAGCAAAGAACTCAAACTTGAGTACAGAAATTAATGCGGAGCCAACCCACTTGTGTCTGAAAAAATGCATTACGGTAATTCAATTGTTTGAATTTTATTTAAATATTTATAAACCAACTGTCATATATATATATATATATATATATATAATTTATTTATTTATTTCAAAATAATTTTTATTTGGTTTTGTATAACATTTTAATGAGCAAAATACTGGCTAATTTACTTTTATATTTTTAAAGTAAATACTTTTCCTGAAATTTGCTGCACAACATTTTATATATCCTTTTCTACTAGCAAAGTAAATATTTTGTTAAATACTGCCTTTTAACGCTATGGTTTTAATTCTGTTGTAGATTGTTTGCAGTATGTTTTTATGTATTTCATGTTTTTGATGTTATTATGTATATTTTAGTTTATTAATTGTGATGCTGTGACTTATTTCTTAAAAGACAGTTTATTTCTTAAGTATTTTAAGCTTAAATTTGAGCTCAAATTCAAATATATAAATCTATAAATCTTATAATATAAAAGATAAGTACACAAGTTTACAATTAATAGCTTTTTATATGCACTTTGTTAGTATTATATAATGTAACTAACTAAAAAAAAAAAAAGAATGAAAAACAAACAAAAAAAGTACAAGTTGCATATAGTTTTGAAATAGTTTCCAACATTTCAAATGCACCTGGGAAAATTCATAGTGCACATACAGCAAAGTCTGTACTATACCATTATAGTCTTTTTTGGAGGAAGAAAAATATATAGCTACTGTATGACTGTTTTCTATCATCGAAGTCAGGGAGGATCTAGACTGCTTTTACTGAGTGGTCGGTAATTACCACTTTTGAGAATGAGATCTAGGAGAACAACCTTAATGGATATAGTGTGCTTCCCTGGCTTTATCCACAGATGATTTTGCTCTATGTTCATATATTCTGTTGCAGTCTATGAGCCAAATGAAGGCCTGAGAGAGCAAGAGTATGTCTTTGAATGTACAGTTGGTTTATTGCCAGAAAAGTGGATCAGATCACTACACACTGAGCTCCTCTTAACGCATGTTTCCAACATCCCAAAAAACATGATTTTTCATTATAGTAGTATTATTTGTGATATAAAATGGGACGGAAATTAGATCAATGCCATTATTCAGAGTACCTTTCATGTAGTGCGTAATATAGCTGTTTGTGAAGGTAAAAGGTCTGCAAAGTTTAAAAGATCAAAGTGCACGTTAAATAAAGTTATTGTCCCCCAAAAGAAAGAACCGATTCTGAACCTCATAAAATTAGTCGACAGTAATTCCAGTCTTACTTCCCGCACAAATGGAAGTAGTTTTGTGACAAAATGTCATAATGCCAGCCTATGGTTGTAAACAACATCTACTTTGACCCTCAAACATTGTAGTTGTGAGTGAGGCTTGGAAGAGTTTGGTTCGTGTTTTTGACATGAGAAGACTGTTTTCTGTGCCGCGAAAGCAAATCCACTCAGCGTGCACTTCAAAAGGATGAGGACTCGAACTTAAATTGATACAGTAACAGTTACTGTTCGTATTACTGTATGCTGAGGAAGCCTCCGGAGCTGAAATACAGTTATGATAATAGCCTTTCATTTCCAACACGCTAGGGCTGCACAATATTGGAAAAAATCTGACATTGCGATATTTATTTATTTATTTTCTGATTTTAAACTCAAATGGTTAATGATTTCGATGCTAAAAATGAAATATCCTGCAAATATCGTAAGCAGTAGACCACTTACAACAGACTGATCCATCTGACCAATCAGAGCAGAGTAGGCTCTCGGAAAGGAAGGGTTTAGAGAGACCGAATCTTTGAACTAACCATTTCAGACACTGTGAGAATGTATATTATAAAAAAATGTAAAGTGTTTTGGACGCATGTGAATCTATTGTAGGACACCTCCAAAACAAAATTAGGAACCTTTAAAATAGCATAATAGCCATTTATTTTATTTAATGAAAAGTAAAATAATACTTTTAGGGATGCTTGTGCTTCAAAACAAGTGAAAATGTAATTATGATCTAGTTACAGTGTCCATTATTTATAATAAATCAAAAATGGGACCGAACCCAAATGCTGCCACCTGATAATAACTGCGCTCTCTTTAGCACTAGCCCAAACACTTGCTAATTTATTTTGTTGCATAAATGTGTTTAGGTAGCATTATTGCCAACACAGGTGAACCGCGGCGGGTCAATTTAACCGTGAAGCTCCGACGTGGACCTCTGTTTGCACACATCACTGTTTATTAGAGTGAAAGGATAGAAAATAATGCTTCTGTAAACAAATAACAGGCTTGCAGGACGTGATACAGCATTCTGTAAACAACACACGCAATAAGGAGCCAGATGCTTGGTGAAAAAAAAAAAATTAATAAGCTTAGATTTGTCTGTTTGCTTTCAACTCTTGTCCTGATGGTTCTATCACAGGTGCTCATCAAAGAGGGGATCTTTTATAGAAAATCCTTTGAAGTCGGACACATTTGCCATTAAATTTACTAAAAGCACAATAACACATGTTGAACGTAACTGAATAAACACATTCCTGCACATGATGCTCATTTTGACAAAGTCTCTGGTGGATAAACACATTTTCATCTTACAAACTCTGATTTAAATTTGCATGCTATTAGCATAGATACATGCTAATAGCATGTAGAATGTTCAGTGTACAGAAACACAAACACACACACACACATTGGGTTTTCACGTCTTATGGGACGTGACATTCCATAGACATAATGATTTTTATAGTGTAAAAAACATAGGGTTTTCCTTATGGGGACCATAAAAACGTCCCCACAAAGACATTTTAGATATCGCCATCTTTATGGGGACATTTTGTCCCCATGAAATAGGGTTTACCTGAACCACACACACACACACACACACACAGCAGGGAGCATACAGAATGCAAGGGAGCTTTATGTACTTGCTGTTGCTGTTAATGAGGCGGGATACTGTTCGGTAGATCCGTGACAACTGCAATGTCATTGTTTACTATGTGTAAACTGACCCTCTACTGTATCCTCCTTCCATAGCTTTGATGCATCAGCAGAGCATTAATAAATATGTAATAAATAAAGACAAATTGCAGCCTTTAAGTGCTCTAAAACTGTAGCAATAATAAATAAGACGAAGGAAAATATATCTTCATCTCTTCTCAATAGCTTTTAGAAAATTAGAAATAAAATCATAAATTAAGAGAAGTTCTGCCTAAGACAAAATATACTAGAGATTTATAAATAAAGAAGTAGACATGCAGCTACTAGAAAATATCACAAATATCTCATGCAAACTTGCTTCAAGCAAATTTATCTTTATTGTATATGAAAACTATATTTTAAATTGTCTTAAATTATATATTTTAATTAAACCTACTACTTAATTAACACTTAAAAGGACAGTCCACCCAAAAAAGAAAATTATGTAATTATTTACTCCTCCTCATGTTGTTCCAAACCTGTATAATTTATGATTTTTTTTTTTGTTTGTTTTTTTTAAGAATGTTGGTTTCGATTTCCATTGACTTCCATTGGTTTTTTTTGTTTTTGTTTTTTGTTCATACAATGGAAGTCAATGAGAACCGAAACTTTGATCTTTAAATTACTTAATTACTCACCCTCATGTCGTTCCAAACCCATAAGATTCTTTTGTTTATCTTCAAAACACAAATTAATATGTTTTTAATAAAAACTGACAGATTTCTACCTCTGCACTGCAATGTACAAATCTTCACATCTGTCTGTGGGTTTAACCAATGAGAAAATTAATAAAAAAAAGAGCTTGTGATTAAACCTTGTAACTCCATTGGGTTCTCAAACTGGTCAAACCTCATAACTCCACCCAACTTAAGCTTGAATGAAGTGCCACCAGGGCTGTGTTCCACTCCAGTTTTAGACAAGCACTCTTTTTAGACAAAACTTCTCTAGGCACTTCCCCTCGGGGGAATCCCTGCAGCCATTTTGAAGTGCATTCCACTTCGTGAAGTGGACGAGGAAAGTTTATATGGACAGTCCTTCGCTCCCTCGATTTTGACCAATGCAACACGATTGTGACGTCACCGCATATCACATTTAATTTACCCCACCACAAACAAATCCTGATATATTAATTGTTTTAAATTATATATATACATATATTCATTTAAAACACCAAACACACATATATACATATAGAATGCTGCATTAAAAGGGTGGTTTATTGCGATTTCACTTTAACTTTAGTTAGTGTGTAATGTTGCTGCTTGAGCTTAAACAGTATCTGCAAAGTTACAGTGCTGAAAGCAAACTGAGATATTGTCTTTTAAAGTTATGGCAGTTTAATGCCTACAATTATGACCGGTTTGGACTACAACAAGCTTCTTCCCGGATTGGTGACATCATAAACCCTGCAATCAACATAAACACTGCCCCCGAGAACTTGCAACAAAGTGGGCGAGGCCATGTCGCGCTGCATTATGGAAGTGGAAGAGATGTCTATACCGGACGCGGGCGGCGCTAAATTCTATTGCGTACTTCTCCAACAAACACCAACAAACTTCTATGTTCATAGACAGTTGTTCATGCTATAAATTAAACGATTCCTTTACAAAAATGCTACTACTCAGTCATGTATTCAGTTACAGTAAAGCTTTAATCAGGATAAAACCGTATATTGAAACTAACATAAACAGCAGTATTATTTACAGTAACAAGTGACAGCATATCTAAACACTTTGACACAAATGCAAACGGAAATACTTTCAGAAACGTCCTTTAAAAACCGTGCTTGCAGAGGTTCTGCTTGACCCTCTTCATCATTACTGCTATCTGGGTCTGATTCAGGCTTAATTTGATACGGCAATATAGACGCCATTATTTACATTTCCACCGAAGCACATGTAACAACTAATGGTAAGGGGCATGGCATTTCTGGACGCTTCAGTGAATCACAATACACTGGGACAGCTAACCAATCTGAGCCCATTGAGTATTTCGGAGGGAGTGGTATCATAGAACAAGGAAGTCAAACCGGCCGTTCAACTGACAATGGAAACAACGTTGTAGAATACAGGCAAAATATATGAAAAATACATCGTTTTTTTAAAATGAAGCATTGAGACGTTAAACTGCGCTCCATAAACATAATCAAGCCTAGAAAAAAAATAAATAAATAAACAACTTTAAACAATTTCATACATACACAACTCCATAGCAAATTCCAAGTGACCAAGGGCTTAGGATGTTTCAATTCAGCCCATTGCAAAGGTTTCGCCAGTAGTGGGCACTCATGCAATGTAAGCAATGACGTACATCCAAGTCAACGAGACTAAGTGAAGTTAGCGAGGGAAGGGCATAAAAAAACCAATCTCTGCTTGTTTTTCTTCGACTACCTTGTGAATCGACGCCCCCAGGGCACAGTTGCCACCTTGTGGATAAACTAATTAAGTGTACAAAGTACATGCGTTTTCAAAGATCCGGAGGTGCGTGTACTATTCAGATGACGAAATTTGCATCATACACACTCGCACTGTACACTGTAAAAAGTGAAGTATACTTTGGGCTTTAGACATACAAGGTTTCTACACAATAGTGACAATATTTTATATAATATGATGCCACCCCAATTGGTGTTAGTCCAAGAAAACTGACACAATAGCACTGTTACGAATAAGATTTGTATAGTATATGTTACAGTGACAGTGTATTATATAATATATAACATGTTCTTTACAGCATCAAAAATACATGTTCTTTATCCTCTTTATCTGGCTTCTGTGACTCTTATAGTACCAATGAGGGGCCACAACAATAGCTCACATCCTGTCACATATACAAACCACACTGATGACCCTGGGCTGGTATGGGGCATCCAGCGCTGAGCCAGCACTCCACATCCCCCTGTCAGCAAGTCCAGGTCCTTTATCAGTTGGGCTTAATTACAGAGGAGGGGTCCTCGTGTGGGCAGAGAGAGCTGACTACAACACTGACATGCTCTTACATCACATTCTTCATGGGTTAAAAACATTCAGGTAATACAAAAAAAAATTATTTTTCAAAATACAGTCAGATAATGTTATAACATAAAAGGTGCATTCAGAAAGGTCTGCTGTGACTGGATTATCTCATAACAGTTGCCTTACTGAGAATCAATGACAGAAGGACATTTGCCATTCCAGAGAACAAATCAGATAATGTACTGATCAAGATACTCAACATAAAGGGATTTCCACTAGTGCCAGAGGACATAGGGTGTTCCTAGAAAGAGATCGAAAAACTTTAGAGAGGCCTGTGTAAACATTACAAAGCAGATTACAGCTCAAGTAAGCTGAATAGACAACACTTTTAGAGAAAACGTCCCTCCTTAGAGAGTCTATAAACCCTTAGTATGCTCAAAAATGACAGAACTTGATTCAAAGAGAAAGATCTTTTCAGCTAATTGCACAAATTCAAGGTCAATGACTAAACAATGACAGAAGAAGAGTCGAGTATGTGCTGTATGTCACAGAGTACATTAAAGAAAGCCTAGCTTTGATCCGAGGTAGACATGTAATCCCTCTGCAGGGGCAAACCGAGGTGGAATCTCAGTGGATTACTCTGTGCTTTGTTTGAAACTGTTTTCCCCGGCTGCTTTCATCCATCCAACTTGATAGATTGCTTTGTATTTGTGCAAAATGTTCTAAAACAATTTGTGTATGCATGCAAGTAAATAGTGTGTAAATAGTGTGGCTTTGAATATTTAACAAGAACACTACATCTTACTTTGCATCTTCACATCCTTTTCCTACAAGTACACACTATGTTGATGATGAGACACTTTTAAGTAGAAAAAGTGCACCAGTATTATTGGTGTAGCTACAGTTTCATGTACCGCTTGCATGTGAGACAATGACAAATGAGAGCAACCAAGACGTTTAAAACACATTCTTTGGAATGTACTCTTTGTAATTATGTTAGTTTCATAAGGTTTTGAAAAACCTTTATACCATGTAGGAAAAGGTTCTCAATAACCATCAAGTAAAACATTTTTCTCACATTATGAATACATGTAAGTACACATATTTTAATTATTCATTTTTAAATATATTTTCCCAAAGTTAAAAATATTTTCCATAAATGATTAATCCATAAATATAATGGTTTCAATCAGGTTATTGTACATTCTAAAGTATTACTCCTATTATTTATAATTTAATACAATTTATATAAATTATATATTATATAAATTATATAAATAAGCAGTGAATCCGTTTTTTTTTTTCTTTTTTCCTAAGAAATAAAAATAAAATATTATTCCAAACTACTTAGTGGTTTCTTTTCAAGAATTTAATTATTTTAATAAGACATTTTCTTAAACCACACAAAACCAACCAAAACCAACCAAACCCAAACAAAACAAAACCAACTAAATCCAAACAAATCAAAACCAAACCAAACCAACTAAAACGAAACCAACCAAAACGAAACCCAGCAAAACAAACAAAACCCACACAAAACAAAACAAAACAAAAAATGAAACCAACTAAAACAAAACCAACCAAAATAAACCAAAACCAACAGAGCTTTCCAGGAAGCTGTGTCACCTTATGTCTTTATCTAGGTCCAAGATACAAATTGCAATGCAGTGTTCAGCATGTTCCTGAAGGCACAGGGATTCACACTACGGCCTGTCTTTAAAAAACACTGACTGTGAGATAAGATTAGAGGGAAATATAGCTGCTCACTGAAGATAAGAGGTGACTAATTCCTGATGCCTGGAGCATAGTGCCTCCCAAATCCTCACTGCAGATCCCTGGAGTCTGACGTCATGCTGCAAAAGATGAGGAAACGATGAAGTTCCACAATATTTCCACAACCCACAATCTAGCCTGGACACTGGACAAATCTGAAGTTAAATGTCAAGAAAAACAGGACGCAACTGCACAGGAATATTAAAAGGTCATTTACAATTCATCTAAACCAAGGCAGACTCTTCAGGGTGATATATGGTGAAGAATCTACCTCATCATAAAATGACAGAAATGCAAAAATAATGATTCCTCAAACACTCCCCCATCTGCCATTGGTTGGGGGAAAAAAACATAATTTTGCCCTAGCTCACGCCATTGGTTGAGCCACTGTTACTGTGTTGGGCTTCACAGCTGTAATATTTTAATAAGTGACAGTCCATTACAGTAGGGATGCAATGATATTAAAATCTTTTTCATGTTATGGCTGATAACCATTGACATTAATGCATTTGGCAAACGCTTTAACCCAAAGCAATTTACATTGCATTCAAGGTATACCTTCTCTTCTCTTCTCTTCTCTTCTCTTCTCTTCTCTTCTCTTCTCTTCTCTTCTCTTCTCTTCTCTTCTCTTCTCTTCTCTTCTCTTCTCTTCTCTTCAACCAGTTCATGCATTCCCTGGGAATCATGGTGCCAATTCCAGTGTTGCTAGCAAGAGAATCTAATAAATGGTAGATTTTTTTTTTTTTTCTATTTTGTTGTAAAAATAAATACATTTAAACGTTTTTAAACATTATGAAATGGATGTTCATTTAAAGATTTGCTCAAGAATAGTTAATTTTTAATTAATTAAAAGTAATTAATTAAATACATGTGTTTTAAAAGATTAATCTACATGTAAAAACAGGGGAAATTAACATGAACAAATGAATATCAGCTGATATATGTCCGACATGAACTGATACCCGACACAAAAAAAAAAAAAAAAAAAAAAAAAATTATATATTTAATTATATATTTCCATTGACTTTTTCATTTGAACAGATGGGGAAAAAAAAAAAAAAACACTTAAAGGATTAAAATTTCCTGATAATTTACTCACCCCAATGTTATCCAAGATGTTTATGTCTTTCTTTCTTCAGTCGACTTTCTTCAGGATTTTTCTCCATATAGTGGACTTACCCGGGGTACAACGGGTGGAAGTTCCAAATTGCAGCTTCAATGCAGCTCTACATGATCTCAGATGAGGAATAAGGGTCTTTCTTGTCTCATCACGCATCACATTTTCAACATGAGTACGTAATGCGTGGCGCATCGCAGATCAGTGCAAGATGAGCATTTGTCATTTCTTTTAGAAAATGACCAATTGTTTTACTAAATAAGACCCTTATTCCTCGTCTGGGATCAAGTAGAGCCCTTTAAAGCTGCATTGAAACTGCAATTTGGAACTTCAACCCGTTGTACCCCACTGAAGTCCACTATATGGAAAAAAATCCTGGAACGTTTTCCTCAAAAACCTTAATTTCTTTTCGACTGAAGACAGAAAAACATCTTGGATGACATGGGGGTGAGTACATTTTCAGGAAATTTTAATTCTGAAGTGAACTAATCCTTTAATAATGCGTCGATTATTCATCTGAATATTGGGTGGTCGCATCCCGCTTCATGACAATAGTGGTTACGGCCCAAAAACACACAAAAGTACTTACAACAAAAACTAAACCCTCAGCAAAGGACATACGTCTGGCACAGGCTCCAAGGGAGATCATTATATCATGCATGGATGGATACATGTAGTACCCAATCGCTCCCCTTGACTAAACAGCCCAGTCAACGATAGGCTAATGGGTTTGCACCCCTCATCATTGACACTGGCACTGACACAGCAACAGCCTGCAGTGCTGAGAGACATATGGACCACCTGCCGTTAAATATGATGAGATCTAATAGAGGGAGGTGAGGCTACTCATCAACATAGTCTAATCAATGTGAGCTCACCAGACCCTTTATCCAATGCCCTTTAACAGCACAAGAGCCCATGCTAAAGAACAAGTCTATAGTGCACATATTTTTATGTTTTTGAGCAGGTTTGAAACTGAATTGCGTTGAGTCTCAATATATTCCACCCCCTTATACTGTCAAACAAAGGGCAAAAGAATACTGACATAGACATAAAGAATACAAAACTGCAGAGGTTCTGTATACATATGAGCTCAAAGGGATTTGAAGAAAATCTCTCTCTTATACTTCATGAACCAGCGTGACAAAGGTTGGAACATCTTTGGTGAGAAGGAACAATGCTTCTCTATTGTTATATTTACCCATGATCCAATGGGATTCTGGAGCTCCTTAAATGCAAACAATGAAAGAAGGGCCACTGCCGCACATCGCAAAATATTATGTCCAACAGTGTCTGCGAATGAGTCAGCATTACAAATAGCTCTGCAGAAATCAAACGCCCAGAGTACCTCAGGTAAGAGAGGAAAGTGTATACAATTCTGTATCCAGTTTTCAATCTTTCAATCTTTGTGAGCATAGACTCCTAATAGTTTCCTGACTAATTTATTTGAATTATATTTTGTAATATGAGCATGATCACATTAATATAATTGCAGTACTCTGTTTGAGCTCCAAATTAATCACATTATAAGGGTGGATATAAACGTAGATTTAAAGGAAAGCTAATACTAACCATAGTCACTGCTAGACCTGTATTAAAATAAGTGATGACAAACAGCAGTGGTGAACGGAAGGTATTTTTGCTTTGTTAGTATTACTCTACTTAAGCACATTTTTATGTACAATTTAGGTAAAAACAAAACTTAACATTAAAGGGGACCTATATTACATTTTTATAAGATGTAATTTAAGTCTCAGGTGTCCCCAGAATGTGTCTGTGAAGTTTCAGCTTAAAATACCTCACAGATCATTTATAAATCCATGTTGTAAATACCCATTTCTGACTACAGTCAAGAACAGGCTGTTTTTCGTGCATGTGCCTTTAAATGCAAATGAGCTTCTGCGTGCTGCCCCCCTCTTTATTATTTACACATGTTTTAAAGCTATATCAGTTCAAACTTCTAATGGATCGTTTTCTGAACGCACTTTTCTAAAGCACACGCACATAGACAGCTGGCTGTCAGATGCCAAGTCTCGTGAGTAACTTCTCTTTCACATTTCTTGTTGTTTAAACTGTCAAATACACACAAGGTTCTTGTTAACCATTGCACCGATACTAAATTTCTCCACCGATACGATAGCTGATTATTCGGTGATATCTTCCGATACTGATAACAATAATTTGAGGGTTCTGCCTTTTATACCTTCTTTTAAATGAATGATAATTTCAATATAATTAATTAATCATTTTTTCTAATTGTTATATATTAAAAAAAAAAAAAATTAATCATTATTTATTGATTTTTATATTTTGAAGGAAATGCAAAAAAAAACTTTATTCTCTCCATTTCATCAACTTGTTTCAGACTAAATGGTATTAGTTTTAAACAAACATTACTTAAATTAATATTAACACACATTAACTAAATTCTGAAGATTCAATTAATATTTCTTAACTTTCTGAATGTTATTAATTCATATAATTACTATTAATATTGAACATCAAACTGTTTTTTAGCATTTTCGTTACACAAAGCACAAATTCAGTGCATTTTCCTACCCTCTTTTGATTGACAGTATATATAGGCCCTGACTATCGGCTGTTTTTAAACTATCAGCTGATAGCCAATAATGTGAAAATTTGCTTTTATCGGCCGATATTGATTATTGGCCGATATATCTGTGCATCTCTAATTAAAAGATCCCCTTCCTATGTCACAATGGGAGCTAAATCTGAGCAGCTCTTTTTTTTTTTTTTTTTTTACAGAGAAAGGCTCACCAAAACAAAGTTACTGTTTCTGTGTAATTAGAAGCACCAGGGACCTGATTATAGCACTTAAACACAGAAAAAGTCAGATTTTCATGATATGTCCCCTTGTAAATAATGCAAATGAATGCCCATGCATCAATTTCAAATGATATAAAACTAGCATGTTTGCATAGCGTGTCTTAAAATGTTCTTTTATTTTTTTCTTGTTCTTTTCAAAGTACTTTTTTTGGTCCTATGTGATGTTTTTATATTTTATGTTTATATTTGTCAACACACATTTACACACGGTTTTCCTCATTTTTATATACAATATGATATATTTTTGTTATTTTCACACTTGAATTATCAGTAGCAGCTAGTTATTAGTGTATGGTAATAAAATACAAGTTTTCTTGCAGATCAATAAATACTAAGTGACTAACGACCTTATTGAGTAGTGCTGGCTACTTAATTCATAATAATTCATAATGAGACTGAGCCGTAACCTATTTCAGCTCTTTAGGTATAGTAGAATAGAATATATATTGCATAATATATAAACATTAATCAATCAGTACTTTTTTTTTTTTTTTTTTTTTTACTTAAGTACAAAAGTAAAGTTTAGTTTACTCAGGTAAAATAAAAAAAGGGGTTCCCTAATATTTTTACTGTATATTTTATTAGGGTATTTGTACTTTTACTCAAGTACTTGATTTGTGTACTTTGTCCACCACTGACAAACAGCCACATCTCCAACCTAAATATCTCATTGTTTGTCACAAAAGTCTTTTGGCACTGATTCCTCTGGGTTACACGGATTTTCAATAAACTCGCACACAAAAAAAAAAGTGCTGAACCACACTAAAAGAAGCCCCATTTCTCACTGGATGCTGGACAAACAGAATGCAATTAGTCTTATGCATACACACTTTGAGAGAAGTATACGCTATAGCAAGTTATTTTTATAGCTACATACTTAAGTACTTGCATGAAAATGAGAGTAATTTAACACATGGTCCCGTCTTACATATAGCTAATCAGAATGAAATCGTCGTCACATTGCATAACAAGTACAAATTGAAGAGAACATTGTTCAAGCCAGGCATGTATGTTGGATTGACTTGGCTCAAGTGTAGTTATTATTAAAATATGATATTTCATAAATTAGAAATGGGGTACAAAATCTATCAGAATGAACTATGGATTATTGCGAAGAGTACGATCATTCTGTAAACACTGAGTATATTGCATTATAATTTTAAAATGTTTCCTACAAAATTTTTGTCTCGTACTACTAGCAAAACAAATGGTCAAATTCTGTCAAATTCATATGATCATTTAGAAATGATAAAACAACTATCATGATTAAAGAAAAAAAAAAAAAACATTTTAATTGTTTAAAAGATTATTTTTTCATGCATCACAAGCTTTTAAGTGTTTCAAGTCAAGTACTTTTATTGGCTTATATGCTGTTACTGAGGTGATAAATACCTGAGAAATTGATTCTAAAACATCCGCATGTGAAATGTAAATAATATTCAGATTCTATAAAAAGCCGGTTCCAGTCAACATAGTTTTCAGCTGATCAAAAAAGTAATATATTGTCAGACTCTTAGATCCTTAAAGAACCTAGACAGTTTCAGGAAAAAGACTGACAACTTTCACAAATAATTATATGGTGAGAAGCACATTCTTCCCAGTCAACTGTCACAGGAAGCACCGAGGTGACATTACTCACACTCTAATAAAAAAATCTGACAAACGACCAAAACTCTGCCAATAACATTCACTATTTTTATTTTTATTTTTTTTCTCCATCAGAGTCTAAGAAAAGGAGGATTTTGTGCATTCTCCCTGTGTGTTGCCTACATGAGCTGTAGGGCCCCTGGAGGAATCAACGGATATTTCT
The DNA here is from genome assembly GCA_037101425.1 of Elopichthys bambusa. Lineage (NCBI taxonomy): Eukaryota > Metazoa > Chordata > Actinopteri > Cypriniformes > Xenocyprididae > Elopichthys > Elopichthys bambusa. The sequence continues at coordinate 6,403,428 of CM074434.1, forward strand.
ACCTAGGCTCGTATCAGCAGACAGCTCCACACAGCACATGCACCAACCCTCTGATTCTACATGACATTTCTGAGCTGAGAAAGGAAGATCTAGGAACATTTTATAGTGTTAGAGGAGTACACTTGAATACCAAGAGCTTCTGTAAAATCAGGTGAAGTGAACAGGATTTCTAAAGGTGGTAATGTTCCATCACCCTTTTTGGCTCTTGTAATTTGTGCTTTTCTAGCAACAGACAAAAACCAAAAGTATTCTTTGTCCCACTTCCAAGTCTATTCTGTTATTCTATTAATCTATTATTCCTTTTTTTATTTTCAGCATATAGGCCAGAGCTCTACATGAAAATTCAAGATTTTACAGAACAATTATCAGATCTGAGATAATTGAAACATGTTCATATGAAAAACAAAAGCTACCACCTCTAATCATGTGGGGTTTTATTTTTTTACTACATTTTAAGATTTTAGGGCAAAACATTGCAAATTAGGGACCTAAAGAAGAAAGTGCATTTCAAAGATTTGCTAAAACTCCTATATTTGACAATATAAACATACCGAAGAAAATGAAGAACTGTACAATTAAATAATAATAACGGACTGGCAGCCAAAATAGAGAAGACAAAATAGGGGTAAATATGGTCCTGTTTCCGAGAGCCTGTCAACAATCTTGCAGCAGCATTCTGGACAATTTGCAATCGAGACAAAGTGGACTTACTACAGGGAATTACAACAGTCCAGACATGAAGACACAAACGCATGCATCACTCTCTCTTGAAATCATAAAATGACAAATTGGCTTGACCTTTGTCAGTGTTTTTAATTGAAAAAAAAAAAAGATCTGACAACAGCATTAATCTGTTTTCTTTTTCTTTTCTTTTTTTTAATCTGTAAATTTTAGCGACTCATCAAAAAGTACCCCTACATTTTTTACCACGGATTTACCATGAATCAATGAAGGGCCTAAATCAAACTTGGGGGAACCATATGTATTTGGGGGTGCAAAAACAGAGATTGTGTTAGATTCATTCAAACGCAAAAAATTCTCAGCCAACCAAGTTTTCAGATCATTCAAACAAGTAAGAAGAGGCCCTAGTGAGCTGCTTTCCTTCTTTACCTAGATCAGTGGTTCCCAAACTATTTAGAGTGCAGTACCCCCTGAGGCATTTACCATCCTTCTGCGTACCCCCTCTCTTCTGCTTAGACTGCACCTTTTCCATTAAGGGACAATATTTGTCCCTAAATTGACTTTCTGGTGCATTTATTGTCTTTATAAATACTTTTACAACATTAATAATGTTTTAAATTAAAAAAAATAATAATAATAAGTTAAATAGAGAAACATGCAATAATGGAAAAAAAAAGAAGTGATTTTTACATACTAAAACTGCCAGTAGGTGGCGGTAAGTCTTAATGCGTGAGTCACTGAGTCATTCGTTCATTCAGTAACGAAGCAAGTGGCTGTATTTATGAATGAATCATTAAATCGATGACTTTCACGAACGATTCATTCAAACAGATTCGTTCACGAAACACTGCTGTGTCTGTTGTAGTTCTGCTGTCGCTTTTGTTAGAACTATTATTTTGTTGCAAAATAGAGTAAACACTGACAATACTGTGAAGAACATCACTTAATATTATCTGTTTGTTGGTTGAACTGTTCTATAAAATCACGGTCACATTTGCAAACGTGTGGATATTTGGATTTGTATTCTTGCTCGTGTAATTTTAACAACATTAAAAACAAGAACTCACAAAAGGTATGTTTTGTATCCAGAGTTTGAAACTTAAATTGATCTCTATGCACCTTCTGTGCCAGGCTATTTGTTTTTCATGCTAGTAAGTGCTAAATCTACAGGTATATTGTCGAGAACTGCAGTAATGTAGCGCGATCTGCTAAGGCAGCAGACTCTGACATAACCATAAGCACCCATAAGAACACTGCTTATATAGAAAGGGATTTAGTCACCTTGACTGCAAAAGATGTGGTATTTTGATTGGATGTCATGTATTTACAGCATTGTTTCATGAAATACATGCTCGGTTTTACCGTTATTTAAAGATAGGAAAGAATTAAATGAACGACAAAACTGTCACCTCTGTCTTTTGAAGCAAGCGCACAATGCAATTGTCGTCCAATTAACATACATGCGTTTTGAATTTGAAGATCAAGGTAAATTGTACTTAATTTGTCTTCCGGGAAACATGCAATTATCTTCTGTTGCTACCGAAGGGCAGTACTAAATGAAAAATAAAATATTTAAACAAAATAAGACAAATTTGGACATCTTCATCCTGTTCAAAAGCTCTTAATGCATTTCCTTCTGTTTGAACCTTTTTTAATATTTGTGTTTCAGTCCCTTAATTTTCCTCGGTGTGGAAAGATGGATCTCAAAAATCACACAGTCACTGCTGGAAAGGGTTCAAATATGCCAAAAAAATCATTGAAACCTGAAGAATTTGCAGGACTTGGGAGGATTTTTCTGAAGAACAGAGCTCAGTTTAACTGCTCAGAACAAACAAGAGACCCATGAACAACCATCCCAAACTTTTGAGTGGGGTTATTTGAATAAATTCAGTTTTTTTATTATTATTATTTTTTTATTTTGTCTTGTGGACTATATGTAAACATCGTTTATGTAAAATATCTTACTTAGGACAGTACTAAATAAAAAATAGCATGCATTTTGTATGATCTCTCTTATTTTGTTAAAATTATTCACATTTTCTGCAAGTGTTTCCCATACTTTTTCATGCAACTGTAACTACATACACAAATTAAAGGGATGGTTCATTGCGATTTCACTTTTTTAACTTTAGTTAGTGTGTAATGTTGCTGCTTGAGCATAAACAATATCTGCAAAGTTACAGCGCTGAAAGTTCAATGCAAACAGAGATACTGTCTTTTAAAGTTATGCAGTTTAATGCCTACAAAAACGACCAGTTTGGACTACAACAAGCTTCTTCCCGGGTTAATGACATCATAAACCCTGCAATTAACATAAACACTGCCCCCGAGAACTTGCAACAAAGTGGGTGAGGCCATGTCGCGTGGCATTTTGGAAGCGGAAGGGTTGTCTACACCGGACGCGGGCGGCGCAACGTGGATGTGGCGTGGAAGACAGCTTCCAGAATCTACACAAGTTCAATGCTGGATTTGCACAAAGGCTATCACTGAAAGCTGAAGCAGTTCCCACTTTAAAAGCAGAAGCTGCTGTTTATGGGCCCCTAACTGTAAGTATGTTTTATTGTTTGTACATGTCTGTTAAATGTATTATGTATTATATTTTTTGGTTGCATCATTTGACAAAGACCAACGCATTTTTTGCTTTGCTAGCCAGTTAGCTAAATTCTATTGAATACTTCTCCAAGACTCCAACATACACCAACAAACTTCTATGTTCATAGTCAAACCGTTGTTCATGCTATAAATTAATCGATACCTTTACAAAAATGCTACTACTCAGTCATGTACTCAGCTACAGTACAGCTTTAATCAAGATAAAACAGTATATTCAAAGCTAACAAACAGCAGTAACATTTACAAATGACAGCATATCTAAACACTTTGGCACAAGTACAAATGGAAATACTTACCATTCAGAAACGTCCTTTAAAAACCGTGCTTGCAGAGGTTCTGCTTGACCCTCTTCATCATTACTGCTATCTGGGTCTGATTCGGGCTTAATTTGATACGGCAATATAGACGCCATTATTTACATTTCCACCGAAGCACATGTAACAACTAATGGTAAGGGGTGTGGCGTTTCCGGACGCTTCAGTGAATCACAATACACTGGGCCAGCTAACCAACAAAACAAAACAAAAACACTGAACCGCCCCTTTAAAAAAAAAAGGTTATGGTTGTTGCTTGTAATTATGCATAGTTTGCAGTTAATACTATAGTAAGTCATGTTAAAATAGTCTTTCCAAAAGTGTTTACATGACATTTAGTTTGACTGAAATCAAACTTTAAAAGTGCATGTAAACATACTTTATGATGAGTATATCCAACCAGGTAGTTCAACCCCAAACTCACTAGCTGAGATAAAGTTGACATTTCCGGCAGCTCAAGCAGATCCAATGTTTACACTTTTCAACGAAATAAATGTATACAAATGGCTTAGTTATATGTCTTTGCACAGCTTGGATAGAAGAAAGTTCTTTGGCATCTAAACTACACACATCGGCCTTAAAAGTCATATTATATTCGTCTGCTATTATATAATCCAGTTATATCACCTAAAGTAATAGGGCTAAGGTTATGAGAAGGGTATATCATTTGGTCCTTTTTTCAGAGCATGAAGTCTGGCCTCCATAGATAAATGGAGAGCTCTCAATGTGGGCAGGGTCCAGTGATCATTCCTTACAAAAGCGAAGAAATTATGTTGGCGAAACCTTGTTAACTGCGGTCCATTAACACTCACCCTTGGGTGGTACACTGGTATTTATGGGAGCACTGCCGTCTTGCTAGAGCAAATTCAGCTTTAGTAGACTAATTTCTCCTGCATGGGGAACATATGAGTGGGTCAATGGAACGGCCAGTGGTAGGCTGGTTAGACAATGTCCTGATAATGTTATTTACAATAGAGCTACGTCTGGGGATTTAGAAAGTAAATTAACAGAAACCTCAATGTGTAATACCACTTGACATGACCGGATGGTCTAAATGATATAATCCTGCCTCGCTTAATGGGAAGAGACATGTATCAAATCTGTCATTAAGCAGATGCTCTCTTATCCAAAGTGACAGTACATATTTTACAGGTACAGAACCCCTAGAGCACACTAGAGGCCTTTCTCAAGGGCGCAACTGGGAAATGATCATTTCCCAGATCATGAATCACAACCAGTAACCTTTTCTACTAGAAGAAGGGCCAGATTCACAAAACATTCTTAAGAATGATTTTTTTTTTTTCTTAATATAAAGTTGGAAAAAATATAATAAATATTAAGATTTTTTTTATTATTATTATTCCTGAAATGACTTGAATAAAATAATGCTCTTAACTTTTTTGTTCTTTTGAAAAACTTCAGATTCTTTAAAAAAGAAGAAGACAAATGAAGATATTTTTAATGGAATCTAAGAGATTTCTGTCCCTCCATTAAAAGTCTATTCACCCAAAACTGATGCTTCAAAACATTCATAAAGAATCATAAAATAAATACACATGAATAAAGCGGTTTAATCCAAGTCTTCTGAAGAGACATGATCGCTTTATAGAATGAACAGATTTTTTTTTTTTTTTCTTCACGTATTTCATCAGCCAACATAAACAGAAGCTCAGTTGTACTTGCTTGACTATCAAGAACAAACCTCCTTGGTTCTTGTGGAAGCTCAAACGTGTTGGAGTAACACGTGAGAATGCACCTCACTGTTCTCGCGGGTCATCCATGCACACTTGAGCTTCCGTGACCAAATTTGAATGCTGTAAACATTGTTGTTATATGTGAATAAAAGCCTAAAAAAAAAATAAAAATCAACATACATGTAAGTGATCGAGTCTCTTCAGAAGAATGTGATTACATGCGATTCATATGGATGTATTTTACAATCTCTTTATGAATGTTTTTAAGCATCAGAGTTTCGGATGAACAGCCTTTCAATGGATGGACAGAAAAATCAGAAACCTCTCAGATTCAATTAAAAATATCTTCACATGTGTTTCAAAGATGAACAAAAGTCTTGAGGGTGAGTAAATAAAGACAGAATTTTAATTTTGGGGTGAACTTATCCTTTAAGGTGATAGGATAGCCATAAACTCGTCTTAAATTCTAAAATTTAAGATGTTTAATTAATATAGTGGGTTTTAACTTAAGGATTAAGTAAGACATACAGTATAACAGTTCATCTCATTTAACATCTCATGTACTCACAAGGTGTTTGCTACTTTAAAAAAAAGGTCAATATGTATACAGTTATTGTTAATAATTAACAGTGAAATACTGAGTAAATTATTACACAATCACACAGCAAAGTCTATCATTTTATGCTTAAGATAAATGTTCTAAAGAAAACATTTGATAACTTTTTTATTCTCGTTTTTTGTTCCAACTTGAGGGAAAAAAGAACTATGATATGTATTTTATTCTGGTAAACTAAAAAAATGAGCTCTCTAATTAGATGGGGTGAGATCTAAACATCTGATCTGAAAAAGATCATTCTTTTGATTTCTTCCATAATAATGACTCATGCAATGGTATAACAGTGGAGGAAAGAGCAAACTGAATAAATGGCATAAATTGGGTCTAAAAAGCTGCTACTCTGGAGGAGGACAGATAATGAAGTGACCTCAATACCCGGGTGACCAAGGACAGCTGAGGTTTCAGGTCATAGTTCTGCTATTTTTGTGTCTTACTCTCCAATTGGCATTTGACTCTCTTGCTCTGCCATTTTATGATAAATCTAGAAATGTTCTTCACACTAAGAAAGAAATGGTTCTTTTAAGAACTGTTCATTGAAAGGTTCTTTGGAGAACCAAAAGTGGTTCTTCTATGGCATCACTGTGAAAACCCCCTTTTGGAACCTTTATTTTTAAGAGTGTACAGTAAAGCCCAGCATACACTATCCAGTTTGTTTTCTGTCCTCGTTGTCAGACTGTACTATACAACCCCAGGGTAAGACCTTCTGTAAAATCAAGACTGTGCAAGATCAAAAGTCTTCTGACAGACTGTACGATATACATCACAGGACTTCTGTCACGACTGATGGCTTTGACTTGATCAATCCTGTCATGCTCTGACATTCTCATTAAGATATTAAAGACTTTGATTTTTTTTTCTCTCCATAAAGTATGTTTTCTGCATACTGTATTAACAGCATTGAAGCAGTATACACACACACACACACACACACATATATATATATATATATTTTTTTTTTTTTTTTTTTTTTTCACTATTTTCATGTATTTTTTGTTGGTTACACTTCATTTTGATAGTCCAATCTCAGACATTCTACTAACCTTATAGTAGCCTTGCAACTACATGTCAACTAACTTCCATTACAGTATTAGTAGACTGTTAGGTTAGGGTTAGAATAAGTTGAGGTGGTCTTGCAAAGTTACTTATAGTCAGTAGTATGTCTGTTGGTGGAGCATCAAAAGTGTTAACAGATATTAAGCAGACAGTAATACTCTAATGACTGCTAGTTGACGTACAGTAGGTGCAAAGTTACTTATTCAGGAATTCCTTTCTTTTTCATAACAGTTTTTTCTTCCTTATGATAGACAGCTATACATTTTACTTTATGCCACTTAAAATATATCAAAATTATTTTTAATTAAAAAACTGTTTATTATAGAAGAGTTGCATTTAAGTCTTTATACATATGAATCAGTGTTATTGTAGTATTATATTGAGAATAGTTCTAATTAATATTTTTTTCAATTGCAGTTAAAGGTTTTAGTGATTTTGTTGGGCTTTTGTCGTTTTTTTTTCATAGTTTTTTTTATTTTAGTTTTTGTTATCAAAAACTAATGTTCAAGTCAAGATTATGTATTTTTGTATTTTAGTTTTATCTAATTATAATAAACCTGGTATGAACTGAATTTTTTTAAAGGGGGCCTATTATGCAAAATTCACTTTTACATGGTGTTTGAACATAAATATGTGTTGGCAGTGTGTAAACAACCACCCTATAATGGTAAAAATCCACCCACTCCTCCTTTTTTAATCCCCATAAATCATAAGCAGTGTCTCAGAATAAGCAGTTTGCAGTTTCTATGCAATGTGACATCACATTGCTTAGGCCCCACCTACGACTGCTGATGGCCTCTGCCCTATTAGCATAGACCCCGCCCTGAGTGAGCTAAACAGTCCGCCATGTTTATCTCTTCAACAGAGCATTGAACAGCAGCATTCAAGTAAGAAATGTATTCTTATTAAAGCTGCTAAAGTTATTCAATCAAGATCAGTGAGTGATTTTCTGTTAATCTTTTGTAGTTTGATTTCTATTAACAGCATTTATAGCAGTAGGTACTGTATTTTACGCTGCTGTCACTTTAATACACAGACCTAATATACACATATGGTTTCTTTACTTCCTGTTTAATGTCACAGACATAACTGACTGTGTTTCTGAACTTTGTGTGTTTTTGACATAACCATGAGTGTATTTGACAGTTTAAGCAAAGTAAGACGTGAAAGAGAACTTAGTTTAATACTCACAGGGTGTGCCGTCTGACTGGCTTTAAAAAGTAGGGCTGTGTATTGCCAAGAATCTCGCGATACGATCCGTATCACGATACAGGGGTTACGAGACGATATATTGTGATATATTGCGATACTGTAAGAAAGGCGATATATTGCGATATTTCTTGTTTTTTACGGTCAAAAAGAACACACCACCATATGCATAAAACCTGAAAACAACTTTATTTTATTTAATCAATACAGTATAATTTGCATTTATATCACTAATCACTATTTTGTGCAATCTAAGGGAAAATAGTAAAGTGACTGCAGGATTCTTTAAGTGTATATGTTTTAAAGGTTTACAGTATAGCAGTTTTTAATTTCTAAACTATTTAACAACTAGTGCATTGTCGATTTCATGACTGAATATCTGTTTGTTTTATATTTAACACTGTAAAGCTGCTTGCTTTAAAGCAATCTAATGTATAAAGTGTTATTAAAATAAACGTGCCTATACTGAAGTGCTGAACACAGCTGGTGCAAACACATCCACATCGCTATGATCAGATGCTTTATTTCTGCTGTCATTTTTGTTGTGCGTTGATTTTGTTACTGAGAGGAAAACGTGCAGTACATATTACATATTCGACTGAACGCCTCTCTCAGCAGCGTGGATGGCATCGGGATGTTAAGTGAGCTCTCAGATTCAATGTGTTTCCCGAGTTTTGGATTATAACATGGTCTATTTTGCAAACAACTGACTCTTGTCGATCTCCTTAGTGGTTTCTTTATAGTTAAAGCCAAAATCAGTCCACATTTCAGCTATGTATTCCGCGGGAGCGGAATACATAGCTGATACATTGTGAGCTGGGTTTGCTAATGCTAACGCTAGCTATGCACCTCCGGCTACCCGTCAGTTTACGTTCTGAGATAACGCTGACATCTAGCGGTTGGGTTTTATACAGTGTGTGGTTTAAACCGAACACAAACCCACAAATACTGGATGTAAATAAATAATTAAATAAATATCGATACAGTGTTTTTGAGAATCGATACAGTATCGCCAAACATAATATCGCGATATTCACGTGTATCGATATTTTCTTACACCCCTATTAAAAAGCATGCAGACGGTAAACTTTCATGATAAAGAAGAACTGCAATGTCACGTGAGCGTGGCCGCGATAGAAATTATATTGATAACAAATATTTTAGTTTTTGGCAGAGTATCCGAGACACAATCTGCACAGGCTCCGCCCATTTGCATTTAAAGATACATGCATGAAAACTGCATGTTTTTCCTTCCACTTAAAAATGGGAATTTACAACATGGTATAATAAATAATCTGTGGGGTATTTTGAGCTGAAACTTCACAGACACATTCTGGGGACACCAGAGACTTATATTACATCTTGTGAAAAGGGACATAATAGGTCCCCTTTAAATAAATTAATAGATAGAATAAAAAATATAAGAGTGTAATGTCACTGACCATAAACATTTTTAATTAAAGGTCTCTCTTGCGCACAAAGATGTCATCGATTGCAGTAAGAATGTCACGAGTGACAAAATAAGTGATAAAATACTTCAGATTATGGTGAATGAATTTTATTTATGATTTCCGAAATTCATCTCAGACAGCAAATTCGTGTCAAAAAATGTTCACTGGGTTTCAGACAGTCAGCAGTTTTGCTGTAACTATTTTCCATTTCATCTATTTCTCACTGGTAGCATGAGATCACAACCAAAGTGACACATTTGCAGAAACATTTAAAGAAAATACAATTTTGGTCAAGTACTCAAAATTGCAAAAGACATTTCTGTGACAGGTGGCAGTCTAGCAGATGGAAATAATTTAAATGCAAAATGGGAAACTTCCTCAGCTTAGTACTGTAGCTTCACTCTGTTTGGAAATCAGAATGACACTGAAGAATAGATTTCAGTGGAAAGCTTAGAATGAGAAAGAAACAGAGAAAGAGCGAGAGAGGAGGGCACACATAGAGAGAGAACACACAATAAATCTAGGACAAACGCTGACTGCAGGGTGAAGGTTGGGAGAGAAGAGAAAGAGGCTTGTACTGTCTCCAAAAACGCTGGTACCTATTGTGCGGCAGCAAACAGAGGATCAGTTGTGAGCGTCTTCTAATGCAAAAAAAAGAAACCGAAAAAGACAGAGAAAGAGAGAGAGAGAGAGAGAGAGAGAGACACACAAACAGAGAGAGAGAGAGAGAGAAAATATCACAGCCGAATTGATTACCGGAAGTGCTCGTCGAAGCAGTGCATCGATTCTTCCGGTTATGTAAATGTGATGTTAACACCCAATTTAATAAACGCCTCTTAAAATAAGCATCCGTGGGATAATTTCAAAATCCGGACATTTTCAGAGACAGGAGAAGAGATATTTTGATGATTGCTGTGTACAGAATATATCTGAGAAAGCCGTGGCTCGTAAACATAAGTGATTATTTCACCACATGGTGTCAGTGCTCGTCTTAACCAGTGACCTCAATGCTGCAGTGTGTGTGAGACTTGATGAATGAGATCAGAATGAACATATTTATTCATTTGAATTAAATATTTTAGTCATTGTTCTGCATCATTTTTCACTGAAAATCATTTCACTGTATGCAATTCACAACATTTGTCAAAATTCATAATTAATATTCAAAGCAGTCGTGCCGTCAATGCATTTCTGATTAAGATTACTCAACAAATCATTACATTTCTTTAAGGCGCATTCATTACATTTTTTAATACTGCTCTTACGAAAATTAAACAATTAAACACAAAAAACAATAGTTAAACCATGGTGACCACAAATCAACCATGGTATTTGTAGTGGTGATACAAGTGGTAATCAACCCGTTAAAAAAAAACATGGTTACTATATTCCAGTGGTTCAACCTTAATGTTATGAAGCGACGAGAATACTTTTTGTGTGCAAAAACAAGAAATTGTTGAATAAAGTTATTTTTGTTTTCTCTCCCCTGTAATTCTCCTATGCTGTTGATGTAGTGAACACAGTGCAGCACTTCCGGGTTCCTCGTCAGAACTCCGACTCATTATTGGCCGACTCCTGCGTCAGCATCACACACATGCGTCGTGCTGCTCACGTGAACAGCGTGGGCCAGTACTGAGTTGGCATTCTGACATAGAACAAGGAAGCACTGGACTGTCTATACAATGTAAGCAGCATAGGAGACTGACAAGGGAAAGGCGAAACTGTTGAATAAAGTCCATTATTTTTGTTTTGTTTTGGGGCACAAAAAGTATTCTCGTCGCTTCATAACATTAAGGTTGAACCACTGTAGTCACGTTGACCATTTTAAAGATGTCTTCACTACTGGACCTTGAATGTGGTGATTTTGTTGCTTTCTATGGGGAAAAAAAAAAAAAAAAGAACTTTCAAATTTCATCAAAAATATCTTAATTTGTGTTCCGAAGATGAATGAAGAAGGACATAAGGGTGAGTAATTAATGACAAAAATTTCATTTTTAGGTGAACCAACCCTTAAAAGGTGACACAGTTACACATTACTATATGCACTTACTATAGTAATAACAGTAAATTATGCATAATTACAAGTAACTAAAAAAAGGAACTTGTAACTTGTGGAAAAACACGATAGTGAGGACCTATCACTATGCATCCTCTTCATAATAATCTTCATAAAAAGAGTAATAACTGTAAATCACTGCTGGCAGTTTGCTGGTATGAGAAGTTGTAACTTTGCCAGTATACTACTGTTATGATAATATGTGTGAACAAAGCACAATATTACCAGTATAAGCAAAACTTTGCTGTAAATCCATGGCCAAAGTGCCCTCCTGCCCCCACTATTCAAATCTTCAAAAATTTCAACCTTTATAAAACATTTCTAACCTTACAGTATGAGTGTCTTCAGGAATAACACAGAATCGGACTGATTATAACAGCATTGTTTAAAACACAAACCGTGCCAAGCAAACACTCCATCACTTTTAGTAAATTGAATGACAGACTCTTTATCCTCCTGATAAGAAAAAAATAGAAACAGAAGAAGTGGACTCCTTATGCGACAAGAAAAACAATTTCATAAACGACAAAAGATTAGGTTCATGGAGAAGGGCTGTCATTAGCATCTCAATGGAGAGTGCTACAGACTCCAAAATACATTCAAGATTCAGATTAGACATTTTCATGAGCAATTAACAGCTGCAAATGCAACTGCAATTAGTAAAAGAAAAATCATACATTTAAAGTCACCCATCTGCTCAAAGTGGAAGCACTCTACACCTGAGCATTTGGTGAAGCTGATGACGCCGCCCTATGTCACATTAGATATGCAAAAATAAAGAGTGTGAAAAAAGTGCAAACACAGGTTGTGTGTGGTATGAATAAAAAAATTAAAAAAAAAAAAAAAAAGAACAGAAACTGGTTTTATTGCAATGATGCCTGTATAAATATGAGGATACCATATAATATATTGTAAATGCCTAATCTTCTAATTAAGAAATAAAGTACAGGAGGCTGTGGTACATTATGAATGTAGTCATTATGTGCAGTGGAGCACCTGAAATCCATTTAGCCATGATTACATTTAAATACATCAAGAATAAAAAGGTCATAATATAATAAAATTACTACCAGATTCAATTTTTCTTTTAAAATTTATTATACACAAAAAATGGGTTAATGAAAAATAAGACTGTCAAATAAAAAGTAAAGGAAACCTCTTTTAAAAGTTTAAAACACATAAGATCTTAAAATGCAGTATGTGTATTAAAGTTGGATATCACATATTTTTGAAAAACCATTTTTTACAAAAAAGTTCAAAATTAATTATTAAAATAAAATTCCAGGTAATTTTTCCAGAAGTTGTCACATTTTACTTTCATTTCATAGACTTTCCCTCCTACAACATTTTTTTTTTTTTTTTTTTACAAGAATTGAATCCTTTTAATGAGGCTTTTTTTCTTCACTATATCAGGACAGTTGTATCACCCTCACGTTTTGACTTTATGCCACCAAAAAAATCCAAATTCATTTTAAATCAGAAATTAAAACATGCTTATCATAGAAGAGGTGTATTCAAGTTGTTGTATGGATGAATTACATTTTTATTTTATTTATTTATTTATTTAATGTTTAATAAATTAATAGATCTGCACCAAAACAAAGTCATTGCCCCAAATATCATCCCTGACATTTAAACTATAGCACTGGCAGGTTTATCCTTGGTTTCTATGGGTGTTACACACTGACATACACAGTATCAGTTAACAAGTGTTTCACAACATAACTTATCCTATATCATGCATTTTAGGGGCCGTTTACACGACACCGTTTTCAACTAAAAACTTTTTACACATTTTGGCTGTTCATTTACATGACAACAGCGCTTTGGGGGCCTGAAAACGCAAACTTTTGAAAACGGGTTTTAAAGTGCAAGTTTTTAACACGACAGTGTCTCTGTGTAAACTACAAAAACACGAATTTGTGAAAATGATGTGTTTAGTCTATAGGTGTGTAGTGTTTAGTTACAAAGTGACATCGCCATCTACTGGCCTGGCAGCATAATACAGCATTTTGAGTAGTTTTCGCAAATCTTTGTGAATGGGGATAGTTATGACAATGTTGTCGCCTGTACGCGAAAAACTCAATGAAAAAAGGTTGTGTTAACGTACCCTTTCTATCGTATCTTACTATAGCTGTACGGACCAATCAGCATCCAGGACTGTAACCATCCATTTGAATGGCAGGTTTTGTCTGTGCATAAATGTATCTAAGGCCAAGCTGCACCTCATTAAATACTCTGATGTCTATTTTGGCTTGATCCTGTTTAGAAATTGTTGCTCCAAAAAATGATGAAACCCCAGTGAAAGGCTTTCTTAAATATTAGAGAGTGTCCCCCAGTTGCGACCATTGTTACTTAAATTAAATTATAGCTCTGCAGGTGCACAATGAGAAACGCTCCCATGCTTATCTGATCACGGTTTCTTTTATGACAAAATTATGATGGGCCACTGCTGAAAATAACATTTATGCTAGGAAATTATCCTGAACCTGAGGGCATGAAAGGCCTGGAAAAGAAATGTGTGATAAGTCTGCGTATTCATAAATACCATAGTCTTTTTATCAAGGCAATATCTAGAAGCAGACCACAATGTCTTTTAGGCTGCTGTTTTGCATATGGAGACATACCCGTGGAGCATATGCATATGTGATACACGTAAGAAATACAGTCATAAGATCACACTGAGATAATGGGAAAATAAAGTGATTTGAGCAAGGCCATGTTGGAAGCACCACTCTCCTTTTTTTTTTTTCTTTTCCTTCAGACACATTTTTATGATCAAATATAAATGTATTAATGTATTCAGACACACTTAATGTTTACATGGCCATTGTAAACCAATTTTTTTTTTTTTTTTTTTTTTAATGGTTGTTGTGTAGTAAGCCTGTCCATGTTTCAAATAATCTTCTTACAATACATAAAACACAACCTAAAAATAGACAAAGTAAAACAAAGCCCTTGGGCCAGAACTGTCAAGCTCAACTTAATCCATGCAGTAATGTTTCCTGAGTCATTAGCCACATCTGAAGTGGCTTGTAGGGAGAAATAACCTGGAGATGTGATTTTCACTTTGTTCATCACAGGCTCCTTAAACATTTCACAGACCATTATACAAATCTCATTTTGACTCATACTAGAATTGTGGTGCTTCAGAGAATTTTTTAATCGTTATAGATTTTTTGCCCTTGGAACCAAAAAGCATGAATACATAAACAAAAGGTAAATGCCCGTGGGCAGACAATGAGTTCCAAAACATAGTGAGATTTCTTCCTACTGCCTTCTAAGCCACTATTGTAATAGTGATGGAACCTTATAAGTGACGGATTTGGAAACATAGACGGTCAACATAGGCAGCAACTCCATGTGGTACACAAACAGGAGACAGAGTTTAACAGTAGCTTGCTGCTAAGCTAACATTCAGTCACAAAGCATTGTTTGAGCATTGTTTAAAGTCCCCCTGGCCTGTAGTCAATAATTGTATCCCTTTAAACTCATCTTTAAATCACCAAAATGACATATTTAAAACATTTTTTTTTCCTGTGAAAAAATTTGTGACTTAAAATAGCTTGAAAGTAACTCTACACCCTTGCTTCATTTAGTATACGCGGATCTATGAATATGCCAATAAGCCCCGCCTGCACAATGGTATTGCTTTTTACAACATCGGACGCATAACTGTAATAAATAAAGACAACTGTCTTCCAAAAACCAGCATCCTTAGAAATGCTTTGAACAACTTAGAACATCAGTGGAGAAAGACATATAGTTCATCATAACATTGTAATATGTACATAATTCAACCGCTATATATCTCAAAAACCTACCCGATTTTTCATATCAACAGAAAAATATACCAGGATAACCTTCTCTTGAGACTCCCCTGCTTCAGAGCTGTCATAGTTAATGATATGCTAAAGCCCGCTGGCACGTTGATGTGATTAGTTACAAGGTAGTTTGTGACGTCAGAAACCCCAGCGATTTCAAACCACGTTTTTTTTCACTGCAGTTTTAAAGAGAAAATACTCAGTAATGTTGTTGACTTATGAATTTGCTCACGGTTTGTCTTAAAGCACAATAAAAAACACCACATAAACAACATTAAAACTTGATTTTCACCACAGGGTGACTTTAAATCATGAACACTCACATGAGATAAAGTCTCATTCATATCAGTAGTCAAATGAAAACTGGCGAATGCTACTCACTTTATTCTGGAAACTTCCGTTATTGGACACTTTTGTTTGAATGTGATTAGCATATTTAGACAATGGGACTGAAACTTATTTTGGGTGATGCTGCATCTGTGACCCTGGACCACAAAACCAGTCATAAGGGTCAGTTTTTTTAAATTAAGATGTACACATAATCTAAAAGCTGAATAAATAAGCTTTCCACTGGTGTATGGTGTGTTAGGATATGACAATATTTGGCCTAGATACAACTATTTGAAAATCTGCAATCAAATAATAAAATATTATTAAAGTTGTCCAAATGAAGTCCTTAGCAATGCATATCCACTCACAAAAATAAATGTTTATATATATTTACGGTAGGAAATTTACAACATATCTTCATGGAACATGATCTTTACTTAATATCCTAATGATTTTTGGCATAAAAGAAAAATCGATAATTTTGACCCATACAATGTATTGTTGGCTATTGCTACAAATATACCCCTGCGACTTATGTCACATATATCAAGTTTCAGAATATGTCTAATTCTGTCCAGCATAAAAAAAAAATAAATAAATAAAAAAAAAACTGACCACACATTTGAATTCAGATTTTTAAAAAATAATCTTATTACTTACTGTCATTAAATTGTAAAAAACTGAATCAGCCAACAACTACTTCTCTAGATTTCAGTAGAAGTATCACCCGATCAAAAAAAAACAAAAAAAAAAAACATCAAAAAACCTAAAAGAGCATAAAAACAAAGATAAACTTTGCTAAACTTCTTTTAAGTCAGTAAAAAGAAGTACTTCTATAGTTCACGACTGCTTTGTGTGCATAAGAGAAAACAGAGCGATAAATGGGTGAAGTGTATGCATGTGTGTTTGCTTGAGACAGTACGCTTTGGAAGGATTCTGTGTTTTGACATCAGTTGGGAACATGAGATATAAAAGGGCATGATGTGTGATGCAGTGCGTTTCAGAGTTGTACGCATGTTGCTCTCTCGCTCGCTATAGAGTTTGATTTCCCAGGGGTCCTAGTGCTTATTTCAGGGATTTGGTGTTCTCATCCCTCATCCTGCAACATGCTTGTCTTGGGTTAATCTGTTTCTACCAGAGGAGGTGTCACAATCTCACCAGTGCCACGTCTTTAGTCAACAATAAAAATGGCTTATAATGCCCGGAAAGCTATTTTTCTGCAAGGAATTCTCCTGTCTTCTCCTGAACTCCCTACTGGGTATTGTAACACTGCAAGCAACAAGTTAGTAGTTAATACAGAAAATGACAAAAGCTCTGACAAACTGAAGGTTAAAGATGAAGCGTGTCATTTCTATAACACTAGAGGCACCAAACAGAATTGCATTGTTGAGTCTAGATCTGCACAATTAATTGTTAAAAGATCAAGATCTCGTTTCAAACACCCATGCAACCTCATTCCTACATGACAATACGATTCGCCTGTGTCTATTAAACTTTTGACAAATTCACAGCAGAACATTCAAATCTGCGTTGGCGCTGCTGAGCCAGATAGAGCAGTTGTCATAGGTATGAAACAGCTTTTCAACCACACAGTATCTTTATTTCTGTTACAAATATTCATATTAATCACAGAAGTACTGGGATAATATAGTAAATATATATAATATAGTTTGGATATAAACTGATGATATGGAAATGATCAAATTAGAGCAAATCACTTTTTAAAAGTAACTTGACGCTTCAAATAACGACTGTATCGATTACATTTTATTGTTGGTTTGTTTATTAAACTGGGAAAGGAGAAACAAAGAAAGTACACACCTTTAACATTAACTAAAGAACGATTCACCCCAAACTGAACATTTACTCATCTTCGTATCATACATATGTGGAACACAAAAGAAGCTATTTTGAGAAATGTCTACTTTTTTTTCTCCATACAGTGAAATTCATTGTATGGACAAAAACAGTTGAAAAAGAAGTCATACAGGTTTGGAATGACATAAAAGTAAACTAAATTTTAAAAAGTTTACCAATACAAACTGTAATGTTGACTTGAAAAAGCCTGGCCAGTAGTTTTAAAAGCTTGAAGGTTTTAAAGCTATGCAATCTGTATACAACACAGACAGACAGACAGACATGTCTTGCTAAAATGTTTAGCATGTTTCTAGAAGCATGCTTTAGCACATTGCTAACATGGTAGCAACATGCAACAAGAAATGTGCTAAAGCATGCTTCTAGAAACATGCTAAACATTTTAGCAATTTACTAGCAACTTCTAAACATTGTCTGTCAAACACCCATGCAGTCTCATTCTTACATGACAAAACGATTTGCCTGTCTATTAAACTTTTGACAAATCCACAGCGGATCATTCAAATCTGCATTGGCGCTGCTGAGCCAGAGAGAGCAGTTGTCATGAATAGGTATGAAACAGCTTCTAGAAACATGCTAAACATTTTAGCAAGACTACAATGACTGACTGTCATTGTATGAACAAAAACTGTTGAAGAAAGTCATACAGGTTTGGAACGGCATAAGAGTAAATAACAAAATTTTCATTTTTGGGTTAATAAAACTGTTGTTAATCAACAATTGAGATTAAATACCTGGTTGTCATTCATGAACATATCAGCATGTGTCAGGTCTTGCCAAATATCATATCAAAGTAATATGAAAACATGATTGTCTGTTCACTGATCTCAGTGCCTACAGCAGATTGGCAGTTTCTGCCAGGCTTTCCGGCAGAGCTTGGAAGGACAGGAAGAAACATACGGCTGTCAGTGACACTCTAACACTTCAACATATGATGGCTGAAACTGAAAAAAAATCCCAGCAGCAGTGCTAGCTTTGCAGTACAAGCCAACTGGAGAGGTGTATCAGGAGCAAACATGTTCTACATCTTTTTGGGAGGTGGAAAAAACAGCAGGGTCACACTTTTACATGACCGTCACAGAGATGAGAACCATGTTGAGGCACCACTGAGGTCTCCAGGGAAGACTAACACCATTGTACTTAAAAGCAGCTTCTACTGTCTTCAAAACAATGAATAAAGTCAGCGACAGAATGAGCACAGACAGGTTTGATGGCTCCATTACTCCTCTAGACAAAAATACTGTATTGTAAAATAGATTTAAAGCTTTTTATATCATAATAACTGACACCACTTTGAATACTGTTGATTTTCAGTGACTTCTGCAGGTACAAAGATACTGTGAGCAGATCTACAGACAGTAGATCCCTCTTTCTCATGGTTAAGACTTTGAATGTCACCATCATCTACCCAGAATGATGGCTACAAAAGATGGCATATTGCCAGCAACTATGACTATTCTTGTCAGAATATAGGGAACTTCATAGTCAACTTCAAACTGACTCAGGAGGGATATTTCTGAGGTGATGTGACGAGCAGATTGGAAAAAGTCTGCAAGCTATTTAAAGAGTTTTGGGTATGAAAAAATGTTTCTCAAACCTTTCCCAAAGTCATCTTGTCCATGACTACGGATTGACGAAAACACCTTGGTTGTCATAAACAGAAGTGTCATTCTTTTGTTGCGATGAGGGAGTACATGCTGAACCTGTGAGGGAACCTAATAAATAAGAGTTACATAAAGAAAACAGAAGGAAAATGAGTTTATTGCCTTAATGAACAAAGCTTGTGCACGATCACATGCTGACTGTGCCGTCCTTGTAATCTTTAATTCAGATCTCTGGCTGTGAGGTTTTTCAAGAGTAAAGATGTAGTCGTGGAAGGATCCGGCTATATTGTGCAACTGCATGTCCTGTGAACAGCTTATAATGTCTTATAAAGCTCTATATAAAATGGCCAGTAAACTTTATTCATTTCTTAGTTTTAGCTCCCCCCAGGGCCTGAAGGGAATAATAGCCCATTCTCTCAACTCAATCAACCTGTCGAGACCAAAAAAAAAAAAAGTACAGCACACCTTTTGTTTACGCCTAGCAATATAAATACTCGCTTACGTTAAAGGCGACACATCGTGGAAGTATTTTCCTGCTCCTGAATAAATAAACTAAAAAATAAATTCACAATGCAAAGCTCCTTCCCCAGTCCAGAACATTAGAGAAAACCAAGCAGCAAGATTCGGTCATTTAGAAATAGTCTAAGCTTGAAAATGAGCATTACCAGCCATGTCAACCCCTTTACAATAGGGCTGTCACAATATCAGACTTATAACTAAATAATTATTGTGGCCAAAAGATTTCACGATAGCAATATAATCGCAATGTATATAGAGATTAAAATAAATAAATAATGTAATCAGTCAAATTCATCTTTAACTCTTGGTTATTTTGTATTTTCTCTTTTTTGGCCAATGAATCACACTCAAAATATGAGTGTAAGGAGGCAGAAAGAGCTTGTATGATAACTGTATAGCATCTTCACCAACGCACAATAACGTTACATCTTTTAAAAGTCCAATTATGTCGTCTGCCACTTTAAATGCTTGAGCTCTTTAAGGTTAAGTGGATTCTGTTTGGCTGTCAGGTGGAAAAAAAAAAAAAAAAAAATCAAGCTAAAAGTGATTTCAACGATATCGTTCCTCTGGGTCATTATTGTTAGTGGTGTGGACTTCCTTATTTTCATTGAATTAGAATGATTCCAAAAAACTCCTACACTGGTGAATGAACTTTTTTTGTTTTTGAGTACCAGTACAGTAGTAGCTTGAGTAGTAGTAGTAGCTACACACTGCATTGTCGTGTTTTTTTTATGTGTGTGTGTTTTTTACTATGCTGTAGTGCCAACAAGAGTGTCCAGTTATCGGTGTTGGATTATTTACAATATTCCATAATATTTGTAACAAGCCAGAAGAGTATTGATCCATTTGCAGTTTATTCTTTAACACAGGCAGTACAGGAAACGTAAACCAGGAAACAGGCAAAGGGTCGTGGCAGGCAGCAGACAGCATAAACAGTAACAGGCAAAGGATCGAGGCAGGTGGCAGACAGGAATAAACGATAAACAGGCAGGGGTCGGGGCAGGCAGCAAGAATCACAGTCCAGAAGATCAGTCCAAGTCAGCAACAATATAACAATGTAGAATAAACGCTCAGAAATGACAACTGTGGCTAATCAAGCCTTCGCACAGGACTGAGAGTGAGACAGAGGATGATTGGCTGCAGGTGCAAGAGTAATCAGTCCCAGGTACATGGGTTCATGGGAAATGAAGACCAAAGTAAACTAATATTCAAGTGACGGCTCCCTCTGGCGGTTCGGGAGATCTGGTGCAGGAGACTCGATCGCGACACAGCCCCCACCCTGCGAGCGGCTCCTGACGCGAGGAGGCAAGGGACGTCGATGTCTTCCTCTGGGTCAGGGGGCCGGCTTTTCCGAATGCGTCCTATGAAACTTCTTAGTGAGTGTAGGGTCGAGAATGTCCTTGGCATTGACCAGGACCGTTCCTCTGGGCCGTAACCCTCCCAATCGACCAGGTATTGCAGCACCCCGTTGCGATACACCTCCTCATCATCGGCCAGCATAGGCGGGGGTCTCTGGTCCTCGGTTACCGCGGCCTCCTGACCCTCTCCCGGACCACCAGCAGGTCTCAGCAGTGACACATGGAAAGTGGGAGAAATACAATAGTTAGCAGGAAGTTCTAAACGGAATGAAACCGGAGTAATTTGTCTAATAATTATGAATGGACACATACCTAGGACTGAGTTTCTTGCACGGGAGCCGAAGGCGGAGGTCCCTGGTGGTTAGCCACACCCACTGACCAGGTGTGTATTCGGGGCCAGGGCGGCGATAACAGTTGGCCTGGACCTCTTGTCTCCTTACAGCTCTTTGCAGATGGACGTGGGCTCTGTTCCAGGTGTCCTCGCTGTGTTGTAACCATTCATTGACAGCTGGCAATTCTGATGGTTCCCCTGACCAGGGGAATAAAGGTAGTTGAAAGCCCAGTACACACTTGAATGGGGTGAGACCTGTGGCTGGTTTTTGAAGGGAGTTTTGCGCATATTCTACCCACATTAGGTATCTACTCCAGTCAGACTGATTGTTTTGACAGTATGTCCTGAGGAAACGGGTGAGTTCTTGGTTCAGACGTTCAGTTTGTCCATTGGACTGTGGATCGTACCCGGAGGTAAGACTGATGTTGACATTAAGGAAGCGGAAGAAAGCAATATGTGACCATGAACGTTGAGGTATGGGCAGCGGTTGCAGCAAACCGGCTGGTACTTGATGTGAAGATTTTGATGTATTACAGGTGGCACACTGAGAGACGAAGCGAGCTGTGTCCTCGGACGTAGAAGGCCACCAGTACCTGTTCTTCAGTAAATGTAGTGTTGCTGTGATACCTGGGTGTCCTGAGCTCGGGTTGTCGTGGATGTGATGCAGCAATTTATCTCTGTGTTGTTCAGGAACATATGAGAGATCAGGAGGGCACTCGGGAGGTGGTGGCATCTGGGTGTTAGAGATGTTAATCTCTGTGGTAATGTCCCACTGAACGGGTGCTACAAGCAGATTCTCTAGAATTATGATTTCGGTTGTGTGATTCTGGACCGTGCGTCGGCTTTGGTGTTCTTGCAGCCAGGTCGGTAGGAAACAGTGAAATGAAAACGAGTGAAGAAGAGTGCCCACCTGGCCTGACGCGGATTCAGACGTTTAGCAGATTTCAAATACTCCAGGTTTTTGTGATTGGTCAGAACGATGAAGGGCTGATGTGAACCCTCGAGCCAGTGACGCCACTCCTCCATGGCCACCTTCATGGCTAACAGTTCTTGATTCCCCACATCATAGTTACGCTCAGCTGCAGAAAGTTTTCTCGAGAAGTAAGCACAAGGGAATACTTTGTTGGATGGCTCATATCGTTGTGAGAGAACTGCCCCAATTCCCGTGCTGGAGGCGTCAACTTCCACAATGAATGCGCGACTTGGGATCTAGATGATGAAGTATGGGTGCGGTTGTGAAGCGATGTTTAAGCTCCTGAAAGGCCTGGTGAGCTTCAGGGGACCAAGCGAGAGTGGTTGAATTACGACGAGTCATGGAAGTTAAAGGTGCTGCCACAGTGCTGAAATTTCTGATAAATCGCTGATAGAAATTCGCAAAGCCCAGGAAACGCTGTAATTCCTTGAGTGTTTGAGGTTGGGGCTAGTCCACCACTGCTCTCACCTTCTGATCATTTATAGCTACTCCTTCCTGACTGATGACGTAACCCAAGAAAGATGTTCTCGTCTGATGAAACTCACATTTCTCTGCCTTCGCATATAACTTGTGTTGAATGAGACGACGAAGTACAGCACGGACGTGTTGAGTATGTTCCTCCATGGAGTTTGAGTAACCAAGGATATCATTGATGTATACTATCACCCACCTATCCAGCATGTCTCTGAACACGTCGTTGATCATGGATTGGAACACTGACGGACTATTGGCTAGGCCGAACGACATAACAGAGTATTCATAGTGCCCAGTGGATGTGGAAAAAGCTGTCTTCCATTCGTCCCCCTCCCTTATTCGTATTAGGCTGTAGGCAGAGCAGAGATCTAACTTGGTGAAGTATTTGGCCTGACGGAGTTGTTCTAAGACAGCAGGAACTAATGGGAGGGGATACCTGAACTTCACGGTAAATGTCATTGAGGCCACGATAGTCAATGCAAGGCCTGAGATTCCCATCCTTTTTCTTCACAAAGAAAAACCCGGCTGATGCTGGTGAAGTGGATGGCCGAATGAGCCCCTTGGTCAACTCCTCTTCTATGCATTTCTTCATAGCGTCCGATTCAGGTTGTGACAATGGGAAAATTCTTCCCCTGGGAGGTGTAGTGCCAGGAAGCAAGTTGATAGAACAGTCCCAGGAGTGGTGTGGTGGCAGTAAGGAGGCCTTGGTCTTACTGAAGGCCTCGGAGAGATCAGCATATTCACAGGGAAGTCCAAGAACGTCAGGCTTTGACTGGGTGAGAGTGATGGTGCTGACTGGAATGAGTGAGTTGTGGATAATGCAGTTTTGGTGACAGGATGCACTCCACTGAGTGATTTCCCTCTCTCTCCACGAGATGTGTGGATCGTGTCTGCGTAACCAAGGTAATCCCAGGATTAGTTAATGAATGAGTTGATGACGTAGAACTGAAGAGTTTCATGATGAAGCAGGCCGGTTTGCATCTGCAGGTGGTCATGTGCGATGTAGATTGATGTGCGAGATTTGACCCTCTCCAAGCGGACAACCGTCTAGCACCTCCACTGCCAAGCGAGAAGTACAGGGCGTTAGAGAAAGGTTATATCTATCAGCGAAATCTCTGGAAATGACATTGCCAGCAGCCCCAGAATCTAATAGTCCCTCCACAGCTATGGCTTTATTGCCACTGACTAATTTGACTGGTACTTTGACACAATGACTGGATTGAACCTGGTCACTCACCGTCTTTGTGTTACTCGTGGTGGGTCGTACTGGACATGATGACTTGAAGTGACTGGATTGCCCGCAGTACATACATAGATGATGCTGAACTCGACGTTCTCGTTCCTCGGGTGACAGGTGAGTGTAACCGAGCTGCATGGGTTTGGGACTGCCAGAGGAGAGTGAGGTTGAGGTAGAAGTGCGGGACGGCGTGACCGCATCAGGTTGTCGATTTAAATAGTTAATTCCATTCATTTGTTCAGGGATCGGCCCTCATCCCGGCAGGCCATCTCTGCTTGTAGGGCTTGATTCAGACCTCGACAATATATCAGCTTTAAGGTGTCCTCTACCCAATCAGTTTGGGCGGCAAGAGTGCGGAAGGCCAGTGTGTACTTGGCTGCGGTGTTAGTTTCCTGGGTTAGCATGAGAAGTCGCTTACCCGCACTGCGTCCGCTGTTTGATTGCTCGATCACCTCCCTGAATCGGTATAATGTCGGTTGTTGGTTGACAAACAGCGAGCATTGTAACAAAAAGCCCTTGCATCTGTTGGATTCACCGTCAAACTTTTCGGGGAAAGCCAATCGCGGACTCACTGTGGCGGATGGATTCACTGGAGGTTGACTTGGCGAGGGTGGAGAGGCCGCTGGTTTTTAGGTCGGTTGCAGATTTAGGCCTTGTAGCGATCTCACCAAATCCTCTGTTAGAGAAGTCAACTGGGTCAGCTGGTGTTGGTGAACAGCGAGCTGACTGGCCTGGGCAGACAGTTCTGTAGATAGCTGTACAATAGCTGCTGGATCGCTTATTGGCAAAGTCTTCTGTAACGAGTCAGAAGAGTATTGATCCATTTGCAGTTAATTCTTTAACACAGGCAGTACAGGAAACGTAAACCAGGAAACAGGCAAAGGGTCGAGGCAGGCGGCAGACAGGAATAAACGATAAACAGGCAGGGGTCAGGGCAGGCAGCAAGAATCACAGTCCAGAAGATCAGTCCAAGTCAGCAACAATATAACAATGTAGAATAACCGCTCAGAAATGACAATTGTGGCTAATCAAGACTTCGCACAGGACTGAGAGTAAGCGTGGGCTTTATACTGGGTGAGACAGAGGATGATTTTTGGCTGCAGGTGCAAGAGTAATCAGTCCCAGGTATGTGGGTTCATGGGGAATGAAGACCAAAGTAAACTAATATTCGGGTGATAGCTCCCTCTGGCGGTTTGGGAGATCTGGTGCAGGAGACTCAATCGTGACAATATTAATATTTCATTTTTTTTTTTTCATTTTTCATTCATATTTAATTTTATCCCTTAAAAGTCATCTTTGATCACCAAAATTACATATTTAAATGTTTTTTTTTTTTTTGTGGAAATATAATGTATTCATGCTTTAAAATAGCTTAAATGTAACTCAATACCCTTGCCTCATTTAGTTTACACAGATCCATGCATATGCAAATTAGCCCTGCCTCCACTCACACCAGCTCAGAGATCCACTCGGTCAACTTTACTGTAGTAAATGCTGCACAGTTAGCCTTTTACTTGACTACGTTATCAAACAGCTAATAAGGTGTTGCTAATGTTACACAAACCATGTTCACATTTGCCATCTCCGAGTCAGACCACTGCCTTCTAAAACTCAGCATCCTTAGAAACACTTTGAACAACTGAGAATGTCAGTGGGGAAAGGCTATATAGAACTATATAGTTCATCATAACATTGTATCATACATCATACATAATTCACCCACTATATTGCTAATTGTAACTGATTTTTCAAATCAACAGGAAAGTATTCCAGGATAGCCTGGCTTCTTTTGAGACTCCCCTGCCAGTTATTTTATTTTGAAATGTGCGTTCCATGTCAGAATATTGGTTTTTGTTTTGGTCTGTGTGATCCTACGCACTGCCAATTTACTCAATAGTATTTTGACACCCAAGGTTGCCAGTTGGTAGAAAATGCAGTATATTGCAGCCATGGAAGCCAGCAAACAAACTGGGTCAGAAATCGTAGATTCTACCCGACCTAAATAGCATCGGCATCCATCTAAAAATCTCTATGAACGGGAGCATATTAAAATGCAGATAAATTAACTCATCAAATTATTAACAGTAAGTCTCCTTGCCTTCCATTGTCAACTGCGCTCGTTCCTGTTACTTGTTCTCAATATGGTAACCCGTGTGAGCGAGTCTGAGGAGGAGAGGGCGGGGGAAACAACGCTCTACAATATTTTGAATTTGGACTGCAGTACCCATTTCAACCACTAGCTGTAAGTCAATATTACATACTGCACCTTTAATAAAGTACATTCTGCAAGCATGCATATGTGTAGTATGAATACAATATGGACACATTAGATCCACAATGTTGGCAGTACATCCAAGCAGTAGTTCATCCAGGTATTTTTTATGAAATCCTGTGGTCGAACATACTATTTAGTCGACGTACTGCTTGGACTAGTAGAATGTGCTGTAAGCCTTTTGTTACAACCTGCCAACAATGCCACAGTGCACAAACCAAGGTCCATAAAGAAAGATTTACTGAGAATGGTGTGGAAGAACTTGACTGACCTGCACAAATCCCAGACCTGAACACCTTTGGGATGAATTACCCCATCGCCCGACATCAGAATCTAACCTTACTGATGCTGAATGGGAGCAAATCCCAACAGCCATGTTCCAACTAGAGGAAACTCTTTCTAGAAGAGTGAAATAAGGCTGAACAACAATATAGTGAAGAAAAAAAGAAAAAAAACAATATCATGACAGTGTTTCAGAGTTTCAGAATGGCTTGGTTCATTGACTGTGAATCAAGCTGATCTGAGACACTGTGAGCTACACACATGTAAATGAACATAGTTCCTTTATTTAATCTGAAACTGGCAGCACATTTATTTATTTTCTGACAACCCGTCAAAATAAAATCTTGATGGTATACTGTTTGAAAATGAAGAAATTAAGACGTTAATATCTATATTGTAATTTTGCTGTAATATAAAATTACTTGTTTTTTACAGAACAATATTATTACAATAAATGTTTAATATGTTTAATAATAATTTAAAAAAAATACAATAAAATCATTATTATTTAATAGTCATATTGAATTTGTCAAAAACAGTGTGAATGTAGGCTATAAAAACTTGGAAAAAACTTAGTGGAATTTTTTTTTTTTTTTTTTTTTTTTTCTGCTCACTTTATGGTTTGAATTGGTTCTTGTAAAGAGTATATCCAATCATGAACACCATTTCTTTTTTCTTTTTTTTAAATCATTCAGCCCTAAAAGGATTCCACACTTTAAAAAGTCTTCAGGATAACAAGTAATGTTTTGGCTCTTTCTTCTATGCAGATGCACTCCCCAGCAAAATCCCAATTATTCTAGAATTAATTAATTCTTACTAAATAGAACTATTCAGGTCATCTGGTGAAACTTCCTGTATTTTGTCATATCGTAATATGAAAAACAAAATATGGATCAGTTTTTTTGGGAACACTTTAGAATAAGGTTTCATTAGTTAACACATATAGTTAACAAAGAATGAATAATACTTCTACAGCATTTATTAATCTTAGATAATGTTCATTTCAGCATTTACTAATACATTATTAAAATCAAAAGTTGTATTTGATAACATTAGTTAAAGTCATTAATCACTCACCCTCATGTTGTTTCAAACCCGTAAGACCTTCATTCATCTTCGGAACAGAAATTAAGACGTTTTTGTTGGGATCCGAGAGCTCTTTGACTCATCCAGCAATTTAATTACCACTTTCAAGGCCCAGAAAAGGTACTAAAGACATTGTTAAAAGTTCACGTGACTACAGTGATTCAACCTTAATTTCACGAAGCGACAAGAACACTTTTTGTGCACAAAAACAAAACAAAAATAACGACTTTATTCAACAGTTTCTTCTCTTCTGTGTCATTCACCTAAGCTGTTTCCAGGTTCTACGTCAGAACGCCAGCTCAGTATTGGCCGGAGCTGTGCGCGTGATGCTGACTCAGGAGCCGGCCAATAATGGGTCGCGTTCTGACATAGAACACAGGAGAGCTTTAATGCAACTAACATGAACAAACAAGGAGCAACTGTATTTAAATATTAACTAACATTAACAAAGATTAATAAATACTGTAACAAATGTATTGCTCATTGTTAGTTCATGTTGGTTAATATAAATGTTTCATTAACAAATGAAACATTATTTTAAAGTGTTACTGTTTTTTTCCAGTACTGAGCAGCCCTACAGTAAAAGCTGTTTTAGTAGCAATGGGAGGTCAAAATCAGTATTAATGCTATGCAGCAGACACATACGAATGCGGTATACTTTTGGCCTACAAAAGTGTAGATTATGCCCCCGTTTAATACTTTATTACCACTGTTGCATAATATTACTCAGTGACACAGTCATTCAGTCAACCCACACATATTTCCCCCTCAGTGTGGCTCGGCACTCACAGTTTGAGGTTACTGTGCTACTGTCACTGGTGTAAGCTTGAGGACTTTTAAAAGCAGCCGAGCAGCAGCACAAGAGCCCAGCAGAAAGACTAATGAGTCACGCTGAGATTACACTGACCCTGTCAGCCTTCGTCGCCATCATCACCTCTCCTGCCACAGGTGTCGCTCAATTAGGAAAGGTAATGACGATGCAGACCAGACAGTGGCTTTACCTCCCACATCAGCCTGAGTCTGCTGATTTAAATATCTGGACTGCAGACCCAACCAATTTGCCAGTCTAATCATTCTAACTGGGCTTGCTTTGGGTTGTGAAATCCTCATGCCAAACGGAGGC
The DNA here is from genome assembly GCA_037101425.1 of Elopichthys bambusa. Lineage (NCBI taxonomy): Eukaryota > Metazoa > Chordata > Actinopteri > Cypriniformes > Xenocyprididae > Elopichthys > Elopichthys bambusa. The sequence goes on from CM074434.1 coordinate 6,432,403, forward strand.
CTGCAGTGCAGAAGGAGCAAAAAAAAAAATATATATCACAACTGAAGTAAGGGGGGGGGGGGAGAAAGCAAGCAAAGCCTAAAGGCTGAAGGGACATCTAGTTGGCCTGGGCACTGGGAGTACAAGCGACTTTGCAGATTTGTCGCACATGAGATATGGAGAGAGGGAGGGAACCGGTGGCGGATATGGAGGAAGAGAGAAAGGGAGGGAGGCAAACGGGACCACGTGAGGAGCCAAGAAATGCTGGAGGGCAAAAATCTGGCCATATTTCTTCAGCTTCCACTGCAGTGATCACAGATCACAGTCTCCCATGTAGAGGCAAAATGTCCAGTGGACGCTGACAACGTTTGGACTTCACAATGCTATTTACAATGTTGACTAACATTTCTTAGGTGTTTAACAGTATTAGTTTAGTAAATTAAAAAAAAAAAAAAACGAATATGTTCAGCCACTGACCGAAAAAATAAGCAACTCTGCAAACCATCTGTGTTTACCGATGTACAGGTGTGCATTATGATCAAAATCACGGAAAGGCCACAGCTTGACAAAATATATACATAAATTATTGTATATACATTATGTATGTGCATAATGTATGTGTGCATTTTTATGTATAAAATATGTGCCTAATCCATATACACAATAAACTGATAAAGAGTGACAGTAAAGAAAATTCTATTTCAAATAAATGTTTTTCTTTTGAATTTTCTATTAATAAAAGCATCCTGAAATATATAATAATATAATATAATATATAATAATATAGTTTCCACAAAAATATTAGGCACCACAACTCTTGTCAACAGTGATAATCATAAAAAAAATAAATAAAAAACCAAATCAGCATATTAGAATGATTTCTGGAGGATCATGTGACACTGATGACTGGTTTAGTAATGATGCTGAAAATTCAGCTTTGTCATCACAGGAATAAATTATATTTCAAAATATATTCAAATACAAACTGTTCTTATAAACCGTAATAATATATTTAGCAATATGATCTTTTTACTGTTATTTTTCATCAAATAAATGCAGCCTTGCTGAGCATAACAGACTTTTCAAAAAAAAAAAAAAAAAATCTTACCAAACAAATATATTTATAATTTATTTGTGTGTGCGTGCGTGCATGTAAAAGGTCTAAAGATGAGTAAAATTGCATAAATGCAAAAAAATTTGTTTATATAATAAATATATTGAAATCGCATAATTAACTATGCGGCATCGTCAATTTTGGGGTATTAAATTAGTCAATTTAATTTCAAATTAAAAGATCTGATTATTCATAACAAATGAATGATCAATCTGGCAGTGCAAAAACAGCATCACATTCTGTGACATTAGATTTAAAAAAAAAAAATCCTCAGAACAACAATGAAATATTTCAATATTATTAAAAAAACAATTAAATATTTTAAAAAAGCTCTGTATTAATGTGGCTGAGACTGTGCAAGTTTGCTCAGCAACTATAAACTAAACTTAACTCTGCTTCACACTGTGCCTAACAACACGCTTTAATAAGTTCTTCCTTGGCTTATTTGGGGCTAGTTACTCCCCATTTCTTTGCTGCTCTCACACGTAAATAACGCAAATCAGTCCTGCCCACTTATAGCCACAAAAATACATCTACTGTATATATGCGGTACAGCAAAATCTGTTCCACATTTCTACCGTCACAGCTAAGCCTTTGAAAGTGGTTGCTTGCGATAATGATAATTCTACTCGAAAAGGCAAGAGGCATTTTCCCAGCTAATCTATTTGTTTCTGTCCTAGCAAATGCTCCTAGTCGGCTAATTAATAGCCTCACAGAGATTTTTCAGACTAACAAAATATGCATCTCACTTCTACTTAATTTTCCTACAGCTACAGACAATTTTCTTATTAATAAGCATTCCTTTTGTCAAGACACTAATCCTGTGCAGCTGGCAGGCATGCAACAACGGGCTAGAAACAAGAGCAGGAAATACAGGTTACAGTCTCCTGAGTCAGCCCTTTAATCATAGCTGCAGTCTTATTAAAGCAAGAGCACGATACAGCCAGCCGTTCCAAAAAACACGCTGAAAACAAGATGTAGAGATGCCGCAAATGTCATCCATTTGTGATTTTTCCTCATCCCTGCTGTCTGAGAGATGTTTCTGATCGTGATTCGCAGAGCCATCCCTATATGATGACTGCATATGATGACAATGAAGGATGTAAGTGATGAATGGACACAGTAGGTACCAAACTAAAGAGTCTGGAGGATACAAGCAGTGTCTTTTTCCCTGATTGGTTGACAGATGGGTCAGACGGGTTGCCTGGGGAGAGGCAATTTATCTCGCATGACAAAGGGTCAACTTCAAACTCAAAGAGAATGTTTTAACGATGGTAAAGTACAGCCATCTCATGCTATTAGGCCTACCCTCTGAAGGAATAAAAGAACATTTTAAAGGATGTTGCCGTCCTGGTGCAGTTGTTGATCACAGTGCTTGCCATTGGAGGAGATCTTTCTTTTAAAGGGCAATGTGCAGTGGATGTAAACAAGTTGCGTGCTCTCAAAAGAAAGGCCATAGTGCCTTCAGGGCCGATGCGGGAGGTCTTCAGTCATGCCATATCTGTGAAAACCACCACTTCACAAAAGCGGTCTTTTAATGCAACTCAAGGAACAACATTTGTAGTGTCACTGTTGGTGCCCGCTAATGCTTTTACTGCATTAATCAATGATTTGACATGCTGTGCCACAGATTATGGTTTGCAAGCCAAGAGATGCTGGAATGAAATGTTCTTTTACTCAGAAATGAAAAAATTAAATATTCTGAAAAAACATCCTGCTTCAATTTAAAACTTTTCACCTTTTTATTAATTTTCGATGTTTGTTCAGGTTCAAACCGACCTTATTCCAGTGGTAATTAGGTTGCTCGAGTTTACAAATGTCAGACAAACCTAAATCCCATTAAGAAATCTCATTAGTGCCAGGTGAACCTGAGCAAATTCTGTCAAGTTTGTCAAGGACTTCATATGAAGTAGTAGATAAAAAAGCAGTGCCAATTAATAACGAACGGGCACTCTCCTTGCATTCCTAAAGGAATGTTTAAGTGGTGCGGCATGCCAAAACCTGTCAAAATGTGGATACATGGCCCTTTTGCACATCTAAGGGGCTGTTTACATGATACCATTTTCAACTAAAAACGGAAAACTTTTGATGCATTTCGGCTGTTCATTTACACGACAATGGCGATTTTGGTGGCCTGAAAAGCAGACTTTTGAAAACGGGATTCAAAGTGTAATTTTTTGAAAATTATACCATTATAGTCTCCGTGTAAACTACAAAAATATGAAATTGTGACATCTTGCGCATGCATATTACGTGTTCGGTCTACAGGCATGTAGTGTTTCTTTACAAAGGGACGTCGCCAACTACTGGCCTGGCATGCATAATACAGCGTTTTAAGTCGTTTTCGAGGATCCATGTGAACAGGGATCTTTTTGACAACGTTGTCATCCATATGCGAAAAACGGAAGGGGAAACTTTTTCTGTTTTTAATACATTGTTGTCGCGTAAACATACCCTCAATCTTTCAAACCCACTAAAAAGGAACTGGACAGAAAAATGCTCTGAGAGTCTCTAAAACATCTGTTCAAAGAAACACTCCCATGTAAAGAATGACTGGCAATTATCTATCAGGATGTGTACATCTGCTGTGGCCTAGAAGTCCATTTTAGCATAACTTTTGAAAGCTGTTAACTTTGAACCTTTGAAATAAGTTGTAGCTATCAACATTTAATGTAAAACAATTTTTTGACTATCAATGAACAGGGGGAAAAAGTGTTTTGCAGAAGAAAGAAAGTCAAACAAGTTTGGAATAAATTTTGCAAATGCAGCATTTACAATGACACAACCAAGAGCCTTTTTCTTTGTTCTGTTCCTAAAACATTTGAAAGGATAGTTCACCCAAAAATGAAAATTTTCTCATTACCTCACCCTCAAGTAGTTCCAAACCTGTATGAGTTTCTTTCTTCTGCTGAACACAAAAGAGGATATTTTAAAGAATGTTGGTAACCAGACAGTTGAGGTCACCCATTGACTTCTATAGTAGGAAAAAAAAAATTCTATGGAAGTCAGTGGGTGCCATTAATTGACCCTTCGCCAGGAGTTTGATTGACAGGCGATCTAACCAATTATAACGCAGAATCCACCATTTTGTCCAACAAAGCAGTCAGGGGAGTTAGCAGATTAACGTCGGTGGACTTGAACTTGGAAAAATGGTGTATACTGATGTCTTTCCACGATTGAAACAACATTCCTTATGTTCATTCATGTTTACTTGATGCTATAAATGAACTAGTAGGAAGAGATGATCGGTTCACGAGCCGCTTGAACTGAGGCACTACAGCGATATGTAATGACACATTAAAGAGCCACAAAAAGGCATTTATTGTTTAAATTTCTTTAAAAATGACAAAATTTGAAATTTGAGACTTTGTTTCATATCAAAAGTGAAACATGAACACGTCAGTTAGATGCTTGCGATCCTCAGACAGTATTACTCTGTCTTATCCAAGATCAAGTTTGAAGTGACCGGGCATTTGCAGTGGCCGGTCCGAAGTTATGAAACAGTCTTCCCTTATCTGTAAGATCTACTTCATCCTTATATGATTTTAAATCAAAGTTACAGTCTCATCTTCTTAGTCTTGCATTTCATTCATTCTAACTCATTTATTTTTTTTTTTTTTCCAATTTAGTGATGTCTTTTTACTACTACTGTCTTTTATTTTATTATTTTCTCTGTACAGCACAGTGGTCAACTTTTGTTGTGTTTATTTGTGCTTTATAAATAAATGAAATGGAATCAAAAGTAACCTGCTCTGTCTTGGATGTCGACACATTGTCAGTGGCCTCTTTGCTCCGCGATGTATTTTTCACTTCGTGAAAACATGATGTGTGGCGAAAGATCGGCATGGCTTGTCGGACGCAGCAACAGTAACTAAAGGGGGCGGATCTTTGCAAATGGTCAATTGTCTGGTTACAAACATCCTTTAAAATATCTTCTTTTGTGTTTAACAGAAGAAAAACTCGTCCAGGTTTGGAACAACATCACTTTTTTGGGTGAACTATCCCTTTAAGACCATGAAAGACGAACTATATCATAATCAGAAGTCAAGAAGTGTTGTCAAAAATAATTTCATGTTAGTTTGTCATAAGGATAAAGAAGAAGCACAGGGGTCTAACAATCAAGGTACTGAAGCTCCACCGATGCTACATCCCAGGTCTAATAAATAAAACAAGAGTACAAAACAAAGCTATTTCTTTCCAGATGATTTGGTTTCACAAGCAAGCAGCTCTGAAACCGAACCAGGGCTCTCCGCACAGGTGCAACACTGCGGATTAACAAACAAGACATTCCTAGAGAGCTCACGGCACGTCTCGGGTTTGTTGATGTTTTCCTTGATCTTAATGCCTGGTTCCTGTCTGTCACGTCTGTAACTGGAAGCAGAGGAGACACACTTGTGCTGGCCCAATTTATTGCCCAAGTACATGAGTATCAACCGCAGATGAAGGCTGTCTGGATTACAAATGGAAACGTATGACTGAGTGGCACTGTTGTCAAAACATGCGCAATTGTATTGGACAGTGCCTGACACATGACATTATGAGCACATCTGACCTTCCATCGCTCCGGCTTTCTATACGTTCAGGGTATGAATCATGGAAGAGCGAAATCCAAACGAGTTCAACTAACTAAATCAACTAACAATTCCCATGGCATAACTCATAGCTTAAAAATCAAAGCATTTCTACAAACGAAACTCCCTTTCTGGTGTTCCTCACATCCAAGCTTCTGTCAAATAGTCAAGTCACATTATGAACCCTCAAGACTTTGATGACTCCCAAATGATGTTGCCTTTGTTCTTATGGTTTCATGAAAGGAAAATAAGGGATGGGATCAAACCTCAAAGGAATATTTCAAAGAAATTTCACTTCTGTCCTGATGACTGTCAATAATAATCTGAGTCACACTATAACGCCATAATACGGTTCTGACTCTAAAATAGACTATAATGACATGTTTCTCGTTTCGATATTTTAGATTCATCTTGATGAGATACAAACCGGTCAATGCTTTCAATTAAACAATGAGAGACACAGCTGTGACTGCTGATCAAAAAAAAAAAAAAAAGAGAGAGAAAGAGATAAATTATTTATATGAATGCAGACTAGCAATCGGATAAGCATCTATACAGTGTCATTATTTTATCATGTTCATTAGAAAATGCAGAGGACAAAAAGAGAGCAAATCTGAAATGAACTTGAACATTACTGTTCCCTTGTAAACAATCAACAGATAATTAGGAAATATAATAATCCAAACTTGTCCCACCTGCATGCAAAATCTAAAAACTAAATTAAAAAAATTAAAAAAGAAAAAAAAAAAGGAGATTCAGATATCCAGACATTTTAAACCATCTGATTTACAGTATAGCCTATATTAAATACTGATGCAACTTTTTAAAGGTCAACTTTTAAAGGAATTTCTATAAGTAATGTTTGATTTTTCTATACTTGTGATATGTTTGTGCGTACTGTTGCTATGGTTACCTCTCCTGGCGACTTATGCGTTTTTTTTTTGAGAAAATACGCAATCAAACTTGTGACTTAACTTTCATGATTCCCTGAATTTTTTAATGTGCCTTGGGCTATATGTAGAATTATGTTTATTATAGCCTGTACACTTTTCAAAACACTTACCACCACATGTTTTGTTTTGACTACTTTTGGGGGTTCATAGTCTTAAATAGACCCCCCACTCCCCTAATTCGTAACCTTTTTTTTTTTTTTTTTTTTTTTAACAACACAACACTGGAAAAGGAAAATAGCGTCATTCTGACAGAGCAGGCTGAATAACTGATTTCACATTGTTTTATGAAATGGGCATCCTTTTTTTTTTTTTTTTTTTTTTTTTGTCACGGTTGGCCTCAAGCTTTAGTCGTGCTCCCACCTTGCGGGCAGTTACTATGCTTGAATAATAAGTGTATGTTGTGTTCAAAACCAGAAAGCATTATATATGAAGTAAAAAAAAGGCGCACTTAACGCTTACGTTGCCCACCAAGGCTGGAGACACCAACAAAACAAGAACTTCAAGCGTTAAAATCGGCTTAATCTCAGCTCTGCGCTTTAGTGTATGTGTGCTGAATTACCAATTAAGATTTATAAAAACCACTGCAGCCCAACATCAAAATATATAGGCTAAAATCCGCTGCAGTCATTCACAACACCCAAACATGAATTATCAAGCAAGTATGGTGTTTAAACAATAAAAATAAGAGAGACTTACCATCTGTAATGAACATATACAGCAACAGAGTTTCCATCCAAGAGCGTATAATGGACATCGTAGTTTCCACGAATAAATCCCGTTTGTGATGATAAACAACAGCGCTCCTCCAAAATATCTCCCGACCGACGTCTACAGTCCAGCGACGAATTCCCAGCGAGAATCTGTTTGATTGTGATGCTGGTGAACTTTATCTAGAGCTATCACGTCCATTATATCAAACCAGTAAGAGTTAAATAAAAAAAGACCGTGTCAACCAGCGACTGAAAGCGCAATCTCATGTACGATGAAGAGCTTTCGCGCGAGAGAGAGAGAAAGAAAAGTTACAGGTATCCGGCTCAGGTGTCTCGATTCCCACGCGTATTTCTCTCTCAGTAATCCACAAGGAATGAAATATAGCTAGTCGTTTTCGTCCATCCACAGATTTTAATTCAAACTATAATTCCGTGAAAGCATGAAACGCCAGAAATGGTATCGCAACAGCACAATACCAGAGTCGTCCACGAGCTTGTTAGTTTAATAATCTACAAAAGCATCTCAGATTAGAGACACAAAACAACTGATACACGACGTGTTTGAGTTGAATGGCAATTTAGGATTTCCTATAATAACCTTTACATTTGGTTAAATTGTATTTCATGGATGAGATCCGGTTCTTTGATGTATATTTAACCTTAAGTTATGCGATGCGATGTCTTGGCCAAACGATGCAGGAAAATAAACGTTTACTTGTCCGCTCCGATGAAAAAAGTGTTTTCTTCCTGAATGAAGTCCGAAAGATGACTTGAAATTCTTCTTAGAACTGAAGTCTCCCGGTAAACTATTACCCTTTCGGTTGATATCACTGTATGAAGCGTATCGCACCCATTTTTTAAACTCCGAGGGAAAATAAAGGCTATTCTTCTTAACAATGCAGCGCTCCGGTCTGTAAAACAAGAGTCAGTGGCTATACTCTATAGAGAGGTTCGTCTGAGCTTCGTCAAAGTAGAGATTTATTCAAGACCACCCCTCCTTATGTCACACAACCTAACTTTGCGTTTCAACAAACGGGCTGTGAATGGCGTGAAGTAGCCTACGCGTCGCGTTTCGCTGGACTTAAGTAGCGGGTGAATCCCTGAACCTTCCAAATCTCTTCGGTTCACAGCGGTCACGTGAGTCTTTACAATCAGACCGCTCTGACGTTTTCACGCGTCCGTCATGTGCATCTCACGAAACCATGACAGGGTTACATTTCACATTTCAAGATCAAAAAGAAAGATGATGAGAGGATGATCATCACAGTTCAGCTACAAATTCCCAGGACTGTAAAAGAAATGCTTTTCTTCAGAGGTGTTTTTTTTTTTTTGTCCCAATTCTCAATGGTAATTTTCACATTTGATTTACGCTTTGATACAATATTTGCATATAGCAATAGAGTAGTTTTTAAAATCTACAATTTATCCCTCTTAGAAAAAAAGGTACAAAAGCTGTCACTGGAATAGTACCCTTTACCTTTTTTACCCCTTAAGGGTGCATATTAGTACCTTAAATGTACATATTAGTAGCCTACCTAAACTGTACATTTTAGTCATTTTTGAAGGGGTATCAACCCCTGTGACAGCTTTTGTACCCTTTTTACCCCCTGAATTTGTAAATTAGGATGGGTGGTAGCATTAATGGAAAACATAGACATTTTAAATATTGTCACAATCAAATCTTATTTTAAATTGTTTAATTAAAAAGGGTATAAAAAAAATAGCAAACACACACGTGCATGTATACATTTAAGATTTTGTTATATACATATATATATATACAGTATATACACGCAAATAGTTCTTAAATATATACATGAATGTTTGTGTATTTATACATAATAATTATACATAGTACACACACATATATTATGTAAACAAACATTTATTTTGGATGTGATTAATCGCGATTAATGTTTTGACAGCACTAATATATATATAATTATTATTATTATTGTTGTTACAGTTAGTACAGAGTAAACAGACGAGTGACATTGCATGTTTTGTGGCTTTTTGGATGTTATTAAGACAATTTTTAATTTTAAAACAAAACATCTTCATCAACAACATATCACTCAGAAATGTTCAATACACAAATGAAAAATTTCACAAGTAACTGTATTTCATGAAGTTGACGTTGCTTTTAAGGTGTCACACCACAGTGACATCTTCTGGCGGGCCACATTATTAGGGTCGTGTAGTCTACATCATAACAGCTTGTCAGTTTCGTGTGGCAGGACAGTCCTAAATAAACACCATTGCTATGATTCTGACACTTTAATACATCCTGTTAGACCTTTCATTCTTTTAAATAATATTTCCCTGATTCTAGGGAACACACACCCTGACAGCCGGTTTTATTTGTGTTCATTTGAAAAGTTTAATGGCATAATAAATAAACACAGTGCTTTAATGGCTAAAGCATTTCACTTCTGCAATTTGCATATGATTTGTGTGTATGCATAATACAAATAATATAATACACATCACACTTTCATATGTACAGACCATAAAAGAAAAAAATTTGAATGCTATTTGACAGTGCATAATATAGCAGCTGTAATAAAACAATTCTCATTTTCTTCCACTGAGAGTAGCATGCTAAATGTACACTCACACATTAACTCCACAGTTTATGATATGGAAAACATATTAAGATTTCTTCATTTTAACCATTTATTGCTGGAAAGTGCTTTTGCGCCCGTGATGTTTTGTTTAATGTACTACTGATGGCTTTGTTTACCATGCGAGACTGCACACAGAAGGATATTGGTTACTTGTGCAATAGGGATAATCTTCCTATATAGCACGGTCCCCTTGTAGTACACACTGGAACCTCTGGGTAATGGCCCTAGGACTGGATTTTAGAGTACTTACATTGATTCATATCTCAGATTTTAACTTTGTTATACCTTCATCCGTCCTAGCCATTTAGATCTAAGGTTACACCATAACATGAGCATCCTTCATCTACTGGGTCAAAAGCAAATGATGGACATCACTTCTGAAACTTAAAATAGTTTGTTGAAGGTAACATGCAACTGCATGGTCTCTTGTGATTTACCAACAGAGTCTAAATAAAGAAGACAACTTTCTTTCTTCGTAGAGACATTATATTATGGTGTAATGTATTAATAAGCCAAGCAAAAAGGTGCCAAGTTGTCAGCATCGGTTCTAGCAGCATTTAACACATCATGCCCAGTGCCACTGACACTGATTTCTGTTTCGAAGAAAAGAGGAACTGCTACTTTGTTTTGATTCATTAGATGTTCCTGTTTTATCTCTTTCAAGCTCACACACCATAATTGCATCATATTTATTTGGCGGAAGAGCACTTTAAGAACACTTCTGACCATTAAATAGGACCTATTACGCCCTTTTACAATGTCTTGATTTTGTTTCTGGGCTCTACTAGAATATATTCTCATTTTTGAATGTTCAAAAAACACCAATTTTTTTCACATATATGACATTGTTGCAGCACCTCTTTTTCCAGTCTGTCAGTAACGCTCTGTTTAGTTCCTGTTTCTATGAAGCCCCTCCTTCCAAAAAGTGCAATGTGCTCTGATTGGTCAGCTAGACCAGTGTGTTGTGATTAGTTTCAGAAATGCCATGCCCCTTAACATAACCGCAAGTTTCAACACACTACTAATGCAATTCAACCAGGCCTGCCCCCCCCCCCCCCCCTTTTTTTTTCTTTTTTTTTTTGCATATGGGTGGGAGTTATTTAAATGAGGAATATTCCAACGTGTACGTTCCCAGAAGAAAACTCAAGTCTACAATTGAGGCATTTCAGGGAGTTTGGAAACAATAGACAATATTTTTGAAAATGTAAAAAAGCATAATATGTCTCTTTAAATTGCAACTAATTTAAAACATCTCTTTTTCTCTTCGTTTTCTTTATTTGTGCTAAGAATGTTAAAGATCACAATCATTTAAGAGATTTGCCATGAATTAGAAGCAAAATGAATGAAATTGTCTATTGGGTGTCCTGCTGATCACCGTAAAAAACATCTATTTAAAGCAACAGTTGAGGATGAAAAGTTGATGAATCATACACTGACTGAGATTTCTAAAATGATTTCTTGCATAAGCTATCAAAAAATATAGTGATCACAATTCCCAATCAAAATAAATTATGAAACATAAAAAAAAAGAAAAGAAAAGAAAAAAAAGCTTTTGACATGATTTGACTAAATATACTTGTACAAAAGCATGTATTCTGCAAGACAGCACATATTGTTTCAGCATAGCATTTTAGGTCAAAAGATATATGCATATGCTTAGCCCACATCACATCCTTTTGTCTTTAATGTAGGCTACAATGGCCCCGGGACCCAGGGAATTCCGTTTTTGTTCTTGAATAATATTAGTTTCCCATATGTGCATAAGACGCAGCATTTGCTCTCACTCAGCAGATTCCAAAAATAATTTGCATAACTCAGTCTGTGGATCCTATTTATATACAGTATAGTTGCCATGATTTTTTTTGTAGTAGCTTCCACCAGCTTTCCAACTTTTAAGACATTACTGGTGTGTGTGGGTGTGGGTGGGTGTGTGTGTATATATATATATATATATATATATATATATACATATTGGCCACTTTATTAGGTACACCTGTTCAATTGCTCGTTAATGCGAATATCTAATCAGCTAATCACATGGCAGCAACTTAATGCATTTAGCAATTAGACATGGTCAAAACGATCTGCTGAAATACAAACTGAGCATCAGAATGGGGAAGAAAAAATAGCAAACACACACGTGCATGTATACATTTAAGAAAAATTTGTTATATACATTATAATGCATATTAATATTAATTATATACATATATACAGTATATACATGCAAATAGTTCTTAAATATATACATGAATGTTTGTGTACTTATACATAATAATTATACACAGCACACACACATATATTATGTAAACAAACATTTATTTTGGATGTGATTAATCGCGATTAATGTTTTGACAGCACTAATATATATATATATAAATATAAATATATATATATACACATACACTAATATATATATATATATATATATATATATATAGAAAGGTGATTTAAGTGAACGTGGCATGGTTGTTGATACCAGACAGGCTGGTCTGAGTATTTCAGAAACTGCTGATCTACTGGGATTTTCATGCATATCCATCCCTAGGGTTTTCAGAGAATGGTCCTAAAAATATAAAATATCCAGTGAGTAGCAGTTCTGTGGCAAAAAAGCCTTGTTGATGCCAGAGATCAGAGGAGAATGGCCAGACTGGTTTGAGCTTATACAAAGGCAATGGTAACTCAAATAACCTCTCGTCACAACTGAGGTCTGCAGAAGAGCATCTCTGAATGCATAAGACATCGGACTCAAATTTTGAAGCTGGGCTACAGCAGCAGGTGCTAGTTCTTTCAGCTAAGAACAGGAAACTGAGGCTATAATTCACACAGGCTCACCATAATTGGACAATAGAAGATTGGAAAAAATGTTGCCTGGTCTAATGAGTCTCAATTTCTGCTGCAATATTCTGTAGGGTCAGACAGAATTTGGCATACACAACATGAAAGCATGGATCCATCCTGCCTTGTATCAACAGTTTAGGCTGCTGGTCATGGTGTGATTGTGTTAGGGATATTTGCTTGGCACACTTTGGACCCCTTAGTACCAATTGAGCATTATTTAAACACCTCAGCCTACCTGAGTATTGTTGATGACCATGTCCATCCCTTTATGAACACAGTGTACACATCTTCTGATGGCTACTTCCAGCAGGATAACACGCCATGTCACAAAACTCAAATCATCTCAAACTTAATCCAATATAGCAGCTTTCGGATGTGGTGGAAAGGGAAATTCGTATCATAGATGTGTAGCCGACAAATCTGCAGCAACTGCGTGATGCTATCATGTCAATATGGACCAAAATCTCTGAGAAATTTTTCCAGCAACTTGCTGAATCCCTGCCTACAGCCCAAGACCCTGCAACCCTACATAGGACAAGCGGTTTGGAAAATGGATAGATAATAATAAAACGTGTTTTGGATTATTTAAAGTATGTACTGTATATGTGTTCCCTAAACCACAGTGAATCGTTTGGTTAAGTCTTATGGGATAAACAAGGTCAGTGGTTTTTATTTGAAATATTTAACACCCCATGGGATATTAAGCATCAAATGAATAGAGATCTGGCCACCTACAGCTCCACTATCATGGAGATAATGGGCCCTGTCATACACCCGGCGCAATGCGATGGCAGGCGCGACACAAGTGTTTTTTGCTAGTTTCAGCCCACTGCAGTTAACATTTTCACATCCAGCACCACATTGTTTAAATACCAAATGCACTCGCGCCCAACTCTTCGCCCATGGGCATGCTGGTCTGAAAACAAGGTGTGATCAGGTGCGTTTCTATTTTGAGGCAACTGAAAACAACTGTGCCATTGACCAACAAAAACCTGGTCTAAAGTCAGTGGTGTGTTTTTTTTTTGTTTGTTTGTTTTTTTTTTTTGCTATTTAAAGGGTGCGTTAGTAATATGTGCCTATAGGCGGGTGCACAACACACGTACACTCTGCTTGTTACACACACAGGTACGCGCAGCAGCACACAAACATGCCAAATATTAAAAATAAAAGGATTCCTCTCTGGAGGAGCATTCAGTTTTCCGCTTGCAAATTCCACCTTGTAAATAGCGAATCCGCCATGGTGCAAGCGTACCTAGCTTTTAAAGGGAATGGGAGATGAGACTGATTAGTTTATTGCACAATACACCCAAAACACACCCATGACTCATTAAGAGACTAGGTACAGCCCTTTTGGACCATACGCCTGGAGCACAAACTATTTTGTCCATTGTTAAACTAGCACAAGTGGATTCGGACCGTGCGCTTAGATAGTTAAAATAGGGCCCAATGTGTTAAAAATGTGTTTAAAAAATCTATTTTTGTACTTCAGCAGCTTTTAACAGTTAAAATTTAGAGCTACATTTCTTCATGAATGTTTTGCCTAATAATAATATTTACACTGTAATGCTCTTTAAATGCCAAATGTAAAAACATGAATGCCTTAACTCTACACTCAGTGGACAGATATAACACACTGACTTTTCTGCAGCATAAGAAGCTATGTAAATCAATACCACATGTCTCTGTGTATTTAGAAAAATATTTCTATTGGCTTAGGTTTGGTCTTCATTGGTTTTCATTATGCTAACAGCATGCACGATTAGCTTTAATGCTGTAAAACGACCTCTTTTATAAACAACAATTGTATTAATTAAGTCTACTGCTGTTGTGAGTATCAGTTCTGCTTTTCCGTGACTTGACACAAATGATTACAAAGAATCCCAGCTTGATCTATTAGTAAGTCGGCCACCCTGCATTGATGTGTGGTGTGAACACACATCCTACGCACCCCCTAACCCATCCATCATTATTTCTATAATCCTCAGTTTCATTCACAGCAGGTCATTAGGATTTACCAGGTCACACATTTCAAACGCATAATTAACTATATTTTAGATCACATGGGTATGATTATTCATCAGGACTTAATAAAACTGCACTGTTTACAAACATTTCCTGGAAACACTTTATAATAAGGTTTCATGTTAATATATTAGTTACATTTCTTCATGTAGCAGATGATCTAAAGCTTCTTCCAAATAATGAACACATATATATGTATCCTACAAATGCATACTTCAATTTACTTCAATTTCCCACGTGGGATCAATACTTATCTTAACTAGATTACTTAACATGAACTAAGAATAAACAATACAGGTGCATCTCAATAAATTAGAATGTTGTGGAAAAGTTCATTTATCTCAGTAATTCAACTGGAACTCGTGTATTAAATAAATTCAATGCACACAGACTGAAGTACTTTAAGTCTTTGGTTCTTTTAATTGTGATGATTTTGGCTCACCTTTAACAAAAACACACCAATTCACCAATTCATCTCAATAAAATTAAAATACTTCATAAGATCAATTAAAAAAAAGGATATTTTAAACAGTATGTATGTTCATTTCTATGCACTCAATACTTGGTTGGGCCTCCTTTTGCATGAATTACTGCATCAATGCGGCGTGGCATGGAGGCAATCAGCCTGTGGCACTGCTCAGGTGTAATGGAAGCCCAGGTTGCTTTGATAGCGGCCTTCAGGTCATCTGCATTGTTGGGTCTGGTGTCTCTCATCTTCCTTTTGACAATACCCCATAGATTCTCTATGTGGTTCAGGTCAGGCGAGTTTGATGGCCAATCAAGCACAGTAACACCGTGGTCACTGAACCAGCTTTTGGTACCTTTGGCAGTGTGGGCAGGTGCCAAATCCTGCTGGAAAATGAAATCAGCATCTCCATAAAGCTTGTCAGCAGAGGGAAGCATGAAGTGCTCTAAAATTTCCTGGTAGATGGCTGTGTTGACTGTGGACTTCAGAAAACACAGTGGACCAACACCAGCAAATGACATGGCAGCCCAAATCATCACTGACTGTGTAAACTTCACACTGGACTTCAAGCAACATGGTTTCTGTGCCTCTCCACTCTTCCTGCAGACTCTGGGACCTTGATTTCCAAATGAAATGCAAAATTTACTTTCATCTGAAAAGAGGACTTTGGACCACTGAGCAACAGTCCAGTTTTTTTTTTCTCCTTAGCCCAGGTCATACGCTTCTGATGTTGTCTTTGGTTCAGAAGTGGCTTGGTACGTGGAATGTGACAGTTGTAGCCCATTTCCTGAAGACGTATGTGTGCGGTGGCTCTTGATGCACTGACTCCAGCTTCAGTCCACTCCTTTTGAAGCTCTCCTAAGTTCTTAAATCGGCTTCGCCTGACAATCTTCTCAAGTCTGCGGTCATTACTTTCACTTGTACTCCTTTTCCTACCACACTTTTTCCTTCCAGTCAACTTTCCATGAGTATGCTTTGGCACAGCACTCTGCAAACAGCCAGCTCTTTCAGCAATGACCCTCTGTGGCTTACCCTCATTGTAGAGGGTCTTGATGATCGTCTTCTGTACAACTGTCAATTCAGCAGACTTCCACATGACTGCTGTTGGGATAACTGACCTAAACCCAGTATTTATACCCTGAGAATGGTAATTTAATAGAACTTGAAATTAAATATCCTAATAATTTGAGATACTGATTTTTTCTTTTATTTTGATAAGCAGCAAGCTGTAATCATCAAAATGAAAACAAAAAAGTCTAGAAATATTTTACTTTATGTCTAATAAATCTAGAATATATTTAAGTTTTACTTTTTGAATTAAATTACAGAAAAAAAAAACTTTTTTCATGATATTCTAATTTATTGAGATGTACCTGTACTTCCACAGCATTTATTAATCTTTAGCTTATTGTTAGTTCATGTTAGCTAATGCAGTAACTAATGTTAACAAAAGTTTTACCCACTTCCTTTAATCCTAAAACAAAACACGGGTAATATGAGTAAAACAACTGTGAAAATAAAACAATACAGATTAAAGCTGCAAGCAGCACTGAAATGGCCCTTGCACCCGGGGCCACCACCACCCGGTGGCTTTAGGAAAACAGTGAATAGGGGGCGACATGCATTTAAGAGGGTAAATATAGGAGAAATATGGCAAAGTCATTTCGATGTGTCACACTTCCTGCTGCCAGCAGGTGGCACTTTGACTATAACTGAATATTGACATGTGACACCTTATCAAACATGTGAAGTTCTCAATTTAACATCGCAAAGGTCTTAAGATTAGACTGACCAAATATGACGTTGATTTGATTAAAGCTCTTAGACTTCGTTAGAGTACAGTGTCTGGAAATGGCAAAAACTGCAAAATTGGCAAAGAAATTTCAAAATATCTCACTACTTGTTTGGTTTTCAGATTTTGCACCAAGAGACTCTTTTGTAGGTATTGGGCTGTTACATGTGTCTACCGAATTTTATACTTGTATGTGAAATGTAGCGCGAGGGGCACTTCGTTATAATTTTGTAGGAGGCACTATTGAGCCATTTTGCCACACATAATTCTGAAAACCCATATCAGATATTTATCTTTGTTAAAGTAAATTTCAACATTTACTAATATATCATTAAAGTCAAATCTCTTAATATTAGGCTATTTAATGGACCTGAACTAACTAACAACAACAGTTGTATTTTTCAATGAATACTGTAGCAAATGTATTGCTCATTGTTAGCATTAACTAATGGTACCTTACTGTGAAGTGTTATTGAAATTCCTTCATATTAAGACCATACATTGTGCCCTATTTTTATGGATTTGAGTGCACTAGGAATATCTGTTAACATTCTCATGACATGAACATTTCATTGATTTCATGCACTTGAATGTCACGAGTTAGGTTTGTTTTCTCTCTCTCTCTCTCTCTCTCTCTCTCTCTCTCTCTCTCTCTCTCTCTCTCTCCCTCTCTCTCTCTCTCTCTCTCTCTCTCTCTCTCTCTCTCTCTCCCTCTCCCCTGCTTCGTTCCGCTTGGTCCACCTGTTTCTCTTTGTTCTTTTCTCCTGTGCTAGCCTATTTAATGTCGCCCTGTTTCTGGCCTCTTTGCCAGTTTATTTTTGGACGCATTATGCTTACGGAATTATATCTGTTAAACTACATTTCAAAAAATCCTTTAGTCAAGTCGAGTCTAGTTTGTCTTGCCGAGTGTGTCTCACCTGTTTTCCTGTCCAGTGTCCAGCTGCTTGCGTGTTCCTGTCGGGACGCTGACCGAAGTGCTGTGTGTCTCAGCTGGGGCTGTCCGCTCGCTACTACCTGTCTGCTGCGAGTTCAAGTTCGCTGTCTGCGTTAAGAGACGTTTTCCTGAGTTATTTCCAGTTCTGCGTCAAGCTACATCTTTCTGCCTTTGGACGGCAGACTGCCTGAGTTCATTATTGAACTGAATAAACCTTATTCCCTGTACCTTTGCATTTGGGTCCTCTGTCTGCTTCCTGACATTGAATTATTTTCATCTTGTTGGGCAAGAGAAAATAATTTGAGATGGGAGATTCTATCTCTTGCTAAAAATATTTTAATATTTAAAGCTTCTTGCTAACCATAAATTTAAAAGGATGATACTTTTAGTAAGTCAGGTAAAAAGCATTACTTTTAAAAGGCTGAAAGCAATTTTCACCCTATGTTTGAGTTTTATTGTAACAGTAAATCATGTTTACCTATAAATAACATTTAGCTGCAGAATTGCATTGTTTTACACTGAGGTTAGAAGATACAAATTAGTATGAAGTGAAGATACGCATTCGTTGAATATGCACAAAATCCATTTGTTTTTATATTTTCTGCTTGAAAGATTAGAAAAGAAGCAGGTCTCTGAAGAGTTTAAAGAACTGCTCCAGTTTCTTTCAGTCCTTAACATATAGTTGTATTACTCTTATCAGCTTTCATCTGAAATGTAAGTGTTTGCATTAGTTAATTCTCTAACCGAGCAACTTCAGCTGAGCATCCCTGACAGAAAATGTGCTGTCTATGCCTTGACGTTTTCTTTTGCTACTTGTGATTTGAATAAAAAAATAACTCACTAAATCCATTTCTGTGTAAAGACAGCAGCTTTCCCCATTGCTATTTTAATCATATTCACAGTAGGTAGCAGAAAAAGACACATCCATAACAAAATAAAAGAATTCTTGGTGGGAATTTGAGGGGAAAAGCGTATTAGCTCTGTATCAAATGTAGATATTATTATAAGATTTCCCCCCAAAATACTGTTATTATTATTATTATTATCATCAAATCACAAATATATATATATACAGGTGCTGGTCATATAATTAGAATATCATCAAAAAGTTGATTTATTTCACTAATTCCATTCAAAAAGTGAAACTTGTATATTATATTCATTCATTACACACAGACTGATATATTTCAAATGTTTATTTCTTTTAATTTTGATGATTATAACTGACAACTAAGGAAAATCCCAAATTCAGTATATAAATTAGAATATTGTGAAAAGGTTCAATATTGAAGACACCTGGTGCCACACTTTAATCAGATAATTAACTCAAAACACCTGCAAAGGCCTTTAATTGGTCTCTCAGTCTAGTTCTGTAGGCTACACAATCATGGGGAAGACTGCTGACTTGACAGTTGTCCAAAAGATGACCATCGATACCTTGCACAAGGAGGGCAAGACACAAAAGGTCATTGCAAAAGAGGCTGGCTGTTCACAGAGCTCTGTGTCCAAGCACATTAATACAGAGGCGAAGGGAAGGAAAAGATGTGGTAGAAAAAAGTGTACAAGCAATAGGGATAACCGCACCCTGGAGAGGATTGTGAAACAAAACCCATTCAAAAATGTGGGGGAGATTCACAAAGAGCGGACTGCAGCTGGAGTCAGTGCTTCAAGAACCACTACGCACAGACGTATGCAAAACATGGGTTTCAGCTGTTGCATTCCTTGTGTCAAGCCACTCTTGAACAACAGACAGCGTCTCGCCTGGGCTAAAGACAAAAAGGACTGGACTGCTGCTGAGTGGTCCAAAGTTATGTTCTCTGACGAAAGTAAATTTTGCATTTCCTTTGTCCCAGAGTCTGGAGGAAGAGAGGAGAGGCACACAATCTACGTTGCTTGAGGTCCAGTGTAAAGTTTCCACAGTCAGTGATGGTTTGGGGTGCCATGTCATCTGCTGGTGTTGGTCCACTGTGCTTTCTGAGGTCCAAGGTCAACACAGTCGTATACCAGGAAGTTTGAGAGCACTTCATGCTTCCTGCTGCTGACCAACTTTATGGAGATGCAGATTTAATTTTCCAACAGGACTTGGCACATGCACACAGTGCCAAAGCTACCAGTACCTGGTTTAAGGACCATGGTATCCCTGTTCTTAATTGGCCAGCAAACTCGCCTGACCTTAACCCCATAGAAAATCTATGGGGTATTGTGAAGAGGAAGATGCGATGTGCCAGACCCAACAATGCAGAAGAGCTGAAGGCCACTATCAGAGCAACCTGGGCTCTTATAACACCTGAGCAGTGCCTCAGACTGATCGACTGAATTTGGGATTTTCCTTAGTTGTCAGTTATAATTATCAAAATTAAAAGAAATAAACATTTGAAATATATTAGTTTGTGTGTAATGAATGAATATAATATACAAGTTTTACTTTTTGAATAGAATTAGTGAAATAAATCAACTTTTTGATGATATTCTAATTATATGACCAGCACCTGTATATATATGTGTGTATATATATATATATATGTATTTTTTTTTATTTTTTTTCCCTCAGCTTTTGCAGCTTAGTTTCAGGACATGTTATTTGTTGTTCTGGGGAAGAGGGCCTTGTTACAATATATTTTCATGGTACGTTGTAGTCTTTTTATTTTAAAAGATCAAGGAAATTTTGATTTATCATGATATGTATAACGTAAGCCCATTAAAGGGGAGTTGAAAGCGAACCCATGTGCAGTTTGTGAAGCAACCATTAACAAACAAACAAACAAAATTACAACTTGAACTAAACTTGACAAACATATCATAACATAACCACAAAGCTAGACAAAAGACAATGGTAACACGAGGGCTATATATATACACAGTGTTGTTGTCAGCCACACCCTGCTTCATTAGAAAATGCAAATTCTAGGTGTACCTCTTCTAATTTATAAATGTAATAATAGTTTAAAAGAAGAAAAAACACAACTGTAATTTGGAAGAAAAGCATTTATTGAGATCTGTTTATTAGAAGATAACTGGTTCATGATAACTGTTTATAAAAGAGAAAATAACTGGTTTGTGATAACTGCTTATTAAGAAAGACAAGACAAGTGGTTTTTGTAAAAGTGTTTAATAAGATAATTGCTTATTAAGAAAGACAAGACAACTGGTTTTTAAAAGTACTTTAATAAGAATGTAGTTTATAAAGAAAAGAGACAAAACACTTTATTGTTGTAAAAGCTTCATTAAGAATATGTTTATAAAGGAAGACACTACAACTGTTGTTTTAAGATTTTAATAAAGCATGCTAGTAGAATAGTAAGGAAACAACATGTATCAGTAAGAAAGGCAGTTATTACTGTTGAAGGATGTCTTGAAGACAAAGCACAGGACACAGCAAAGGAGAAGAGTCCAAGAACAAAGAGACGAGGCCTTTATATAGACTCAGATGAGGGGAATTCCAAAGAAGATGACCTCAAGAGGTCAGAAAGTCTATAAAAGGCTGGAACGTGAAGAGAACAGCAGAGGCTGCTTCGCACCTGAAGAGCTTCTCCAGCACCAGAACCAACACTGATGTTGCCTCCATCGCTGATATTGCCGTGAACTTTTATATATTGATATTTATACTTTATTTAATTACTTGAATAGAATGTTTGTAGAATATATGTAACGCTAGAAATACTAATTGTAATAAATAAATTAACATAACTTTATAACTAAACTGCCTCACGTGGCATTAATTTAAGTCGTAGAACCTAAACAGACCACGGAGAAGTATTCTGTCTGATTGTAAGTATTTTAAAATGCTTATAATTTAGATCAGATTTGACTACTTACCTAACCTGATAATAATAAAGAATAAGGTAAAGGTTTTTAGAGACGCACCATAAAACAACAGAGATTAATGAGCAAATGAGAAACACCTGAACACAATGATCACAGTGATCAAAACATGACACATAAAACAAGGAACCAATTAGAACATGACAAATGAGACTAGGGATCACATGACAGATCATGAATTATGGCTCAGAAAACTACAAAATAAAGGATCTGAACACAAACAAAACCAAAAATACACATGACAATATGACTGTCACGATCATGTCAGGCGTGTTCAATATCGGCTGCGGCTGGATGCAACCGATCGGCAAGAGTAGCCGCTTGCAGACACTTTCTGCTTCTCGCAGTGACGCTCACGCTGCGTTTGCATACTTTATCAGAACTGAAGTGAACTAAATGCAATATTTAACTAATACACCTATGTTTCAAAGACATTTTCATTCAGTGCTTTATGTACTGCTTACAGCATCTGTTTGTCCTAGAGTAAAGTTCAATATAAGCCTATACTATTTCAATACCAATGTAGTGGGGTCTATGTTTTTTTTATCAGTTTTATTCTGATAAACATGACACAATATAACATTGCGACTACATGAAAAGAGCTTTAACTGTTATAAAAATACAGATTTGTGGAACTGAAGTTGTGAGAATAAACCATATGTCATACATCACAGTCACATGGCGTCGGCGCTGTCTCAATTCAAAATTTTTAACCGGCATGCACTGCTTCAAGTCAGACGCCGATCAATCTATGCAGCGTTGCATGAAGTTGAACAAGCCTGTCCTGTTTAAGGTAGTGATGGGATACGAGAAGCTTTTCAAAGCTTTTAATCAACTGAACCAATTGCTTTGCAAAATGATTCACTATTTCGAAGCGTTCGAAACACCACTCGCTGGTGACGCTGGCTGGTCAGAACACTGTAAATGCAACAAAAACTTGCATGAAAACACCTTTTACAAACCCATTGCAAATGTTTTATTGAAAGTAAAATCTATCAGATGCAATTAACTAATCATCTAATAAGATTAAATATCAAGTGTCTGTATAATATGTGTTCTTTTATCAATTTTTAGGGCTTGTTTTGTTTGTTCCATGGATGGCACAGCTAAACAGGCCAATAAGAGACTATTATTCCCTTTAATTATACTAATGTCTAATTAAACGGTCTACAAATGTATTAAACTGATCAGAGATCAGATAAAACCCATAGACACTTGTTCAATTGTTCGCCACTTTTGGGGAGGGGGGGCTTGTGTGGTGGTTCATTTGCGTTTTTCACGTAGAGACAACAGTGTTGTCAAAACGGTCCCCGTTCACTGTATTCTGCTGCCAGGCCAGTAGCTGGAGATGTCACTTTGTAAAGAAACACTACACGCCTACTGACACAATACGCATGCGCATGACGTCACCGTTTTCACAAATTCACATTTTTGTAGTTTACACAGAGACAAACTTGCACTTTGAAACCTGTTTTCAAAAGTTTGCATTTTTTAGGCCCCCAAAACACTGTTGTCATGTCAATGAACAACCAAAAGGCATAAAAAACCTTAGTTTTGTATTCTGTATCACTGCTTTGCCTGAGTTCTAGTTCATTGTTTGTTACCATAGTTTCTAATTATTCTAGCATCTGTTAGGGTTAGCCTGACCCTAACCCACCAGTCTAAGGCCCTATCCACATGAACACAGGTATTTTCAAAACCGCAGCTTTTTCTATGTGGTTTGGCCGTTTGTTCACATGCAAACACAGTATCCGGCCACTGAAACTGAACTTTTTTGAACTCTTGCTTGTGTGAAGATTTTTAGAAACTCCAGTTGCAGCGCTGTTGTGTAGACGTTGGAGCGCGCTGTTATCTCCTTTGTTTGACGTCAGATTGTGCACCGCTGTCTCCTTTGTTTACATGATGCAATGATAAATGTAGTCAAAATATTGCTGCTAATAACTGTGCTAACATAGCTTATAACACGTACAGATACATGTACAGTTCTCCCATTATATTGCAGTACAGAGCCGTCAGAATGCAGTACTACGTAAGTCACTGCTTATGATGATTTTTTTTTTACTGGTTTAGCGAGGTCTGTGACAGGAGAGTCAGGAGTCAGGCGGTGAGTAAGTGGGTGCAAATAAATAAACCACAGTGGGTTTTAAATAAAACCACAAGTCTCAGTCAAAGCCGACCCGGTCTTCTTCCTTAATTTTATTGAATCTTGTTACAGTGGTGCCGAAACACGGGAGGAGGAAGCAGCCACTGCCATGCAATCGTCACTGGATCTGGGCGAGAGTGGCCGACCCTTCATGATGGCTCAACAGCTCCGGGACTCCTGCCGCAAATGGCTATTGGCTGCAAATCATCGACTGGGTGGTACTGGAACAATTCATTACGCGGCTGCCCAGGAGGACGGCCGAGAGGGTCCAGTGCCACCGCCCGACGTCGTTAGACTTGGCCATCCAGTTGGCGGAGGACCAGATGGCAGCGTGCCCAGGGATCGGCGAAAGCCTACCAGCAGTCTCTCTCTCTCTTCCCCTTCCCGTTCTTTTTTTTCTCGCTCCACCTCCACCCCTAGACCTGTCCCTCTCCCTAGGTCCCGAGGGCGGGTTGGGCCCGCACTGGACTATGCTGGTGGCCCAAGAGCTCCGCCCAGGGTGGACCAATGCTGCTTCATCTTCCCGCTCTCTTCATGTCAATTGCTTGATCCATTTCCTGCCACTAGGGTGGCAGGTAGGTCTGGGCCGGCCTGCTGGCGTTGCGGGGACTCGGAGCATTTTACTGACAGATGTCCCGCGGGCTGCCCCCCATCAGGCTGTAACCAAACCTTGATCCATCAAAGCCTGATTCAGGGATGTGGTAAAATATCCTCTGATGTCTGCTGTTATTTAATTTAGGGGACAAAAGCATAACGTAGAGGTGGCAGTTAACCCTCACCTCCAACATCTGCTGATTTTAGGAACCAATTGGCCTGCTTTTAGTGAATTATTGGGGTATTTATGTGCGGATGTCTCTTGTGGAAAAAAAAGCAGGAAACGGGAGTGGCCGTGCAGGTGGAAGAGGCTGAACTGGGACCACTAAGATCTGAACAAGGGGAACAGAGCGCAATTGAGAGGCTGATCCTCTCGGAGCGCGCTGACTTTCCCCTGGAACAGTCTCAGGATGGGACATTAAAACATGCATTTGAACAGGTCCGTTCTATTGACGGTCAACCTCTCCAGCCTGCTCGTCCGCTTTCCTATCCATATTTCGCTATTTTGACGGATCGGTTGTATCGAGTGACACAAGACACAAAACAAGATGCAACCCAATTATTAGTACCAAAAAGCTGTCGGGAAATGCTTTTCCAGGTGGCTCACAGTAATCCAATGGCTGGACATCTAGGACAGGCAGCCACTTTAAATCATCTCATGGCCCGATTCTTTTGGCCAGGGATTCACGAGAACATGTGCAGGCATCTTGTGAATGTCAGCTGGTAAATCCTCTGGCCGCACCAAAAGCGCCTTTGCGCCCCCTCCCATTGATGCAGGTCCCCTTCGAAAGAATTGGAATGGACCTCATTGGGCCATAAGAACGATCAGCACGGGGGCATCACTTTGCATTAGTTCTGGTGTACTATGCAACACGATACCCTAGAGCAGTGGCGCACCGTAGCATCTCTGCAAAGAGAGTCGCGGATGCGCTGTTTGTTTAATCTCCCGAGTGGGGATCTTGAAAGAGATCCTCACTGACCAAGGCACGGCATTTGTCATGTACTTTACGCAAACTTTACGAATTACTGGGCATTAAATCGATTCGCACCAGTGTCTATCATCCACAAACGGATGGGCTGGTGGAGCGATTTAATCGCGCTTTAAAGACCATGATTCATAAGTTTGTTCATGAAGACTCCAAAAATTGCCTCCACGGGGTTCCCCTCTTCGAGCTACTTTATGGACGTCAGCCCCGAGGGGTTTTAGAGGTTCTTAAGGAAACTTGGGAGGAAGGATCTTCGGAAAGTTGAAACGAATATCAATCACTTGCTCTGGCTCCCAGGGGGAGATCATCTTTCACCCTCCCAGATCACTGATGTAGCCAGGTTGCAGGCAGAATTTTCAGACGTGTTCTCGCCCCTACCTGGCTGAACAAATCTCATTCAGCACCATATCGGGCATGGTGGTGCGCAGCCGGCCATATAGACTACCTGAACACAAGAAAAAAGTGGTGTTTATTGTTTTTTTGAAAATAAAACCACGAGTCTCAGTCCAAGCCGACCCGGTCTTCTTCCTTCATTTTATTGAATCTTGTTACAGTGGTGCCGAAACACGGGAGGAAGAAGCAGCCACTGCCATGCAATCATCACTGGATCTGGGCGAGAGTGGCCGACCCTTCTTGATGGCTCAACAGCTCCGGGACTCCTGCCGCAAATGGCTATTGGCTGCAAATCATCGACTGGGTGGTACTGGAACAATTCATTACGCGGCTGCCCAGGAGGACGGCCGAGAGGGTCCAGTGCCACCGCCCGATGTCATTAGACTTGGCCATCCAGTTGGCGGAGGACCAGATGGCAGCGTGCCCAGGGATCGACGAAAGCCTTCCCCTTCTTTTTTTTCTCGCTCCACCTCTACCCCTAGACCTATCCCTCTCCCTAGGCCCGTCCACCAGGCCCTAGGGCGGGTTGGTTCAGACTGAATTAGAGGCGATGCTCGAGATGGGAGTAATAGAAGAATCCAACAGTGAGTGGGCGAGCCCGATAGTTTTAGTACCTAAAACAGGTACCTAAATCGTTTCTGTGTGGATTACCGCAAAGTAAATGCTGTGACGAAATTTGACGCATATCCAATGCCACGGATTGACGAACTGCTTGATCGGCTGGGCATCGCTCATTTTTATTCGACACTGGATTTAGTGAAAGGGTATTGGCAGATCCCCTTATGGCCTCTATCCAAAGAAAAGACAGCCTTCATAACGCCATTTGGATTACAACAATTTGTTACTCTTCCTTTCGGGTTGTTTGGGGCACCCGGCCACTTTTCAGTGTGTCATGGACCGAATTCTCCGGCCACATGCTGCATATGCTGCTGCCTAGATGACATTGTCATTAATAGCAACAACTGGCAGCGTCATATGGCCGTCTTGAGAGCACTGAGGGTAGCTAGGCTGATGGCCAACCTGAAGAAGTGTGCAGTTGGGCGTGTGGAGGTCAGGTATCTGGGCTTCCACTTGGGTCACGGGCAATTGCGTCCCCAAATTGATAAGATAGCAGCGAGTGCAACTTGCCCGAGACCCAAGACCAAAAAGGAGGTGAGACAGTTCCTGGGGCTGTCGGGATATTATAGAAGGTTTGTGCCTAATTATTTGGACCTCACCAGCCCGCTGACTGATCTCACTAAAAAGGAAGCGCCAGATCTGGTCCAGTGGACGGAACGGTGTCAGCAGGATAGCTTCCCGGCTATCGGGCGGTGGGGGTATGTGGCAAGAGGGGCGTGGTTTAGCGAGGTCTGTGAGAGGAGAGAGAGTCAGGAGACCGGTGGTGAGTAAGTGCAAATGACAAACACCTGTGTCTTGTTTCAGTAATTGGCATGAAGCCACCTGGGAAAGGAGAAGCATGGAGAGGGACTGACTGCAGACTCGTGGTGCTGGACTTTTGCTGGAAAGCTCTAAAGAGTGTGATGATGCACTGAGCAGGACTGAGTGATTGAGAGCTCACGAAGCGTGGATTTATGTCCTTTTGTGTTTATTGTTTTTTTTTTTTTTTAAATAAAACCACGAAAAAAACCATGAGTCAAAGCTGACCCGGTCTTCCTTCATTTTATTGACTCTTGTTACAGTATTGTTCTGGTTTATAGCATTAATAATAATAATAATAATAATAATAAAATACTTAATAAAATGACAATGTTGTTAGCCTACCGTAACCTATAATAAACTTTTTTCCAGGCTTCTAATTGGCCAACATTTTTTTTTTAAACCGTTCTTGTGTGGATGTGATTTTTTTTTTTAAATGAAGGAGGAAAAACTACCCGTTTATAAAAATACCCGTGTACGTGTGGACTAAGCCTAAAATTACAATATCAACAATGTTTTTGTTAAAGCTGTTGGGTAAACAAATTGAACACAATAATGCCACACAAACATACATTCAGACCAAGAATAAACTATGTAATGATTTTTTTTTAAATTAGATTCTGCTAAAAAGCCTGTAATACACTGTAAACCTGAATAACAAGTTGGCAAAACTCAAAATTTGAGATAAGCAGTTACATCAAAGTTTTTTAAGTTAAGAAATTCAAAGTTTAGGTAAGCAGAACTGGAAGATTTTAATTGTGTACTCATACATTTTAATTGCTCTTAAGTTGAAAAATTTTGAATAAGTTAATTCATACATTTAACTTAAAATTATCATGTGTAGGACAAATCAGCTCAAATGAAATAATTAATTAATTTATAGGGAATTATAAAGAGTCACTTAGTTTACGACCGAGCAACTGAATCGTCCAGCGTTCATTTGCTCGGGCCATAATAAGCTCTTGTAGCGGATATGAATATCCAACTATCGTGAAAACACTATTTAGTAGCACGGTATCTTTAGATCGGCAGTTTAAGACAGTAAATTTACAAGCACATATCACAAAACACTTTTTTTAAAAATCTACAGGAGACTTTACTGATTATTTTAACACATAAACTAATATCTAACACAAACACGCATACACAAACACACATTCATACATGGAGCAAACAGAAAGGAAATTAGAAAGAAAGAGTTTTAAGAGAGAGTGAAATGATGAGCATTTCTAGCAAAATATGCATTTCATAAGACCTGACCTGAACGAACCATGAATCATTAATTTAATGCACCAGTTCAGCTTTAGAATCTGGAGGTACTTGCTTGTTGTTTGTCTTTGAATGTGGATTCCCTTGTTGGCGTCCTTGGCTTGGAGTAAAGGGGTTTCCGAGTCAATGATTTGTTGCAGGATCTTTTCAGGTCCGGATTGATGTCATGTAAAAACGTTTGGGCGTGCTGGCAAATGAATGAAGTCTCTTGTCGTGGCTGGAGTTTAAAGTTGAGGCGTTGGTTAAACTTTGTGGCAAAACTTAACTTAGAACACGAGACTCTCAATGGAAAAGAAAGTTAAAGTAAAAGAAAAGGAAAGTGAGTAAGAAATTGGATGGCTTGAATGAGCTGCTTGTCTATCCTTCATAGTCTGTTCTTTTCTAAGCCATATTATTCTGTTGTCTTCTTCTTTGTTCTTACTATTACACTAAACTTGTCTTAGTGATCTGACTATTTAACCTTAGGTGTTTGTCCAACCTCTTTGAGGAGTTCTGGCCAATCAGGTATCGTCTTGTTTCAAAGGTGGCTTTTTCTCCCCCCTGATCATAAACTAGGTGTTATCTCAGGGCCTCTTGAATTGCCGGTCTTGGCAGAGAGTACAGTTTAGACATGATTGCTATTAAACGGACTATGATACATTTTACACAGATTTCATTCCAAGCCATGATTTGAACAGAAAATCGAGATTTAAATACATTCCAAACAAGAAACACTTTCATTCAACCATTTAATAGTTATACAGTTACATGAATTATGAGTGTTTCTAAGCATAAGTGGTCACATATATAAGTTGTAGACATGATATAGAATTATGTTGTTGAACGATGTTTGATAAATCCATTTAGAATTGTTTTGGAACGATCTGATATAGTTTATCTATTCTCTGTCTCTTTTGATCTGGAGATCAAAGATTCTTTATCTTCTGGTGGCTTAAGTTGTGTTGTCTTTTTGACCATTTGGTTTCTACAAATGGCTTAAAGTTTGCCACCTTTCTCCTCAGTCAGGAAGCATGTGTGCCATAAAAGTACCTAGCAGGGGGTTGTTGATAGACTCACTGGAGTCGCTTGGAGCCTACAATGTTGATTTGGGTTTCTGGAATTATGTTGTGAAAAAATCATCTGAATGATTCATTTGTCTGGTTCGTCCACAGTTCCTATACATGTCATGTAATTTAAGTATTTTTAGTAGTGGAAACTTAGCTAGCTATAACTGGCTAATTCATAAAATGCTAACCGGTAACACAATGCTTTGATAACATTAGCATAGCATAGCAAAACATTTTCTTTAGGGTAGATTTTACTTGATTTTGAAATTGTCAAATTTCTCATTTACTTGTTTTTGATAGTAAGTTCTTATTTTGGTATTTGCCGTTATCTCATTTATTTTAAAGTATTGTTTGTATAATTGTATGTTTTGTTTCATCTTTCTGTTAAGCGCTTTGAGATGCTACTTTTTAAAGGTGCTATAGAAAATAAAGTTTATTATTATTATTATTATTGCTGAAAGAGTATGGCAATATAGAACATTTAATGTACTGTATACCTGTTCTCAAACCAAGCTCATGCCAAACTCAACCAAGCTCATGTCATTGTTTTGTGAGCTCAAAAGAAAAAGAAAGTTCTAAATACTTATAAAAGTTCATTTGATTGAACTAATTAGTTTAATTCGAGTTTGCCCTACTCAAACCAATTAATTATTTTGAGCATTAGGGTTTACTTTACAGTGATATGGCAGATTCCAGTGTGACTACTTACCCCATATAGTACCCCCCAATTTTCTTTTCCCTGGGCAAAAATGTTTCCATACCAAGACAAATATTCACTTGATTAAACATGGTCTGTATTTAATGTATACATATATTCCATATATGCCAGTTTGTTTTGAAACTTTTTCTCTTGCTTTTGAAAAGCGACTTCTTGATCAGCATGCTCTAGTAGTTCAATTGAATGAATTTGGGACACAGAGGACTTTGGAACATTCTATAAATAAGAACAGAAATCTTTTATCGGTAGCACTTCTTTGGTTATATGCTGCTCTGATGGTTTTTAAGTGCATTCATGCAGTGACATCCATAAAAATAAATGTCTAGTGGTGGTTGAAATGATGACACTATTCTTGTCCAAGTGCAAAGTGATGGTGACTGCCAGCAGTTCTTTCTCTTCCTTTAGATCATGCTAGAATAAATAGATGCAGCATACTGGCCAGTAGCACCATCAGGCAATTTAATATTTGAAGAGCATTTGTTAAACGGAGTGCACTGTAATTTTATGCCCAAAGTGGGTTGATGGTTTCATGTTGCAGTGAGACAATGAGATGAAACTGATTATAGTAGAACTGTCTTTCATATAAAAGGTTAATAATTTTCTTTCACTCTGTCATTCCCAGCACTGTTTATGTTGCTGGTGAAATGTTAAAGCACTTCTAGTTTAAGTGGTACGGGGCTTGTTTACTCACCAAAAGGAAAACAGTATCGACCCATTTGACATTTTGTTCTGATAGTCCCTTTAAGAGAGTAAAAAGTATCTCACCCCTGCCACTCTGGCCTGTTCACTGGACCTCTATGGTAGAATATGGAAGTCTGTTTAAAATTTAATTTGAGCCACTTTATTCTTATTCATAATCAATAAATAAAGAGTTCAGCAGAGAACCTTTACTACTGATGGTTAGACCTTTGGTTGCCCCATAAGGCTCAATTTTCGCCTATAATTTTCAATGTTCTGTCATAAACGTGGCAGCTGTTCACTTTAAGTTCTATTACAGTGGATTTCAACGACAGGGCTTCAACAAACTTCCGAGGGGGCCTCAAGATGACTTAAATTAATTTAAAATAAGACAAAACAGTCATTGAATTTAGCTAAAACAACTACAAATTAAGACACTTCTGGTTATTTTTATAACACCTTTTGTAGTTATGCCAAGCTCAGAAATGTTTTATTGGGTAGAAATTGAGACTTCAAATATTGTTGTGAACAACAGTGGCCTTGAAGTCAAAAAGGTTTAGATCCTCTGCATTATACCAGTGATTACTAAACTTTTTTGCAATATGCAATATGCATTTTTCCCAAAAATTCTATCATTATTTACTCACCATTGTGTTGTTCCAAATCCATATGCCGTATATTTTTTTCTTCTGAAGTCATATGATAGCTTTGTCTGGATTTCAGTCAGTTCCTTACACAAAGCGTATGGCTTCAGAAGACCTGGAATAGAGCACATGAATTGTATGGATTGCTTTCATGATGCTTTTTTGACTCATGGAGCTGAACGACACACAAGTTGAGGCACGTATATGACAGAGCGTATTTGTTTACTTTTCACAGCCATCTTTACTGTTTGCCAGTGTTAACTGGTGGAAATGATGAGCTTGATGAACACTGAACTGAATTCACTGGCTATGATGAACGCAAACAACATATACTCTAGATTACGTATCCACGACTCGTATCAATGTCAGCCAGATGGCAGGTACAGAAACGTTTCTCCTTCATTTGAAGTACTGATCCTTCATTCTTTTTCACAAGAGTTGCATCATTTCTCTTAGTTCCTGTGAAACAGTAGTTGAATCAAGCTCAGAAAAACAGTTATGAATCCTGGTATGAAAACTTGACAATTTGGGATTAGGTGTCATTACCAAATCATCAGTATTTAAGAATTTTAATAACAAACAATTTAATTTAAAGTTAAAGCTGCAGTCCGTTACTTTTTAGGTTAAAAATTAATAAATACATTTTTGAGCAAGTACATAACCAGCCAGTGTTCAAAACTATCTCCTTACCTTAACCCGATTCACAACGGTAAGCTTGTAATAATGTTTTTTTTTATTATTATTTAAGTGGTACTGGTAGGTTTCCACGGGAAATACAAGTTTGCCTTTGCGTCATGTCATGTCTGTACACTGTAAAAAAGAATTGTTGGTTTAACTTAAAAAAGTAAGTTACCTGGTTGCTGTTACGGACAGAAGGGTCAGAGACAACGGGAATACAAGTAGGTGGTATTTATTGGACAAACAGCAGGAATAAACAGCGATGCAGGTAAGCGAACAGCAGATATAGACTTTGAATGATGATAATGGGAAGACTGATACTGTCCTTTGCTTTGTAGGAATGGGGTCTGTGTGTCCAAGGAGTTTTAGAGGGAAGCATAAAAAGTCCTTGTGCAAACGAGACCGGATAACAAACTGAGGTGAGTGGTGAGCTTAAGTAGCGGTGTTGATGAAGTGCTGATTGGTGACAGGTACGTGTGATCAGAACTCTGGTGAGGGAGTGCGTTGTGATTGGATGATGGTGGAGCCTGGCGGGTCTGTGACAGTTGTCTTAAAATTTTGAGTTCATTGAAATTAAAAATTTCAGGTAGTACAATGAAAGCAATTGGTTTAATCAACAGAAACTCAAAATATTATGTTGTCTGATCCACATTAATTATCTAAGTTGATTTGACAGAAAAAATGTTGTGATAACAAATCATAAAAATATTTTTTTTACAATGTATTCATAAAGAAGAAGTCCCGGACGCTGCAGGTGGGGGATCACTCTTTTACAGCAGCTGTAATAATTAAGTTTGTCACTTTCATGGCAGATTGTTAACAAGAACGGTAAAGACGACCATCAGTAGTAAAAAAGACTTCGGACTGGCGAGTGACTAACAGCAAAAAAAAGGAATGCGACCAGGCCAGTGTGAAAACAATAATAACAATATCTGCAGCGCTTTTGAAAGGTGGCGTAAAACGGACACAGAGTTTGCTTTTTTTCTGCTGGACAGGTAAGACATTTTAATAATTTATTGGGTAGATAATGCTAATTAGATAACGCTAATACACACTATATACACATAGTCACGTAATGTTGATGTTGTTAACATTAACAATTTGAAAACAAAGTATAACAATAATAATAATTTGCATGGTTTGACGTAATGAGCTAACTTAACTCTTTACACCTCTGCTATGATGACTATATCTCTCATTCTGTGCCTGATTTGAAATGCATAATTGCGTTTTTTGTTAATTAAAAAACAACTAAATCATTTCACAAAGCTTTAAAGCAGCCAAGCTTAATTTTTTAGCCCAGCTGCGCTCCCAGGCCATTATAGTTACATGACTTCAATCATCACTAATCAGCAAAACAACTTGCAATTGTTTTGTGATGATGGCTCAGAAGGAGCACAGGATTAAGAAATATAATGCAGTGCAATAATTTTTAGCCAAATTATTGGCTCAGTTTACTTTGGGAATCTGGATCTGTTTGTCAGTCTCCGGGTTTGAGTGAGTAAACTGTAGCCAGTGGCCATTATGCTGTCTCATAAACCGTCCCTAGCCACTCTTTCTCATTATCCTCTCTACCCTGTCCACACACTCATAGCTTGGAGGCTTGTGGTTAAGCCTGTTCTGATATGGAACCACTAGCAAACAGTCAGGAGAAAACTTTCGAAATGTTACTTTTTAAATATCCCACGGGGAGAGACATCGAGGCCTCCAAAAATATATTATAGATGGACAGGGACTGTATATATATAGTTTTCTTAAAGTCGGGTGCACACTGTATGGTTCTGGCCATGATTTGACTGGTCAAATAATCAAATTTTATCAATCCTAAAAGATTCCTCTGATCCTAGGCCAAAATCTGAAGTCTTTGACGTTCTCAGACAGCCATTTAATGACCATTGCGATCAAATTTTACCTCCAATGAAATTCTGGTAGTGTTAGAAATTGAGGCACAGTCCTGCAGTGTGACTTCTCCTACAACAACCGTCAAATCAAAAACCGCAGAAGCGCAGAACCTGATGCAATTAGTGAGGCAGCAACAAACCACCACTTGCTTCACATACACCTCTTTGTTTCTTTCCAGTTTTCTTTTTAAGAGAAGAAATTAATACTAGAGATTGTTTTTTGTTTGCTAGCCACCATTTCTATCCTGCATGTGAATGCAGCTCAGAGTCACCTAACATATGATAGATTGATGATGTAAAACTAAAAAAAAACAAAACAGTGTGACATGACTTACAGCGGTGATCGTGTTTGTACAGTCTGACAAGCAACAATTGTAAAGAACTATTATAAATCATATACAGTGATAGCTTTGTATGAGCAACAGACTAAAATGTAAAACTTTTCAGGTCCTCATTCGCACATTTACTGTATGTTATACATACACTGGTAACACTTTTTTTCAATTATCGGTTGCACTTTATTTTGATGGTCTCCTTTAGAAATTCTGTTGACTATACATAACGTTGCACCAACCTACATGTCAGCTGACTCTCATTACAGTATTAGTTGAGTATAGTAGACTTTTAGGGGTAGGATTAGGGTTAGTAGAATAAGTTGACATGTACTTGCAAAATTACTTATAGTCAGTAGAATGTCTGGTGGAGCATCAAAATAAAGTGTTACCAGATATTAAGCAGACAGCCTACTTATACTCTAATGAGAGTTAGTTGACATGCAGGTGCAAAGTTAATATATAACAGAATGTCTAAAGGGGACACTCAAAATAAAGTGTTACCCAATTGTCCACTTTAGTAATTATAATTAACTTCCATAATCAACTACCGGTCATTTGAGTATTAGTGGACGGTCTACTTAATATCTGCTAACACTTTATCTTGAGCAGACATTCTACTGACTATAAGTAACTTTTGCAAGTACGTCAACTTATTCTACTAACCTGAACCCCAACCTAAAAGTAAAATAAAACTCGAATGAGAGTTAGTTGACGTGTAATTCCAAAGTTTCTTATAGTTAGTAGTAATGTCTAAAGTAGATTATCGAAATAAAGTGTAACCTATACAATTTCACTTGAGAATTCCCTGTATTTTAATCTTAAGTGCAGTTTGCTTTTTTGTTGCCATAAAAATTAGTATCCATCTTACATTTTTTGACTTGCAGAAGATTTGTTGTTGTTGTTTTTAATCGGCCATTTTCTAAAAAAATAAAAAATAAAATAGTTACACTTTTTAACCACAAATGCGTGTCATGCACTGCTTAGCGATCCGCCACGTATTACATAATCACGTTGGAAAGGTCACGTGTGACGTAGGCGGAAGTACCGCGGTAGGGCGAAAAAATCTAATTTTCTCCTCCAACTTCAAAATCGTCTGACATCGTTGTCTTACCTTTTTTTATGTAAAGGGTGTTTGACTTAGTCTTTGCACGTTCACTTTGTAGACACTGGATCTGTACTTCTGCCTATGTCACACGTGACCTGTCCAACATTATTACGTAATGCATGGCGCATCGCAGGGCTAGTGCAAGATGAGCATTTGTGGTTAAAAAGTAGTTTTTTTAAGAAAATGAACGATCATTTTGCTAGAAAAGACCCTTATTCCTCGGCTGGGATCGTGTAGAGCCCTTTAAAACTGCATTAAAACCTTTGGACCTTCAAACTCGTTGTACCCCAGCGAAGTCCACTATTTGGAATGTTTGGAAAATCCTGGAATGTTTTCCTCAAAAACCAACTAAAGAAAGAAAGAAAGTGAGTAAATTATCAGGAAATTTTAATTCTGAAGTGAACTAATCAGTTCAGACGAGAGTAAAAAAAAAAAACACTTTATTTTGATGGTCCCCTTTGAACATGCTGTTGACTATAAGTAACTTTTGCACCTATGTGTCAACTAATGCTCATTAGAGTATTAGTAGACAGTCTGATTAATATCTGCTAACTGTTTATTTTGATGGTCCTCCAACAGACATTCTACTGACTATAAGTAACTTCACAAGTACATGTCAAGTTCTTCTAACCCTAACCCTACCTGTCTACTAATACTCTACTAACAATCTAATGAGAGTTAGTAGACATGTAGGTCCAACATTACGTATAGTCAACATAATGTGTAAAAGAGATCATCAAAATATAGTGTAGCCAAAAGTTGCCCTATTCTGCAGGAAAACTTGGCAATCCTAATGCGTGCAAACTATATGGATATTGATTTTTAAAAGAATTGCAAAAGTTTTACAAAAGAAGCAAGTCAGAAGTACAAACTCCATCATCACCAGAGCTTACAGCACTGCTTGAGCTTCAACCTGTAAATCCTCTCCAGTAAATAATTGGCACGACTTGCTTGAAGAAGAATAAATGTTTAGTTTTTCTTCTTTAAAATCCAAAGAAGTGTTGCTGATGAAAATAACTGAAGCTGCTATGGCCAATTCATTATATAAATGCCTACAAGGTTGCATGTGATATATAGGCATTTTCCTATAACGTGACGCTTCGTCACAGTCTAAAAATTCTTTAAACATGACTTTAACTGCTTTTTCCCATGGCCGCAGGGACCATGTCTTGAGGATTGATACAGGATTTTTTGCCGAAAACATGAAATGTGATTTCCACTATGTCTCCTACGGGATTACATGCTATTTATATAACTGTGAAATGTGTTTGCTGTAGTCAGGTCTACGAATGAACCCTTGAACTTGGCATTCATTTATGGCAAATTTGCAGAATACAAAACAATTGCCAGAAATGTAAAATAAAATAATAATAATAACAAAATAATAACAATAATAAAACTGCCAAGGACCTAAAACCAACATTTGGACAATGAAATTCAAAGCCAATTTTAAAGGTGCATGGCTGCCTTTGACACTAAAGGACATTACAAAAACTGTACAATTTTATTTCACTCCATTTTAGTGAGTTATCACCAAAAAGCTAAAAATAAAAAACTTTGCCAAAATATACACTTGATTGTGTTTATTTTTGGTAGAATCTGATGAGGCAACTAGTAGTTGATTTGAAAAGTGAAGTGGAGATTTTTGTTTGTTGAATATGATCACTGTTCTGGTAATAAATATTTTAAATATATTGTTTTTGATCTCTAACATTTGTTAGAATATTTGTTAAAGGTATTTTAAGGGAGGTGTATATTAATTATTTTGGTCACACATTTGAATGTTTACTTGTTACAATGTAATTACACAAAGGAGTACTGAGCAATGTTAATTAACAACATGTACTTACTATAGGTTTAGAGTTAAGTTTATTCTTAGTTACATGTAATTATGCATGATTTACTGTTAGTACTATAGCAAATACATGTTAAATGTGTAACTATGTTGTATTAAACTAAAGTCTTACTTTACATTTTGATTATTTTTATCCAGAAAACTGTTCAAGGTTTACTGTTGCTTGCTACAAATTTGCTGCAAACTGTTTTTAACAAAACTGATTTGGAAATTAACTTGCAACAAATTTGCCAGAGAGATGTGCCAGAACACTATATTTTTTTGTGTAATTTGGTGTGCCGTCAAGTTATTTTAGATTTGGAACATGAATGTTGAGTCATGTGATGCCTTTTAGTTTCGTGATTAAATATAACACTGAAATACACCTCAATCTTGGAACATGTGATAGACTTTCCTTCTGTGCAGTGCTAGAGAATGATTCAGATTGCACTCATGACATTTAAATCACTCTACAATCCCTCTCGATTTAGGCTACAGTAATTATTATTTTCAGACCTGAACATGGCAATCAGTTACAATTACAACGTGTCAGAGATCAGACGTAAGCAATAACTCTGATTGGTTCATCTATTTCGAACCACAGTGACATTGCTATCCAAAACAACAGTAAAATCACAGGAGCGTCACATCATCACCACTCTGTATCTATGGCAACTGTTCAGCTGAATGAGCAGTAGTGATCCAGCCTGCTTTACGGATTCTCAGTCGCCCCTCTCTCTGCAGTAGTCTTCCTAATGGCTTTTTTTTTTTTTTTTTTTGAGAGGGAGAGAGAATGATGCTCTCCGATTCCGATCTGAGGCCAGTTCCGCGGTCAGATTCCTAATGAATACAGCCAGTGTTTAGGTGCAGGAAGCTGGTCATGGATCAGCACAAAGAGGCACTAATGGCCAGAGTTAAAGCAGCTCTTATTACAGCAAGATTAAAGTCTCGTATTAGAGTCATGAAATGATCCTTTACATTCCGTATTGGCTTCCTCTATGACTGCTATATCATGTCTGATTGGCTCTAAGCAGCACTTACTTCCACAGTCCGAGCAGGTGGCCAGCACTGGCACCAGCAGCCTCTCAAATGCAGCTGTGTCTCCAAGCATGGAGAAAAACCATTGACTAATTTAGTGTGATGACAGATAGGAGTTAAAGCTACAGTACTTAAGATCTGACACTCTGAAGAGTCCCATTGCTGATACTGATTGACAGGAATGTTGAATATTAACATGGTTATGATTGAGCATTGCCTCTGGGTCTTAATTTACTGAGGCATCCACCTGTGATTTTTTTCTTCCCATTTTCTATAATTGCAGATACAGGAGTTCTAGAATGCAAACATCTCTTGATTGCATGCAGCTGAAGTGCAGACGGTTCCTCGTTTTTGAATCAGCAAATGTTTGCGTTCTAATTTTTTGGGGTTAGGGTGTATAGAGGCGCAAAGGTTGTAATCATAGGTCTGGGTCACAGCAATTGTTTGCTTACATTTTGCAATCCTAATTAAAACACTTTCACACTATAAACTGTGCACAATATTAACTCTAGTTTACTGTATCATATTTGATACACAAATTGCAAAAGCTTCCAAATTATCAACATGACCAAAACTTTGCTTTGTCCAGGTATGTGTAACGTTGTGACATCCATAGACGAGACCACACAACGTGGTGGAGTGAACATGGGACTTAAGTAGTGGTGTGCTGATGAGTGCTAACTATGGTGATGGCTTTCAGGTGTAGGTGATTGATGATGGTGTACCGGTGAGGAACAGAAGGGATGCTGGGAAATGGAGTGCAGGGAAGGTGACTGAGCTGGTGACTGTGACAGTACTCCCCCCTCCCAGAAGGCGCGTCCTCGCGCCATGGATAGATAGCCGGGGAGGGAGGGAGGGCGTCCTGGAGTCATGATGGGTGATCCAGGTGATACAGGGTAGGTCGTCTCCAGGACGGTACTGGCTGATCGGGGCACCATGGTGGATCATGGAGCTTGGAAAGCCATGGCGGTGCTGGCCATTCGGGAGGCCATAGTGGTGCAGGCCATTCGGCCTTGGCCCAGACCCCAGGCCCGGCCACCAAGGTCGGGGACGGATAGCCCCCCCAAAAAAAGTTCTTAAGCGAGACTCTGGGTCTTTGGGCTAGAGAAGACTCTTGAGCGGGCTCAGGGACTGGAGTGGGCTCATGGACTAGAGCGGGTTAATGGACTGGATCTGACACAGGGACTGAAGTGGAGTCCGGATCTAACTCGGGGACTGGAGCGGAGTCCGGAGCTGACTCGGGGACTGGAGAGGAGTCCGGAGCTGACTCGGGGACCGGAGAGGAGTCCGGAGCTGACTCGGGGACCGGAGAGGAGTCCGGAGCTGACTCGGGGACCGGAGAGGAGTCCGGAGCTGACTCGGGGACTGGAGAGGAGTCTGGAGCTGACTCGGGGACTGGTGCCGATGTGTGTGTTGCCCAGACACACATAAATGCTAATGCCATGATAGGTACTAAAAGGTCCTCTGGGCTAGGAGTGAACCCAGGAATAGGAGCGGGCTCTGGGGTGAGATCCATCCCTGCACTTGGGACGAAGGAAGGAGTCGCCTCTAGACTCTGGACTCGGGACGAAGGAAGGAGTCGCCTCTGGACTCGGGACTCGGGACGAAGGAGAGAGTCGCCTCTGGACTCGGGACTCGGGACGAAGGAGAGAGTCGCCTCTGGACTCGGGACTCGGGACGAAGGAGAGAGTCGCCTCTGGACTCGGGACTCGGGACGAAGGAGAGAGTCGCCTCTGGACTCGGGACTCGGGACGAAGGAGAGAGTCGCCTCTGGACTCGGGACTCGGGACGAAGGAGAGAGTCGCCTCTGGACTCGGGACTCGGGACGAAGGAGAGAGTCGCCTCTGGACTCGGGACTCGGGACGAAGGAGAGAGTCGCCTCTGGACTCGGGACTCGGGACGAAGGAGAGAGTCGCCTCTGGACTCGGGACTCGGGACGAAGGAGAGAGTCGCCTCTGGACTCGGGACTCGGGACGAAGGAGAGAGTCGCCTCTGGACTCGGGACTCGGGACGAAGGAGAGAGTCGCCTCTGGACTCGGGACTCGGGACGAAGGAGAGAGTCGCCTCTGGACTCGGGACTCGGGACGAAGGAGAGAGTCGCCTCTGGACTCGGGACTCGGGACGAAGGAGAGAGTCGCCTCTGGACTCGGGACTCGGGACGAAGGAGAGAGTCGCCTCTGGACTCGGGACTCGGGACGAGAGTCGCCTCTGGGCTCGGGACGCAGGAGAGAGTCGCCTCTGGGCTCGGGACGCAGGAGAGAGTCGCCTCTGGGCTCGGGACGCAGGAGAGAGTCGCCTCTGGGCTCGGGACGCAGGAGAGAGTCGCCTCTGGGCTCGGGACGAAGGAGAGAGTCGCCTCTGGGCTTGGGACGAAAGAGAGAGTCGCCTCTGGACTCGGGACGAAGGAGAGAGTCGCCTCAGGACTGTAGTAAGGCACTGGACTGAGGTCAGGGACAGGATCCTGGATGAGGAAGAGATTTATAGCTGTGGCGGCGGCCATCTTAACTGAGAGTTCAGGCGTGGCGGCGGCCATATTGACCGAGGGCTCAGGCGTGGCGGCGGCCATCTTGACCGAGGGCTCAGGTGTGGCGGCGGCCATCTTGACTGAGGGCTCAGGCGTGGTAATAGAGGTATGTCTCTTTGCAGGAATGGAATCAACGATGGATGGAGAACAAATACAAATATGGAGAACAAATATGGATGGAAATACAGGTGCTGGTCATATAATTAGAATATCATCAAAAAGTTGATTTATTTCACTAATTCCATTCAAAAAGTGAAACTTGTATATTATATTCATTCATTACACACAGACTGATATATTTCAAATGTTTATTTCTTTTAATTTTGATGATTATAACTGACAACTAAGGAAAATCCCAAATTCAGTATCTCAGAAAATTAGAATATTGTGAAAAGGTTCAATATTGAAGACAGCTGGTGCCACACTCTAATCAGCTAATTAACTCAAAATACCTGCAAAGGCCTTTAAATGGTCTCTCAGTCTAGTTCTGTAGGCTACACAATCATGGGGAAGACTTCTGACTTGACAGTTGTCCAAAAGACAACTATTGACACCTTGCACAAGGAGGGCAAGACACAAAAGGTCATTGCAAAAGAGGCTGGCTGTTCACAGAGCTCTGTGTTCAAGCACATTAATAGAGAGGCGAAGGGAAGGAAAAGATGTGGTAGGAAAAAAGTGTACAAGCAATAGGGATAACCGCACCCTGGAGAGGATTGTGAAACAAAACCCATTAAAAAATGTGGGGGAGATTCACAAAGAGTGGACTGCAGCTGGAGTCAGTGCTTCAGGAACCACTACGAACAGACGTATGCAAGACATGGGTTTCAGCTGTTGCATTCCTTGTGTCAAGCCACTCTTGAACAACAGACAGCGTCTCGTCTCGTCTAAAGACAAAAAGGACTGGACTGCTGCTGAGTGGTCCAAAGTTATGTTCTATAATTAAAGTAAATTTTGCATTTCCTTTGGAAATCAGGGTCCCAGAGTCTGGAGGAAGAGAGGAGAGGCACACAATCCATGTTGCTTGAGGTCCAGTGTAAAGTTTCCACAGTCAGTGATGGTTTGGGGTGCCATGTCATCTGCTGGTGTTGGTCCACTGTGCTTTCTGAGGTCCAAGGTCAACGCAGCCATATACCAGGAAGTTTGAGAGCACTTCATGCTTCCTGCTGCTGACAACTTTATGGAGATGCAAATTTCATTTTCCAACAGGACTTGGCACCTGCACACAGTGCCAAAGCTACCAGTACCTGGTTTAAGGACCATGGTATCCCTGTTCTTAATTGGCCAGCAAACTCGCCTGACCTTAACCCCATAGAAAATCTATGGGGTATTGTGAAGAGGAAGATGCGATATGCCAGACCCAACAATGCAGAAGAGCTGAAGGCCACTATCAGAGCAACCTGGGCTCTTATAACACCTGAGCAGTGCCACAGACTGATCGACTCCATGCCACGCCGCATTGCTGCAGTAATTCAGGCAAAAGGAGCCCCAACTAAGTATTGAGTGCTGTACATGATGAGCATGTACTTTTCAGTTGGCCAAGATTTCTAAAAATCCTTTCTTTGTATTGGTCTTAATATTCTAATTTTCTGAGATACTGAATTTGGGATTTTCCTTAGTTGTCAGTTATAATCATCAAAATGAAAAGAAAAACATTTGAAATATATCAGTCTGTGTGTAATGAATGAATATAATATACAAGTTTCACTTTTTGAACGGAATGGAATTAGTAAAAATAAATCAACTTTTTGATGATATTCTAATTATATGACCAGCACCTGTATAATGTTAAAATCTGAGTGTCAAATATGATATATCAGGCTTTTAAAGAACATTTATTTGTACATTTCCTCAATCATCACTCTATTGCATTATATGTTTTGCCCCCAACAATAAAAAACTACAAAGCTTTGATCAGTTTGGGCCTCTCAATAAAACTCTGTTTTTTCCTCCTCAAATATGAGCTCCATATTCTCCTAATTTATGAGCCATAAAAGCCTGATGTATCAAATGTGATATTCAACAAAAAATACACATATGCAAACTTTGCCCATTGGCATAAAGAACTTTTAATAGCTCTCTTTACTGCCTCTTTACAATTCTGACCAAATCACATTATTACTAGTGGTGTAACGGATCGCAAAACTCACATTTCGGATCATATTAGAGTTTTTGAGTCACAAAATAAATAAATAAATAACATTTAACTTAAAAAACACTTTAAGTACTTTGATACCACAGCAAAAACTCCTAACTAATAAAATTCAAACATCATTAAAGACAAGTAAACAGAAAGTAAAAATAAGAATACACAAATTAAAAATACTAAATACTATAGAACAGTTACAAATAAAGTTAGGTCTAACAGTAGTATTCATGTATAGAAATGTAATAATATAAATATAATTGTGATTACATTGTTAAAGTTGTTTTGCTGTGAGACAATTAATGACTAGTTATTTTTAAGCTGCCATCTGTCACTAAATGCATAGAACCAATGCGCGAATGCACGACCGAACTCACGGAACCAATATGATAAAACACATCCGATCTCTTTCTCAAGTTATCTAAACTGTTTAGGTTCACTTAAGACTTTATAACCGACTGTATACAAGAATACTTGTCGAGACGGGGATCGATTTTGTGATTATTTTGGGTTTATGTGTCCGCTCAAGTTCAAGGAGTTGCGAAACAGAGCTCTATTATGTGTTCGCGCACCATCTGAAAGGCTCCTCTGTGAGTGCGCATGCTGTGAGTGTGTGCACAGAAAACAAGGTGCAATTGCAAAATGTGCCTCTTCTTGCATTTGAATTGTTTAAAAACGCTTGAGTGTTTTAAATTGGTAAGACTTACAAACACGCGCAAATAAACTTTCACTATATAATGGCTAAATGCAGTTAATCCGCGAATCACGTGCGCTCTGAACTGTGGGGCCTGGTTTGTACGGGTCAACCGTGATCCGTTACACCCCTAATTATTACTGTTGCTTAAACATGTTATGACTGCTAATGTCTGTTTTAGTTAGCTTACATACTAGCATAGCGTACAGATAGACGATTAGCCTGATAGATTCGCTTATAAACAACGCATTTGCACTTTCTCTATCATGATTTCACAATAATCTTTCAAACTATGC
This sequence comes from Elopichthys bambusa, assembly GCA_037101425.1. NCBI lineage: Eukaryota > Metazoa > Chordata > Actinopteri > Cypriniformes > Xenocyprididae > Elopichthys > Elopichthys bambusa. Next base: position 6,476,669 of record CM074434.1, read on the forward strand.
TTTCTCACTGCTTTCTTAGCATCCACTTTTTCAGCATCCTTTGTTCTGGAAGTAATTTTTTTTTATTTTCCCATAGTGATTTTATAAATGTCTTCATTAAAGAATTACAAGCCATGAATCAAACTGTCAGACACAGACGGGAACAAGAGGGTAAGTCAACAACAGGTAGTTTATTAGAACAGAGGCACGAACACAGGATAAGCACTGGCAGGTAAATAGCAGTAATGAGCATGTTGATAAAGTCACTTAGCTGAGGAGTTAACACAGTTCTCTTTTGCAGGTGTGGATTGGACGAAAGAGCACAGGACACAGACGAAGGAGTGGAAACACGGGAACATCAGGTAAGCAAATGGGTAAGGAGTCCAGGTAAGCGAAAACAAGACCAGACACTGAAGTGCAGGGAGTGTGAGTCTATATAGTGCTGGTGTGATGAGGTGCAGGTGCAGATGATCAGTATTCCGGTGATTGTGAACGAGTGGGTGGAGCGTGGAGATCCGGTGACGATGTGTTGTTGTTAGTCATTGGAACTGACTCCATGACACAAACTAACAAGCTATGATCTGAATCACAACATTACATCTTTGATTTGAAAAGAAAAAAGTATTTGATAATTGAACAAAAATACAAAGGTACAAGACTGTGTACTTAACGGCTTTAATAAGGGGAAATAACTCCAAAAAAAAAAAAAAAAAAAAAAAGAGTGCTGCTGGGGTGTAAAATCTTATCCTGCTGCTCTTTGGATGAGGGATAATTTTACACATTGAAAAACTCAAAGATAAAGAAATAAAAAGCCTTTATTCGCTCATGGCTTAAATAATTTAAAAACAATTACAACCAACCACACACAGACACACTATGGCTAATAAACCTTCATCAGGGTGTGGGCAATAAACACACTGACAGTCCTCTTATAGTGTGATCAATTTGTCATATGACATGGTCACCTTCAAATCATATGGTATCAAGAGAGAGGAAGTAAAGAATAAAACATATATTCATACCAACACAATGTACCAATGTACCATCTCAATATATAATCCTCCCATGTAGAATCATCCACATGGACACTCCAACCAGTGAACAACAAATGAAGTATTGCAATTAATAAATGATTTTACATTAAATTCGCAGCCAGATGTTACATCTACAAAATATTTGTCTTAACCATATTATCACAATGATTGCAATTACCACATCTGTAATTTCCTGCCTTAGGACACAGCCAGGTACTTGATTTAATAGAAGGAAGATGACAACACACCACTTTGTTTGTTTTCATTTCTTAGTGTGAGTTCGTAGTTAAAACCAAGACAATTTTCCAAATTAATTTTAATAAATTATTTAGTAAAGAAAAACGCATGTTGCTGGTTACATGTTTACTGGTATACAGTAAAATCCTCAGTGTTAAACAAACACTGCTGAGTTTTCATATGGTCCCAATCTATAGAGAGTAAAAGTAACACTAAAGCAATGTTGCAGTTAGTGAAATAAAGTAGATTCAATCTACAAGTGACGATTGAGCATTAGTAATGATGCGGTTAACAAGCAGAATCACTGAAGATAAGAGGAACAACAAGAACAGAAAAAAGAGAAGAGATGAGCAGAAACACAACAACTCTAACCGACTTACAGCCTCACAGCCTTAGATGAAATCAACTGCACATAAAATCAGTATCTCACCAGAAAATGATTAAACAACTCCAAAAACAGCATTACCATATTCACTTATTACGAACCAGTTTGGCTTTATTTCTTAAATATGGCACATAGCACAAAGGTTGTTGAAGTCTTGTGTTCCCTTTAGTTGGGCACTTGGCCATTGACTTTGGTTGAATTAATTCTCTTTCAGCAGTTGTTGAAAGTGCATGCTGAAAGTGTATGCTCCTGACTGTACTGACATACCTTTTACTATGTGCATTTTTTGTAAACTATGTGCACTTTTTGACAGCTGGATATGTGACTTCCCAAATAAGTAGAGGCAGCAAAAGAAATTACAAAGTTATAATCATATAATTTAATAAATCATGTTTTGTTTTGTTTTACCTTTACATCATTAATGTGTAGCATGTAGAAATATGCAAGCAAAAACAATGCTTGTCCCCAAAACACAGTTGCATACAGAAAACTGGCCTACTCACACTACTCAATCCTGCAAGACCATACTGGTGAACCAGCTTCACCAGCTCCATTTTGAACAGTACCAGCTTGAGAACAGCATAAATATTCTGGTCCACCAGCTAGACCAGCACTATACCAGCCTACCAGCCTTGGTTTGTGCTGGATTTTTCAGCAGGGAATTGGAACTTCTCTGAGTTTCCTCAGGCTCAGAAGTTTTGAGGGGGATTATAGATTATTATATAATTTGCACTGTAAAATACAAAATAAATGTAGGTATATTATTGTACTATACACTGCAGTAGTAAAATGACAATACTTATATCTTAATATGTTCACCTGTAAGAGTTCAACCCTCAAGCTTTTTATTTACGTTTCTGTGACAACAGGCTTACAGTGCTTCTCATTACAAATCTAGTGAAATGCTGTAATCATTGTGCCCATAAAAATGTTGGAGATTATGTGAATGTGACAAAGTGTAACCAGTGCACATTTGGATTCTGTTATTAAACCTTGTATTAGAAAGTTACTCATCTCCATCTTTGTCTGCCTGCCTACACACGTTACATTACAGAAGACCAGACCTAAAACAATGATCCTGGCTGAGGACCGTCTGTGGAGCTTGCGGCAAAATGGTCTGACGCCTCCCTTAGTGTGTGTTTTCGGACTGGATGGCCAGCCCCCTCTGAAACACACTGGGCCCCGCTAGCTCACCCCACGCCGGTGCCCTCCACATACCGCTCCAATGGTTCCATCCATTCCTACCCACCTGTGTTTCCCCTTGTCCAAAAATGGGTTTTCTACAGCGCTGACCTGGGGCCAAAGTTGCAGACCCGACGTTTACATCTGTCAGGTCAAGTCCGCCTCCCTTCCTCCGTCTGTAGCTCCTAAGGCCATCCCAGTCCTCAGCCCAGTGAAGACGCAGGCCGCAGGCCGCTGCCCTTCCAGAGTCTCGTCCCGACATGGCCCCCATTCCAGAGCTTCGTCCCAAGATGGCCATCATTCCAGAGACTCGTCCCAAAATGGCTACCATTCCAGAGCCTATTCCAGATACTATTCTTCCTGTCATGGCCGCTGCCATTCCAGAGTCTCGTTCCAAGATGGTCGCCACCCTTTCTAGAGTCTCTTCCCGACATGGCCGCCGTCTGCTGCCTTTGGGGGATGCATTCCAAGGTAGTAAGGCATCAAGGCACGTCCAAAACGAGTGCTAGCTTTACTTCCTGTCTGCTGAGATACCTTCATCTAATGGATCTTGTCACAGTGTTTCTTGGGAGTGGGGAGGCGTTAAAGAGTGCAAACCAGCACAAACCCTTCACACCCACCCCCTACTAATCATTGGATGAATCCGATCGCCACAAACAATAACGCTATCTATCAGAATGAGATAACACGAAGGTTAAGGTTAGGGAGTAGTGTTTGTTTCAGCGTTTAATTGCAATCAGCACTCACTAACATGACCAATATATCCAGGAAGATGTCTGCTCCTAATTCATGCTTAATTCATGTACAAATGTACTGTAACTGCAGCTATTTTGCATCTCCTACAGTTATTGACTGTACTGAACATGGCCTCATAGGACATCAGTGTAAATATTACAGTAATATTGTTGCAGTGTTTTTTGTTTTTTTTGTTCCTTGGCCGATTGTTGTACATTCATTGTAATGGACTATATTTAATGGTCTTTCAATATTTCATGTCCACATATTTATTAATTCGATTAATAAGGGGGAAATGTACAGTATTTCTTACTATGAGTGATTTTAATGTAATTTTAGCTTTCATTTTATTACTATTATTATTTACAATAAATGAAATCGATCATCTTTTGATCATTTGTCCTTCAAAGTTTTTTTTTTTTTTTTGTGCTGTTTTGGGGACTGATTTGGTATAGCAATACTACAAAAGCGTCCTGACTGTATGAATCTAACAGATGTATAATTCAGCAGAAATGAAAAATAGACAGCTGCCATAACTTTTATTATTATGTGTTTTAATGTCAAATGTGGGTAAGTAGATTTTAAACTACTGTTGTATTTAATTTATGTTTTGTCTAGTAATAAATGGTCTTTGTACAAGTTTAATGTTAATTTTGTATTGATTACCAACATGAAATCAATAGCTTTTGTTGTTGTATTTATCACATACCAACGTTATAATTACAAGTTATTACGAAAAATATATGTCTTTGTACTTCAAGCTCAATTGTATACTACTTCAATTCGCTGTACTTAAATTTAACTGACACAGGTATTGACTGGCGTGTCTGAAGCAAAATTTTAAGCCTTTAAATATTTTTTTATAACTGAGCAGAGGACAAAGAGTGTTAATTATCCCTGCTTTCCCCTACTATACTAATTGTCAAAATTGGGCAAGAGTTATATAAACTTCATTTTAATCAACTTTTGAGGTCCCTGTAGGACATTTGTCTACTATCCCTCAGCATGAAAAGATAGCAAAAATATTAGCGAAATGAAATGTGCCATTTTTTACCAAATGATCCGCCTCATTTGAATACCAAAAGACAAACTGTGTAGTTTCACCTCTTTCATTTTGAACAAACTAGCAGTGAGTGGAAAAGTATGCAGAGCATGAAAAGAATATTAACTCCCAAATTCCTACAGAGCAATTCCATCCATTAAAGGCTGATTCTCTGTTTTGTTTTCATCACCAAAGAGAAAGACTTGAAAGCAACTCATCTCTGCAGGGTTGACTGGCTGTTTCTATTAGTTTTTCCCTAGTGTAGGGAGAGATTAGGTGGCTTGCAACCATACTGTCGAGAACATTTTCATGCTGGGCTAATTCTCAATAAATTCACATCGAAAATTAATCTCCAGTGCCAGCCCACCATAGAAATTGCCTCTCCAAGAGCCCTCTACTGAGCAGAACTAAAATCATATTCATAACTAAAATTGCTGACTCTTTGTTAAAGACCAGAACACTGTAGGTGCAATATTTTTATTTATTTATTTTGTCTTTGAATCCATGGAGTATGCACACGCATAAAGTAAATAAGCCTTGACACTTTATGTATAAATAATCTTCATGATGTTGTAGCAAATTAGCTCAAAAAGTAAATATGTATAATTAACAGGTTATAATTACTTAGAGATAATTAGATCAGCTTTCAGAATTAACTGTAACCAAATTAAAGTTACAATTGATTAATCTATTTGCCCACCGAGCAGGCAGTAGAGTCTTCTGTTAACTCTAAGGAAAGTTATTCTCCTGGCCAAGAAGGATAATTTTCTTACTGTACATAGTACTAACAGTACTCAAATATGTAGCAAGATCGAAACATTTAAGTGACTTTGATTTGTGAGTTGCAAACACAGAGACAAACAAGCGTGGGTTTATAAAGGGTTTAAAAGATGAAACTATGGGGAACATACAACAAAAACTAAACAAAACACATACATACAGATTTAAAGGAAGAAAGAAAGAAAGAAAGAAAGAAAGAAAGAAAGAAAGAAAGAAAGAAAGAAGAAGGACAAGAATCTGGATGTATGTAGAGCATGGAGATTCTGGATTAGGAGTGAGCTGGAAGCTTTTGTCGAGTCCTTCCGAGGATCGGATGGTTTGCGGGAATTGACTGAAGGTAAAACTGCCAGAAGTCCCGACTCAGGTAAGTACCGGTTTCAAGGGGATAGGCATCTGTCTCAATGGAATGAGCTTCAGTGTGTTCTGGTTGAGGTCTTTTAAGCCTCCACCTGTCATATCCATTTCTGGTAAACCAATGCTGAGGTGCGAATTTTGAGTGAAAGAATGTTCCTTTGTCTCATTCGACACCTTATTTGCATGTTTATGGTGGTCTGGAGGATTTGTGCAGTATTAAACCAAAGTGTAGTTAAAAGAGTATGATGCAAGTTAAAGTAGCATACTATATACACTATTATTTAGGAAATTAGAAGATGATCATTTTGATACAAGACATGACAGGGTTTGGAAAACATTAAAGCAGTGATGTATTCAGAAATCTTGATATAAGCATTTGGAGTTGCACTAACATAACTACAGAGGTTAATACAACATAAAGACATGCGTACAAAACAGAAATATACTATATACATTTTGGGACAGTTTGATTGTGGGTTAAATGGAGCCAATGTTCTTTCCTATGTTTTGCGAGTTTGTTCTCGTTCATCCACCTGGAATTCCTTTGAAGCTCAAAGAGAGGTCTGAAAACTGTAGTATTTGAGGACGAACAAACCCAAATGAATCTTCCGTTCAAACATAATTCCATACAAAACTCTTTTCAACACTCCAGATCCCAAATCAACATGCAGGACCCAAAATCAGAGAATCTTTCATTTCAGTCTACAAAACTGCCAGCTAAGTACTTTATGTCCATGCATGCTTCCTAGCTAAGGAAGAACGTTGTCAACTTGGGGCAATAAACCCAAGACTAACGGTCGAAAAGACAACACATTGTGACTCACAGCTCGAACCCCACCAAGATAACAGCAGAGGTTGTTTATTCCCTGAAACATAGATACAAATCAGGCCTTCTTCTTCTGAGTGACCTCTGAGTGACACAGAGTTGAAATCCACAAGAAAAAACCACAGAGACTGTTTCTTTTAATATATATATATAAACTGCTTAAAATCGTCCAAAACTATTCTAAACGGACTTGTAATCAAACATAGTTCAACTGCACAATTCTATATTATGTCTAAAACTTATACTTGTAACTATTATGCTCAGATCACTCACAATTCATGTAATTGTTATTATTGAGTGGTTGATTGAAAGTGTGCCTTGTTTGGTATGAGTGTAAATCTCTGTTCATAACTTAAATTTTGGCTTGAATGAAATCTGCGTAAAATGTATATTATTTTTAGAGAAATCATGTCTAAACTGTGCTCTCTGTACTCTCTGGTGAGAGCAGAACAGTTAAGTGACCACAGATAACATATAATTTATGGTCAGAGGTGGAGAAAAGCCACCTCTAAAACAAAGATGATACCTAATTGGTCAGAATTCCTAAAAGAAGTTGGACAAACACCTCAGTTTAAAAAAATTCAGTACACGATCAGACAAGAAGACAATTTAGAAAAAGAAGACAGAGCAGATGACGAGACAATGACAAGAAAGATTGAGGCAGATCAAGATCAGATGAAAATGGGTTAACAACTTCATTCAAGCCATCCAACTACTCTCGTCTCACTTAATTTCCTTTCTTTTACTTAGTTTCCTTTCTTTCCGTTCCGTGTTCTAAGTTAAGTTTTGTTGCAAAGTTTAATCAATGACTCTACAGTCTTTGCCCGCCTCAAAACTTCAAACTTCAGCCACAAGGGAGACTCCATCCTCTGCTAGCACACCAGAACGTGATTGGCTTCCCACGACATCAATTTGGACATGAAAATACCTGCAGCAAATCAAAAGAACCTGGGAAACACCCTTATCCAAACCAAAGAAGCTGACAAGGGAATCCACATTTAAAGACACAAACGACAAATGCAAGTACCTCCAAGATACCTCCAAACTGGAGCATTGATATAAAATCTAATAACCCTGCCTAAGAAGCGACAGAAGGGTTAAATTAATGATTGATGGTTCGTTCAGATCAGGTCTTATGAAGTGCATATACTGCTAGAAATTTGTGTTTTCATCATTTCACTCTTTTAAACTCATTCTTTCCTCACTTCCTTTCTTTCTGCAACTGGTGTGAATGTGTGTGTTTGTGTTAGATATTAGTTTATGTGTTAGAATAGTCAATAAAGTCTTTTTAATGAGAAATGCCTTGTGTTATGTGCTTACGAATTTATATATGCCGATCTATATTACCTTGCTAATAAATAGTTTCACTAGTTTGGATATTCATATCCACTACAGAGCTGATAGTTACGTCTGATAGTTACGATCAACTGAGCACTGGACGATTCATTTGCTCTGTCGTAAAATAAGTGACCCTTTTAAAATTCCCTATAAATTAATTAATAATTCCCTTTGAACTAACCTGTGTCCTGGCTAGTGTCATCAATGATAGCAAAAGGTGATAGCGGCCTTCGATGGACTGTTGGTTCCAGACTTTTTGGAGTGCTTATTTTTTGGAGTCAAATTATGCCTTGCTTTAGTAGGAAATACATCTTTTAGTCATAATAGTGCTGACTTGTATTGTTCCCGGGTGCAAGAATTCAAAGAGTAAAACGTGTAGTGGGAGTGAGTTACTTTCAGTTTCCAATGAAGGACCCAGTGCGCTGTAGCAGGCTGTGGCTAAAGGTTGCAAAGAATCGTAAATACAGAGAGAATGCTGCAACAGGAAATCTGAAAAACCTCTGTGTTTGTAGTCAACATTTCAAACTTGATGACAACGAACAGTGTTTTAGGCCAAATGGAGCGGAACAACTGAAAGAAACTGTTGCTCTGTCAGTTCAAACCGACACCTGAAGCAAAATGTCATAGTGTAGGTAAGAAAGCTGTTGCCATATAGTGTTCCATTTTTACCATAATGCTGTTTAAAAAGTAGGCATAGTATGATACAATTTTTCAGTGATAAACACACCCTTACAATAACTGTGAAATGAAAGATCCTCTGTCAATCTGACTGTCCGTGGGTGGGGATACAAAAATGCGGAAGTATAATCTGTAGTATTCACAAAAGTGAGCTGTGTCCAAAATCGCCACCTATACCCCTAAATAGGGCCCTATTTGAAGGGACAGCCAGGGGGAGGCACAGAGGGGCACACCGGCCATTTTGACCTTCAGTGTAATGTTAATGTACAATGTTAAATACATGAATTACATGTGTTTTTGTTTCATGTTCCACAGTTACATGCACCACAGTTTTTAACTGCTATGCATTGTTTCTGTTTATGTAATAAAATTTGTAATAATAATTAAAAAAACATGAATAACCCCGATTCATGGGCGATTTCGAACACACCTCTGGAGCTGTCAAAAGTTTTGTGTCATCCAGTGAATTTTTGCTGACAAATAAACGTCAATTTCTCAGACAGAGAGAACATTGTGAGAACATTGTGCATTTACATATAGGCCTACTAACGCCATTTTAACAATACAAAGCAGGTTGAAAATTGACAAAATTACACTTTAACCATCCAAAAATTAAAAACACTAATAGTGGAAGTAAATATGTGACCCTGGACCACAAAACCAGTCATAAGGGTCAATTTTTTAAAACTGAGATTTATACATCAATAAATAAGCTTTCCATTGATGTATGGTTTGTTAGGATAGGACAATATTTGGCTGAGATACAACTATTTGAAAATCTGGAATCTGAGGGTGCAAAAAAATCAAAATATTTAGAAAATCGCTTTTAAAGTTATGAAGTCCTTAGCAACCCATATCCACTCACAAAAATATATATTTTTTATATATTTACAGTACGAAATTTACAAAATATCTTCATGGAACATGATCTTTACTTAACATCCTAATGATTTTTGGCATAAAAGAAAAATCGATAATTTTGATCCATACAATGTATTGTTGGCTATTGCTACAAATATACCTGTGCGGCTTATGAATGGTTTTGTGGCCCAGGGTCACATATGTGTTCCACAAAAAAAAAAAAAGTTATAATAATTTTAATTATAATAATAATTTGCATTTTAAATTTTAGTTTGCCTTTTTAGCCTTAATATCACTGTTACAGTCCATTTGGGTAGTTCTGACAGTTGACTGGTTAGGACAAATAAACTGTTAAAAACAATAATATACTAACAATGGTCTATCTGATCCATCCAGTCACTAACTGTTGAATTATCACCAATGCTTTAAGTTCCAGGAAGTGCATTATCACATAGTCTGTGGCTACGGTTATCATTAAACGATTTGTACTTAACTTGTACTTAAGCTACTGAGATGCCAGACAGGTAATGTCTTCCCTGCTGTCCTCTGAGACTCGCAGCAGACTGGAACAAAACCATTCAATCTGTAGCCTTCTCATATTATCAAAAACCAATTACTGTAATCAGGTTGTGATGTTGTGATGCATTTAAAATGACTTTTGACAATATATTATGTTGAAAGTAGCACAGAGGATGCCTCTATACCTTAAAGAGACACTGCAGCTACATAATTAAATATAGGTACTTTTATTGTCAGTTTTTGAATTAACAGTCTAACTTTTTAAAAGGACAATATTATTTCCATAACTGTTTTTCTAGGGGCATTTTTTTTTTGTTTTTACAATGACATTTTTTCTAACCATATAAAACAAAGTTTATTTATGTGAAATACTTCAAATGAATTAAATCAAACTGAATTGTAAAAATTAAATTATATTTAAAATCAATTCAACGACAAATACAAACATAGCTGTAAATACTGCACAAGATAATGCAATTTACATTCTGCTATAATACATTTTACCAAATGTTATATTATTCTCAACTGTCTACCATCACAGCAGATTTAATAATCGCTGTTTAAAGTTTTGGATTTATTGGGAGTGTTTTCTTCACATTCTGTGTTTTCAGGGCTGATCATATTTCATTGTCATATTTCATATTACCAACAAACATTCAACAGCACTTCCAAGATAGTGAATATACTGTAGATATCTGGCAGCCACAGTATGATGCCTGTAGAGGCACTTAACCAAGAAATAGAGAAGTCTATTATTGAACATCACGTAATATATTAAATTATTAAAGAAAGAAAGAAGGAAATTACTACAGGGGCATATTCAGTTTACCAAGCCCTAGTTAATTTCTGACCTGGCTAGGTGTCTGACCTCTTGATGACATGGGGGGGCTTTGTATTGCAACCCACCTGAATAATGCAATTAAGTGCTCATAAAAATCTCATAAATCTATAATAGAGAAAATCCTTACAAATAGATTTAAAACAGCAGTATCTTGAGAATAGAGTAATAATTTAAGGCAATTTTTTTTGTGATCAGTTTAATGGCTTTTTAAAACTGTCAGTATGCATTTTCATTATCTTATCAATTTTGTGTAAGTAAATCTTCTGATTACTTATACCAAATAATTCTTGATATTAAAACATTACAAGCAGCATGAAAAATCATGAAAATCGCTTTGTTAGGTTGTAATTGTTCATGTTTAGTGAAATGTATGACACTTGTAGTTTAAAGGGTTAGTTAGCTAAAAGTCATCGTGACTTTGGCAGTTTGATACATGCTCCGAACCACTGATCCGAAACAAAAGATTCGTAAAGCTTCAAAACTTCCTGAAGCAGTGTTTTGAAATTGCCCATCACTAGATACTGTTGAATAAATTTGTTGTTTTGCACACAAAAAGTCGTTGTTGCTCGTCACTTCATAACATTAAGGTTGAACCACTGTAGTCACATGAACTTTTAAATATGTCTTTAGTTCCTTTCTGGGCATTGAAAGTGTTAATTATCTTGCTGTCAAAGGAGGCCTCACTGAGCAATCAGATTTCATCAAAAATGTCTTAATTTGTGTTCCGAAGATCTTACGGGTGTGAAACGACATGAAGGTGAGTAATTAATGACAGAATTTTCATTTTTGGGTGAACTAACCCTTTAAGAACCCAATAGAATTGCCTTTTCAAATGGATTTTAGGAGACATCAGTAGTTCAACCATTTATGACACCTGGAAAGAAGGATTGATCAAAATTTGGAATTCAGTTAATGAGGGAGTCCATGTGAAGTTGAATTGAAATTTGAATGGATCTCATGAGAAAACGTAACTAGCCTATTTGACAAGATGGTAATGTCATATGAATTTGTACAATGTAATTCATACAGAAATGTACTTTTTTTCTTTTCTTTTTTTAGAAAAAGCAAGCATGAAGGTCCACACCAACTCCATCCCAAAACCAAACTGTCTATAGAATAAGCAGATCATACGGAAATGGTAAAACATTCACGAGAGTGTTTCGGAAATCTATCTATCTCTTTGTCAGCAAGGCCTTCAAAACTTGTTCAATGTTTTATCGAAACATTCTCTTATTCTTGACTTTGACCATGTTTATTTGAACCATCTAAAAGTAAGAGCACAGCTATCTTGCGCTCTTCATGCCCACAGCACGGGTGGTGCAAGATGAGTTACACGCTGAAGATGAACGCAACCCTATGAATAACAAAAACCGCTGTTTCCAAAATAGGCTCATTGGAAAATTGTGCATCTACTTCCATTTTTGCAAAACTCCAAAATGTACGTATACATACAATTCACTGCAGTTTCCAGTTGAAATTAACACTAGTGGCTGCAAAACACCAGCAACTTTATTATTGTTCTCAAAAACATTATTTATACATCATTCATGGAACATTTTTTTTCTCAAATGTTTTAGTCGGATGTTCATCTAACATTTTCCAAATGTTACTACTTGTTTCTGAGTTCAAACATGATAGAGCATGATAGAGCATTAACCTTCTAGCCCCACTCACTGGACATTTTATATCACTATCTCTTCTGCGATACATACATCAACCAAAGTATTAAAACATTGCCAGATTCACATTCATCTGTTTCGGATAAAACTGAACACACTTTTAGCACCACTCACTGGACAATTCACTTTGAACGTGTCGCAAAACGTGCCAGAAGCAACATAAAATCCATTTGCACAAATGAGCCTTGGTTTGATGTTTCACTTTGCAAGCACCACTATTGGTCTAATGACAGGATATGAGAAGACCTTTTTGCAGGAACCATTTGCAAGGAAGTGGAACTGTGTTAAAGTGATGAGAGAGCAATTCCCCTAAAATCGCCATATCTGACATTGAGAGGTTGAAATGAAGGATGAAGCTCACTCCAAAAGAGAAACCTACCCTGGGGGTGCGCTCATTAATTAAATTATATAATTACGAAGTGGTGACCCTGGAGTTTGGCTCTCAACACAAAAGATGGCTCGTCTCCTTCTCTGCAAATGGGCTGTGCTCTGTCATTCTTAGTGACAGTAAGCAATTTCTGGATAGTGAGGAAAAGACAGGAGCCAGTGGAGCAATGTATAAATGATGGATCAAGATGGCTGATGTCCTTGAGCTTATAAGCTGGTCTTGGAGAACATGTGGGATGTTGGTAGGAATCACACTTGCACACTGATCTGAGCTCACTTTGGCAGAACCTCTTACAAGCAGGAACTTTAGGGATTGACTTGGAAGAACATGATCCCGCATCAGTGGAATAAAGCTTGCCTGAGGAACAAGCTGTTGCGGTTGCAGGAAGCTGACAGTCTCTTCTCTTGCCAAGAATGAAGGGTAATGAGTGGGCAGGAAACATCTGGGAGAAAGGCAGTAGTCGGGTAAGCCATTGGCTAGGATAAATAAATCATTAGTAGTACCACAGCATTGTTTTCCAATCTCTGAAACGCAGCATGGTTTGTCTAAGTGAAAAAAAAAATGTGCTAAAAGAATACTTTCGTCATTATTTACTCACCCTTATGTTATTCATAACTGATTGACTTACTTTATTCAATGGAAAACAAAATGATCAGAATGTTCACACTGCTTTAATCCAAACTACGATAACATACAGTCATCAGGCTGTCGAGCTCCAAAAAGGACAAAAAGCACTATAAAAGCAGGATATAGGCCAACAACTCATGTTGTCTTGTAAAGCCATTTGATGACTTTGTGTGAGGAACAGATTTTAGAATATGGGCAGATTGTAAACTTTGAACTATCACCATCTGTCTTTGAAACAAATGTTGTTAAAAATTAAATGCTTTATTTATTTATACATCAGTTGTCTTTCAGCAATGCTCTTCAGCACTGATCACCAGTAACCATGGGTTTACTCAAAACCATGATGGTTTTGGGAAAAAACCCATGGTTACTGGTGATCTGTGATGCTGCACCAAGAACAATTAATGAAAAGTATTTTAATAGTTTTAGTTTTAATTTTTAAGTTAACAATAACAACACTGACCAAGGCCCACTAAAAGTAAGAATAAAGTCCTATACGATGTACATCCAAAACCAACATGTCCTCCAACCAATACGCCCATATAGGTCGTTTGTCACTTCCCTAAAGTATGACTCATAGGAGTGTTTACTGAAGTTACGCCCCAAACGACAACAGGACACGTTCGTGTTAATGCATTGTACCCTTTTAACTGCATCATATTTTGGGTTTCACGTAGCTCAAATGGTAGAGCATTGCAATATCATGTGATCATGTAATCGTGGGTTCGATCCCAGGGAACACGTGCTCATGTAGTGTATATGCACTATAAATCACTAAGGGTGTAGTTGTTAAAGTCCCCGTGAACCGGAAGTTGCAAACAACTTTTCTCCAGTGTTGTGACGTATTTCCAAGTGAAACGGAATATTGAATAGAGGGCAGGGTTTTGTTTTAGCGCTCCTCCTCTCCATCTCTCGCTCATAGCAGACTAACGGTCGGAAGGGAGTGGTTTAAGCGTTTTCAACCCAAGCTGTCAAACTGATGTCATTAGAGAAGGGGCACTGTTGCAGAGGGGAGGAGCATTTTCAGATTTTGATTAAATATTACGAAGCCAAACAATTTTTTTTTGTGTGTGGATTGACTTGCACGGATGAATTTTTCACCAAAAAACTAGCAATTTGAGCTAACAAAATAAATAAGGTCAATTTTGATTTCATGTGTACTTTAATAAAAATATGAGAATAGGACAAATGGTGTAAAAAAGTCCACACACTGCATTTAAATGAACACGCATTTTGACGACGGTCATACGTCATTTCATGACGACAGATGTAACACGACACTGTCATTATTTTTTACGCCAGCTAGAGGGCACATGACTTTAAAACGTAAATATAGGTTGTAATAAGGTGCTTGAAAAAAAGACCTGTAGGGTCACTTTGTTTTTTTTTGGAGGACAGTCTGTCCAAAACATAAGCCTTCAGAGCAAGTAAATTGTATATTTGCCTCTTTAGTAGCCATAGTAGCAAAGACGAATGATGTAAAGTTGAAATGTTTCACAGATTTTGACGTGACCACTCAAAGTATAAACTACTATTGTTGGCGTATAACAAGTGAATTGGGTTAAAACAAGAACACAGTTTTGGAATTTTGATCATTTTTACCCCAAACAATCTTCTGGTTATTTATAGACCATCTACATATTAAACAGAGAAAAGAGAATGTATTTTAAGTTCTTCTTTCTTTTTTTGTGGATTAAGGCTATACTGAGGTGTTATTGACTCAATGGGATTTCAATGCTAACATTGAAAAGAGAGTTCAAATGCTAATTCCAGAAACGTCCTTTGTTTTCTCAGAGAGTGGCTCTCTCTTGGTCCAAACAGCTTGGTGTCAGCCTTACAACATGAGCAACGTCAAAAGTGTTTTTTTGTTTTTGTTTTTTTTACCGATCACACATCAAGTGAGATATAAAGAGATAGTTCACCCCAAAATCAGATTCTATCATTGTTCCAGATAAACCCATATGGCTTTCTTTAATCTGTGGAACACAGAAGATATTTAGAAAGCAACATTACACCCATTTGACTTTCATTGTATTGACTGAATCACTTTACAAAATATCTTCTTTTCTGTTCCTTCGTTTGGTAGGTTGATCAGTTGTCCTTTAACTGTCATTAATTCCTATTATGCACAGTTCATTACCCAGCTTCCCCATCTCAATCCTGCCTTGAACTACTGAGCAAATTACATGAATGTGTAATAAAAATAATGTTTCAATGACTTTTAGGCTTTCAAATGTACAAATATGTCGAAGTCTCTGCATAACTAGGTGTTCTTGAATACCTCAGCCTGAGGATATTGTACATTATGTAAGGATTATAAAAATACCTGTAAGTGCTGGGAGAGCACCGCGGTTTAATAGTAGCATAAGCCTTGACACATTTACGTTAGCAAACCAGAGAAAAGACTAAGACTGCCTAAAACCAGAACCTAGTACAGATGCTTTTCATATTCTGATGATTTGATAACACAGACCAGAGCGGAGAGAACATTTGTCTTCGTCTGACAGGATGTTGTAAAGCACCGTATACGCAGAGGCGTTTTTATGATACTGGCATACATCTATGTGCGGAAAGAGCCAAAATCCATCGCTTCAAGGACCCTTTCGAACACACAGAGGAGGGAGGCTGAGCTCAGGCCCCGGGCCAGACGTTAGAGAGTCTTATGATTAAAGAGCTGGACTTCCTGGCACTACTGCATGTGACCTTGGCAATGTCACTCCAGCCATTTGTGCTCTTTCATACTCAAGAGCTCTGCGCTCATCCAAACCTCATTCGCTCTGCAGCTGGGGTCCATTTCCTCATAATTGTTCTCTGAACTGAACTCTTGATCCATCTGTGTGTTCGCTCGCAATTATTAACGCACTGTTATTTTGGAGTTTTGCAGCGGTCAAGACGGATGACCAAACGCTGGCCGAAAATGCTGTAAATCTTCTCCAGTACGCACTTGTGTTGGCCGAACACATAGGAGCGAAGCCAGGCAAGCATGAATGAACCACTGATTGGGTGTCCGCAACACAAGTATCAATGTCAAGTTGCTCTGGAGTGCGAGTAACCGCTAAACAAGACGAAGCGAAGTCCTCCTCTGCTTTGCTTTTGACTGTACAAGTATACTCGTCTCCAGCACCCAGAGGAACGCACCTTATATGCCCCACAGCACAAAGAAAAGGTCTCATCCACTTACTGCCCACACTTTGACTGTATTACACACATCATGTTTATGTGAAACTGCAATACACCAGGCTACTCTCCTGTATTAAAAAGTTCAGGCAAGCTGAAGTGTCAAGATCAAGAGGTCTAAAAGCGTTTGATGAAGTGGAAGAGGCAGTAAATTCAATGAAAGCCCACAGGCCGACAGGGGATGCTTTGAGAAAGCAGCTCTGGTTCTCAGAATGCAAAGACATGCTTTAGCAGCCACATGGATGAGGTTTACCATGAGCTTAATCTATCCTGACAATCATTGTTAGATAAAATAGTAGCCTATATGTCTGCACTGAATGTTTTCCATGCTAACAAGAATAGGCCCTTCAAATGCACAAGGTCTAAACAGCTCAGATGCAACACACTTTCAGAAGGAAACATCACTATTTTTATCCTGCACCACCAAACCACATCACTCTTGTATCTTACTCAAACAGCATTCAAATGTGACACTGGTGGTGGTGTATGCAACAGCTGACACTTTTTTTTGGCATTACTAAAAAAGGATCATTGCCTCATAAAATGTCAGTGACATGGTGTTCATTTAATTGGTCTGAATCTATTCATTTATTTTAAAAATACATTAAAAATGTAATTCATGCATTAAATGACTTAAATATACATCTTTTAGATACATTTTTACTTAATTAACATTTTACTGAATTAATAATTTATACAAATATAAAGTCTTATTTGGGGGGCACAGAGTCAAATGCCGAAAATATGACTTCATAATGAAGGGGGAAAAGAAAAAGAAAGAAAGAAAGAAAGAAAGAAAACCTTAATACTGCAAATAGTTTGGCATAGTCATTTATTTTTAATAGTGTTATTAGAAAAAAGTTTTACAAAATCACTGCTTACTTTTATTAATATCTAATTAACATCTTATTAATATCTAAAAATCTTTTGACAGCCAAATAATATGGTGCAACCAACATGCAGAAACATGCAGAAAAAAATCAAATAAAACAGGAAATTGTTAATAATACTGTAGAGAGAATCCTTGTGGTTGCAATATCAGATTTGACATTTTTATGAAAAGGCAAGATTATAGTTCAGGTAATAAAATGTCATGTGGTGTGACTCGCAAACAAAACAAAACAAAAAAAATAAAAAAAAGTAATAACCTTTGTAAATGATATTTTAAAATAAATATAACGGCTCCTGTCAGTTTTGTGTTTCTTTTCCAAATTCAAATGCCATGTCATGCACGAGACGTCGCAAAGGATGTGACACACGAGTGCAACGGTTAAAGACTCCGGCTAGCGCTTGTTTACATTGATGCTACTGCTGGTAGTTTGAATGGTTAAACTTGCGGTTCAATTCGTCTCTTGGCATGTCAAAAGTGATGGGACTTTTCAGATTTATGGACGTCACCATCTTTAATATTACGTTGGTCACTGGCGTATGGTTTCTAGTAAGAGAGTACGGGCTTGACTCTCGCTGCACATTCATACAGTTGCTGTGTGAACTGGACATTTCGAGACTCACACCTGTAAGTAAATGCGGTTGTCAATACCAAAAACTGACAGCGTGAACGTGGCCATAGTTTATTCAGGGCAGTACACGTGATGTTTACACCACATTTTTATTAGTCGTTATAATTTAAACTTTTCTTTTTGATACACTATATTTCGATGGTTCACTTTAGACACTCTACAAGTAACCTTGCAACTACATGTCAACTAACTCTCATTAAGGCCCTTTCACACTGAATGCGACACGATAAAGCAAGGCGAATCACTGACGAATCGAGCTTTCACACCAAACGAGAAATGATGGGTCGCCTTTGGCAATTCCAAATGCATTGCGATGCATTTTTCCTCATGTATGTATCTCGTAGGTTCTCTATGGAGCTATTCACACTGGGCGCGAACATTTGCGGTGCAAAAAAGCGAGGATTTTTTTCCAGACTGTGTGTGGACTTTTTCCCCTGTCGCTCCACGATGAAGCGGGCCATCGAATTCGATTTGAGCTTTAGATCACGTGCCTGGAGCAGCTGCTGTTGAACATAAGGGGAGAGTGGTGGCGCTATTTCGAAAACCAGTATAAACAAAAAGCCGAAGAAAAGTATCCTGGAGGAGAGAAGAGAGTGGATGCTGAGTTCTTGTTATCATTGGTATCTGAGAACAGATTTATTCTCACATGTACTTTATACAGAATATAATTATGTGATCATTGTCCGTTTTCTTCCACGTGCGCGAGTGTTATGAATTTGAGAGCGCGTTAGATAGGATGTAATATGAAGGCAAACAGACATGATTATGACAATATGTTTTACACAGTCATAAAAACTTTTATATTCCATCTCTTTGTATTCCACACTTTGTCATACAGTGCTTTGTGCTGCGAGTCGAAATGGATCAACTTGTCAGGCGCCATTCTGGATTTAGTGGTTCACTTGTACGGTGGCTCTGAATTGTCAAAACACTTTTTAAAAATGCTTGCTAAGTGTAACGACTCAGAAGTGTGTTGATCCACTTGCAGTTTATTCAACAATAAGGGCAGTACAGGAATCAAAAACCAGGTAACAGATAGAGGGTCGAGGCAGGCAGAAGGCAGGGTAAACAGAGACAGGCAAGAGGTCGAGGCAGGCAGCAGACAGTGATAAACAATAGCAGGCAGACAAATAGGTAGGCAGCAAGAATCACAGTCCAGAATAACAATCCAATAGGTAACAGGCAAACAAACAGGAATAAACGCTCAAAAATGATAACCGTGGCTGATCAAGACTTTGCAAAGAGCTGCATGTGAGTGTTTTATAGTGCATGGTTAATGGGAAAATGGCCATCGGGTGCGTGCGCGATCAGTCCCAGGTATGTGGGTGTATGGGAAATGTAGTCTAACTGAAACTAGTACTCGGGAGAGGGCTCCCTCTGGCGGTCCGGGAAATCTGGTGCAGGAGCTTCAATCGTGACACTAAGGATGAGAAAAATGCGAAAAATTGTATGACGGATGAAAGTTTCGGAGGGAGTGTGTAAATGTGATTGATACAATGTGAGGTTGTATTTATTTTTTAACGTGCAAAAATTTCGGATGCAAATTTCGGCGCCGTCATACACCCCATGCAATGCAATGTCAGGCGCGACGCAAGTGTTTTTGCTAGTTTCAGCCCGACGCAGTTATAATTTTCACGTCCAGCGCCCACATTGTTTAAACAGCAAACTCGCACACATAATTTCGCCCATGGGCATGCTGGTCTGAAAATGAAGTGTGTCCAGGTGCATTGTTGGCGTGTTGCTATTTTGAGGCAACTGAAAACGACTGCACCATTGACCAACAAAAACCTGGTCTAAAGTCAATGACTTGTCATGTTGAGGGTGTCTATATTCCGCCATGTAAATAGCAATCCACCATGGTGCAAGCTCACCTAGCTTTTAAAGGGAATGGGAGATGACATGCTTTATTACACGTTACACACCCATGACTCATTAGGAGACTAGGTACAACCCTTTTGGACCATGTGCCTGGTGCGCTGATTCGGACGCCCTAAGTGCACCTACACCATGAGCTTAGATCATTAAAATAGGGCCCTCAGTGTGCAAAGACCTTTAGGGTTAGGTGTTAGGGCTAGAGTTAGTAGAATAAGTTAACAAAGTTGCACAGTTATTTATAGTCAGTGAATGTCTGTTGGAGACCATCAAAATAAAGTGTTAGCAGATATTAAGCAGACAGTCTACCAATACTCTAATGACTGCTAGTTGACATGTAGTTGCAAAGTTACGCATAGTTAGTAGAATGTCTAAAGAGGACCATCAAAATAAATTGTTGCCAAATTGTTGCAAAACCATATGAAATCAACATGAATTCAAAGCACATGGCAATATTAATACTCATGACTCACGACACCCTGACGAAGGCAATACCAGCTGTAACGTGTAGGTGTGCAGTCTGTACGTGTTACCTATTTTTAAGATTTAGCCAAGATTAAATAAAGGCTTTTTTAAAATAGTTTTTTTACATGATTTGAGTGCCTTGGATTATCTATAAGTTTACAAGTTGAATTATCCCTTACATCCAAAGAGCACCGAGACGGAACTTACACCCCGTGCAGCACTTCTTTGGCACTGTTTTGCTTTGAGTAAAACTCATGACTGTTTTATTAAATCTGATATTGTGCACTGTGCAGTAATGTTAGAATATCATCCTAATGAAGCTGTTGAGATAAATGACAGTTGATATGGCAGCTTTTCAACTTCTTATCTAGAATTATTGCCAGAAAGTGGCTATCAACAAATCAAGTTACTATCCTACAGTTCTATTAAACCTGTGTTGATGCTGTGCTGTAACACCCCTCTCAGATACAGCTTGAGTCACTCACTTGCTAATTAAGCACTGAAAGTCAGCACATGCCATCTGCCCACTGCAATTACCATTTCTTGTATCTAGGTTGTGAGGGAAAAATCATAGCTTACACCTGGATAAACTAATTTCCATCCAGTACCTACTCAAGCTAAACATGCCTGAACATCATGCAAATTTTTTTAATGTTATCCTATAAAATTTGTCAAAAACATTTTAATGTTGGCTACTTGTACTTGGCAAGAACATAATTTTAACATCCAGTGGTCATTATTAATGGTACTTATGAAAGCTTGTTTATTGAATTCCGCCTATTGAATTCCGCTTATTGAATTCCGCATGACCTTTTCAACGTGATTACGTAATGCATGGCACAAATTTATTAACATAAATTTACCTCAAGATGCACATCAGTAATGTTTTTTTTCTAGTGAATGTTTATAAAAACTACTTTAATATCCTAACTGAACTAATCCTGGCTTAGTCTAAGCCCTGTCTGTGAAACCGGGCCTTAGCCTTCTAAATATGTTTAAATGCGTAAAATATAACCAATCATGTGATGTACATTATAATTAAGTAGATCATTTTAAATACTTTCAAACAGCAGCCCATTAACTGAGAGCTGGTGAGGGGATTGCCATTAAAAATAAATAAAAACTTATATCCTATCAGTGTGTCCATGTGAGCTGTATCTATGCAAATTGAGGTTTGAAGTGATGCTGAATGGTACATGCCGAAGTGCTTCTTGAATCATCTCGGTTTTAATGCGTTTCTGACAGAAAGATTTTGAAGGATTTCAGATGAGTGCAGCAAAAAGTCATTAAGCCAACTGTCTTTAAAATAATCACAATGGCCAGTTATATATTTAGCTCAGAAGAGATGACATTGAGCAGAGTTCTAAGATATTACTCTTAAAATAAAGCAATAAACTGTGAGAGAATAAACCCCCCTTTTACTATGCTAAAACACTGTAACACAGAATGTTAAGCCGCTTATTGCTTTTATAAAATGGAAGCAAAAGCAATATGCTAAAACACACCAATATTAAAAAAATAGTTTTATGAATAAAACAGTAATATTTAAAGTTAAATATACATTTTATGCATATATATACATTTTATTTATTGTATACTACATAAAATAAATATGATAAAAATGTATTTATTAATAATAATAAAATTAAAGCATTCTTAAACCTATTATGGCATTTTCTTCATTGACATTTGCCAAACTAAAAGTCATTATGACAAACAACTGCTTTTCAAAATCATTAGATGCTTATACAGTCTTTTAGAAACATCAAGCTTGGATTAAAAATCTTTATTTTGAATTTCTGTCAGCAATGCACAAAACCCACGTATTTTCATTCAGAAGCAACTCATAAACTCTAATTTCTTCTAGCAAGAGTCAGGCAGCAATGGCAGAAGTTATCCATGCATGACTTCTGGGTTATGAGGGGAGAGAGAGAAAGAGAGAGAGAGAGAGAGAGAGAAGAGAAGGCTATAGATGAGAGGTTAAAATCCATGTAATCTCAATCCTGCTGTCAAGACTGCACTGACAGGCATGTGTGAGATGAAAGTTCTGAGTCACACACAAGGTGTAACAGTTTCCCCTCAGCAGTAGATGCAGAACATGGCTTCATATGAGGGAGTTTCTCCTTACTAAAGCTGTCATATTGTGCCTCACTGAGTGGGCATGCTTCTCTGAGACACAGATACTCAGCAGAGGCGCCTCAGGAAACATCAGCTGCATTATGAAAACAAGACAGCTGAGCGCAACTATTTGTCAGATGCTTATTTTTATAGACAAATGGCTGAACAAAATTATTATTATTTTTTAATATAGCTTAGTGCTTCTCCACTCAAAAGTGCTTATTCACTTTGAGAGGTAAAATACTGTAGGCAAGAACAATCTGATCTCACGGGAAACGTATGTTACGATGCACATCCTGATTTTGCCGAGTTTTTTTTTTTTTTTGATCCAGGAACAACATTCCTGTCCAAAAATGTATTCTTAACCATATCCCTACCCATAACTTAACCCATTTGTGCCCAAATTTTTCTAAATGGTTTCGTGCATAGTTGTCCCATGTGAACATGTTCAAAATTTATTTTCCCCAGGTTTTTTTTTTTTTTTTTTCTTCTTAAAAATCGTATTTGAATAGTTGCCGGTGGGCAAATATATTGTCAGCCCCCTTTCATTGTCAAATTTGAATAGGAGGAGAACATTTGCCATCTAACTCAAAATAACTGCTTTCAACAGACCAATCTCTATTCATAAACACATTTATTATGTGTAAAAGTCGAAGAATATTCTATGCAAACCCAAAAAAGCTGCATCTAGCTTATAATCTCTTGAAAATGAAAACACAACAAATCCATTTGTTTTAAAGTGGTGGAACACAGTGCAGAACAAAGTGCAGCCCATTAAGTTGTGCCAACAGGGCATTGTGAATCAAAAAGTTAAATGAATAATAATGAAGAAAAATGTGACCCTGGACCACAAAACCAGTTATAAGTCGCACGGGTATATTTGTAGCAATAGAACAATACAACTAGAGACCTTCATGATTATGATTATGTAGATATGTATATGTCAACAAAAAATACTTATTAGTAACATGAAATTTATGTTTCTTTGGGAGAGTTTGCCTTCACCAAGTGAATACCTTTTTTTTTATTCTTGAAATCCTTTATTTGGTTGTTTTCTTGCATGTCATTGAGACATAAATACATACAAAAGGAAAATGACAACTATACACTGTGGCAACTGTAGTTGCCGGTGGGCTGAAATGGGTTAAAATTAGAGAGAAATGATAGATGAATAACACTGATATAGAAGCACCAAATCCTGATTATAAGCCTAAACTTGACAAACTGTAAACATTTCCCTCAAATCTGATTGGTTGATTGGAATGTTGTTACATGTTACATTTGGTAAAATCAGGTTCTATGTGACGAGGTGGCGATTTCGTATGAATTTGATGATGCTGTGTGTGAATCATAAAAAAAACATACAATGATTAGTAATTACAAGTATTACAATTATAAAGTAAGCATGAATGTCCACCCCTAACCATACCTAGGTGTATGAAAATGTACAAATACACTGTAAAGCCGAATAAGTTGGCAAAACTTATCAGTTGCCAGTGCAATCAGTTGCATCAAAGTTTTTAAGTTAAGAAATTCAATGTTTAAGTGAGCAGTGGCATTTTTATTTTGTACTCATACATTTTAATTGTTCTTAACTTGAAATGTTTGAGTACACTAGTTCATACATTTAATTTAAAATTAACATGTAATCTCAAAGTAAACATTTTTTATTAGTGGAAACTTAGCTAGCTATAACTAGCTAATTCAGAAAATGCTAACTTGCTAATTTGCTAACATGTTAACAATAACATGGTTTAGCCCTTGCTGAA
Source organism: Elopichthys bambusa (assembly GCA_037101425.1). Taxonomy (NCBI): domain Eukaryota; kingdom Metazoa; phylum Chordata; class Actinopteri; order Cypriniformes; family Xenocyprididae; genus Elopichthys; species Elopichthys bambusa. The sequence goes on from CM074434.1 coordinate 6,501,075, forward strand.
TCTCCCACTTAACATTAATCTTGCACAAAAAAAGATTATATAACACTTAATTTTAGCATTTACTCTCCCTTCGTGTGCCATAGGCAAAGCCTGCTGGGAAATAGAAATCCCAGTTTTAGTTAAACTTAAGTTCGTCTAAATTAAAAGTTAAGTTAATAAAACTCAAAATGATGAAACAGCTCAATTTACTTAAAATATGTCAGTGATATGAACTCGAAAGAAAAAGAAAGTGCTAAATACTCATAAAAGTTCATTTGACTAATTAGTTTATTTAAGTTTCTCCAACTCAAACCAATTAATTGTTTTGAGTGTTAGGGTTTACAGTGATACAATTGTGTGAAATTTAAGGGTGCTTTTGACACAAAATCATCAGACAATATTCTATGCGCAGCTAAAATTGTTTCACTACATTCAGTTCTACCAGACATCTGAAAAAGACAATAAATTTGCCACGTCATTGTGGAGACATTGCAACGAAAGCAAGAAACTATGGACTTTCGATGTTAGTGCATTTCTTTCCTTCACAGCGCTGCGCTTTCATTCCTCCCTAAAAGCCAAAAGGCAATGTCCAAATTATCTAAATCGGTAATTGTCATAAAATGCAGTCTATTGTTGCTAACGTAACAAATAAGTATACTGAACAATTCTCAGGTTAGATTTTGATGAGAAAAACGTCAAGGCACCCTTCCTCCCAAAACTAATTTCTGCACCTGTCTGCAGGTGCAACTGTGTAGCTGTTTAATTTGAAATGTTTAATTTGACTGGTTGAAGATCTCATAATGGATACTGAATCGTTATTTCTCAGCATGGATTTGCAAACACTGCCATACCAATTATGATGATGCTAATTATCTTTCCTTTTAAACTGTCAGTCATGCAGAAATTTATTACATACAGCATACTGAGAAGAAATTCTGTATATTATGGACATTAGAATTTAGAAAACACCTTACACCTAGCAACTTACAGTACATTCAAAGGTATACTGCACTTAAGTAGGCACTCAGCAGGCTGTCTGTGTATCCCTGGGAATCAAACACATGACCTTGCTGTTGCTAGTGTTGTGCTCTGCCAGTCCTGGTGCAACCTGGTGTAAAAAAGTAATTTTGGTTTGGCTATGACAACATCACAAAAAGAATAAAAATGGAAAGAGAAACAGTAGCTGTATTATTTTAATAACATTTATATTAGATTAATCTTCAAATTATTTGCAGTAAATATCAGAGAAATGTATTTATAAAAGTATATTTTTATAATATATGTTACATTTTATTATTTTTGTGTAGATAAAAATGTTTATATATATATATATATATATATATATATATATACATACATACATATACATATACATATACATATACATACACACACACACTGCCCAGCCAAAAAAAAAAAAAAGCTGTTGCTGTTTGGATTTTAATGGGCAAATACTTAAGAGTCGATGAATGGATCATTATTACAGTGATTATTAAGTTTCTAGCATGTTATATGTTTGGCAACAGTTCTTTTAACCCTAAAAGATGGAGTGTGTAGCTTTTCATTTCTTGAACAACCACATAGGAAGATATATCAAGGCCATATTCCAGGATGACAATGTCAAGATTCATCAGGCTCAAATTGTGAAAGAATTGTTGGGAGGGAGCATGAAGAATCATTATCATACATAAATTGGCACATCTGAGTCCTGACCTTAATTTCTTTAAGTCTGTGTTGGAGAAGACGGTAACACTTTATTTTAGGGTATTTTAACTAGTTGCTTATTAGCATGCATATTACTAGAATATTGGCTGTTTATTAGTAATTATTAAGCACATATTAATGCCTTATTCTGCATAACCTTATTCTACATTCTTAATCCTACCCAATACCTGAACTTAACAACTACCTTATTAACTATTAATAAGCTGTAAATTAGGACTTTAAGTCGTAGTTAATAGTGAATACATGTTCCCTATACTAAAGTGTTACCGAGAAGACTTTACAGAGTGCTCACCTCTTGCATTGTCAATACAAAATCTTGACCAAAAAATGATGCACCTCTCAATGGAAATAAATGTTGTGATGTTATTTCTATCAACAGGTGCATCAGTTTTTGGTCAAGATCTTGTATTGACAATGCAAGAGGTGAGCACTCTGTAAAGTCTACTCCAGCACATCCCAAAAACTTTCACTGAGGTTAAGGTCAGGACTCAGAGGTGCCAATTCATGTGTGAAAATGATTCTTCATGCTCTCCGAACCATTCTTCCACAATTTTAACCCTGATGAATTATTTTGACCTAACTCATTTATTACATTGAATTGAATAGGATAATATTATACCATATTGATATAAAAAAATATAGTAGCACTTTATTTTACAGTTCTATTCCGCATGTGCATACTATGTATGCAGATATACTTATTATATCTGTAACAATTACAATAACTGGGTTATAACTAGGTACTAACCCTGAACCTACCCCTAAACCTAACCTTTACCCATGTTGTTACCTTCTATTACCAGTACTTTCTTGGGTAAGTACACTATAAGTACACTAAAATAAAGTACACAAACTGTAAAATTGTTAGGGAACTGCAGGGGGTTTGTGAATTTAATGACAATCTAATAATCATAAAAATGTTAAATTAAAATAATAAATGTGTTTGAAAGACAAAAACCTTCCAAAGACATATCAATACATGGTTAAATGACTTACTGAGTGTTAATTCAAATAATTAATGTTTAAAACACGAAAAAGAAAAATAGGGGAGATTCACTAAATTATGAATGATTTACTGCCATTGTGTGAATAATATGTAATTAATAAAAACTAACTGTAGTCGGATTAGGAGTATTTTAAAATGTAATATAATCTAATCACAATAAAATCTGATAATGTAAACCAGATTACATGTAAATAATACATATATGTTGTTTTTTATATATATATATATATATATAAATATATTAAAAGACATCAAAGATGCGAAATTCTTTTGTCTCAGGTCACTTTGCAGATTGTTTTTCCTAAATTGTTCGGACTCATCACAACTGTTTCATGATTCTAGATTTGAGGAGCTTATAAAATCAGACAGCATTAGATAAATCCCTCTTAATCAGATTTAATAGGCCTGGGCTTTGAAATGAGATCCCAAAAGTCTGAACTGAAGAAACTGTTCTTTTTCCAAATGTAATAGCGGCATTATGATAATAGCAAAGCAATTCAATTTCTTCAGCTGATTCTGAGTGCTTCAGCTCTTTATGGGGACAGTAGCATATGAAACATGATTTAAGCTGCGTATTGGCTCATCCAACAAGTAATACTGTCTTTTTATTTTTTGAACTCTATATTATCCCCTGTGGTGCTGCTCTTCAATTGCATCAAGTATCAGTGATAACTGTTACATTGGCAATTAAATGATGACCAAAACGATGACCTGAGATCACTTAACTTCAATTTTTAAAGCATTATGTACATTCCACTCAAACTCAACACTGTGACACTATAGGGCAAGAAAATAGTTATGCTTTGAAAGTACCGGTTAGAGAATATTAGCCTGCTGTCTACAACGTTGCACCAGATGTATAATTGATGTGCAAATTATAGTAGCTGTCTACTTTGCTAAACTATTCCTCCTTCCAGAGCGAGGAATCATTCTTTTTTTTATGTGCACAGTTTGTGTGTGCGTGTGTGTTTCTTTAAAAAAAAAAACAATATAAAAGGAAACCTTCTGATGACCTTATGACACCTTTTTTTTCATCTCTGAACTTTAATTAGCTAAAAAGAGTAGCACAAGACCTGGCACATTTAATTCAAATTATTGGAGATAATTCATGTGGTGTCCGCAGTAAATCGCATTAGCTCCTTCCTGTATATGTCAAAATGGCAGGAGAGGTTCATTGGAATGAAATTTTAGAGCTTCCCTTCACTAACCAAATTTGATTTGTGCTTTGCTAGTGTTGAAGCTCATTAGATTAAAGATGAATTATGACATTGTGAACTTATCCGGTGGAGAATATGGGGAATTGCTCAAAGGCTATGCAATTTATGCAGAATTCATCACACCGGCCCCATGCTTGGCCCAGATACAATTTTTGTGATCCCAATGTATCTTTCGCCCTTCCTTTTTCTCTCTGCATTTCTCCATCCTTAAACTAGGATATACCAAATAAAAAAGCTCTTTTAAACTTCCTGATGATATTGTTCATGCTGATTCGTGTCCATAAATCACACACAATTGCACACTTTCATTACCAGTTAAAGGATTAGTTCACTTTCAAATGAAAATTAGCCCAAGCTTTACTCACCCTCAAGCCATCCTAGGTGTATATGACACAGTTCCACATCCATCCATCATAAACATATTCCACACAGCTCCGGGGGGTTAATAAAGGCCTTCTGAAGTGAAGCGATGCGTTTGTGTAAAAAAATATCCATATTTAACAAGTTATGAAGTAAAATATCTAGCTTCCAAAAGACCGCCTTCCACATTCAACGTATGAAGAAAGTGTAAAACTCTTGCATTTCAAAAATTCAACTTACGGAAAAACGCAAGTGACGCAACGCCAGTTTACACTTTCTTCGTAACTTGAATACGGAAGGCGGTCTGGCGGAAGCTAGATATTTTACTTCATAACTTGTTTAATATAGATAATTTATTTTTTTACACAAACTCATCGCTTCACTTCAGAAGGCCTTTATTAACCCCCCAGAGCCATGTGGAGTATGTTTATGATGGATGGATGTGGATAGAGACAATTTCTTCAGCTCATACTTGTCAATCCCATTTACTGCCATTATAAAGCTCGGATGCATCAGGATATTTATTAATATCTCTCTGATTGTGTTCATCAGAAAGAAGAAAGTCATATACACCTAGGATGGCTTGAGGGTGAGTAAGCTTGGGCTAATTTTCATTTGAAAGTGAAGTAATCTGTTAATAAATGCTCATTGCATAATTAAAATTGTAACTAATTGGGAACTAATATATTAAAGGGATGGTTCATCCAAAAATAAAATTTCTGTCATCATTTGCTTTTTTAAATGGCTCCAGATTAAAATATGCACTTTTATATTGGTATATTGTGTCTAGTCCAGCCAAACATACCATTATGAAGAGTCATTACATGTTCTACACCAAACTGTTTCTGAATATATCTGAAAAACAAAGAGTTGACAGAGTAAACAATCAATCCTAACAGAACAGGATGTGCTAAAAGCTATATATTTGTTCACTTTTGAACTGAACTGGAAAATAGGACAAATAGGAAAATACAGAAAAGTTACAAATCGGAAATTACAAAAACGTTTTATCAGGAATAAATTTGGTAAGGAGATTACTGTCATGTAACACACCTGGAATAATGAGAAAACATTACATTCATTAAATTATCATTGATTTTCTGTGTTTCTGTATGTACTCTAACACCACAAAACATTCAGTTTGAGTGCTGTTGTGTTTGATAAATCCATTGTAATTGATTCAACATACAGATTGCAAAAAATAAGTGGAATAAATCCCCTCAAAATACCACATATGTAAGTGCTATTCACTGCACAGATATAGTACAACCCATCCTACACAATAAATGTAGAGTGACTTGATAAATGTGCATTAGGGGCAACATTGAGTGCAACAGGTGCATTAGCTTTTTGATGTAGAAAAGAGAGTTGGGATTTTTGCCAGCCAGACCATTAAGAAGAATCATGGTAAATCTAATCACATAAAGACTATTGTCCTAAAACACAGCTCTACTGCCTCAGAAGCACCGACATAATCTTTTAAGAAACGGAGCAACAGTAAAGATAATATCACAAACTGCGCTATTTGTCTCTGGAAAGAAATTCCTGACGTCTTAGATTACAGCACATCATGTAAGTTTTTAAAGTCGCCATGAAATCAAAAAATTGACAATTACATTTTTTTTTATGTAATAAAACTATAAAGCTGTCCAATGGCCAGACGAGTTTCAACCCCTTCACTCACATGAACTGGTGCAGTAATTAGCAAATGACAACACTTTCTGCAATCCAATCAGTTCCTGATGGGCAAAATTAAAAGTCTTGGCTAATACTTTTCTTGTTCAATAAGCTGTTTCACTCTGATTTAAGTCAAATAAGGAAAAAAGTTCCTTAAAAAAGTTTGTAATTTCTGTTTCATACTGATTTAGGGAGGGGAATGGAATATAGAGAGGAATGGAAATGGAACATGTTGCAGGTTGGATATCAGTCTCGTATAGTCAGACCTTCAGACTGATGGCAGACAGTCTGGACTCTATAGCAGCTTTCATTGGCCAAGGACTGCCCAGAGGCTGTCTGACTGACATGTTAAGCAACCAATCACCACTCATTTTGTTCAGCATTATGTTTAGGGACATGCAAATGTAAAGTCGATGTCCCTACAATAACAGACCAGCATGCAACCAACAAAAAAATTCATTGAAGATGATTTATTATGTGCCTCAAGCAAAACTCTTTTAAAGAGCCGACTTCGAAACTCCTGAAGTGTTTCCCATTTTGCATGCCTTATGCATCAGACATTCAGCCAGCGATTTGTGTGCGTGATGTCTGAGGCTGAGACTAGTTGGATATGAATCCCCTTAGCACCAAAGCCCAACTTGTCTGGAACACATTTACTAAATAATTAGCCACATCTCCAACCATCACATTTCTCAAATTCTTCACTCAAAAAAATATTCTAGCTTTTTGGTCAGTTTACACACAGCAGCTCTGATCTAAAGCCACCAAGAGACAGCAGAAGACCATGGTCGTGGATGAAGTTACCAGGCTGGAGCAGGAGCGCTTCCACATAAAGGCGATATCCCAGGGCAGTCAAAGAGCCTGGACGCGATGGGACGTGACTGTGAACAGGCGCATAACCTGGGCAGATATCTGGAGGATGCCACAATCCAGGCTCAGCTTCCTGTTGAGGGTGACCTATGACACCCTCCCATGCCCCCGGAACCTCACCCAGTGGTTTGGAGATGAGGTAGGCTGTCCCCTGTGTGGCAACATCAAGGCAAGCATTCAGCACATCTTATCAGGGTGCAAAGTGGCGCATGATGATCAAGTCCTGGCTAAGCTGGCGGAGGTCCTCAAGAGATGTAGGGTAGCAGCAAATTCCTTAATTCAATTATATTTAATAAACAAACAATTCTTTTGACTTCAAGACCACATTATTTGGGCTATACTATCCACATTTGTACCACATTTGTTTGTTTTTTTGTTTTTTTACTCCTAAAAAATTTAATTTAATTCTAATTAAATATTGCTTTAAACATTACTGAGGAAGATCCAGTAAGTTTCCTGAGCTATGATGCAGCAATACATTTGTCTTCCGGCAATCAATAAACCGTGTGAATAGGTCAAATTCCATAGTTCAAAAGAAAAAATGGGAATAGTTTTATGGAAATGACTCTTTGCTGAACTAGAAAGACACTTCACAAGTTTTCAGCAAGCTTATGACTGTCCTTGAATCTGATTTTTTTTATCCTTCCATTTGGCTCATTCTTTGTTCTCCTTGTACCTCTCTGATGGCTGTGATCATGTGACGAGAGGTTTTTCCTGCTTATTACCCTCTTCACTGGAGCACTTCAAGGCATCATCTTTTTTATTGCAGCTCCTCTCTGTCTCTCCTTTTTTTCACTTATAAGAAGGTCACAAACACATGCCTCTCTTTTGGGGTCAATCTCTTTTTTTTTCTTTTTTTTTTTCTCCCCTTTAGACTCTAATTTCACTTAATCACCCATATGTTAAGTTTGACCTGTTTCTCGGGTTGTGGATTCAAAGAGACATGAATTTTGGATGTCATTTTTGAATGATAATTTAGCTTCAGTTTAAATTGCCTGTTATAGGTTGTCCACAAGAAGATAAATGTACCAGGGGGCCTCAGAATCTGTGGATCTAAAATGTTATTTGAGGGTTGTGAGCACCATAGATATTAAGGAGGACAATAATTAGAAATGGCCAAATTGGCGGGCTTTACTTTAACCAAACATGACGCTTTAGCTTTAATGGTGAAAGATTGCAAGGTATGATGTCCGTAGCTAAAAATGTAGTATTTGACAATTGTTCTGACAGAAATGTTAAATGACAGAATGTAATATCCAGTGATGCAAACTACTTGACTTTTTCGCTGTTTTGAATGGAAAATATGCTATAATTTACTTGATTAATGTCATTCATAACTGAATATGGCAAGAAACATTAGCAGGGCCATTTTCAACGTATCAGGTATACTATTAAGACTAAATGTGTGCATATTTTAAAAAAAAAACACTATTTGCAAACTGTTTGAATTGATTATGATAAATTCCACTTCTTTTAATGGTCTTCATTTTCTTTTCTTTATTCACTTAAATTTTAATTATTATTATTTGAGTGATTGTAAATAAAGTTACAACCAATAAAACCAAAAATAAAGGACTATTAAAAAAATCTGTCAATCAGTACTGAAACTGTCAATTTTGGAGTCGGTAGAGCATTCATTTATTTATGCACATAGCTGATAATGTATAATATGGTGCATTGTACATTAGGTCAAATTGCATGAATAATAATTATAATACAATTAATCATTATAAGTATGCATGTTTTTATTGCAGCACGTTTCAAGGTATAAATTTGTTTTGACACTTTCCAACCGTTAGATTTCCATATGCTGCATTCACACAAATATGTACAGCGGCAACATCATGCTTATTAATACTGGAAATCTCTCTTTCTATTAAGTAGAAGTGTAACTGTATGGCATGACTGAAAAGAATGGCAGTGGTTTCACATAAACATCACAAAATGCATTGTTAGTAGAATCTAATTCTACACAATTACAAATCAATTTTGAATGCAGATTTATGGCAGGCCATTTTCAAAAAATAGACTTCAATTAGCTAATGCTATTTTATTTAAAGCATCCAGCCAAATGATTACAATATTAGAAGGGGAAAAAAAAAAATATATATTTTTTCAGAAAAGTAAAATTATAAGATATAAGATATACCATAAATTGTGTAATGAAGCACTTCCCCACATTACAATGCAATTCAGCAGAAGATAGCTGCCTTACAGTTGCTTAACAGTGAGTTTTTATATGAAGGTCCAGGTTCCAGTGCGCTTCCCAATGTGTCGTTGTACCTCTGGATATTGTCTGATAAGGTATATATAAGATATTTCATTTAAATTTGGTACAGCTTCTACCCAAGTGATTTACCACATGCTAGCAGCCACACATAGAAAAGCCGCATATGGGGATAAAACAAAAATATGTGCTGATCATGTAAAAACAAGGAACAACGCCTTGGGACAAGAAACATTTCTCTCTCTTTCTCGGAGAGAAACAAATTAGATCACGCAATGCATTTTCATGTGAGCCAATTATCCAGTTTTTCTACAGTTTTACTGTCTCTTTTCTTTTCTGCCTGACAGAATGAAACAAATGCAGCAAAGAACTGCTGAGCTCAGACTGTCCCAAACTCTCTTAAGATGCTACTTGACAACATCAATGCTCATTTATCTATATTACTATAGGCAGCAGCCAAATAGCTACATTTGTCCTGTAGTCCTTGGACAGATCACAAAAACAATGAAATCAGCAAACAAGCAGTCCATAAAACCACATAAAAGCAGATAAACCCAGTTCCTCATAAACTCACTGCCCTCCACTGACTGCACTGACGCACATATAAACATCACATCAGACATTAAAACATACCCTGGACATACTACAAACCAAATGGGAATTAAAATCAGATCATACATAAATAGTAGCTAAATAAATCATTCATGTCGATTGCATAACTTGCGGTTTATCGCACCAGCAGCAAAGCAAAACTAAGCAAAAAAAAAAAAAGCAAAAAACAAACAAACAAAAAAAATCATCCTGTGCTATCGATGTTTGGAAGGGGGCAGGGGAAAACGCAGACATGTTTTCAGCTGATACAATACAATTAACCTGTGCTTTCACATATAGGCTGTTTTAGGCTAGACTCATCATGAAAAATAATAATAATAATAATAATCTGGACATTTCAGAATTGTGGCCTGGTAAGATGTCCCCTCCCTCTCCCATAAAAACAGTGGGCATTTCCTGCAAAATATAGATAAACTTATAGGTAACAATTTACAATACGGGTGCACTAATATGCATTAATTCATGTTTAACTAACGCACAGATAATGCTCAACTTGTGGTAATTAACAGAGTGATTTGCACTATTAGTTAACACGGTAACACAATAATACTAGATGTTGATAGGGAATTAATCCATGATGACACATTAAATTAATAGCAATTCATATATGACTTCTCTGTTATATAATATATACCAAGTTCTGTCATGAAACTCTAGATGGCACAGGCTGATGGGTCCTTAAAAGTGCAATGTGTAAAATTTAGGAGGATCTATTGACAGAAATGCAATATAATATACATAACTATGTTTTCAGTGGTGTATAAAGACCTTACATAATGAACTGTTATGTTTTTATTACCTTAGAATGAGCCATTTCTATCTATAGGGACAGTCGTGGCCTAATGGTTAGAGATTCAGACTTGTAACCCAAAGGTTGCTCCCCAGGAACCACAGCAAAAATTGGCTGTCCACTGCTCCGGGTGTGTGTTCACAGTGTGTGTGTGTGTTTATTCACTGCTCACTGCTGTGGGATGGGATAAATGCAGAGCACAAATTCAAAGTATGGGACACTTGGCTACATGTCACATCACTTTCACTTTCACTTACATACACTGCGGGTCCCCTTACATGTTATGTCGCTATTTTGTGCCGGCATATGCTAAAGCAGCCCTAAATGGACATACACTCTAAAATTTACACATTACACTTTTAACGCAACCTGCTTACAATCATATTGTTAACTACACAGCACAAGCTGACTGGTTCCTGTTGCATCTGTAGCCAATGAGCTTGCTGCTCAACATTTAAATAGTTGGTCAATGTTTGCAGTAGCAATATACAGTGCTCTTTCCTAGTACATTAAGTTTTCATGATAGAAATCTATTAATCAGATAGACTTTTTATTAGTTGCTGATGTGGTAATCATTGATGAATGGTTTAGTTCTTTAAATTCACATTATTTCGAATGTCATCTTTTCATTAGTGTAAATTTCTGTGTTAAATACTAAATGTATGCATTTTGACAATTAAGTTCAATAATGAAAGATGTTATAACAAGAAAAAAAGTACACAGTCAAATACAGTCATAATAATCTGAATTACACAGTAATTACAGTATTATTCAATCATGAAACTCTTCCAAGCAGCTGATTGCTTCTTGTGAAGCTGGCTGCTTTGGCCAATCAATCAATCTTTTTGTTCTATCTGTAAACTATTTATTTCCGTCCTGAACCGGCTCAACTCAGTGCAACGCCATGGGAATTTTCCTAGCCCTCCACCTTCCCCAGCACCACCTGCCTAGATCTGCTAATGCCAAGTTCACACTACAGGACTTTAAACGTCGGCAGATTGCTGTGCTGTTCAGACTAAATGTCTTGCTGGAGTCTTTAAGTCGTTGTGGTGTTTACACTATACGTGACACTAAGTAAATGATCCGCAACAGGGTTTACACACTAGTAAAATAAAAAAAATAAAATAAAAAAAATACTTTTCAGGTTACACACTACACAAGCTAAACAACTCTGTCACCCAACTATTTATTTGAAAATGGACATTGGGAAGAAAATATATTAAAATTTGAATTAAATCGTCCCGATCGACTGACATTTGTTAAAACATCTGATTTAAACATTACAATGCTCACAATAACTTTCATTAACTCTACAACACCAGCTAATTATTCTTTGACAGCGATGCCATAGAAAAATACAGAGCTACCGCGAAAACGGAAGTTCAAAGACAATATTATAAAGATAAGGTCTTATAGGCTATTTGAATGGATTGTTATTGCTGCTTCCATAGACATCAGTGTATATTTCATTGGCTGTTGCGTCGCGACACGTGACACCACAGGATATCGAGTCGGCCGACAGCTCCAGATATTTAGCATGCTAGATATTTGTCTGGTGTCAGTGAGGTGTTGGCGACGCCTCAGCGAGCCTCCTTGATGTGTCGTTGAGTAGTTCACACATAAAGCGCTGATTGGCGATCACTGGCTGATTTCCCCCCGATCACAGCCCGACCTGTCGGCGAGCTCGTTAACTGGCAAAATTTGCTTAAAATCCTGTAGTGTAAACTTGGCATAAGGTGTTCTCCCTACTTTCCTTACAGCAGCTCTATTTATTCAGCAGTAGCCTTTACTCATGCCAGTAGCAGCAGAGTAGCAGATCTAGTCCGCCAAGACAAAGCCTATGTACATTCCATTCTTATAAATAAAATGCAATTATTTCTATTCTGAGAGTTGTCATAATTGAACTATATTTTTAATTAAGATTTAAAAGCAATGAACTATCAATCCATCCACTCAGCTGGACTATAGGTTATGATGTATAATGTTAATGAAATCTGAAAATTAAATCTAATTAATTGAACTATTAAATAACACCATAAATTATAATAATTATTAAATTAATAATTTAATTTTGTTTTTGTGCGTACAAAAAGTCAGTGAGATCCAAAACACCACAGGACACCACTGACTTTCATTGGCAAAAAAAAAAAAAAAAAATCTGTCGAAATTAAAGTCATACAGGTTTGGAACAAAATGAGGGTGAGTAAATGATGACAGAACTTTAATTTGTGTGAACAATGCCTTTAAGACTACACATATAGAAATCATGTCTATTTAAAATGTTTGTTTACAGCAATAAAACTAAGACTGTAAATCTGTCTAGACGTGAGACAGTCTAGGGCTTTTCAACTCTTGCCCTCGAGGTCCACTTTCCTGCAGAGTTTAGCTCCACCCCTGATCAAACTCACCTAAACAAGCTATTAAAGGTCTTCAGGATTACAAGAAAGTTATAAGCAGGTGAGTTTGATCAAGGTTGGAGCTAAACTCTGCAGCAAAGTGGACCTTGAGGGCCAGAGTTGAGAAGCCCTTGATAGTGTGATAGTGTCTTCTTCATGGAAATTATTTCTTGCATCATTTTCTAAGCTTTCTGTCTAGAAATTGTTATATATATATATATATATATATATATATATATACTGTTTTTACCTCTCAAAATGTTACATACATTGTATGTTTTCTCCTTGGTCCTTTTAGACAGTTTTAGACAGACTTGAAACAGCCTTCTGCCTCGTCCCTAAACACAGCGGCCCACTCACTCTACGTGATGATTTAAACATCTGCACGCAATCCTCCCAGTAGTGCAGTTTACTTCAACATTCACTTAACTAAAGTCGGAGTTAAAGATCTGTCTGCCTCTCATGTGTCATGTACCCTCGCTATATCTGGCCTATGGAGATTCTCTCCATAGTACGTGTTATATAAAAAGTAGGCCTCCCATAGTTAATGCTTTAACTTGTGACATCAATTTAAAAAAAAGAAGAATAATAATAACAAAACAGCCACACATTGAAGAGCAGTAATATAAGTAAAATACTCTGACAAAACAATTCCATAACTGACTACTCATTTATCAATAAATAATGGATTAGCCTTTCTAATGGCTAATTTATATATAGATAAAATCCTGATGGAACTTAATTGTCATCCAACTTCAACATGTCTTGCAAAGCACCCAGATGATGGTGTGGTTAATGAGGAGACCACAGGAGAACAGCTGCAACATCAATAATTCATCTTTGTTACTCATTTTCTTTTCTTAAAAGTGGTGCTAAAAAGTTGCCATGATATTTACAGAAGACTTTTATGCATCTACAAATTTAAAAATGTGCAAATCCTTAAATGGGTGGAAACTTTCAACACTTGTGTGGGAACACAATCCCATTGCAAGACTCATGTGTCTGTGGGAAAGAAAAAAAACAAAAAACAAATAATAACCAAATTCTAATTAATATTTTTCCAATCAGATTCTTCTCCCTATTCCCACTGCATATCAGTTTGAAAAGACATTTATTTGGAATAAAAAATTGAGAAAATATTCAAAAAGTGAAAATAGGTGTGCCTAATGGCTATTTAATAGGCCTATAATTGAAATTGGATGTGATGTCCTGGCATTGACTGGATGGGCTGGCACAATTTGCTACCACGCTCAGAATCTATGGTTCGCTTCCGGGACCCTCGAGGACACTTTTACTGATCAGCAGGATCAACTCCACCTGGCTACTGTTATAAGCACAAGCCCCATTTGATTGGTCATGGTGGGGGTGTTGCAATAGTCTATAGAGGTATTCTTAATGTCACACAGGACACAGGTTTAACACATTTGAAGTGCTTGTGCTAAATGTTACACTTTCAGATGTAAGAAAAAAAAATCCCTGCTATCTCTTGCTCTGGCTACCATGCATAGACCTCCAAGGCCCTATGTTGATTCTCTAAAAGAGTTTGTGAACTTTCTCTCAGACCTATTGATCAACGTCGATAAAGCACTGATTGTCGGAGATTTTAACATTCATGTAGAAAATACAAATGGTGCATTAGGAGTTGCATTTACAGACTTAATAAACTCCTTTGGGGTCAAGCAAAACATCAGAACCACTTATCATTTTAATCATACACTAGATTTAATTATATCGCATGGAACCGATCTTACTAATATATTCTACCGCAAAGTGATGATATCACTGATCACTACCACTAACTGCCTAATATTTGCCATATCGCTCCGAGTTATCGACCAGGTAGAATAATTCTCCCAACCACTAAAGTTAGATTCACAAATAATCTGCCTAATCGGTCTCAGCTGCTCAGTTTGCCCAAACACACAAATGAATTGATGAAATGATTAGCTGTATGGGCATTATCTTTCTTAGTGCATAAGAAACTGTTGCACACATCAGATTAAAAAAGGTTAGAGATAAGTACTGTATCATGGTACAAGAGTATTACTCACACTCTCTTGTAACCTAGAGCACAAATGGAAACAAACTCATTTAGAGGTCTTTAGAATTGCGTGGAAAGACAGTTTGTCCCGCTATAAAAAGGCTCTAAAAGCAGCCAGGGCCAAGCATCTCTGCAAACTCATAGAAAATAACAAAAACAATCTAAGGCCCATTCTCAATATTGTTAACTTGTCTATATCTCTGGGTCATGTCCCAAGACCATTCAAACTGGCATTTATTAAGCCTCTCATTAAGATACCGCAACTAGATCCAAATGAATTGGCAAATTACAGACATATTTCAAATCTTCTATTTACGTCTAAAATACTAGAAAACATTGTGTCCGCTCAATTGTGCCCCTTCCTGCATTAAGGTGTTTTAGATTATACCTTTCAGACCATTGCCATTTTGTTTATTTAAAATGGTAATTATACAATGGTAAATAAAATGGTAAAGTTAACATAAGCAAATTATGGAGTGCCACAAGGGTCTGTGTTAGGCCCTCTGCTATTTTCAATGCACATGCTGCCCCTTGTTAATATTAGAAAACATGGAATTAGTTTCCACGGTTATGTAGATGATACTCAGTTATACATTTCGTCATGACCAAATGAAATCTCTAAATTATCCAAGTTGACAGAGTGTGTTAAAAATGAGTACATTTCTTCTATTAAATTCAGATAAGACTGCGATATTATTTATTGGACCAAAAACCAGAATCTCTTAGAATACAATTAGCATAGAAGGAAGTACTGTTACTTCATCAGTAAAAGACATTTCATCACTGAAAAATCATATTTTATATTTTGCAAAAACTGCCTTCTACACTGGTTACCTATTAGGTTCCGTATCAATTACAAAGCATCGCTAGTCAAGTCTTTACTACCTATAAGGCCCTAAATGGCTCAGCTCCTGTGTATTTAACCAATCTTCTATTGCCCTACAATCCATTGCGCTCTTTTAGGTCACAAAACTCTGGACTTGGTACCTAGGTAGTACCCAGGATATCCAAGTCTTCTAGAGGAGGGAGAGCATTTTCACATTTGGCTCCTAAATTCTGGAATAGCCTTCCTGATAATGTTCAGGGCTCAGACACACTCTCCCAGTTTAAATCTCTTTAGTCAATCATTCACATAATACATCTTAATATCACTCACACAAAATACATACAACCTTGTACTCCCAGTAATATCAGATGAAGTGCACATGATTGTCTTGGAAGGTTATGAACAGCAGCTACGCTAATCATTTTTCATTTGCTTTTCTGTTTCTACTTCAGATGACGCCAACTCTAAATCAACATACACATACAAATATTCTATCTATTGTAATCATTATGATCACAGCTTATAACTTAACTTATTATTATAACTGCTTTATTGAGATCATTGTTTCTACCTAAATGAATACATGATGTTAGCTATCTGCATGATTTGTATTATCTTAGAATAGTATATTTCTGGACATATGGACATTACTTGGACATAGTCATGTCTGATAACAAATTACTCTAAATTTTTGAAACATGCATTTTCTGTAAAGCTGTTTTGAAATTACATGTATTATGAAAAGCGCTATACAAATAAATGTGAATTGAAATTGAATATGGTTACGGTTAGGAGTAGGTGTAGAGGAGGGTTTTAGGGATGAAGGCAGCATCAATTTAGGATTTTAATAAATGTGACCCTGGACCACAAAACCAGTCATAAGTCACATGGGTATATTTGTAGCAATAGCCAACAATACATTGGGTCAAAATTATCAATTTTTCTTTTATGCCAAAAATCATTAGGATATTATGTAAAGATCATGTTCCATGAAGATATTTTGTAAATTTCCTAATAATTCGTAAATATATCAAAAATGTATTTTTGTGAGTGGATATGCATTGCTAAGGACTTCATTTGGGCAACTTTAAAGGTGATTTTCTCAATATTTTGATTGTTTGCACCCTCACATTCCAGATTTTCAAATTGTTGTATATCTGCCAAATATTGTCCTATCCTAACAAACTATACATCAGTGGAAAGCTTATTTATTCAGCTTACATGTGTTGTAAAAATTGACCCTTATGACTGGTTTTGTGGTCCAGGGTCACAAATAGCCTATAATACTATATATTTTACTGATTAATTATAATATTTTCACTAAGTGTAAATTTGCACTTAGTATAATTAGAATCTATATACTAAGTGCAAATATCCTCTTCCTACTATATAACCATTATTGGTGGTTACTGTCTATGAATATGTATATATTACAATAACGCCACAATAACGGTGCTGTCCAGCATTTGTTGTTTTAATATTATGCTTCATGGATTAAAATAGTTTGACATCAACTTTTTCTGGTGTTTTCAGCTGGATGGTCATCATCAGAAAGTTTGCTGAATGAAATTGCAGACAGTAACTCTGGAAGAACATGGGTCAGACTGTGATGGTGCTGATTTTAGTTGTGTATACTGACAGTTTGGTCTGAAAATAATCCCAGTGCCCTTATACGAGGACGTTGTTTTTCACTACTCCCTGTCTGAGTATACTGCTTAGATTTTTAAAGTCATCAGGCGCTATTAGATACAAATAGCAAAGAGAAATGTTTACTATATTGCATTGTTACAGTCACATGGACTTTCTGTTTGTTTTCATCTGTCACATGTTCCTTTCGGGTATTGTTTGATTACGTTTTGATGTTAGAGTGTGTTTCTCCTGTGTTCCTGTATGCTCCTTTGGATTCTCTAGTAAAGTTTGACTCTGGATATTACATTCCTCTTCGTGCGTGTGTCTACACACCTAATACTGTAACATGCATATTATGGGTCTAGATTATGTGACAAAATTTGAGTAATATACCCCCAGTTTCACAGACAGGGCTTAAGATAGTCCCAGATTAAAATGTTTGAGCTGCTCTAACTGAAAGGCAACTTGTACTGACATATCTTAAAATATATGTTTTGTCTCAAGATGCACACCAGTAATTTTTTTTTTTTTTTTTTCTATAGCATGTTTATAAAAACTACTTAAATGTCCTTAAATTGAACTAAGGCCTAATCCTGGCTTAATCTAAGCCATGTCTGTGAAACCAGGCCTATATCAATCTATCTGTACCTACCATAAAAAATAAATAAATAAAAAACACGAATACTGTTCCGTCAATAATGAATAACTACACAGGAACAAATGAGTAATGCAATATTAACATTCTAGTAACTACTATTATCTAACAAGAAACTCTGATTAACTAATTAGTAAGTAATAGCACTCAGTTGAATGAGGTAGTTCACTATCAGCTAATTGATAACTACTTTTTTTTCTTTCTTCATATCTTCTGGAGGACTACCAATAACTATATACAGGCTCATAATTAATATGATGTATAATGTATAATTAAAGTGATGTATGTATAATCAAGTAAACCTAAGTTGCTTCAATCCAATAAGTGTTCATCTTGAAATATTACAAACAATATAAAAGTTATTCTTATGTTTGGTTTATAAAAGAAAAAAGAAAATTCACAGCAAAAAAAGACAAAGGCGGTTATGATTAGAATTATACTAAAAGGCCTTTTACTTGCTAAAAAAGCATAAACTAAGACAATCAGATGATAGATGATAAAGGCCTTAGAAATGTGTGTATCAAATATGATACAGTAGGTTTTATATACCCCTAATAAAAATATTACAAAAATCATGTGCAGCAGAGCAGCAGTGGGTGATGACCATATCTGATGACCTTGGCACAATTCATTCCTTCACGTTCTCTGACATCAGCTCACCCAAGACCTCAGTAAATCATTCACAGACAACCCTAAAGTCCACTGCGACCATCTCTAATGAGCGAGTACTGAACCCATGACCATCCATCCTGCAACAGCCTGCCAACCCAAAACCATCACATCATCTGTCCTCCACCAGAATTCCCCTGGCCTTCTCTAATACCTGTTCTTTTACCATCCATTCCTCACTTATCAGTGCCTCGATTTATAAACAGCTAATATAATCCCACTGCTGCAGCAAAGAAAAATACATTATTGACTAATAACCAACCCATGGACCAAAAATTATTTAAAATTTAAGTAGCACTTACCAATGGATGTTACATTTTCATGAGATCCACTTAGCCCATGAAAGCACACAAGCATCCTGCTAATTATCCTCATTTCACATCTGGATATGGCGATGACTGCTCTGTAGATTGCAGACTGGACTGTGGCCACATTGGCAGCTTTGATAGAGGGCAGATGATATAGTGCTGAGAGTGAGCGCTGAGCATGCCAGGTTCAGTTGTAAAGCATGACCCACTGGTGAGGTGAAGTGAGTGCAGTGCCCACAGGAACAAACTGATTTCCTGTTTACTCGTGTTCATCACGTCACATGAAAATGGGATTTTTGAAGCAGTTGATTGCTCTGATAAAAAAGCTCAGACAATAAACAGTATCAGGGGTGTTGCTAGACATTCAATACTGGGGTACAAGCCCCATTGAAATACCACTGTGACCCAGTAACATATTACTGATAAATCCTTGTCTAACAATGGAGATTACCACATAGTGACCCAAGAATCATTTCCCATGTCATGAGTGTTTTCTATCAGCTGTTTTAAATCCGAACTGGCGATAACAGATTAGTGAATAATTCACACTTTTTATATAATCAGTTTGCAAAAAAGGGCTGAAATTGTTCACGATTCAGTTTGATTCATTCGGACAGTTTGCTCACGCACTAAATCATTTGCACAGTTTTGCAGCAATTTCTCAGTGAAATAGTAACGGGATTTATATAACAGAAAACATAAAGAACACTGTATGAGGTTGATATTTTCTACTATGTTAGATTGGAGGAAGCTAAACTGGCAAATTTCTTTT
Source organism: Elopichthys bambusa (assembly GCA_037101425.1). NCBI lineage: Eukaryota > Metazoa > Chordata > Actinopteri > Cypriniformes > Xenocyprididae > Elopichthys > Elopichthys bambusa. The sequence continues at coordinate 6,520,834 of CM074434.1, forward strand.
ATCGTTTGTCAGAAAGCAAGTTTTAATATTTTAAATTTATATTAAAAAAGGGCATCAAATATGGAGACTCTTTTTAATGGGGGCATGTAAGAAAGACAGTGGTGTGCCAACTGCAACAAGGGGCCCAAAGATGTTTTGAACAGCAGCAGCACCACTGCTCTGAATGTACCGGTAGATGGAGGCGTAAAAATAACGTGAGGTGAGGTGACGTGACGAGACGAGATTACGTGACGTGACAAGACGAGACGAGTTTACGTGACGTGACGAGTTTACGTGACGTGACGAGTTTACGTCACGTGACGTGACGAGTTTACGTCACGTTACGTCACGTCACGTTACGTCACGTCACGTAAACTCGTCACGTAAACTCGTCACGTAAACTCGTCACGTAAACTCGTCACGTCACGTAAACTTTCCCTTAAACTCACTTTACAAGCTCACAAACAACTCAGAGGCCATCTTAAAAAGGCCAAGCCCATCCTACTTGGACTAAACCATTTAGAATTTAAAGGTAATAAAGAATTTTAAAAAAAGACAGATAAATGTGATTTAACAGTAACAAAGAGGTAAACTGTTATAATCATACAAAAATACATAAACATGTAGAACAAAACAAACTCAATTAATTATTAATATTTAACAATGCTCAACCAAGAATTAAACAGATCACCAGTCTCCCCCTCACATGTGAACAATGAACTGTGCCCTCTATTGGTGGGAATTAGATCTTCAAAATGGTGGCATTTACTGTGACCGGAAAATGTTTCAGTACGTAAGTATGACTATTTATAATATGTAAGTGGTTAAATGAAAACAATAAACATTTAACATGATCACCGGTCTTGTTTTACTCCTTAACACCACACAATACATAAATCAACATAGAAAAATGTATAAAGCATTTAACGTTAAACAGATGAAGAAATGGCATGATGATGACAGGAACAACACAACACATGATCAATAATACAAACATATCTGTGTTAACCGATGTTCAATATGCGCAAAACAGATAGTGTATGATGTTACAAAGGGAAGTGTATGCAGGCATGTGTTTTCACAGTCCCTTGTCAAAGTAAGAGCCCTTTTTATAATACAAGTCTCTAGTTACAGGGCCTCACTGTGACAGGGCATGTGCCCAGAGTACTGATGTAAGGCTAAAAACACCTCTGATAGCAATAGACAAACCACACAAGCAAAAGTGATGTTGATAATATTTAGACCAACAGTACGACTTCAAGTTTTATATTTCAACAATTCAATAAACAAGTTAATACTGAGTAATTTACAATTAAGTCTAATTTTGTCTGTTTTTGCTCCACCGCTGAAAATAGCTCCAAACAAATCCAAATCTGTCATCTTCAATCAACACACAGTGGCCGTCTCTGTTTTTTAACTAATCAGTTTGGTTGAGTGAATGATTCAATGATTTTCTCACACATTCACTTGTTTCTTTTCTGAATTAATCAATGTTGCTGAATGAATCAGATTAATGAAAGATTTAATTATTTACTAATAATGACATTCAGAATAACATACTTCCATACTACTATTTCTGTCATAAAGTTAATGTTGTAAAATTAAAAGTAGTACACTATTTCAAATTCATCCAGTCACTTGTTTTGTTCCTGAATGAATCTGTGTTTTTGAACAAATCGGTTGAATGAATTATTCAATGATTCTCTAATAAAGACAGTTACCTACTGGCGTAATGAGGTAACCTGCAAAAAGAGTCTGAAATATCCTCACCAACGATGCTCTGTCTGGAACCACCATTAGTCAACAGTTCTACAGAATATGTTATTCCGATTGGTCAATTTTAAATATTTTGTATAATGACTCCTGAACTGTACAACTGACCCTTTTCCCAGGTAAATTATTTCATTCATACTGTTGCTGTATAGTCTCTGACACTTTGCAGTCTTTTTCTTCTCATTTAATAATTTCAACTTAAGTAAATATATTGTGTCTATTTATTTAGTAAGTAACCATGTAATAAGTGGGATAATGTAATGTACAGCCAGCCAGCCAGCAATGTTGTGTACCTGTTTAGCTTGGGATTATTGTGGTATAAGTGTAGATAACTGTACAGTATCCTATACAAATGCAGGTGAATATACATGAGTACATAGTTCAGGATTTATCTGATCATGAGACATGTGTGGCAGAGAAAGACAAGTAGATTGGAAAAGACAAGGCTTGGAAAAGATCAGCTCAGAAACATCTTAGATTATCTTTAGAAACTTCAGTCATGTAAATATATCTTCCTTATCCAACCCACACTGGCAAAAGAAGAAAAGGCAATTTCCTGCTGCGATGTGATGAATAGGAGGAGAAAGATTATAAAATAATTGTCAGAAATACTAAAGCAATCCATGTGTGATTTGCCCCCATTGCATTGGCGGCTTGTGTCAGATTCAGAAGCAATAAATTGTCCAGAGAAAAATCCACTGACCTACTAGAGACAATAAAGAAACTGTGTCACAATTTTTCAGTGGCAGGGCTACAAAAAAACTAATATGACAGGCTTGTTTGAGTGTGACTGAAAACAGTCTGTTCTGTGGAGATTTGACTCTCCCATTCTCATGATCATTACTTTAATTGGATTGATAAACAGCACAAGAGAGTTGATACATATTCTTGTCTAAAGGTGAAAACCCTTATTGTTCTTGCAGGGCACAATACAAGCTTTTGTCTTCATCTTGAATTGGTCCAATTCCTGAGAGAGTCTATGCATTATACAAAAGCTTTTGATAAAAGAAAAATAAATAACATGTAACAGATTGGATTGCTGCTGTCCTGCTTGTAATTTAGATGTTTTGCCAATGGGATTTGGTTTAGTCATGAGGGAGATATTCTTTTGAGGTCTGCATTTTCCTCATTTGTTTTGTTTTTTACACCATTTATCCACTCTTAAATATTCAGTCCAAATGAATGGTCCTGCCCTCATTTACCACTTGTCATCTTGTGGATAATGGACAAAATGCTATTGCTTCAAGCGCCATATGAAGGAAAACCACTATAGCCAGCAATTTGTGTGTGTGTGGGGGGGGGCGGCTTTTTTCATGCTGTAATTGAATGTAAATTCACCTCTAACTTGGTAGTATGACTAATATTATTATTATTTTTTTAATTAATTTTATATTTTGCTAAGTGTCTGTTCCATGTGTTACACTGTAAATCACATTTTTTTGCTGTGGTTTATGCATTTACATAATTGTTAGACCAACACGGTTTATGGTACAAATAATGTCTGATTTTTAAATAAAATGTATTTTCACAAACAAAAAACAAATCGGCACTGTGTTTTTATTCCTAATATTCATCATGCATTACTTTTAGCAATCACCTCTTTCCCACTAGCAATGAGGGATTGTTTTTGCCAGTGTTCAGTGTCATAGAATCTCAATTTAACAAAAACCCAGCAACATTGTAATAGCAGCACATCATTATCATTTTGACTATTATTCCTTGCTCTGCTCTATAAGGAAGTGAATGTGTTGATATTCAGGTAAGGTGATAATGGTCTGATAATTAGCCCCACCCTATTATGACCAGCAGACCATTAGCAGTGACAAACATTAAACACCTTTCCAAGAAGGTTTCATAGCTCATACCCCTCTCTCGCTTCAACTTGCTGCTAATGGAGCTGGCAAATGCAGGGAGCCATTACTTTAATTTATTTTAATGCAGGCTCGCAAAAAAAAAAAAAAAAAAAAAAAAAAAAAAAGGCCAGACAAATTTTGAGAGCTATCCTTCTTGCCCAAGAGCTCCCTGGATTCCCAGTAATGCATTTACATATTTATTAAAATTACTTCTAAGCAAGCAATTTATTTAGATAATGTTAAAATGCATGTTCTACCCAAAGAGGAATGGTGTGATTATGCTAGTCATCTACTTCTCTTGGAGAAAGAAAAACATATGACATTCCACAGCCTACATGTATTGATAATGCCACTCCTGAAGCAAACAAAAATATGTTGATCATGCTGAGAAGTCTGTCACCATCAAAAGCAGTGGTGAATGGCTAAAAATCCTCTTCTGCTCTCTAACCCCAATGTCTGCATCTAAAATAGATGCTCGGCCATTAAAGTCACAAGAGGAAATAGCAAGTTTCACATTTTTGGAAGCGTAGTTATCTCTGTCACAGAGGAGGGATAAGACCTCACCCCAGTCAACACATATTCATTTGTTGTACTTCACACAGCAATGCACAGAGCACTGCCACCAAAGCATGGAACTAACACTTGAATTGAGGAATACAATACTAAAATCTAAAAAAACTTTTTCAACTTTCCAAGAGGAGAACTTAAAAAAATATCGCACTTTTACATATTTGAACTTGGCATGCTGTGAAGACACTTTGCATAACATGTTTTGTAGCACTGTGTATTGACTGCTTTTGTAGAAAGGAAGAATGGGGATAATTGTAAAGCTCAATAAATAAAGCATTAGTAACAATCTAATTGTCACGGAGTCACAGCCAGCACCCACTAACACCAACACATCATCACCAGATCTACACGCTCCACCCACTCGTTCACAGTCTCCTGAGTTCTAATCACCTGCACCTGCACATCATCAGACACACTATAAAGACTCACATTCCCTGCACTTCTGTGTCTGGTCTCGTTATACGTACCTGGACTGCTTACCTGATCCATCCAGATGTTCGTCCTCCCATCTTCCTTCGTCTGATCTCCATCCCTCGTTGATTCCATTCCTGCAAAGAGACATTCATCTATTACTACTTCAGCTAAGTGACTCTTCATAAGTGCTTGTGCCCATACTCACCTGCATTCTCCATTTGCCAGTTTCTATGCCTCTGTTCTAAATAAACTACATGTTATACACTTACCTGTCTGCCTCCGTCTGTGTCCTGACACTAATGGACAAAATACTCAACATGGCCAAATTAAGTATATGCAAATGCAATTGAACTATCTTCATCCTAACATAATGGACCGTTTCAACAATCTACAGATCTGCACTAACGGTCAAAAGTTGTTTTGTTTTTTTTAAAGTATAGTTTAAGTACAGTTGAGGAAAAGTGACAGTAAACAGTAGTTATATTATAATTTAAGGTGAGACACCCCAGGTGAATATGGTTAAAAAAAACAAAAAAAACTAATATCATCATACTTCCCCAGCTGATTTGATTATATTAAAAATTGCAAACATTTTTTGTATTACAAGTTTTTTTTTTTTTAAAGGTTATGTTTAAATATGCAAATGAGGTGTTATCTAATTAAATATGTGCTAATTTGCATACATTTCTAGAACAAAAATCTGAATACTGGATGACGTCAGGGTCAATTCTCGTTTAATTTTTTTGGGCATATTAAATTCAAAGGTTTTTACAGAGCGACTTTTGGATAAAATTCTCTTTTTATCACTCCATAAATGAGAAAATACAATCAACAGCCAGAAAAAATTATTTTCACCATTATTATTTTTTTTTTTTTTAAGGAATAAAATCAGGCAAATTATATATCAACAAATACCTCTGTAAAAACCTTCAGAATATAGATAGGAATAAAACTTTAAAGTTTGGTGTATGTAAGTTCTGCTGAAGTGGAGATTTCTGACTCCGAGCAGGAGAGAACTCATTTTGAGAAAACGGCCTTTAAAGATATTTACTGTAATTGAAATCTATAGACGCAAATAGATAAAGTGCTATAAAATATACACTTAAAAAGTGTATTTTGGATGTTTTCTTTCCACCAGTCCGGAAAAACACTTTAAAAAAGCCAAAAAGCACAATCTCAAGATTGACAGGTGCCTGAAAAAACTGTGTTTTTACCTGTAGTGTCTCCCCTTAAAATTTATAATTATAAAAAATTCTATTTCAAATAAATGTTCTTATTTTGAAACTTCTTTTAATAAAAAAAAAACATGAAGAAAAAAATCAGTTTCAACACACACACACAAAAAGGTAAGCAGCACAACTGTTTAAAACATTGATAAATGTTTTTTAGCAGCAAATCAGCATATTAGAATGAATTCAGCAGAAATGAGTGTTCAGCACACACATTTTAAACTGTTGTTCTTTCCATTAATGGGATTTAAAGGTCAACTTGCACGTTTTGCTTGTATTATTCACAATTAAAGAATGTTTCTAGTGTTTCAGAATGTGTTGTGTATTGACTAACATGCTAATTTTATACACCTAAAAATAGAACTATAAACATTTCGGAGCATTTTTGTCCACCGTTACATTTATTACATTATGAATTGTGTATTACGCATGTAATATCAGCCTTTGCATAAATCTAGTTTGATTGCATCTGATTCTATTAAGATTTAAATGACTGCTAATATGTTAAAAGGTTTGAGAATTCTGTATTGGAAGCTTTTGGCCCAACTCCTTTTACTGAATGAATGATTTAAAAAAAAAAAAATTTATATATATATATATATATATATATATATATATAAATTATTCTGGCTTTTCCCTACATGTATGGTGTGTTGTTGTTTGAGTTTTGAGTTTGAATATTTTTCCCCGCAAAAATGTAATACTTGTTATTAAGTCTGTCACTCATTCAAGCTGTGCTAGAGTTTGACATTGTACACTGCTTTATTCCCTGCTGCAGATGTACATGCCTGCTAATCTAATAGCTCTGACTGGTCTGTGTCTGTGATAGACAGAGAGAAAAGAGAGAGAGTCCCTGCCATTTCACTGATGGCATCCCCTGATCTCCCACCCAGGCAGCTGGGATGTAATATCCCCTCCTTGCAGGCAATAAAACTCAGATCACAGTGCTGCTATATGGAGATGGGGCACGATATATATACAGCGCAGACCCCCTTGGTTCCTGCTTGCAGACACAGGAAGCAAAATCAACAGCATGGCAAGCAGATAAGAAAAGAGAGAGACATGCCCTTTAACACTGCTGTGAATTTAATACAACATAAGATTCTGATAAAAGGCTATTGACATGGGTTAAACTTTAATACAAAGGGATGCATTTATAAAATCCACTGTTTCCATTAAATCAAAAGTTCCTGGCTTTAGTCTGTGTACTATCTTTGAGGCTATATGATAGCGTAGTCCTAAATGGTGATTAACCAGATATGCATGCTATCATTACACTAATAATAATAATAATTATAATATAATAATAATTTGTTACATTTATATAGCGCTTATCTCAGCACTTAAAGAGCTTTACATATGTAAGGAGGAATCTCTTTAACCACCATCAATGTGCAGCATTGGATGATGGACGGCAGCCATATTGCGTCAGAACGCCCACCACACACCAGCTTTACACTATCATTCAAAAGTTTTTGGTCGGTCAGTAAGAAAGTAACTTTTGCATTGTTAAAAAATCATGGGTTCCACAAAAATTTTAAGCAGCAAAACACTTAAACTGTGATAAGGGTTTCTTATGCACTAAATCAGCATATAAAATGATTTCTTTTTTACTGTATTTTTTATCAAATATATGTAGCCTTCGTGAGCATAAAAAAAAACTTAAATAAAAAAAAAAATAAAAAAAAAACAATTCAAACTAAGTTATCCGACCCCAAACTTTTTGAATGGTAGTGTATGTTGCACTACACAGATTTGTATGCTTTCTAGAATGTTAATGTCACAATAATAATGAGATAACAAGGGGTGGGGCCAAGACATTAAATGGGAGAGCACATGGTGGACCCTGGTTGACAGCCAGGGGGGTGCAAAAGAGACGGAATATGAAATGGCCATGACAGGATTGGTGTGGACCAGCAGATTTTAGATCACCGGACCTCTGGGACCACTGGATTCAGGAGCTCTCGGATGAAGAAGGCAATGCACTTATGCACTACTAAATATTTTTGCATTGCACCATTAAACTTAGTTGAAATGCAACTCTACATATAAACTAAATATTAATGGAAGCCTCCAACCAGGAGTAAAGGTTGGAATAAAATACCAGACTGACTGAACTATATCAATAAACTCTTGTTTTACCCAACAGACTTCAATCATTTAGACATGTATGATAATGCTGACATTTACACTCACATTTTAAGAGAGAGAACATTATGCGAATAAATTACTTTGTTAGCGGCTCTTCAACACGAACCCATCCTAAATAGCGTGCCTCTGAGTGCAACGGCCCATGTTGTGCATGTCAAATAAAATCAGTCACAAAAATTTAATGTAATCTTTTTTTTTTGTATCAGTATTTCTTTATTGATTCTAAGGCCACATCCACACAAAGCCAGAGCTTTCACTATCCAATCTTTTTTTTTTTCTCCTTGTCTCAAGAAATATTTGCATACACACGAAACCACTGAAACTGACTCAAAATTATATAGTATGTGGCGCTGTAATTCTGCCACAGAGATACAGTAAAAATGGAGAATAAGACTTGGAACATGCGCATAAACCTGGTGCGCTGTATACAAACTTTAGTAAAGTTTAGAAATAAAGCTTTACTTTAGTAAAGTTAAGAGGCTCAGTAGCTTCTGCAGCATGAACATAAGCATGTAGTCCGCCATTGTTGTTGTTGTTGCTGTTACGTGACGTAGCGGTGTCTGACTAAGGTCGAGACATGGGGTGATGACATCATCGTTTTTCAAAATATACTGTAGATTTTTCTACTCTGAGACCCGGTTTTGAAAAAATAGCGGTTCCAGGCTCCCAAAACGCTGGATCCGTCTGGACGAAATGCCTATACGATACGAACATTTTTGCATATACAGCTAAATGCATCTCTGTGTGGACAGGCTCTTAATTCCAAACCATTTCTGAATGCTATTCACACACAAAAAACAATTATGTTATTCATGATGAAGTAGTATCGTATTTTAATGGAAACTTATTTTTACCATTAGTTATGTGAGGCATTAAGGATGAAGTGAAATTCACAGCATTTCAACAACTCATTTATTTGAAGAAGGTAAACATCATATGTGACTATGCATTACTTAATGAAGTTTATTTAACAAAGTTCGGGAAGAGCATGTTCAGGTAATCATACCAATCAGCGAAAGAGGAAGCCGGAATACATAGCCGTCCCTCACCTCTGTCACGTGACAGTGTAACAGCATCCCTCACCCCCGGACAGCATGCCAACTATATCTGATTTCATATATGTGTGAATTCATTAAACAGAGAGTTTAAGAACAAAATGGTGCAACCACATAAAGTACAGAGTTAGTTTCCAACTACCTAGTAGTTACTAAGTCTCTAGTGTGGACTTTTCATTCCAAATTAAATAAGAACATACGAAAGGCTGGTGCAACCCTATCCAGATCTTTAGGCCACCAGCTCCACCCAATCGAAGGGCTCATCCAGTCCAGCGAGAAAAAGATTTATATAGGTGCACTCACCAAAACATAGTTCCTGGACTGCATCAAGAAGGGCTTGAGCATACACTCCAAAAGGGCAACAGTCCTGGTGGCATTGTTGCAGTTTTCCGGGCAGGGGTATGTATTGGGAGATACAGTATTTTCCTGCTGGATGGAAGCTGGGTGAAAAATAAACCCATAATAGGGCTGGCTGGCTGGCTGGCTGTCTGCAGGGTTCTCACAGGGTTTCCTAATGCAGAGCAGCTGGAGAGTTTTGAAAGGTTTTTATTAACAAACAATAAAAGCAACACAAAACAGGGCTTAAAACAAAAGTCCAGACTACATGACTGGAAAATAAAAGACCAATTGTGGGGAAAAAACTAAAACAGAAATAAAACTAGCAAAACAAAACAGGAAAAACGGACATATACAAACCAATCAACAACAAGGAACACAAGTAATTATTTAAAAAGGAAAAACAAAAAAAGAAAGAAAAAAAAAATGAACCAGCACAGAACAGAGCACACAAGAGAAATATATAGGGAGGGAAATGAGGAGGGTAATGAAGTAGAGCAGGTGGGGCAAATTAACTAATAATGAAATAACTAGGGGGCATTTGCAAAAATTAGATGGGGGAGCACATGGCACATAGAAGTACAAACATAACAGAAGCCATGTGCTTCCACCAAACACAATAACAAGGCTGTAGAGCACATGGCAGGCAAAGAAACACAAATGAAGTCCATGTGCTTTAACAGAAAACAAAACACAAGAGACAAAAGTGTCAGGATCCTGATACCGAACCCAAACTAAGCAGGAGTGTCGGGACACGGACACCATTCCCCAAACACACAGAGGAGAAGATGGCCCAGAGAACAATCCTCACATGTGGACAAGACAATACAATGCATGGGAGTCAAGATCTTGTCACCAAACTAAGAATAGGACTGACCAAAGTTATAGAATCCTGATACATACAGGTTTGAGGTTGAGTAAATGATGGCACTTAAACCCACGACGTGGATCTAATATACTTGGGTACAACATGTATTTAGGCTGTATGATGATGACACCTATTGAATCGTAGGCTACGACGCAAGTTAGTATAGAAGAATAAAACGTCATCAGTATGCGCTAGAGGTAAACAAATAGAGCAAGGTGAATCAAACTTTGGCAATTGTGGTTTTCACGTGCGCCAAAAAAGAAGAGGAAGCGAAAGAGGAGAATATGGATGCAGTCATGGCTAGGGAAAAGAGGCCAACTTGTCATGCCAATTTTGCAAATGGAGCTTGGGGTAAGTATAGTTTTATGTTTTAGTGCCATGTCACGTTGATCAATACGCCATTTAGCTAGTCATTAGACATAGGTCGTAGTAGCAAACACACTGTGAGAAGATAATGCTAAATTTCGGACACTGTCAGAAAATTATTGCAGGCTATCTTTGGTGGCAAGTACCGTCTTTGAACCTCTCTCACTGTATGACGTAGGACCACAGTTTAGGAGCCACGACCACAGAAATTGCCACGATTGGTCATCTTTCGTCTAGGACAGCCCAAAATCATACAATGAATGTGTACTGGGCATTAAAGGACAAACTTGCAGTAACTTCTCATTTGTTCAGAGTCAGTGTCTATTGATATTGATATCGGCCAAAACAAGATGTATGCTTCTGAACAACAATATGGGGGTAGTGAATACACCTCGGGTGAAAACATCAAAGCACTTATCACGCTGTGTGCACATATAGTGTGAAGGCGTGTTTGATGATTTTATTTCTACTTTGATTTTTTTCCCTTGTGACTCTCAGCTCCGAGCAAAGAATGATAAAATTTCAAAAGACAACTTAATAACATATGAATTAAGCATCAGGATTAAACACATTCTTAAAACACAATCAATTACTGAAAAAAAATGAAAACAAGCCAATTATTTGTTGCAACGATCTATGACAAAACTCTCTTTCTGTAATTAACAATGTATGCAGTGGTTGGCAGGCATCGGTACAGTACTGAGTACCCAGTTGTATCGTCTGGACACAGAGCTCACTGCATCAGGGACAACAGATGATATATCAAATGCCATTTTGGCTTTTCATCGAAGGGAACAACACAACAGTGCAATCATCACCCAAATTTGAAAAAAAAAAAAAAAAAAAAATGATAATGATGGCAGAAATATAGTCACCAATGTGGCAGCTGGAATTGAGAAAATAAGCAAATATGATTATGTCCCACAGACTATAAGTTTTCAACATCAAGAGACAAAGAATAAAATAGAGACCAATTATAGGCCTACTGTTTTTTCAAAAATGTGTGCTTGCAAATAATAGTATAATTGTCCATATGTAGAAATGTTATCTCAGAAATCTGCTCTGGTTGTACGAAAATGTCTGATAGTAGCTGAAACAAGCTTAGCTGAACTAGGTTGTTTTTTTTGTTTTTTTTTTGTTTGTTTTTTTTTTGAAAGATGTTTCTTATGCTCAACAAAGCTGCGTTTATTTAAACAAAAATACTGTAAAACAGTAATATTGTTAAATAATATTACAATTTAAAATAATTGTTTTATATTTTAATATGTTTTAAAATATAATTTAGTATTGTTATGCGAAAGAAGAATTTTCAGCAGCCATAACTCCAGCCTTCAGTGTCACATCATTGCATTGCATACTTAATAAATTATACTAATATGCTGATTAGGTGCTCAAGTAACATTTCTTATATTAATGTTGAACACAGTTGTGCTGCTTAGTATCTTTTGGAAATTGTGATACCTTTTTTCCCCAGATTCTTTGGTGAAAGTTCAAAAGAACAGCATTGATTTTTGGATACAACTTTTTTTTAAACAATGTCTTTACTGTCATAATAATAAAATATTAATTCATTTAAAAAAATCTGGTGCTGTATTCACAAAACATTTTATCTTAACACTAAGAGTTCTCCTAAATAGCAGTAAAAGTTATTCACAAAGCTGCTGAGACAAACTTACTAAGGAATAGAGAGAAGTCTTAAGCTAGGAGTAAGGGTTGATCTTGTTGCTATGGATAATGTCAACACGCTTACTAACTATGCACACAGTGATTGGCTGATGGGGGAGGAGTCTCTGTCAGCAATGTAATCAGAGAAATATTGCAGAATGAGGTATCATGTTGCCATATCCAAATAAAAGTTTTAAGATGCAGGCTGTGTCACTAATTAAACTAGTATATGTTAAGCTAATTGTCAGCCTCTTATGTCTGAATGCAGAATTCAAGCAACAAATTATGTTTTATAAACAAAGTTTTGGAGGAGCGCATTCAAACAGTCCATCTAATCAGCTCGAAAGGAGATATATATACACAGACGAGAGCCGACTCACCTAGTTACCTCGACAGTTTTCTGCATCCCTCCGCCACCCCGTTCCTCACTCTCGGCTGGGGATTTGGAGTAGTACTCTGGGTTTGGGCTAAATTCCAAGATCGTAGCCCTCGATCTCCATCGCCAAATCAGCTTATTATACAACCTGAATTCTGGAAAAGTTGGGACATTTTTTAAATTTGAATAAAACAAAAATGCACAAAATGAGCTCATTTCAAATTTGATGCCTGCTACAGGTCTCAAAAAAGTTGGGACGGGGGCATGTTTACCATGGTGTAGCATCTCCTCTTCTTTTCAAAACAGTTTGAATAAGTCTGGGCATCGAGGTTATGAGTTTATGGAGTTTTGGTTTTGGAATATGGTCCCATTCTTGCCTGATATAGGTTTCCAGCTGCTGAAGAGTTTGTGGTTGTCTTTGAAATATTTTTCTTTTAATCTTGCTCTAAAACCTTTATATACCTTTCAGCATTCATAGTGCCTTCCAAAATATGCAAGCTGCCCATACCGTATGCACTTTTGCACTCCTGGCTTTTGAACTGAACGCTGATGACACGCTGGAAGGTCTCCCTCCTCTTTAGTCTGGAGGACACAACGTCCGTGATTTCCAACAAGAATGTCAAATTTGGACTCGTCTGACCATAGACCACTTTTCCACTTTGAAACAGTCCATTTTAAATGAGCCTTGGCCCACAGGACATGACAGCGCTTCTGGACCATGTTCACATATAGCTTTCTTTTTGCATAATTGAGATTTAGTTGGCATCTGCAGATGGCACAGCGGATTGTGTTTACCGACAGTGGTTTCTGGAAGTATTCCTGGGCCCATTTAGTAATGTCATTGACACAATCATGCCGATAAGTGATGCAGTGTCGGGCAGGGCCCGAAGACCACGGGCATCCAATAAAAGTCTTCGGCCTTGTCTCTTATACACAGAGATTTCTCCAGTTTCTCTGAATCTTTTGATAATGTTATGCACTGTAGATGATGAGATTTTTAAAGCCTTTGCAATGTGACGTTGAGGAACATTGTTTTTAAAGTATTCCACAATCTTTTTACGCACTCTTTCACAGCTCTGTCCATCTTTACTAAGACATCCCTTTATTGCTAATCATGTTACAGACCTGATATCAATTAACTTAATTAGTTGCTAGATGTTCTCCCAGCTAAATCTTTTAAAAATGTCTTGCTTTTTCAGCCATTTGTTGCCCCCATGCCAACTTTTTTGAGACCTGTAGCAGGCATTAAATTTGAAATGAGCTCTTTTTTTACATAAAATTGTAAAATTTCTCAGTTTAAACATTTGTTATGTTATCTATGTTCTATTGTGAATAAAAAATTGGCTCATTATTTGGAAGTCTTTTAGTTTTTATTTTATTCAAATTTAAAAAACTTCCCAACTTTTCCGGAATTCGGGTTGTATTTTTTTTTTTTTTTTTTACTCTATTCGATCATTTCTAAGTGTGAATTTGTGAAAACAACTGCCACAGGTAATCTGACATTATTTATTAAAATTTATTTTTGGTGTTTTATCGTAGATTCAAATCTATAAATCAAAATATGTATTGCATTTATGCGATTGAAGATTGAACCTTATTGAAGGTTCAGCACCCAAGGCTCTATCGCTATTGCCTTAATTGTGTACAGTGTCTTTGGGTGGATTGCTGAGGTGTATTAGCAGCAATGGCCATTAGGATTGTTTGTGATTTGGTCTTAGTGATTTGGGAGTCCTCTTGACTACTCCTAATGTTTCACAGATAGGAGCTAGTTTTAGCTCCTATCTGTTTTAGCCCCTATCTGTTTTAGCCCCTATCTAGTTTTAGCCCCTATCTAGTTTTAGATAGGGGCTAAATTATTATGTTTCTAGCATATTATATGTAACATATTAACATATTAACAGTTCTTCTAGCCCTAATTGATAGATTGTGTAGCTTTTCATTGCTTAACAAACCATGTAGAAAGACAAATCGTGGACATATTCTATGATGACAATGTCAAGATTCATCAGGCTCAAATTGTGAAAGAATGGTTGAGAGGGAGCATGAAGAATCATTTTCACACATGAATTGCCACCTCCATACCTTCCATACCTTAAATTCATTGAAACTTTACAGAGTGCCTAACTCTTGCATTGTCAATAAAAGATCTTGACCAAAAAATGTTGCACATTATTTGCAACATTTATTGCTGTTTTATTTATTGATGTGAAAATGATTCTTCATGCTCCCTTTCCAACCATTCTTTCACAATTTGAGCCAAATTGTCACAGACTCTAAAGTATTTGCCTATTTAAAGAAACAATAACCCCTTGACCTCTAGTCTGCTTACCCAACATGGATTTTAATTTGATGGATTGTTATCCATTCAGGCCAATAAAACTGAATGTTTAAAAGACATCTGTGTTTGTGCCTGCAAGGGTTAAACTGCAAGTGCAGTGGCTCTTTCAGTGGCATGTTATGTGATTCTGACATACTCAAGTGAAGCTTGGTCACTGAAGCCTGCCAATGCTTTAATTACACTGTCACCAATTCTGGAGGATATTTCCACACACATAGTTCCAAACATGTCTAATTATACATTACGCTTAATATGGCAACACAAACACTTGCAGGTGACAGGAACCGCAAGCCAAATCACAGAAAGCTTGTTTAGAGCTCACAGTTCAATGATCAAGACAACAGCGGTATTCTGCCTTTCTTACAGATGACTTCTTCTCTTATGTAAACAGACAAATGTAATGTTGATGCCTTACAGTCATAATTGGCCATACATTTAAAACAATAATTCATTAATTAGTGTTTAACAATACACAGCTGACCTTTTCCTTCTCTAATCACTTTCACACGTGACTCATCTGCCTTAATATAGATTTAAGATGTTCTCAAATTTATTTTAGCATATTAACACAGAACCTAATTATGTTTGTACTCTGTGCTCAATAAACATGCTAAATATTGACAGATAATAAAGTACTGATTTGCTTGCTTACAGTGCAGACATGATGACTAATCAAAATAATTTGAGTCTACTGCAGTTTACTCCTATTCATTCCAACATGTCTCAATCTATATCCACCTTTAAATTGGAAACTTTTTTTGTCTAGCTTTAAGTTGTTTGGTATTGTGTGTAAGCAACCACCTCGCGCAGATTTAGGAACCAACAAAAGCAATCAAGATGATTTGAGTTTTTATTCTCAAACAACCCTTTAGCTCTGTCAATGTGAGATTTGACTAAAACGGTACTGGATCTGGAGTTTAAATCTCATTGGTATAAGGGTTTAGGGCTAAACAAGCAGTAAATGTCACAACTGTTTACTCGGTTACACAACAGACAAAGTCTCAAAAGATATAAAAGACCATCTGCCAAAAGCCTGTGATATAGTAGCATTGAGTGACTGACCTTATCAATGCCCCAAGCAATAATTGAAGAAAAAAATATGGGAACTATGGAAACAAAAAGATTTTTACTGAACCTTGCACACACACATTCACATAGATCTACAATTTTACACACATTTCCAACCTGTCTGTATCCTAAACCACCCACCCTCCTACAAGACCTGCTGAGGGAATGAAGCAGGCACTGTTAAGTGACCTACGACCCTGGATGCACTATTATATGGTATACCTGCTTTTGTCAGGGAACACAGAATGAAGTTCAAGATGAGAATGTCTCTACAGCATACAACCTAAGAAAAGCAGTAGATTCAGGTTCTGGAAGCATCTACCAGTACTGCTAATATATCAGATATATAAAACTGATAATATCATACTCTAATGCTTAATTTAAAATTATTAATGTTTACAATCACCATATTCTTACACACTATTCATTAATTTATGTTTTTGATGTTTTCTGTGACCAGATTTTAAAATCTTCAGGAAACCAAAACTGGCACTATTTACTTTGTTAGCGCACATTAGAATTGTGGTGAACAATTAGTTGTGCAAGTTAATCCACAGAAAAATGATTGCATGATTGCTAATGAGCGTCACCTGAGCGCACACTGGTCTTATATCTCACGGAGGTGCTCAGAAGCATTAAAAGGGGGAGCGACGACAGTGAAGAATGTAAGAGTACCAGGCCTGGAATTTACGTTATGTTTTGTTGGTGTGTGCGGCGGTCGTCCATGAGAGGCTGCCGTTTTTACTTTCGTTTTGTTGTTTATTTTATATGACTAAAGTGCATTGAACGTTCGCTGGTTCCAGGGTTGCCAGGTTTTCACAACAAAACCCGCCCAATTGCTCTTCAAAACTAGCCCAATCGCATTTCAAGGGGGGTCCCACAGTAAATATCACGTTATTTGGGGTCGATTCAACCCGCCGACATGAAAAACAACCCACGGCAACAGTGTAAAAGTAGCCCAATTCTGCGGGAAAACCCACCTCCTTTTTCCCTTAACAACATACCTTGCTACAAAGCATTTTACAGAAGAACATTGTTTTGGTTGTGCTTTAGCTCTGCGTGACTGTGCAGATGAATATGACCTTTCGCAATAGATAATTCTTTACAATTAACTCTGTTAGAGAGCTACATATGGCAATTTATCTGTTCAGTAAAAGACCTTACTCACCGGTTGAGTAATAAGTATGCCATCTCTGCTTCGCTTTTACAACATTTCAAAACCCACAGGTTCTCGCCATCTCTGAAAAGCCAAGCCAATGTTGATTCTTGTTTTATTACGAGTTCTGTCACGTTCTCATTTTGCAAGCAGACTTCTCTATGTTCTGCGGTTTTGTTTTGTTTTTTAAACGGGCGATTCCCTGAAGGTTGGAGATTTAGCTGCTCCGTGTCAACCTATCTCAATCGTTGTGACAACTAAACTCTGCCACTCTCACACCATACATGTGTCAAAATAGCTGGAGCAACTTTTCTCTATTTACAGATTTGACGAGACACACGTGCTAGTGATGTAAATACGCAATTTCCCTCAAAAACCATCCCGACAGCTCTAAAATATATTTATAATAGGCTTATCATAGTGAAGCAGGGTAAGACAAAAACACATTTTAGAAGAAGGAGTGATGGTGTATTGGCTCATTATTTAAATTTTGTTTATTTTGAACAAAAAAGTTCCATGGTGTACATTTAAATGTGCAAAATAAAAAATAAATAAATGAAAAACAGCAACAAAAAAAATCTCTCTCCCTCAGTTTCTGTTTTCTGGTGCTTTATTGGCATGACAAATATCTGTCCATTCACATCACGTGTGTGTGTGTTTATGTTCAGTTTTATTGTTTAGCAATTTGTTAAGTTTACAGTTGACTTGTCATAATCTAATAATCAATAGCCAATCTCTGTGAATTACTAAACTTTGCATGCATCATATGGAAAACTGGTTATTAAGCTGTATGAGCTTTGAAAAACATTTGCCTTACCAGATTAAATCTCACTAGTGGGACATTCTTATTATATTTTATCACCAGTTCAATAAACATCAGTGCTTCAAAGTAAGGCTATACTTAGGTTTTTGTTCATAATGCAGTTATATATCAAATATTGCTCTAGTATAATGTTCATATAGTTCACATATCACAATCATCACAAAACTACAACACAATTTGTATTTCATAAAAATAAATCCAGCTGTTTTGATTAAAAAGACAATATAAAATAGTAAAAGCATGTAATCATATTTGACGGATTTATGTGTCCTGACAGGTCTTTAGACTGTGTTCTGATGAGATGTTTGTGTAATGAAACTGTCATTTTCCCCCTCTTTTCCCCACCCATGTGATTTATACTTTATGTCATTGCCTGAAAATTGCTCATGCTTCACCAGGGTAACGACTTTCTTAAAATACACCCGCTCATTCTGCATATGAATCACATATGCAGAATGTCTTGCTTAATGCGTTAGAGCTTATATAGGTTCATTACTCAAGTAATTGGCCCTGGGTCAGGGGGGAATCTGAGCAAAAAGGAAAATTTTCTAGTAGTCGCAGTTAAAAAAAGAAATCTTCTCATATTGTGAATAAATACACCAGGGATTACTATACTATCCACAGAAAAATTATGTCTTCTGTTGAAACCATTGTATGTTGTGTTTCAGATGCTGGACCCCAGAAGGGAGTCCTCACCAGACTTCTTAACTCATTTCACCAGATCAACCAGTGTCACCAGAACAACCAGGCTTTGCATAAGGTTTTGCTTTAAAGTACATTTTAAAATTTTGTTTTAATAATCTAAGTACACTTATTTTGATTTGTTCACTAATATCCTAACACAAATGTAATGTACATGATTATAATAATAAAATTACATCTATATCACATTTAAAGTTAATATATTTTAGATGTACTAAATTGCAACTTCATCATTATGAATGTGTAAATACAAATATATTTAAATACATGGCATCCAAGTTTTAATAGAAATTACATTAAAGTATATTTTTGTTTACTATAAATGCTTGTCAGACACTTAGTATACTTTAACATCATTTTAAATAACAGAAGTAATTATGAGTTATCATAATCAACTATTGCATTAAATATGAAACTTTTTCATTTAATTGCAATTAACATGCACTGAAGTGTCTGAAAACCTGACATTCAGTTCCCACTGTCACGTTTGGTCTGTTTTTTCTGATTTAAACTTGATTTGGAGTTGGTTTTTCAGTGTTTCCTGAACTGTTCCCTTTGTTGGCATTTGTTTCTTTGGTTACTCATTGTTTGATTATAACATGCACCTGTTTCTCATTTCCGTTCATTGGTATGACTTTGAATACAGTACTGTAACTGTCAAAAGTATGGAAACATTACAATTTTTTATGTTTTTGAAATAAGTCTCTTATGCTCACCAAGGCTGCATTTATTTAATCAAAAATACAGTAATATTGTAAAATATTATTACAATTTAAAACATTTGTTTTATATTTTAATACATTTAATAATATAATTTATTCCTTTGATGGCAAAACTGAATTTTCAGCATGCTGATTTGCTGCTCAAGAAACATTTATTATTATTATTAATGTTGAAAACAGTTGTTGCTGCTTAGCATTTTTGTATTCTGTTATTTTGAGAAGTATTATTTTGAGTTTGTTTTCATAAAGG
Source organism: Elopichthys bambusa (assembly GCA_037101425.1). NCBI lineage: Eukaryota > Metazoa > Chordata > Actinopteri > Cypriniformes > Xenocyprididae > Elopichthys > Elopichthys bambusa. Next base: position 6,540,528 of record CM074434.1, read on the forward strand.
TATACTGCTTCTGTATAGATCCAGCCTTTATTTTCATTCTCTGCATCAACCAGCCGTGACACGCACTTTATTCAGTATGTACGCATTTTATTAAATAAATATATTATTTCTGTAATAAGTACTCTTTTTAAATATATGCTAAAGTGTAGTTCTTTTCCACTAGGGAATACATGTTCCTGGTCTTAGTGGCCACAATTCATCAGTGTATGTTATTCCAAAGCAGTTAGTCTGACTATATTTGGGTGTAAAACAGCCAAAATGCATAATCCAATTGAGTCACAACAGACAAAATCAAGCTCTATCCACTCAAAAATACATTATAATGTGAAATTGGTTGCAAATGGCAATTCACACTAAGTTTGATTTGCATTTGTGCCATGAGCCATATCAATTTTTTGTTCACAGCACTGTGAAACTTTACAAATATACAGTACTTTGGGTTAGGGTCTTTGGGGGCACACCTAACAATCCATTTTTGCTTTGCAAAACAAGCAGCCACTGGCAGAAAGCGAGGCTCAGGTGTTCTATTGTCCACTGATTACCCAATCCAGTGTATGGTAAGATTCACCAATTACCTCTTAAATAAGTCAGTTAAACGGTGCATCGCATGTAGCCCCTGAGTACAATTAGCAAACCCATTAGCATTCTGCTATGAACATAATTGCCCCCCCCTTGTGAGAGCACACAGAACCTTTTTTATTTTTATTTTTTAGGCTTATTTTATATATATATATATATATAGATGCATATCTCCTGCATCTACTGCATGACTACCACCACTACAGCACACATGCTAACCGGCATGATTTTCAAATACTATTTTAGCATGTCACTGTTATGTGATCAGGTTCATTTGTTGGAGAAGACAAGCAGACTAGCAGATTACAAGCAATTTAAGAAAGGATTTCTACAAAAGATGTTTAGCTATATGTTTTTAATTTTTGGTTTATTAAAAAATGGCATAAAAATGTTTCCATCATGTCTAAAAACGACATTTCAGAAGTAAGCCATTGCTTAACGAGAGATTGAAAGCTGAAAGTTTTCCCTCCAAAATGATGTCACTTCCTGAAGGATGTGATTAGTCAAATTTTATAAAAGACTAAAGGAAAGGAATAATATTGGGCATCTAGGGAAAATGTAATAACCACTTAAAATAATATGTTTTGCATTGAGAAGCTTCAATTTACAATTGGCAAACAAAAATTAATATGAATTGAGTGGTTTAATCCAAGTCTTGCGAAGAGATGTGATCACTTTATATGATAAACAGATTTATTTTAGGCTTTTATTTACAGCTGTGGCCAAAAGTATTAATTCACAATAAAAGTATACATTTTGTTTATGGCAAAGTTTCAGTTGTTGTGGAGTTGATTCGCAATGTTTCTAGATTTTAAGTGATTAGAAGTGATTAAATGCATTTTAAATAATTGCAAAAAGCTTCATTGCCCCCAACAGTGAGGCATTCTGAGACCATCCGTGTGTGGGGTTGGCTCTCTCACAATTCTGCCCCAAAACATGGCCATGAATAAAGAATGAAATCAAAACGTCCTGCAAGAGCAACTTCTCCTAATGATCCAGGAGCAATTCCGTGATGATCTATGCATTTTCCAGCATGATGGGTCACCATGTCACAAGGTTAGAGTGATAATGAAGTAACTTGGAGATCATTACACGGAAATTTTGGATCTGTGGCCAGGCAACTCCCTGGATCTTAATTCCACAGTAAAACCTAAGGACAATCCTCGAAAGAGGAGTGGATGAGCAGATTTCCACAAATTGTAATCAACTCTGAGCACTAAGAAGGCAAGAATGGATCGCCATCAATCAGGATTTGGTATAAGCTGATATCAGGATGCCAGAGCAAATTGTAGAGGTTAATATGAAGAGGTCAACACTGTAAATATTGACTCTTTGAATATATTGAATGTTTTTGTCAAAAAAAAAAGCATTTTAAAACTTGAAATACTTGACTTGAATGAAATACTTATCATTGTTTTCCAGTATATTTTAGAAACATTTGAGAAAATAATCTATAATAATACTGAAGCAGCAAACACAAATTTTATGTCACTGCCAATACTTTTGGCCATGGCTGTACATCTAAACAGTGATTGACACAAATAAATATAGCACATTACGTATGGTAAACACGGAAGCTAAAATGTGTATGCATGATGCATGAGAACTAATGAGGCTTGTTCTAGAGCCGGACACATGCACAAGCTTCTGTGTTTATGTGATGCATATAAAGCAATCATATTTTTTCACAACACTTGGATAAAACCATTGATTGACATGCATTTTCTGTAAAGCTGCTTTGAATAGATATGTATTGTGAAAAGCGCTATACAAATAAATGTCAACTGAAAATTAAATGAAACCACCTTTATGACCTTTTTGGATCTTCTAAATTTGGATTCCTGGGTCCTCATTTATCAACAGTGCGTAGAAAAGGTTCTATATTTTGTCCTACGAATTAAATTTAGAATGTGCCTAAGTACATGAAAATCCGTATTTATCAAACGTGCGCACGCAGTTCTTACGCACATGAGTAAGCAATCATTGTTGATAAATCCCACATGTGCGTAAGTACCATGCTCGTTCACGGTCATTAGCATTCGGAAACGCCTCCAATGAATCTTATATGGTGATAACGCTTCCCTTTAAAAATCACGTGATTGTGTTTTTTTCCTCAACGCAATAATGGCAAAGAGAGCTCTCTGTGCTCTCGCCAAGCAGATCAGCACGATCTTGGAAAACGCTCTCTCTGCGGAGCGCATTGTTTGCCAAGTCTTCCAATAATGCAAGATAAGCCACTGCACTGAGACAAAAAATTTTCACAGCTGTCTTTTATAGGGTTTGACACCAATTACGCATCGTGTTTAAAACTAGACAAATTATAAATTGAGTGTTTTATAATAAAATGAAACACAGGACATACAGTATGTGGATTGCTTAATGCATACTGTGACACTCTTAAATGCTTTTTATGTGTAGTGTCGCTATTCTCAGTGTAAGCATGCTCAGAGGTGTGCTTATATTTACACACATTTCTATGTATAAGTACAAGTTGGTGAATCCCACACTTTGCGCGAAACTGTTCTTACGCACTCATTACGCACAAATTTGTCCGTACGCACTATTGATAAATGAGGGCCCTGGACTTTCAATGGAGGAACAGAATTCTTTCAGGTTTCATTTAAAATTATCTTAATTTTTTTGGAATGACATGAGGGTGAACTATCCCTTTTAAGATATGTTGGGAGACATGAAGATGTCCTGCAAAGTAGAAATGCTCCAAAATATGTCTGAAAAAGCACAAATGCAAATACTTAAGAAGCATTTGAAAAGGAAATGGAAAATATAAAGAGGTGAGAATTGAAATGATTGAAAACCAAATGAAAAGCTCTGAGATCTTGCCACCTCATTCAAAGGTTGTGGATTGTGGAAGAGATCTTTTCAGAGAGATTTATATGCAAATTAAGTGAAGTCAAAGAATTTTGTCTACTAAATCGAGGAAGTTATAAGCTGTATTTAAGCTGACTTTAAGTCTTGATATTTGTTTTCTTATTTGCTGACTGTCAGCACAAAATGTTAAAGCACGAGTTCTGAGCTCAGAGACCTTTTTAGCATTCATGTGTTTAAATCTCATTGTTTGTATCTCCCTTTTATCCAGCTCTCCCCATCCGCTCAGAAGTGGAGGTCATTTAACACTCTGTAATTCGGCCTGTCTATTCCATCGCCCCATCCACTGCACGGTTCTGCACCAGCGCTTTTCTCCCCCAGTCTTTAGAAGATGATCTACCGAGCTTTCTCTTCAACAACCTTGCCACTTTATGGTTTAAAAAGCTGCACAGGTCCCTGGGGCAATCACATTCTTCTTTACTAAATCCGCAGTCAATTGCATTGTCTCTAAGAAAGCTCTGCCCTGGGACACTCATTTGTTGCCGTTCAAGAAAGAATGTACCTCCTGCTTCTCTGTGGTGCATTTGAACCCATTTTAGACATGTTTCAGGTTGGTTCCCGAGGTGTAAATAAACCAAATGCAAAAGAGTATCCGGTAACACTTTAGTATAGGGAACACATATTAACTACTAGATTATTAACTACGACTTTTCCCTCAATAAACTCATAATTTACAGCTTATTAATAGTTAGTAAGGTAGTTGTTAAGTTTAGGTATTGGGTAGGATTAAGAATGTAGAATAAGGTCATGAAGAATAAGGCATTAATATGTGCTTAATAATTACAAATAAACAGCCAATGTTTTAGTAACATGCATGCTAATAAGCAACTAGTTAAAAGACCCTAAAATAAAGTGTTACCGAGTATCCCTCAGTTAATGCTTGTGAAAAGGCATGTAAATTTATTATTCAGATTTATAATTTAGTTCATGAAAGTGATAAAAGGGATAGATTCTGGCATAGTGGATATTAATCCCATCAAACTCTACTAAAATATCCTCTATGACAGCGGTGTAAAGTATTTGAGTAAATATAACTAGTTACTGTACTTAAGTACAATTTTTGGCTACTTTGTAGTTTTACTGAGTATCAAAGATATTAGCAACTTTCACTCTCCACTATAGAGAGTGTATAGAATTCACAGTACTCATAAAAGAGTATAGGCAAAAAGTACCCAGATGACCTACTACTTCCAGTGTGATTATGAAGTATGCATATGATGGACACTTGATAATGACAGCATGGCGGATGTAGTATGTCCAAATTACATTCACACACATTCAAACTATATGAAACATATATTTTAGCAGTTGTCAAGTAATTACTTATTCAAAATAAGTACCTACTCAAGAGAGTATGCGATTTCAGATGTAGCCATTGCATGGCACCTAACTTGTTCTGCAGTGGTTTATTTCTGCTATAAAGGAAGCGCTACTGCCATCTACAGGGCATTAAAGGTACTATATCTTGTGGGTTTTGCCCTTACTCACCCAAACTTGTCAACAAGGATACTTTGTTCATAGTCCTCAACACCTAAGAAACATGCCAGTGAAAAACAAGAAATTTGAGCCTACATTTATTACGAGTAAAATACTTAAGTACTGTTAAAATCAGATAGTCTATACTTTAACTCAAGTGGTATTGTAATTGGTGACTTGTAATGGAATCATCTTTACTTTCACTTAAGTATGGTTTTCAGGCACTCTTTACACCTCTGCTCTATGATGGATGTTGTTGCCAGCTCACATACCTGTTACGACTCCATGATGGGTTCGGCCTCTAGGACAAACATCTCTGTTTGTGGTGGGCTCTGGCTTATGCTCCATAGCGGGCATGGCTGAAGTCTGACTAGGCTCTGGTTTTGGAGTGGGACTGGTGTTGTTCTCTTCAACAGGGCATGCAGTGAACATTGACTCCACTCCACATATTGTGTGAAACTCCCTCAAAGACCTTCCAATGACAGGAGTGCCTTAATTCGACCTTTCATTAAAGCTGGTGTTGTAAAAAATACAGAGCGAGCATTCACGATAATGGGTGAGGCTTGGCAGATCTAGAAAGTTCCTTCTGTGGTCATCGAGGGAATAATCTCCCTGCTCAAGCAGCAGGAAATGGAAAGCAGGGATATCCATATTACTTTTCTTCTGCTGCTTAATCTAATCTGGGTTTTGTGTTCTGTCACAGGTTAGTTGTGTGTATACTCCAAAAGAGTGTGTGACGCAGAATGAATAAAGATTCTTTTTTTAATGAACACCAAGACTAATAAGCACTACCCACAATAAACATTAACATTAATGCAAGACTCTTAACAGAAGAACAATGTACTTAAAACTGAAAAGTTTTTCCTTTGCATTTTTGGTGGATAAACACTCATGATGAGGAGGAATGCAGAAAGGAAGACTTTAATTAACAATCCAGGAAACAAGAGAAACACCATCAACACAAATGTATAATACAGACGAGAAGCAACAAAGACTGAGGGAGAACACAGGGAATATATACCGGGCAAACAGAGGGGAAAACGAGGCTAATGAACAAGATATACCTGGGACAAATGAACTCAAATGAGGGTAACTATGGGAACAAACTAGTGGTGGGAAAACTGAGAACAAGGAACATGTTACAAAAGGAAACATAAACAGAACCCTGACATAGAGACAACAACGTTGTTAAAATTATTAAAGTTAATAATGGTATTGTTTTTAAATGCTTGCACTTTAAAACCTGTTTTCAAAAATTTACAATTTTAGGCAATAAATTCACAATAAATGATAATCAAAGAAACAGGAAGCAGGTGTGTAACGAATTAGGAACCATGACAATGAGAACTCAGGCAAATGGCAAATGGTTAAAATTATGGAAACAAAACAGAACAAGACATGAACGTGACAGAACTAACAACGAACAACTATCTTTACATTACAGTTAACGCAAATTAATAAATATATACTTATTCATAGGTAATTCATGCTACCTGCATTAACTCAACTTATAGTTTATGTAATTCTTTTAATTGCTACCATTGTTCATAGGTGTTTCATTCTGTCATATTGCCGTCACCTTCCCCTATGATGACGACACCCTCAAATCGTTGTTCTGGATCGGGGCCAACTACCAATTATAGACCTCCCAGACACCTCAGGACTTGACTGGAGGGAAGCCATCATCAGGTGCCTGGAGAGCGTCTGGCCCCGATCCAGGACACAGCCAGACCCAGAGCCCAGACCACCAGCACCCTTGACCACGGAGACTTTGCGTGAGCCCCCACAGATGGAGAGCGACTGCCCAACGTGATGTGTGAGCCAGAACCCCTAAGAGGAAAGAACAGCGCCAACTATCACCCCGGAGCTAGTGCCCCAGAGTGTGTCTGACCAGGGGTGTGAGCCAGCGACAGCAGCAACAGAGGGGATACTGGTGGAATTGGAGGACTGGCTGATTGATCTGGAAACGGAGGTACTGCCTCCCACCCTGAATCATCTGTTTGTTCCTCATCATTGCTAATTGAATCCAGCATAGAAAAAGTATTATCGACCTGTTGTGAATTGGAATTACCATTATTGATCATGTCAAGCTTACTTCTGTCACCTTCACTGCAAAGCTCAGCAAGTCCTCCAGCCCCGCCTCTGCTGGATGTCTGCAGCCCTTTGTCTTCCCCAGGAACACCTTGCTGTGATGTGAAGCCACAGGTCGTGCAACCACCAGCCTCGTCTGAGAGAGAGGACCCTGTGGCTCAGCCTCTGGCCTCTGATCACTTCGCTTCACCTCGGCCTGTCGACCTGTCAGCTGCGCCTTGGCTCCTCCCACCTTCGGCTCCACCAGAAACCCTTGGCCTTGCAGCTCCCCCTTTGTCAGTCATTGCTCTACTTTCGCCACAGTCTTGTGAGCCTTCCGCTGCATTCAGTCTCTCCACCCTTATGGCTACATCGGGTTTCTCCTTCCCTCCGGCTCTGTCTCTGCCCTCCATCACACTGGCTCCGTCTCCGCCTTGGTCTCCTATGCCAGCGAAGTCGCTCAGTACCATCAGCTCTACGTTTGCGCCCTTGGATCCATTGACCTTGTCTCCTTTGGTCATCCCCCAGTGGTCATCAGCCACCACAACACCTTGGCCTCTCCCTCCCTCAACTCCGCTATGGGCTGTCATCCCTACTGAGCTCTGGGTCTCCACCTGGCTACTCTGTCTGCTACCACCATCAGCATCACTAGGGTTTTGTCTGTCAGCTCTCACCATCCCTTTGCCGCCTCCTCGTCCACCTCCAAAGCCCCCCACCGCCCCTCCCTCTTCATCATCTGTTACGGCAGGGGATGCACTGTCACAATTATGTTCAGTTTGTTGTAGTTTTTATGGACTTTCAGTTTGTTTTCATCAGTCACATGCGTGGCCCGTTGACCTGTCGGCTCCGCCTTAGCTCCTCCCACCTTCGGCTCCATCAGAGACCCTCGGCCTTGCGGCTCCCCCTTGATCAGTTGTTGCTCTACTTCCGCCACGGTCTTGCAAGCCTTCCGCTGTGCTCAGTCTCTCCATGCCTACAACTACCACCTCCTCATCCACCTCCAAAGCCCCTACTGCCCCTCCCTCTTCATCTGTTACGGGATGTACTGTCAAAGTTATATTCATTTTGTTATAGTTTTCATGTACTTTCAGTTTGTTTTCATCAGTCACATGTGTTTCTTTGTCTTTGTTTCCTGCCACTCATTAGTTTCTATGGTTACATATGATTAGTTTGTTCAGTTCAGCTGTGTTTGATTAATTATCTTGTTTGAATCTGCATTTAAGTTCCGTTCTCTCCTCAGTTCATGGTCGGTTGTTGTTTTTGTATGTGGACAACGCTGTTATGCTTGATTACCTGCTTGCCGATTAAACTTCATTTATGTTTGTTAATCCTTCAGTCTTCATATTCAGTATTGTGACAACAATGTAGTCTCCATTTAATGAGACACCTGAGATTTTTTGTCTTCATTCTTGAATTTCATTCTTGAAACATTCTTGAATTTGTTGTTGTATAAAAATTAAATTTGGTTATGCTGTAATTTCTTTCCAATCAAAATCTTTCCAAATATCCTCTGAAACCTTCTTACAGTATGTAGGGGCACATTGTTGAGATACAGCAAACTTAAAAGGGCTTAAATGTATATCCTGTTTTCAATGTTAATTTTTTTTTTTTTTTCTAGCTTAATAAGCAGAGATAAATATAAGGAAGCAATTTGTTGGTCAATTAACATTGTTGTATACAGGTGTAATAACAACTCTTCAACTTAAGACATACTTCTTGGACAGGGCTATCTGTTAGTCCAGCAAATAGGATTTATGTAATACGCATCCAAACCTTTTACTGACATGTTCAGTGTATGTGTTCTGTGTGGGCTTAGTGTCATGTAACTAATTAATGAACATGTGCAGTGAGCAATTAGGCCCTTGTCAAATCACTCTGAGATGTTCAATAATACAAAAGGCTCATTAAAATGCTCGCTGCAACATGATTTCCACATTTATCTAGGACACTTATCTGCATCCTTTATTTATCTCAGTGACTGAGGTCTGTCTTATTTGGAGACATATTGAATTAGCGAGTCTTATTTAAAGACAACAGCTGCTTTTTTCCCCCCAGACATTGTCCTTGAGAGATCTCAAAAATAATGTGACAATACAACAACTGCCTGTTGAATCCTGTTTAAATGCAAGACACATATCCAAATGCATATGCTTATACTTAGTCCTCAGACTAACAATTAGAATTAGCAAACAATTGAGACATTTGAAGTGTTTACAACCTAATTTTCATGCAAGGCTCATTTTGTGTAAGATTATCTAAGTTCTTACAACATGCTATGCCTTTAATACTTAATTTAAAAAAGCAATGCGATGTCGAAATGTATATTTGTGGAAAGAGTCATTTATTTTATTTATTTTATATATGTATAGCAGGAATTCAGGAAGAATAGTTTGGAGAAACTGAGAATTCAGGTGTGCTATATGGTAACCTTTAAACACTCTAAGGTTCTTTACACATAGTAACAGTTCTATTTAGAACCAAATGTCCTGAAGAACCCTTTATATGCTAAAATGGTTCTTTGTGTTAGAGTTTAGGGTTCTTTATTCCCACCTTTTTGTATTTCAAATCTGTAACTGTCAAAGCCACATTATTATTGGTTTTCTGGAGCTCAACCATCCAAATACAGACTGCCAGCACACTCTCAACAGGTAAATGATTTCTTTCTTAAAATGTCTGTAAATTTTAAGATTTAAAAAAGAAAAAATTATTACTTGGGAATTATGCATAAACATACCCAATAACAAAAAACCCCAAAAACAAGCATTAAAGCTATCCCATGACTTTACATCACTTTTCCTTTCAACATTGTAAAGGGTTCATGACATTTTTTGCTACCTTTGGCCTTCATAAACATAATTATTTTTTACATAAAACAAATGGAATAGACAGACTGTAACTCTAAACTCAGTTGTGTATTTCAGATGCTGTCACTCCCCACAACCTCATCACCACTCAGTTACACCAAAATGATGGTGCTTAAAGACATCATTGAGGATTGTGAAGATATTTAACTGGAACTTAGTCTTCACTATGCATACATCTATTTTCTTTTTCTAATTTGTGTTTTATTTCTTTATGTATTTATTCATGTTCAATGTCAGTTGTCATTTATTCATGCATTCAGCTAATAATTGTTGTTAGAGCACTGTCACACATTTTTTGCTACAATTTCACATCAATCATTTTTATGTAAACCCTATTAGAGGCGACCAGACATTATAGGCCAATAACAAAATAATATATATTTAAAATATATATATTAATGTAAAACGATATTAATGATACTAATATTAATAATATAAAGATAATAATATATGAATATTAATGAAAATAAACTTTTATTAAAGAGGTTATATATAAAACCTAAATCGCACTTTCAAAGCATGGTTCTTTATGGAACCTTGTGAAAAAGGGTTCTATCTAGCACCAGAAAGGGTTCTGCTATTGTTACAAGCCGAAAAAAAAAAAAAAAAGTATTTTGGTACTGATTAGATTTGGTACAGACTGCTTTGTTATTTAACCAAACAATGAGAACTTAGCTTTTCCCTAAAACACAAAGGACTATATGTTAATATTCTGAACATATAAAGTGAGAAAATGAGATCTGAGCTAAAATCAATTTTAGGATCACAGAACATAGTGGTGGGTCACAGCGCAAGTAATGGAGACTGACAACTGTGGCAGAGAAAACACATAGCTAAGAGTTATGATACTATACACACTGTAGATCAACAGAAATACATTATCCCTCATAGACAGATAACATGCAGACATTTTATGACATGCTGCCATTATGAGGCATTTTGTAATGTAATTACAAGATAAATGTCAATAAAATCTTATGAATCATCATATTTGATAATTCTACACATTAAAACACATTTATCTAAAATGACCCCTGTGACTAACTCTATTTTAATATTTCACATGTTTGAAAAAGCTTTATCTAACCAGTCTCATGGATGCCCCATCGATCCAATTTTAGCTCTCAAGGTCTGTTCACACCAAGAATGATAACTATATTAGCATCTACACCAGTGGACAATATTGTTCTGTTTATTCTGCAGTTGTCGTCTAGCGCTTTAAACGCTTGAGCTCTTTAAAGCAGGACGGATTTTGATTGGCTACCACTGTTTTTATCATTCATCTTTAAAAAAAATTGTTCTGAAAATGATTCCAGCGATATAATTTCTCTGTGCAGTTACCATTATAGTTGTGGTGTGGACTCACCTATTCTTTTATATTTAGAACGATTTTTAGAACTATAGCTTTATCATTATCATTACAGTTATCGTACTTGGTGTAAACAAGCCTTTATTCTGTTTTGCCAGAGTACAGTTTTACCTAATGTAGCAAATGATCCTCCAAAATCCATTGTCTAAAAATTGCTTTTTAAAAATTCATTTCATCACAATTGAGTGTGTTTTTAATATGCTTAATGATTAAACAAATTAATCACACTTTAGATGCACCAAGGTTTTGGCTATTAGAGCTAAGCAGATGTGCTTGCTTAGAAATATGAAGTTTAGAAGTACTGTCCCCTTTTGTACACAGAATACAGAATAAAACAATTAGGATTTATATTTTTATTCATCATTATAATAGATGGATTATGTATTTAAAAGTATATTTAAATATATATAAGTTTAAATATAGTATAAGTGTTTTTAAATGTAGTTTGATTTCATAAAATCATTTTAAATGTAAAAGTCAACATCTTAAATTTGGCATGAAACGGAAGTTGTGATAGTCTTTTCTTTCCTATTGTGACATATATCCACGTGAAATTGCTTTTTGAATGATAAAAAAATGTAGGCGGTACTTGAGTATGTTCATTGGTAATTGATTGGATGGTTGTGGTTTGCTATTGGTTGATCTCATGTGAGTGACAGGTTGTCCCGCCCTCACACCAGTCAACACGTCATCAGAGAAGTATGCTGTGTCCGAAATCGCATACTCTCGAGTAGGTACTTATTTTGTACTTACTTTGTAAATACTTACTTTGTGACCGCTAAAAAAACGTCTCAGGTTACGTATGTAACCATGGTTCCCTGAGAACAGGGAACGAGACACGCTATGGGGAATTCCTCCGCGTGAACCAGTGTCTGAAAACAATATCAACTCACGACAATCCTATTGGCCAGCGACAGCCTATGACATCATGATAGCACGACCTGGAAGTATATAATGAGCGCCTAGAGAACCAGTCAGTATTTTTTCATCTGAAGGGACTGTTCAGCAGGCAGCCCCGATGCATGGCTAGGAAACACAGAGTCTCATTCCCTGTTCTTAGGGAACCATGGTTACATACGTAACCTAAGACATTCCCTTTTGAAAGGGAACAACTCTGTGTTTGACACGCTATGGGGAACGAAATATCCATGCTGCCATGCTTGAGGGGAGTGCAAGCCAAAAATGGCAAGACAAACGTCAGAACTAGCAATTTCAACTGAAATGCCAGAACCAATCCCTCTACGGGTCACACAAAGGCTGTCAGTGACAGCATTCCCTATGGCCAACAGCCCAAGCTAAAAGCCTCAAAGAGGCCTTCCACAGAAGGCCTACCAAGGCCGCTCAAAAGCTTCTGGAACAAAATTTCTCAAAAGAAAAGAGGGTACCTTTAAGGGAATGTGGCCAGGGGGCCCCGAAGGAACCCTAGCCAGTCACTGGTCAGGGGAACGTACTCTACCCCGATTGCCACCAGGGAGGCCTGACCTGGTCTACTTTACAGAAACCTAGTCTTGGCCAACAACCTGTCTGATCACAGAGTCTCCAATCACATTTCTTCAGAGAAGATATCCAGTAAGAGTGACTGCAAAAGAGGCAGTAACCAACTCAGACCAGAGCGTAGAGACGGGCATCCTGGAGAGCAGGACTCAGTTAAGCACTTTTTACCCTTACCACCAAGGGGAGTAACACTCTGCTCAATCCTAGGATCTACTCAGCACTTGATTATTTGCACTGAGGAGGCTGTGCACTCTAAAGGAACCCAACAAGGGGAGTACATTACCAGCCTTGGGGCTGATCCTCAAAAGGGAGGCCTCAGAGAGGCCTTCAACCACTGACCAGCTTAGGGAGCTAAGTACAATGCAGGACAACCCTCAAACGAGGGGAGTACAGAGCTCAACCTAACAGATAAACTGTACCATAGGCACAGAATCATGGAGGCCCCAGGAGGGGCCTGCAACATGACGCAAATTCTATATAGTGTAGAAATACCTCACAGCAGCCATGTGAAACTACATGCTCAATCTGCTTAAGAACACCCAGATATTGGGGTGGGGGGTAAGCTTAAGTAAGCTTAAAGGGAGACCTGTGAAGGCAACATACCTAAAACAGCTAGCTTGCTGATAAGCAAGATCCCACAAACATGGAACTCGCTCGGAATGAACCGAGTTTAACTAGCAGATAAGGCTGTAGAGTGCCCACATGATACAGTTTACCTCAACACATTCCAACAAGCAGTGTACTCAGTCAAAACACCTTTTACTCTTTAAGCAAGAGAAATACAACTTACGCCATTGCGCTCTAGAGGAAGTCCAAATAGGACCTGCGACTTCAGAATGACATGGGCGTCAGCTAGTGGCAGTGTCTATGCTCTAAGGGAGACAAATCTGAGAACCAAACTTTCCAGTGAGGTTAACTAGTTTAGCTCAACCTGAGCACACATTCCAACAGGCAATGTGTACTCAGTAAAAACACTTTTTACTCTTTAAGCAAGAGGAGTACAAACTCATGCTATCATGCTCTAAAGGAGGCCCAAACAGGGCCTGTCTAAGCTCTAAGGGAGCCAAATCTGAGAACCAAACAACCCAATGAGGTTGACTAGTTTAGCTCAACCTGAGCACAACCTCCAACCGGCAATGTACTCAATAAAAACACTTTTTGCTCTTTAAGCAAGAGGAGTACAAACAGGACCTGCGACCTCAGAATAACATAGGCGTCAGACAGTGGCAGTCTAAACTCTAAGGGAGCCAAACCTTAGAACCAAACTATTCAGTGAGGTTAACTAGTTTAACTCAACCTGAGCTAATTTTCTTCACACATAAACACAAGCAGTGTACTCAGTCAAAACACCTTTTACTCTTTAAGCAAGAGGAGTACAAACTTACGCCATCAAGCCTTGTAATACAACAAGCTATTGTGCTCTGAAGGAGGCCCAAACGGAGCCTTCTACTTCACACGACACAAGTGTCAGCTTGTGGCAGTGTTCAAGCTCTAAGGGAGCCATAAAAGAAACCAAACTATGTAGTGAGGTTAGCTTATTAAACTCAACCTGAGCTTATACATTCCAACAGGCAATGTACTCAGTAAAAACACTTTTTACCCTTACAGTCAAGGGGGACTGTACGTAACCATACTCTAAAGGAGGCCTAAGTCAGGCCTACTACTCCAGAACACACGAGGGCTAGCCTGTGGCAGTATTAGAGTTACTGAGCTCACAAAGTGTAGGGCAAGAACCAGAACTAACATATTAAAGTACAATAACCTTGAACAACAAGGGAGTACTATTAATCCACCCTGAAAATAAAGGGTGAGTACTTCACATCAGAAATTCTCACCAAAAACAGATACAATCTGTACTGAACCCTAGGGAACAGGAGCTTTATAAAAAGCTAACCACATCACTCAAACTTGAACATAGTTCAAGGGGTTCAGGGGAAACACTGAAGTCAAAGTACCACTAGATAGTTCTGGGGGAGCGGGGCCACAGCAAAAAAGTTTCTATTCACATAGTGAAAAGGGCCCGCACTGCCTGAGACAACGGCACCAGGGAGACTTAGCAATAGTCTGCTTGCTACCTTAGCTGCTATCTATTTTGCACCTACTCCAAAGGGACAATGGGCCTTGGCCTGACAAATCTGATAAGAGGAGGCCAGAACTAGGAAAACTACACTCACATAATAAGGGGTAGTATAAAAAGGGCGTAAAATGCTACTAGCAGTGCCTAAACCCTAGTTCTAGCCTAGGCCAGCTATAGCTGTGGGCCTATAAGGCCAACACATAAGCATAGATCTGCCTGGCGCTAAGAAACACCAGCCTCTACCAACAACTCTCAACTGAGAGGAGGCAAACTCTGAGTACTAAATTTCTAAGTAAAGCTCAATCCAAGCACAAAATGTTGGGCGGCCTGTAAGGCCGACGCTAAACATAGATCTATCTGAAGTTAGTGAAAGTTAATCTCAAAACTCTAGCATTTACCAGAGGAGAAAGCTAATAAAGGTGGCTAACAGTGCAGCTTAGATAAAGCCGACATCTGAAAACATACGAACGGTGGCTTCATTATCAGAAGCCAACACATCCAAAAAAAGGGAACAAACACAGTTACTACCCTAATAATACAAGGTTACAGCCAACCTAATGGAACTTCAGGGCCCTAGTCTGCATCCAGGAAAACTTGATATAAATAAAAACATAAAGAAACCTACCAAGCCAATTCAGCAGGTCCAACTGATATGCTTACAAACAGACATCGTGTGTAAGCAACACCCGCCTGACCTGCTACCGCGTATAGACAGGTCCTTTCATGCCTTCTTGATCTCAGTATGAAGATCAAGAAGGAATGGAAAGCTTACGGTGGCTGGAGAATTATAGCAAAAAGGAACCGTACAAGGAACCGTCCGCGAGTGGTTTCTTTCTTAACCAGCTCCAGTGGCAGCCGCAGTCTGCCAGAGGCGCGTTCCATAATCTCACACAGCTGTATATATGTGGGGGCCAGGGTGGCTTTGAGGATTCAGGAGGCTCACCAACTTTATCCTCATCAGCCATCTCCTGCTCTCTTGTTTGGCTTAGAACAAGAAGAGCAACTGCTGCTGAATCTGACGATGTCATAGACAACACATCATCATAATCACACAGCTCTCTCCCGTCAGTCGTCGAAGGTCACTGGGAATTTCATCCCTTCAACTCTCCAACAAGCTCCAGCTGAAAACCCCATGATCCAGTCTCTACTCTGCCTCAGCAAGAGTAAGACCCGAACCATTAGGTGTAGCTGCCAGTCCTTTTCCTCTGGAGGAAAAAACCAGAAGAGAGTGGAACATTTTACAAGTAAAACACACTCACAATAACAAACAGACAGATCCCACAAGAACTGCCTGTACATGCTCTTTGTTCTCATAAAAGACAACGTTATAAGTAATGTATGTGATCAGATGTCAACTCTATGGGACATGAATACACATACTTCCTGAAACGTTTGTCAGACATAAATAGTCTTACCTTAATGTCGGTTTGATATCGTTTTAAACAAAAGAAGACGGAAAAGATACTGACTGGTTCTCTAGGCGCTCCTTATATACTTCCGGGTCGCACTATGATGACGTCATAGACTGTCGCCAGCCAGTAGGATTGCCGTGAGTTGATATTGTTTTCGGACACCGGTTCACGCGGAGGTGTTCCCCATAGCGTGTCAAACGCAGAGTTGAGTTCCTTTTCGAAAGGGAACTATGTCCAATATAGTATGAATGAGATCCTCTCCTGTGGCCTCATGAGATAGGAAAGTGTCCATTGTATACACACTTCAGAATCTTGCTGGAAGAAGTCATCCGGGTACTTTTTGCCTACTCTTTTATGAGTACTGTGAATTCAGACATACTACTCTTTTCACATACTGTTTTTCACCTACTATATACTGTAGTAGGGAAGTTTGGATGCAGCCGTAGACTCGCATAGCCAGACCTTCAAACTGACGGCAGAAGGCTTTTCTACAAAAGGGTCTGCAGTAATTATACTGTATATACGTATTTGTATATACTTTAGGAATAATGTGTGTGCTTTGAGCCCTCAATGGAGAGATGGGGGCGTTTAGAATCTGAAGTGCTGCGAATCTGAAGTGCCTCATCCACGCTATTGAATCAGCTTGTATTTAATTGCTTTTGTACAGCCTAAAATGAGCTTTTTATTAATGCCATAGCAGATACATGAAACGTCTATTATGCGATCAAGATTCCCAAGGTTAGAGTAAATAATTTTGTTTCAGACTAGGCATGTAAACTCCTAAAACTTTAAAAAACAGAGGTGGCAGTCTCAAAAAGTGCAATAAAAAAAAGAGTGCAATATTAAATCAACTGCAACATATTTGTCTTAATCCTCCTTTATCTAGAATCAATAGTCTCTGTGAAGTCAGGGCATTTCTTTAGAATGCAGTGGAGCACTGGGTTGTGAACCTCTGATGCCTATACTGATGCCTGACACCGGCTCCAGTAATGCCTGCTAAACAGCAGCGTGATATGAGCCCTGTCACTGAATTGATGCTAGCTTTGCTTACTGTGATTCTAGAAATGTTGAGAGGCTTTCCACCAGCATGAGAGAATTTATTCCTGCTGAACACTACTTCGCAGGTCATTAAAAGTCAATAATAATAAAAATGCAGGGGTGTCAACACATTCTCACATGTCTTCAGCAGTGAAAATCTTAACCACAATGGAAAAGGTTTGGTTTTATCTCTGACAGGGCATTTTAAAAATCAATCACACTATATAAATGCAAACCAAAAACAAACAGTGTTGGTTACCATTGACTTCCATTGTAGGAACAAAGTAAAATATCTTTTATGTTCCACTACTTTAAATTTTACATAAAAATGCAGAAATGCATAAGTTCATTCAGTTGTCACTCTTTATTGCCCAATAACATGTCTTTGTAAGATGATATTTAAATGCTTAATTTTGTTTTATCAAAGTGCTGTAGTTTTAATTGTGGAGTTTTTCTAAAGAATTATGTATGGGTAAATTATGTATATTAACTGATTAAATCCATAAAATCTTAGTTTTGTTGGTATAAATGTATAGTATGTATTTAGATTGCTTAATAGACTGATTGTAATGTAGTCCACTGGAGGCAAGTTGCTTAGAGGACCGAAGTGCAGTTTATTCCATTACAAAATCCAACATAACATCACACATGGCACAGCTTGGCAAACATGGCATGAACAAACAAGACCATAAAGCTCACCCACAGTGGTACAGGGACAATGCATGATCAAGAACAAGGCAAACATGAGGGTTTAAATACATAAGGGCAATGACATAACAAGGGACACCTGTGAACAGTAAACCAATAAAGCAATGGCAACATAGACAAGGGGATAGACAACATGGACACATGGCAGGATCACATGACAAGGGAATCACATGACATGGGAGCACATGGCAAAACATAACAAACAAGAAGCATAAACATAGTAAAACATGAACAAAAACAAAACTAGACATGACACTGATATTTTTGATGCAGTGTCTCTACTAACATTTACTATACAGAGCAAAATACAATACTTTCATTAAGAATGAAAACATGACACATAATATACAATACTTATATTGCATTCAATATTTTGTCTCATAACTAAGATTGCTAGAAATAATGGTAGAAATTTTTCAGTCTTATGTTTGGTAGGGACATGTTCATCTGTCCTCAGTAAGATAAATGATCTATAAATGAAATTGAGATGACACCAAAGTTGGGTTGTTTGGGGGAAAAAAACATCAAAACATTGCAAATATTCTGTGAACAGGTGAAACCAAAGATGAGTTGTTTGGAATAAACAGCAACTGCAAAACAAAATATTCTGCGGAAAAATTTAGTAAAAAATGAGTTGTTTTGACAAAAAAACAAAAAAAAAAAATACTATTGCATGGCTGATTGGGGAAGAAAAAAAACAAAAAAAAACAACTCAAAATATTCCAAATATGCTGTGGAAAGATGAAATCAAAGATTTGCTATTACATTAAAACCTCATCCCAACAATACAGTACACTCTCAGAAAAAAAAATGGTACAAAAGATGTCACTGGGATGGTACCCTTTAAAAAGGTTCTAATACCATTTAATATGTACACTTTTGGTACCGATATGTACCTTTGAGGTACTAATATGCACTCTTTAGGTACAAAGGTGTACCGTTTGAAAGGCTACCACCCCAGTGAAAGCTTTTGTACTTTTTTCTGAGTGTATGTTGGGGAGTTTCATGGTTTGTGGCTTTACTGCCTCGGGGCCTAAACAGCTTGCCATCATAAATAGAAAAATGAATCTCTAGGTTTTTCAGGATATTTTGCTGGAGAATAAGGCCATCGTTGGCAGCTGAAGCTCAACAGAAGTTGGGTCATACAACAGGACAACAACCCAAAGCACAAGAGAAAAATAATGGCTTCAACACAAGAAAATATGCTTTTGTGGCAGAGGCTTGACCTCAACATGATTGAGATTACACTAGAGATCCAAACTACTCCTAAACAGAAACATTTTGTTTAAAGCAGAATGGTGAAAAATTCCTCTTGCAGGTCACAATTACAGGAAACATGTAGTTGATGGTATTTCTGCCAAAGGAGGGTCAACAAGTTGTTAAACTCAAGGGTTCACATGCCTATACCATAACCCTCTTAAGAACGATGTGGATTTACTTTCAAATTGTAACACATTTAGATAAGTTTAACATGTGCAGGATGATGATGCATCAGAAAATGTGTTACTATGGCAAATATAGAAACATTAAAAACAATAAAAATAGAAACATTTGCTAATTTAGTTGTTATAGCACAAAATGTCAAATATCAAAAGAGGGGTAAGATGGCCCCTAGTGGGATAAGTTGGCCCCTACTTTGGGTAAGAAGCTAGGTTATAGCTAGGTAAGAGCTTTTATTTTGACAATTTAGTTGATTATAATTGGATAAATGATGACAGACAAAGCAGAGATTCATCTGAAATTATTTTACGACTTATACAGGCATATGAATATTTATTTATTTAATTACCCATATTTTAATTGAAGATATATCATAATAGCAACACTAATGCATCACTATGAATGCAAATTTAATGATTTTACTCAACTTTTTATAAATGAAAGCAAAGATGTCTGAAATGTACATCTAATTCGTGGAAATACTAAATAACAACCACATTAATTAGTTATTAAATTTAAAAATAATAACACTAGTAGCAACATTCCGCCCAAAGGGTCTAATTTTTAAGGTCTAAAACTATAACTTTTACTCCACAAATCCAAAAACATTAATGTGTCCACAAATATAATATAAGGTCATAGATCACTATTCTCCTAAGATGCAAAATTAGAACAATCAACCTCAAAAATCTCACAAATGTTGATATTCAGGCGAAATGACAAAATTAAAAATAGCATAGCCATTCATCAAAAGTGCTGAGATGAGATTTTGTCTCATCTATGGTCAGGAGAAAAAAATTAAGGTGGGGGGTCATCTTGCCCCAGGGGGGCATCTTACCCCCAACCTACCCTACATGTTCAAAAGAGTCAAAACAAACTTTTTTTGCCCATCGTTGAGACTTAAAATCCGATCATAATGTACAGTCATTTTATGCCAGAAATCCAGTGGGTTCACATATTTTTCCTGCAACTGTAAAAGCTCTCTTCCTGAGCACAGTGAGAGAAATACATTCCATCTTTTTTGTTCTCCTCCCTGTTGACATCTGGAACCAGCCTCTATTACTTTCACCTGAGCCACCCCAAGTAACATGCTAAGAACTGACATACAGCGGGCAGCCTGGTGTTCTGGCTAAGGGTTTCAGAGCTTCTAAGGTTTCTTTGATATCTGGCCTACATGCTACTGCCACTCCCAGCTGATCCCAGCTCCCCCCACAGGGAGGCTGGAGAGTTTGATGAGAGTTGGGGTCCTGATGAAAGCTCCGATGCAAATAAGAGTGGGTTATCTTCTTCTCATTTATGACAACTAATTGATCCCTCAGCGCATTCTTGTATGGTTCTGGGAGAGACTTGAGAGCATTACACACTCAAACCCCCTGAACACACACAACATACCAGCACAGGCGTCTCATCAAATGGGCTCAGAAACAAACTCTTCATGTCCACACTTGAACATTATCTACTAAAACAGTACCAGAAAGTACCATGGTATCATGATTTGTTTCAAGTACTATGGAAGTACCATGATTTTTTTTAACAGGTACGGTGGTATTATTTTATGTAATCTGGAGTACATTTAAAGTTAATTACTTAATTTTAAAGTAATTAACTTTAATTTCATGTTATACAGTTGTGGTCCCTTTTATTGACATTCTTGGTATTGACACCCATTATTGACACCCTTGGTAAATATGACTATAAGAATAAATCTGCATTGTTTATCCTTTCGATCTTTAAATTATAAAATTAGCAAAAATCGAACATTTCATTGAAAGAAAAGAATTGAAAGTGGGGGGAAAATCACATTGAATAAATGTTTTTCTCCAAAACACGTTAGCCACAATTATTGCCCCCCCAGCCCCTCTGAAGTATATTCCCATTCATATATACATTTTTTTAGTACACCAGGGTGATCATGAACATGAAATTGTCCAGCCATGACTTCCTGTTCCACAGGAGTATAAACATGAGGAAACACAAAGGCCAAATTCCCTTAATCATCCATCACAATGAGTAAAACCAAAGAATATAGTTCTGATGTGCAGCAAAAGATTGTTGAGCTTCACAAAATGGAAAGTGGCTGTAAGAAAAATAGCTAAAGCATTGAAAATCCCAATTTCCACTATCAGGGCAATAATTAAGAAGTTCCAATCATCTAAAGAAATCTGCCTGGAAGAGGATGTGTGTCTAAATAGTCCTAATGTGCGGTGAGGAGGAAAGTTTGAGTGGACAAAGACTCTATAACTTACATGTTGTTGCGTTAGTGTCGAGTCCATATCATAAAAGTCTGTTTGCAAAGCCTGCGCTGAAATGCGATTGATTTACCAAAGAATCCACAGTGAAATGTACCGAATACAAATAAATAATGCTCAACTGAGACATTCACGCTGAAACATAAATAACCATATTCCTAGCATTAGGATCCTTTGAAGGTAATGTTATTTTTAGTCCTGTATCACTCTTCTCTAGCACGCCAGTGGGTGGGGCTAACTTTGCAATGATGAAGTAGGCATTGATTTCCTCTGCGGAGGTGGCGTTTCACCAATAGGTACATTCCAGGATGAGTCGTTCGCTGGGCCTGGTGTCAATAAAAGCTTTTATTTGACTAACAAGGACGTTTTCAGGATATTCTTATAGTACGATGACCTCTTATATATCAGAAGCTCAAGGAAAAGTCATGACCCCACAAGTTCACATTCAATACAATTAAGCACACTTATTTTTCACAAATTTTGTTTGTGTGTTTTACTGAGGTGATTTGGCACTAGAATTCTCAACACCCATATATCACTTTCCCACGGCTTTCTATCAATAGTGAAATCACTAAACAAAACGCCGTTCAGGACCAGTGTTGAGGTCGTTACTCAAAAAATGGAATGTATTACTTAACTTAACTACTAAACTGACGGCTAGTGATTAATTTGTTCATTCATTCTTTGTTACTTTCAAGAGTAGTATTATTACTTCACTTATTGCTTCCTGGAAACAGTAATTTGTTACACTACTGCATTTATACTACTAATTTGTTATATTACTTTTCTGTTACACCCCACAGAAGTGGTAATTGCATATTTTCTCTTTGGCATGTGTGCCTCTTTGTGAATGTTAAGGTACACTTTAAATTATGTAGTTCACATTTCTTTAGACAGAATCATAATTTATATTCATTTACTACTGAATTACGCAATCTGGTGAGCATATTAGCTTCCAGCACTGTCTTTGATCAATTACTCAACCTTATGTTGTTACAAACCTCTATGAGTTTCTTTCCTCTGTTGAACACAAAAGAAGATATTTTGAAGAATGTCGGTAATCAAACAGTTGACGGTAGCCATTGACATCCAGAGTTTTTTTTGTTGTTTTTTTGTCAGTGGCTACCGTCAATTGTCTGGTTACCAACATTCTTCAAAATATCTTCTTTTTAGTTCAGCAGAGGAAAGAAATTGATACAGGTTTGGAAGAACATAAGGGTGAGTAAATGATGACAGAATTTTTTACCTTTCGGTGAACTATCCCTTTAAGTTGTGACTTTACACCAGATGGGAACGATCGGCCGCAGATTCTTCAATTCCAGAAAACCTGCGCAATGTGTTTATTACAAATAAACTTTCTGTAGTGAACAGTGGTGATGGTACCAGAGCTTCACAACAGACATCCTTTTGTCCCACTTTGATTAATACAAAAGAGTGTGATAGGACCCTCAACGACAACTAAATGACTATTGTAATCAGGACTGCCAAAGGTGGAGGACAAGAAAGATAACATCAACGGCCCATTGATCATAGGCTAATCTCATCACGAGTTGCCTTTTTTTCACCTCAGCTCTCCATGCCTGAGTCCAAGGTGTGAATGGCCATGGACGCCTAGGGCTACCAAACCGGTTCTGGCTAGAGCACAGCTAGAGCAAAGAAATGCTCCAAAAGAAAAACAATTTCTATACATATTGGCTTGAAACCACCAAAAATGGGCAGGAATACTGTAAGGAACATGTCCTATACGTCTTTTTACTCATCCAGGAAACTGTGGATGAGTAAAAGTGGGTGAAACTTGGAAACCACACCTGGAATAAAAGCCAATGCAACTGACCATTCGCAAAGACCCGCCCCCTTTAGTTACTGTTGCTATGATGCTCTCACACCACACATCATGTTCTCATGCAGTGAAAAATACATTGTGGAGCAAAGAGGACACTGACAGCGTGTCGACGGTCAAGACAGAGCAGATTACTTTTGATATGAAACAATTTTGAGTCTCAAATTTCAAATTTTGTCATTTTTAAAGAAATTTAAACAATAAATACAGTTTTGTAGCTCTTTAATGTGTCGTGACAGATCGCTGTAGTGCCTCAGTTCAAGCGGCTCGTGATCCGATCATCTCTTCCTACTAGTTAATTTATAGCATCAAATAAACATGAATGAACATCATAATGAATGTTGTTTTAACCACGGAAAGACATCAGTGCACACCATTTTTCAAGTTCAAGTCCCCTGACTGCTTTGTTGGACAAAATGCCAGATTCTGCGTTATGACTGGTTAGATCGCCTGTCAGTCAAACTCCAGACGAAGGGTCAATTGCACCCACTGAGACAGAAATGTGATACTTCAATCAATTCACATCAATTTTGGACTCTATGAGTTCAGAACACTGCCACAAGGACTTTGAGAAAGGTTTGAAAAAGAAATTTCCAAGGTCCTAAAGACATTGCTTTATTTAACTGTCAATCAACATATTCCACAGGATGAAAGGTAGGCGTGATGGGTGGACACCTGGAATGCTATGACCCAGTCACATCACCACATCAGGAAAGGTGGGGATTAATAATCCCCTCCCCAACGGGAAGGAATAAAAGCTTTCCCAAGTGAAAAACCATTCTTCTGATCTGACGAGGGAAAAACAACAGCACGACCAAGGTTATACTCTTGTGAATAAACCTTTCACCACATGGACCTTCAAGAAGCCCATCTGCTTCTGCAGAGGACTTTGGTACCTGACCTGCATAACTCAAGTACCTCCAACCTATTGATTGATGGGATTGACCACAGTCTGATCTACAGTTCTCTGGATTACACAAAGACTCCAGCACTCGGTGCAGCTCTGCAACTGTTGGAAAGCAATCCAGTCTCTCCCACTGCAAATGGAAGGATACTAGTGGAAGACATTTCCCATCGCCAGACTGATCACACAACCAAGTGAAACATAATTATAAGATAACCAAAACTTTTCCCAAAGGCCTTGGCATTAGGTTGTTGTTAAATGAGATTGCTATTTGTGTAGAGACTGTTTATCTAGGGTCAGTGTACACAGATAGATACATTAGACACGTTATCTGTATTCATAGTAAATTTACTATTTTATACCAGCATCCAGAAAGACCACAATTGACTCTCCCATAGACTGCTAATTACACATTCATTGCTTCATCCAATCCGTTGCTCATCTACTTGGCATTCATTTTTGTTAACATCCAATTTGTGTAGTAGTTTGTAGTTTCTGTTTGATTACTGATTCAATTTTCTTAGTAGTTTAGTCATTTTTCCTTAGTAGTTTAGTCATTTTCTTTCATAGTATTTAGTGAGTGTGATATTTTACTCTCGTATATCTTTTTGTTAATAAATTAATTTTTATTGCAAACTGTGTCATTCTTGTGTTGATAATCAAATGCTCTACAAACTCGCCTGAATCACACTAAATCCTTCAGATTGGTCAGATGATAAACTTCCTCCAATTTATAAAATTCTAATTCAGTCAACAATCTTCCATGATTGTTCTTTATTGTCAAGGTGAGATTCCTTGCTGGTGCCCCGAAATATTTGGAAGGAATCATCTGATCTAAAATATTAATATTTAAGACCATAAATAACTACATTTGTGGTGCCCTTGTGTGAGGCTAATCCAAAATCACTACATTTCTTATTACATGATCTATGTTGTAAAGATAAAACATAAGTGATGATATTACCTTTTACACCAGAGGTACGTTTAACAAAAACAAAATGTTGTTACACTTTATTTTGATGGTCCCCTTTAGACACTCTGTTGACTACAAGTAACGTTGCACCTACATGTCAACTAACTCACTAGAGTATTAGTAAAATATTAGTAGACTGTCTGTTAACACATATAGGTGCAACATTACTTATGTCTATAGAACATAAGTAATAGAATGTCTATAGAATACAATGTCTAAATGGGAGCATCAAAATAAAGTGTAACCCAAACAAAATTATAAAGTCATTCTTGTTAAGGGATTTGAAGTCATCCATCAAAATACAATCAATGCAATGTTGGAGCATCCTATTGAGTTGAGCTATTTTACAACTACATTAACAAATGGATCTTGATCTTTAAATAAGCTTTTTGGTAGCCTAATGTTTCATGATACCAGTGTGCCCATGTTAATGGGTTAGTTCACCCAAAAATTATAATTCTGTCATCATTTACAAGCCTGTAAGACTTTCGTTCATCTTCAAAACACAAATGAAGATGTTTTTAATGAAATCTGAGTGCTTTCTGTCCTTCCATTGACAGCTATGCAACTACCACTTTGAAAATTCAAAAAGTTCATAAAGAGATCATAAAACTAATCCATATGAATTGAGCGGTTTAATCCAAAATTTCTGAAGAGACATGGTCACTTTATAAGATGAACAGATTGAATTCAGGCTTTTATTCAAATATAAAAATTGATCAGCGAACATAAACAGAAGCTCAACCGAACCTGCTTGACACACGAGAACAAACCTCTTGCGAAAGCTCAAATGTGCTGCAAAACACACAAGAACAAACCTCATTGGTTCTTGCTGAAGCTCAAATGTGCTGTCTAACACACGAGCATGAATCTCATTGGTTCTCGCACGTCAATCAAACATGCTTGAGCTTTCGTTTACCACAACTGATGTGTGAGCTGATGAATGCTTATATGTGAATAAAAGTCTAAATTAAATCTGTTCATCATCTAAAGCAATCGTGTCTCTTCAGAAAACCCCTCAATTCATATAGATTAGTTTTACGATCTTTTTATGAACAAAAAAGTTGTAGTTGCATTGCTGTTAATGGAGGGACAGAAATTGCTCAGATTTTTATTAAAAACATCTTCATTTGTGTTCTGAAGATGAACGAAAGTCTTACAGGTTTGGAACGACATGAGGGTGAGTGATTAATGACAGAATTTTCATTTTTGGGTGAACCATCCCTTTAACTTGTGCCTCATGCTCACATGCTGATAGCCTCATCTGAATACATTGTATGACACTTGTGACATGTTCTTCAGACAAACAATCAATCAGTTCAATCTCACTCTGTCTCATTAAACTTTACGCACTACTGGAGCTTCTTTTTCTAGGAAAGCACTACAGTGATCTTCCTAGTCATTTCGTTTTTAATAGCAGAATCGCTGTGTCAGAACCACATAAAAAAATGACATTTATTGTACATTAATATGCCAAAACAGCGGGGCAGTTTTAAAGGCAAAGTCATCCTTCCACCTTTTAATTAATTGTGAGTTGTGGCTCACACTTACCCATCACTTAGCTGCATATAAATCAGCAATTAATTAGTTCTGAGGGAGGTTTTCACACAAGGGTCTAGACCAGTCTCTGAGCAACTATGAAACTGTCAGACTAATCTTGCCATAATCTTGTTCATATCTGTGATCATAATAGGATTTTTATTTTTTTTTATTTTTTTGCACAATTACCTATTCTTATTTAAAACATACATTGACTCAACACATTTATACCATGTCAAACTGTCCAGTCACAAAATAAAGTTACGCTTATCTTGAGAAGTTTTGGAGAGTAACTAATTAAAAGCAGTGATGCTACTCATACAGTACAACTACTTTTGTGACAGTCAGTTTTCAAAATTGTAGCTTTTCCACTGATGAGAAGTGTAGCATTGCTTAGCGTGACATAACCTGCAGCCTTACAACCAAGTAAGCTGAGGGGATAGTATAACAAAACCTCCTCTTTCAAGCAGAAGAAAATATAGTTCAGATGCTTCATTTCAATGAGCTCATAAAAACAATTAACTAATTAATTTATTTTATCACTCAGTAATGTTCCCTAAAAGTCCCAGCAGGCTATCATGTTTTTGGAGCAAAGTAAATATTTATGAGTTAACTGCTTCTTTTCACAATATGTCTTTGATTCCCTTAGAATTAGGGTGTTTGTTTGTGTTTTATTACTTGTACTTGGTGTAAATTGAAGTGTTAAAGTCACCATGAAATCAAAATGGACAATTCTTCTGGAATATGGCAGTGTTAATTACAAATGATTTATCCGTGCACATCTTTTTTTTTTTTATTAATAATTAATAATAATAATCGTAATCTTTGATTTATAATAACTTCCCCTCCCTATTGCAGCGACATCTCTTCTCTGATGACGTGTTTACTGGCGCGAGGGCGGGGCAACCTGTCACTCTAATGAGATCGACCAATAGCAAACCACAACCATCCAATCAATTCCCTGTAAGATTGAAAATATCCAGAGATATTTTAAAATGAACAAAGACATTTGCTTTACTGTTTCAACCTCCTCTCTCTTGCTACAAGGGGCATTTGGAAGACAAAGGTGTTGATAGTGATCAAGCCCTGTAGGCCAAAATGTATATACATTGGGAGTCTACAAATTGTCACACCTTTAGTACAGTGGGGGAAGTTTTAATTTCCTGATTGGTCAGTTTGAATGTCTCACATTTGGGTTTCAGTCACATGGTCAAGGAAGGGATAAAAGAAGATTGTAACTGTTGCTCTGTCTCTTTTGATTCTCTGCCTCTTTTCTTGGGCACTCTCTGGCCCTCTCTCTCTCTCTCTCTCCCCCTCTTTCTCTTTCACACTCTCTAACTATCTCTCAGGTAACTTTTTACATACATGCTGGGTACGATTAATGGTATATGATTTTATCATCTCATACATCTATTTTATAATTATTTTAAGTGTAACCATAATCAGATATTGTCATTAAACCATTTCAATTACAAATGATGTGCTAACTAGTTTTGATTTTAGTAACATTAATGTGCTCCCTATTGCAATACAATATTGTCACACTATAGCAACGCTCTCCCACATATTTTGCTATTGTAACTGCGCTTATTTCTGCTGTTGGTATAAGCTGCAGTGGGTGTGAATGGACAAGATATGTACAGTTTTATGCCATCTCACTGATAACGTTTCTTTAGTCGCTCGGCAACCCTACAGCCTGAACCCCTGTAGGAAGTCCACCCTTACATCCCAATGAACAAAATCAAGTTTTGTTGTTCAAAAGCCGTTTCACTCAGATAAATGCTACAATAGGAGGAAAAAACAATCATAACTTACATTTCATGCCAACTTTAAAGGGAACCTATTATGCCCCTTTTTACAAGATGTTAAAAGAAGTCTCTGATGTCCCTAGAATTTACAGTATATGTAAAGTTTTAGCTCAAAATACCCCACAGATAATTGATATAGCATGTTAAAATGGCCACTTTTGGGGGGTGAGCAAAAACACGCCGGTTTTGTGTGTCCCTTTAATTGTAAATGAGCTGCTGCTCCCGGCCCCCTTTCAAGAAGAGGGCGGAGCTTCAAGAGCTCATGCAACAACAAAACAGGACAATCTCATGCAATGAAAATGTCAGAAATTGTCGGTAGCGGTGTTCAGCCTTATATGTTCGAATCGGAGTCGGACAATGATGCTGGATTTTTATCATTGTAGGGTGGTTGTGTTCACACAGTGCGAACTGCCATTTATTGTCCAAACACCATGTAAAAGTAAATTTTGCATAATAGGTGCCCCCCCCCCCCACCCTTTTTTTTTTTTTTTGGTGTGAACTAATTCAAAACCTGATTTGAGTCTCAGCACAGCTCTGGATGTATCTCAGCATTTTAGGTTTTTAATGCTGTTCATTACTAAGTTTTTAGTTATTTAAATTATGGTGTTATAGTATTTTTGGATTTTAAATTTGAATTTTTAATTGTGATAATTCAAATTTGCTTAAAAAAAATATACACTCAAAAGTATTAATAATTGTTCTTGTAAAAAAAAACCGAATTAAATTATAAATCATATAATCAGATTAAAAACATGAGATACAAAATGGGCAGCTAATTTTGTTAGCAAACTATTTTATCAAAAGGGTAGCATGAGTTCATTTACATTAAATTATGAGTGGCTTGTTGCATCATAAGCTATAGTTTCAATGCTGCTTTGCCAACAATGAGGTAATCCTGCCATGACAACATAAACTATATTGCTAAATAAGCAATTCTTCTTAACTTACTGTATGTTTTATGCTCTCAAATAAATAGCAATGAGCACTACATTTGCATTGTAATCTAATTGCACAACCTTCTCTGCAGAGCACAGAATAATAAATCATTCGTACAGTATATTCAGTGATATTTGTATTATTTTACATGTTTACGAGAAAGAGAGTCATATATAGGACAACGGGACTAGAACATTAATTGCATCATGCTTTTTTATGCCATGCAGGCCTTATAATGAATTGTGGCATGTACCTGGTTCATCTGGAGTGTATATTGTGTAACCAGACCCACATTTGAATTCAGGGACATTTGCAAAGTGCAGATAGAGGGCACGTTGGAATTTCAGTGCATACAGGTGAGAGATGTAGACCCGTAGGGAGTGTCACTTTATGAAAACCCTGTGGCTTGTCTATGCCAACATCTGTCGGCACCCCAAATTTGTCACCAGGGTGTATTTTTGGAGGATGTGGAGAGCAATATGAAACCTTTTATATCAACACACATGTAACAACAGGACACAAGGGCTCTCCATATGAACAGGAGAAATAATGATGACTGGTGCTATACATGCTGTGTGATGATAGTCACAAGAACAATTACAAATCCAATTAAAGCTGCAAGCAGCATTTACGGGGCCAAGCACAAAGAAGGCACAACAAGCCAGCCAACATGGCTGTGAGCATCAGACCAACTGCAACAGTGAGCAATTAAAGACTTATTAAGATCATTTTAAGCAAAAGAGCTTAAAAATCACAAATACAGTCAAAAATAAAGATTTACTGGTTTATCACTTTCAACCAATAGGTGGCGCTGTGCAGACCAACTGCAATAGTGAGCAATTAAAGACTTATTAAGATCATTTTAAGCAAAAGAGCTTAAAAATCACAAATACAGTCAAAAATAAAGATTTACTGGTTTATCACTTTCAACCAATAGGTGGTGCTGTGACCAAATTAATCCGGTATGGTCAGAGTGCGGTAAAGTTTGGTGTCAATATGTCAAAGCATTACAGAGATACAGCCTCAAGAGTCACTTTGGCATCAAGCCTGTAATTTATTGCTGTGGTATATGAATACAGTTTAGTCTATCAACACGAAATCCATAACTTTTTACTGACATGATCTGAAGATAATACGATTCGATTTTGGTGAAAATTGGACCAACGGTCTAGGAGTAGTTTGAAAAATGTAGTTTAAGTATGTTTTTAAAGAAAACGAAAGAAAGTTTGGCTGACTATGGAGAAACTGGCATCAATGTTCTCAGCATGACCCACGGAATCTATTAAGACCAGTCTCATTACAATAGGCCACATTTATTTAAAGCTATTCGCATTTTTTTTTAAATTATTTTATTATAACGTTTGACCACAAGGCGCTGTCTCAAAACCATTTGAGAACCTTCGGACCATTGTGCCGATGACACATACTGATTTTTGTAATGGTACACCAATGCATTCATATAATATAGCATTTTATATCATAATACTGTATTGTAATTAATGGCAATTTCGTGTTTTGTTCAATTATAGCGCCACCAAGAGGCACAATCCCACCATTTTTTTTTTGTTTCCTCAGAGTGAGGCCATACATGTGTGTCAAATTTGGTGAAAATATCTTTTTGTTTTGGCATTATAAACATTTATATGTATGAGAACATAAAAAATGACCCATGGATGACTTTGTTTAGATTTTTTTGCCACTTCCTTTCAAAATTTTCACATTTGGGCATTAGTGTATAGTTACCCAGCTAAGGTTCCGTGTTTACTATGGTGGTTTCGTCTCGATCAGAGTAATGGTTTCAAAGATATTCGCAAAAGTTTTTTAAGCGCTAAATCAGCACATCGCACAAACCATAAGGCGAAACTTAGCATGTTTGGTATCGTTGGACTCGGCAAGGATTCAAGAGTCAAAGGATATTTTTAGTCGCAGCATGTAGCCTCTGGTCATGCTTGGCATGACATGTAGCAAGTTTGGTCTGAATATGATAAAGCGTTGTGGAGATATAGCCTTGAGTCCAATTTGGGGTGCTCTACATTAAATTAATTTGCGTGTTATTCAAGAACGGTTGGGTTAATTAAAAAGCTTTTAATAACTTTTTGCCAGCATGGTCTGAAGATGATCTGATTTGATTTTCATGAAAATCGCACGAAGCGTCTAGGACAAGTTCGAAAAAGGGAAAATTCAACATGGCGGACAAAGCATCATGGTGCAAAATTAATGGTGCTTGGCATGAGCCAAGGAATCAGCGGAGAAAAGAATTTAGTTTCTAACCCTTATGATTCAAAGTTATTAGAATAAACATGAGTGAAACTTTGGACAGGCGGTGGCGCTAGAGGAATTGAGTAAGAGACTCCAAATTTGCTATGGCCAAATTTCAGAATGACCTCTATCAGTGTGCCAAATTTCACAACTTTCCCGCATACAGTTCTATGGGCTGCCAGAGACTTCTATGGCAGAAGAACAATAATTAGAACACTAACGATTTCAATAGGTGCCTACGTGCCTTCGGTGCTTGGCCCCTTAATTAACAGCACTCCCTCTGAGTTTTATTGCGGCAGCAAATTCACTTTCGTTTAAAGGAATGGCAAGGGGGGGAAGTGGATAAACTGAAACATAATATGATTATATTTGCCCTAACATGCAGAAAATTAAATGTGGTCACACATGAGATCTGTTTTGAAAGTGGACAAATAAATTAGAAACATCTTGTCTTAATTTTTCAGTCATTTTTAGTAATACTGATGTGCTCAAAACAGAATTGTTGAAATTGTTTGGAACTATCAGATAATGTATTATACATTTTTAGCTATGTATAAACCAGTAAGCTTGTTTCTGACACAGAACAAAAATAAAAACTTTTTATCTCACAATTTATTTGCAATTCTGACTTTTTTTGTCACAATTGCGAGTTTATCTCAGAATTCTGATTTCATTTGATACAATTGTGACTTTTTTTTCTCAGAATTGTACAATATAAACTCACAACTGAGAGTAATTGCGAGTTATAAAGTCAGATTTGTGAGATATAAACTCACAACTGCGAGATAAAAAGTTGCAATGATATTTTTTAGTTTTTTTTTTTTTTATTCTGGGACGCAAACAAGCTTCCATAACCCAAATGTCTGAGATAATATTGAACAATGTTTATTTGTTGAAATTGTTGTCTTCTTATGTCTTGACTTGTAGACTCTGGCACTAAATCAAAGCCAAGGTTTAGTTTCATTGGGCCTCATTTATCAATCTAACATAGAAATGAGCGCAGAAATCATCTTACGACAGGGCTGACGTGTGATTTATCAAACATTTGATAAATCTGGCGGCTGAAAAATAAGTCATCATTTAAATATCACGCCCCAAATTTTAGAAGCCTCGCCCTATAATTTACGACACAGAGAAACGTAACCAGGCTATGAAGTTTCAAGTAATCACATGAAAAAGAAATGTATCTTTCTCTAAAAACACCCCTCAACCTCGTAATTGCAAACAATAAAATTAATTTAAATAAAAATACCGGTTAATAAAACTAAATACTTACAAACATTATTAACATAAACTTGGTTATTTTAGTACCCCTCTTCACTCCACAGAAAATCCTTTACATTTATTTTATTCAGAACAGAACAAGAACGAAAAACAAGTAGCTATAAAATTATATATTCAATTATAAACTAAAACACAAAATTAGGCTATAGTGGTATTCATTATAAAGCAGAAATTAATTTATTTAAAGCAAAACTGAACTGGGCTCACATAGCCTACCTCTCTCATTCGGGAAGAATCCAAATGTTTCCATATTTGCGATGTAACAAAACTGAACTACAGTTTGCTGAACTACTGTTCATTATGTAAACAAGGCTTTGTATTTCACTCTTGTTTCAAAATCTACGTAAAACATCATCCTTCACATGCGCAAAATTGGTTGGGCGATGTGCGCGCCGACTGGTACAGATGTATAGCGGACCATTTAAACTGAGCAGTGTTAACTTTGTCTGCATTTTAGTTTGCTGATAAATGGCTGAAATGTAAAGTTAGCAATGTGTGTGTGAGTGAGGTGCCCGTGCGATCAATTGAATTTAATTTAAAAAAAAAAAGATAGGCCCTAAATACAACGCGTCAAATGAGCGTAGCCTGTACTAGTATACTTGATGCAGTTTTCCCCTTTTGTTTTGTTAATCTGTTAATTATTTCAGTGAAATATATTTTGTGTAGTCCTATTATTTTATCATAGGAAAATAATGTAAATGTTCTAATAACAATTCTCCACCAGATTTACTATGCTGCACGCAAGGTCCCGCTGACTCAAAAACTTGTGTACACGAGCTGAGACCTGATGTGAGATTTGACGTGATATTGATAAATGCCAAATTTATGCCCAATTTTCTGTCGTACGTTCATTTTACAAATGAGGGCCATTGCGTTTTGGTTCTTTGGTTTTTCCGTTTCCTGTTTTCCCGTGTTCCCTGTTCTTGTAGTTGACCTAGTTTCCTAGTGTGTGCCAGTTTGTTAACTTAGTTACTGATTATGTTCA
This sequence comes from Elopichthys bambusa, assembly GCA_037101425.1. NCBI lineage: Eukaryota > Metazoa > Chordata > Actinopteri > Cypriniformes > Xenocyprididae > Elopichthys > Elopichthys bambusa. The sequence goes on from CM074434.1 coordinate 6,574,718, forward strand.
CCTGTTGTTCATTTAGTTACCTCATTACCTCCCTATAGCTGTGTCCCAGTTCAGAGGCTGCATCCTTTGAAGGCCGCATTTGAAGGCTGATTACGTCACCACTGTAATAAAACAACAACAACAACAACAAAAAAACAACTTTAAATCAGTTCAAATGTTGACTTACATCTTACTAAGATGCAATTATATATAGTTTATACTCTTTATTATGTGCAGAAATGGACAGTTAAATATAACTTAAAAAAAAATAAGTCCAGTACAAATGTTACTGCCACTCATAAACAGCAGATTTCACAGCTGCTAGGCAACAAGAACAATCTTCCATAGGCTAGACTGTCCCATTTAAAAACGCTTGTTCGACCTCAAAGGCGTGACCTTTGAAGTCTGCATCCTTTAAAGGATGCAGCCTTTGAATTGGGACACCGCTTTTGTGTATTTAAGCCCTTAGTTCTCTTTAGTGTTTTGTCTTGTGTTAACGCTGCATGTTAGGTTAGTGTCTATCATCCATGTTCCTGTATCCTCTTAAGTGTCAGTTAATTAAAGTCTATATATTGAATTCTATATCGTCGTGATTACTGACCAGCAGTACTATTAAAATATACACACTGTAAATTCACTTTGGATTCACTTGGCTAAATGCATAAATGTAAAGATGCAAACCTACTGCCACAAAAGTCCGTCTGTTTCTTTTAAATAAACATTTTTTACCAGGCTCCTGTGTTTAGGTTCAGTAATTTCACTTTAATGGCAATGAAAAGGTTATTAGGCAGTTATTGAAATGCCTTATTTTCAAAAATGTCACTTTAGTCAATTCATTGGTATTTAACAAATAGCTTCAAAAGCCTTGTGTCCATGCTGCAAAACCATGTGTCCAAAGTCCATGTGTGCTTTTTTTTTGCAAAAACCTCTAAGTCCAACTCTTTGGACAACAAGACATAGTAAAATGTCTGTTTCTGTCAGTTTTACAGCAGCAAAAGAACACTGTTGTTGCTACTCGTGAAATCCTGTCATTGCCACTGTAACGATGGACAAAACATGATAAAAACCGTTGAATGGTTTCTACCAACGAACCGGTATTTCTGAATGGGCTGACAATGGGATTTAGCGGATTTGAAGCAAAAGTATTTGACGAATGTATACTATGTTTGGAGAGTATTCGCTCAATATTGTTATCTCATTTTTGACGGAGGTGCCGTTTAGCGGCTTTTGCATCTGGACTCTTCAGCTATAACATTGAAATTGCCATATTTCCTTTGTCTAATAATGTTATGACATACACAGCCTATTTCAAGTTGTAAACACTCAAGAAATGTTCATTATTAATTTTACTGCATCAGTTTGGCGAGACAGAGAAGTCGATGTCGAGAAGAAGATAAAGCTGTCAGAGGCTTCTTCTCATCTTCTACCAAGCCTGTGTTCAGTTTCTATCACATGCACTAGATTAATCTTAAAAAGCTTTTGATAACACAACAATCATTCTTTGGTTAATTGGGCAATTTTTCTGTAATTCCATCTCAGAAAATCGCTTGTCTGGTTTGGTAATCTCTCAGATGTCTTTTGTGACATTTTCTACATCACAGTTGTGAAATATAATTAGTGTGACCTAGAATTCAGTTCTGTTATACATCTGATAATATTTATAATGTTGCACAAGGGACAAACAGATGGACAGTTCAACAGTAAAAGATAAATGTGATGCAAATGATTTTTTCTTTGGATGGAGAACATGATAGATGGGAACTAATTTCATTACAGGGCTGTGTCTACTGAATGCCAGGCTGATATGTGTTGTACTGGATCCAACCAGTCCATTAGGTTGAGATTTAAGCTGTTAGCTCAATACTCTTCCATTATGAAAACATTTTGAAGTTGTGGACAGGATCCTAGCAAGACTTGTATTTTTGTCTCATGGTAGAGTACACTGTGTGAAAAGCATCTTAAGCAACACCCTCCTGCACAGTATCTTTAAGGGGTCCATTTATCAAATTAGAATGAGACTGCAATTCCAAAAAAAGCACAGATGGGAGTGGAAAGTTCTGTGCTTGATCTACTGACAACGCGCAAATTAAAGAACACAAACACAGCTGGATCATTTCTATAATGACCAACACAACCTACCAAGAGCAGCGCAAATTAGCTTCTGGTTTAAGAAATGCTTTTTTTGGGTGGTAAATAACTGCGCAAATACCAGTAAAACGACTAACACAAACCTTAGTAAACCACCTTGCATGAATCATGTAAATTTTTTACTGCGTGGCTTACACTGTAAAACCTGATAAATTACAGTAACTCAAACCATTTGAGGAAACCGACTGCCTAAAACCATTTAAGTTTTAAAAAGTATGAGTACTGCAAACTCATATACATTAAGTTAAATTCACTTATATTTAAAAAAATATTGTTTGTTACTTTTTTTTTTTTTTTTTTTTTAAAGAACACTTTAAAGCTGTTCAAATGTTGACATCTTACCAATATGCTGCCAGCTTGTGAGTAGATTAAATAAAAAATTGTGTCGATTCATATTACATTTTTAAAAATATGACAATTCATTGATGCCTGTTTGTCATGTATAATGCACCATCCAATCGTGGCACAACAAGCTCAGATGTCATTGGACAATGTGAAGTGGAGTGGTAATTTCCCAGTCTTATTCATAAATTGGTTGAAAACTAAATACACACAATACATTCAGTTTTTTAGCAAATGTGAAAAGAAAAAATGTGCTGAAAAAAAGACAAGCATCTTTCTTTACAGTCTGAATGGACAGAATAATTTACATTTGTGGAGCGATCTGGATCTGCAGTTTGTCTCATTTTAATTTTAAATTACACCGCTTAAAAATCAGATGCGAATTGACTACAAATCACTTTGCAAAACCATGCAGCACCAGAAGTCGCATTAATGGTAAATACTGAATCCATGTTCCATTTATTTACCGTCTGATGAAATGATCACAGTTGGTTAAATTAAGTCCAAGTGAAATCTACAGTAACTGGACTACTATGTGAAATAAAGGTTGTTAGATCAAGAACACGCAAAATAAATAAATAAATAAATCACTAACTAACTAAATCTCAGCAAGCCCAAAACAGACAGATGACTAGCTAGGTTTTTTGCTAGGCATTGTCTGTGCTTATCTTTTCCTTGTTAGCTACAGTAGTGTACATTACATTTACTGTAATAGCTGGAGCTAGAGCTCAAAAGCTAAAGATTAATGTCTCTAGCTTAAAACTTCCATTATGAAAATAGAAAAAATGGCATACAAGCCCCATACAGTGACTCTTTAGGCACCACAAAATGCATGAATCTTATTGCATTAGATAATAATAAAAAAAAAGTGCTTTGTTTTAAAGAAAACAATTAATCAAAGAATCCTAAAAAAAAGTATAATTAATCAGCACAACTGTTTTCAACATTGTTAATATTAAGAAAAGTTTCTTAAGTACCAAATTAATGATTTCTGATGGATCGTGTGACACTAAAGACTAGAGTAATGATGATGAAAACAGCTACACATCAGGATATTCCAAAAGTATTACTTCAAATGATAATGCTACTGTTTTATAATTTCTTATTATAATGAATTTATTCATATTATTATTAAATATTCTTCACACATGTGGATCTTTAGTGGAATTTCTAACTGGCAATAGCTTCAGTAATGTTCACTCAGTCAATTGCTAGTCCAGTAAACTAGATATTTAAGTGTTTTCTGTGTTTATAGATGAATACGTGTACGTAAAAACAGAAAACATCACATGTACGTTTTTATTAAAACCTTTACAATTTCTTGTGGCTGATCATGCATCTGTGTCTGAAATAACATGCATTTTGCTCAAAGAGAATTGTGGGTTGATTTGCTTCATTGTGTTGCCCTGTGGTCTTGATAAAGCACAAGGCAATTTCAGCTTTTCTGTCCATAATAATCCCCATTTCCTGACACCATTGAGTGGCCTGTGAAAGCAATGGTAATCTACAATAGCATCATTATGTATAACCCAGAAGAGTTCTTTCAAGCGCTGCAACTGAGACTTTAGATAATAAGCTCCAATTCTACTTCAACACAAGAGACATAGACACACAAAAATCTAAGACCTGCTTGTAGAAGATTTGCGTGTTCGAGTCTTAAAAATTATATCATAATAACATATGATTGTAACCTATTATCTTAGAAAAATACGTTTTGGTTCTACAACTTAGGTGAATGCGAAATTCAAGGTCAAAGTCTATAGACTACATAAGCTACTTTACTGAGCCAGGAAATTACAGAGAGAGCAATGGTAAAAGCAAAGGATCATGTTTTATAGATGAAAGATAATGTTACTTACATTAATATTTATCCATTTGAAGTGCAACTATGTTAGATGTTAAGGTTCATGGGATTCTAGTACATGCACAATGATATCTTGCCAAACAAGTTCAGCTTTAGCACAGACCTTTTCATCCTACAATAGAGTGGCATTTGAACTGTAGCATTTCATGGGGCCTCTGCTCTTCAACTTTTGGGCCTGAACCGGTGGGTCACCACTCATCTTTTCAATTTGATTTCGAACAACTAGTAGTATATTTTAAGCTAGCATGTATTTAAAGCTCTTTTCGGATATCTATATTATGATGCTAAACCATGACTGGGGAATATAACATGACCATCTGTGATAAACTGTGATGGTAAATGCATGGGATGCTGACTACACAATTCAGTTTAGACCATACAAACACATTTTGCAGCATGAAATGTAATGAGCTCAAAATATGAGATGTATAAAACAAAAACTGCCAGGCAAAAATCTATTCTTATTATTTCATGGTGTATTTTAGAGCTAGGCAGTATAGATAACAATAGATTTTTACTGTATGGAAAGCCTGATTTTTATTTCCAAAACCAGTTGAGCTACATTGGTCAACATTATTACACAGTCCATCATGCTTATGGTCACATTTATGGAAAAGATCAGTTCGGCCATTTGGCATCTACTTTAGTGTTTAACAGAGAAAAGAAAATAGGTTCCACTTAAGTGCCTATAACTATACCAACATTTAAACTAATCATTTGATACAATGAACTTAGGCTACATTCACACAAACCTTAATGCTCAATTCTGATTAAGTGGTGCAGGTATGACGTCACTTCGTAGGCCAATCGGCAGTTAGCATCACCCTCAACAAAAACCCAATAGGATTTTTCCATAGGCTTTTGGATAATGGCAAAAAAAACAAGCTCTGCTATCAAAAAAAAGTTTATGATACTTACACGTTTTGTCCATCAAGATAATTTTCACAGATGAACACAACTTTTATGAATTTTGAAGCCTAAATGCAGTTGCCAGATGTAAAAAGCTAAAGGTATAGGCAACAAACAAACTATAACAATCCCACGAGTTCAATGTCACCACCATTAAGCTTCCGACAACTCTTTCAGTTTTTATATAAAAACATTTTTCCCAGAAAGTTTGAGTTAGAATAGTTTATAAGTGCACAATTATAAGCATAATGAGGCGGTAAAAGAACTTACCTGTTCAGTGTGATGACATTTAATCTCCACGACTGCCTCTGTAGTCCCATTTACCACTTGTTAGCAACAGCCTTTTTCAAGACACGTGACGTAACAGCTTTAAAAAAACAAATCACGGGTGGGGTAATACTGATGTATTTTATGTCATCTAATAAAATGTGAAAGTGTCTTGAGCTTCTGTTCTCCACAGACCTTATTTCAGCCATTTAACCAAATTCCCATTCAACCCATTGACTTCAACACGCTGGAACCGGAAGTGCTAAAATGCTAACTAGTTTCCGCGTTTTGGCCTACAAAGTGATGTCACACCTGCACCACTCTATTGCTCAGATCCGATTTCTTTTTTATCTTTTAAATGTGGCCAATATCAGATTTGGGAGTGAACTGGTTACAGTCCTGAACTGACCCGCATACGCAAAAGAATGATACCAAAACGGCATGCAGAACACGGTCATATGGAAGTAAACACAGAGGTTACTGAAATCAGCATTTATAAGTTCATTTATAAGGTTATGTGCTGCAGAAGCCAGCGAATTTGTGCGCAGGCAATAAGGAGGATGCAGACGAGGATGAGGAGAAAGAGAGCAAAATTTTTCTCATACAGTTCATCCTCAAGTTTTGCTTAAGCTGTCACCACAATACTTATGAGTATAACAGCTCACTGTACCTCCACTGACTAACTTCTCTGCTGTGTTCCATCTTCAAAGAACTATCGGTATGTAAAACCTTTGGAGTGATGTCCATCAGCGCAGAATTGTGACGAATGTCAATCTAGAGTGAAGTAAAAGTCGCACAAATTCCAATATGACTGTTCAGCAAAACAGTCAGGGAAAGACATTTTTTAAAGTAATGCATTACAATATTGCATTACTCCCTAAAAAAGTAACTAATTGCAATAGTTAATTTTTATGGAAAGTAAAATTACATTACTTTTACGTTACTTTTTCTCATCTGGGATGGGCTTTTTGTTTTTTGTTTTTATAACAACAAAAAAGTTATATTTTAGGCAAATGTAAACGCCCTTTCACACCAAATTCATGCCTGAACAGTAGAGGGCGCAGCTCAAACAAATGCCTTTCAGCTCTCATGCTGTTCTGGAATACAGAAGAATATGACGCAGGAGAAGAATTAAATGAGTAAATGTATGCTAACATTTAGTCGAGAACTACAATAACCATCACGCACACAACACCTCTGCATTTACTCCTGATCTCTCTCAACATGGAGATAGGAGAGCTGTCAGTCAATAAATGCGTTACCCCAACACTGATGTTCATACTGAGGTCGCATTGCAAAATATCTGACCTGTATCTGATTTAGGACCACATATGGAAGTGGCCCAAATCAGAACCAAAAAGATCAGATTCCATGTGGTTTGTACTGTTCACACTGTTCTGACGATTTGAGCCACTTTTGCCTGCGGTCTGAATGTAGCCTTACTGTTTATATAAATGTTTTTACATAGTACTTATATTAATAAAATACCTGCATGTAATTATAGCTGCAATTAATTTCTGTAATTACATTTAGAATTACACTGACCCTTCCCTTACACTTTAATCCACCCTTAAACCTAAGCATACTACCAAACTGTCACGGTCACCGTCATGTTCTGTTTTGGTTTTCATTTAGACAATCAGTCACCATGGACACTGCACTAATAATCACAGCTGTCTGTCATTTGAGTTAATCGTCTGTGTATATAAGTTTCTGTCTTTTCTTAGTTCAGTGTCGGGTCTCATAGGACTTCAACTACGGCTTGCCCACCCCCCGCCCAGCGTGCCTCTCCCACCATCTCTCCAATCTGTTTTTGACACTCTATTTTTTGGGGGGTGTTTTTGCATGGGACTCCAGTCTATTCCCCAGTCTTCAGCCATCTGTGCCACCCAGTTTCCTCCTTTCAGTAGCGTGGCACCATCTTGGGCCTGCTGGGAACCATCTCCTCCTGGGCACGAGGAGCCTGAAGCTCCGCCTCCAGCCTCGGAGTGTTACAAGCTGTCTCGATCCATCGCCCTGGCTCCTGTGCCTGCACTCCTTCTGCCCTTGACCTCAGAGTGGACCATCGGCCATTCGGCCTCGCCAGACTCCCTCGGCACATCTGCTCCACCTGGATCAGACATCGCTTCGCCTCCGTTGCAGACTTGCGGACCGTCTGCTGCTCTCTGGTCCTTCACCCCTTCAATCAGTCACCATGGACACTGCACTAAGCATCACAGCTGTCTGTGAGTTTGAGTTAATCGTCTGTGTATATAAGTTCCTGTCTTTCCTTAGTTCAGTGTCGGGTCTCGTATGTTACTAGTGTTGTGTTCCTGTTGGATTATCTAGTAAAGACTATTTGAGAGTTATCTTCATCTTCGTGTGAGTTCCTGCACAGCCAACGCGTTACACAAACCTGTCCCCAACCTTACCCGTATCAGACCTCAATAGCAGTGTACATTGTACCTAACAATTACTTTTTTTTGTGATGAAAGACACCTAATATAAAGTGTGACAAGACAATAATACAAGGTCAAAAACGACATACAGATGAGTAAATGACAACTATATATATCAGTGTAAATTGTCAGTGAAATTTCATTATTTTTTTTTATTTTTTTTAGTTGAAGGGTTATTTTAGACCCTGGGACCCATGACAGCACACGCAGATAAGGCTTTCCAAATTATTTAAACCCCAAGGCGCTCGCTGTTGGATCCCTTGATTATTTGGAAACCTCCCTAGCGGTTCATCTCAGCCTGATTCAGAGCCCGTCACGCTCAGACCTAGCACATGAGTGGAGCCAAACTACCCCCTCTAGTGATCCTGCTCAACACAAACAAATATCAGGAAATAACCGCTCTCTCTGACAGCTCCAGCATGACACATGCATGATAGATGCTTCATTAAAGCATTAATTATGATTTTAGCCATTAAACAAACACACACAGCACATTCTGTAATCACCTACCGCTATTTCTCCTCATTTGCTGCCCGACATTAAATGCACAAATTTCAGCTAGTGTCAAACAGCGGGGTCTGCGCCTCCTTGATAAGACTCCCTGCAGATTCAGTGTGGGAGACTGATTGAGTCTTTATCATTCATATTTCATAGTGACAGGCTGATTGATAATCAAAGTTAAATGGTTACATGCTTTGTGTGTCGGTTCCATATGTGCTGGTAGCCTTTTAATCGTAGGTTGCTAATAGAGAAAAAGGTTAAGTCCCAAGTAGGGTTTTCCTGGAAACTGGAGCAATACTGAGATCATGGTCACGCTCTCCACTGCGCCCCTGAGCTGGCAGGTAACCGGGGCTTGAAATGCATTGGCTTTAAAAGTAAAGTGTCTGCTAAATGAAAGCTGAATATATGAGGTAGATTTTCTGTCAAGGCAAACTCTCCCACAGGCCTTGACTGGAACTTTGATTAAGAAATCTGATTAACAGAACGTTTTTTCCTAGAAGAGTGTCTTATTGCTCGGAGGTTGCTCTTTCAAAGCTCAGGAGAAGGTCTCCGTTTTATTTAAGGGTGATATATGTAATTTTTAAGGCCCAAATATACTTCAAATGAAATCATAGAACAAACTGGTGTGATGTCATTTCGAACAGAATCAGGCCAAAATTAAGTTCGTTTGGAGGTTGTTTTGAGTTTGACGGCTTGCCAAAGAAAAAAAATCTGCTCCATCTAGTAAACACCTTTGAATTACCATTTGTAAGAGGTGATTACATAATAGGTAACGGCTCTGAGTCTCTGCCTTCTTTGACGTGGAAATCTTTTCCGGTTCATTTCTTCTGTTCAGTCTGTCAAGATCAGACACAAATATAAACATAAATATATTGCAGACCTGCTTTGTAGTAGAAACTGAAGTTCGGAAATTCGGTCACGCTTTAGTTTAGGGGTCTAATTCTCACTATTAATTACGACTTTTGCCTCAGTAAACTCCTAATTACTTCTTAATAATAGTTAGTAAGATAGTTGTTAAGTTTAGGTATTGGGTAGGATTAAGAGATGTAGAATATGGTCATGCAGAATAAGGCATTAATATGCGCTTTTTAAGTAATAATAAACAGCCAATATCCTAATAATATGCATGCAAATAAGCAACTTGTTAATAGTGAAAACTGGACCATAAACTAAAGTGGTACCAGTAATTCCAATTGAAAGACACCAAAACAATTTTTTCATGTTTAAAACTATAAAGCTGCTTGCTTTAAAGCTATATATTGTATAAAGTAATATATAAATAAACATGACATGACTTTACTGGAGTATCGAATTGCAGAGTTTGTGCAAACATATCCACATCGCTATGATCAGATGCTTTCTTAACTGCTGTTTTCTCACTGCTGTCATTTCTGTTGTGTGCTTATTTTGTTATTTACAGGAAAGTGTGCAGTACATTCATCTAAACATTGCTCCCAAAAGCGTCGACGGTGTCGTGATGTTCTCTAGAAGGTCACCCGGAGGCCGTATTCGTCGGTTGCATACATCATCGAGGCTCTCTCATTTCAGAAAATCAATCTGAATTACATTCTTAAGTAGGAAAGAAATTACAGGAATTACACCTCTCGAGGAATAACACTCAATTTTATAATGGTTGCTTTTCGGATATGAGACAGCCTTAACGTATGCGGCTGACAAACGTGACCTCCAGAGGGCGCAGTCTTCAAATTTGAGGCACTGTGACTGTATCACAGAAACTGACTCAACCAAAAGAATGATTTTGGGGCCAGAGATATCTGTTTGGCTGACCAGTTGCAGGCAGAGCGAGTTGTTCTGGAGATCTGTTTGAAAACAGTCACCATTTGGAAAAAAAAAAAAAGTTTGGTGCTAGTGGTGCAGAAATGACACACTTCACCTATAAGTATGTCAGGGGTGGTTGGTGGCATGCTGATTAAAGTTCAGGGCTAGTAAGGCTGATCAAAAGGTTGCTAGTTTAATTCTCACAGCTGTTAACATTGTGCTCTTGAACAAGATGCTTAATTCTGGGTCGCTACAGCAGGGGGACTGTCCTGTGATAAGTACAACTATAGGTCATAGAAAAAAAATTGACTTATTGACTGCGGTCACTTTTACCATTGTTCAGCGAAATCCAGACATTTTAATAGAAATTGGCACAATGGACATCCTGATGGATTGAAGAACGAAGAAGAAATTTTTTCTACACTTTGGTGAAATTTGACACACAAATCTGCAGCACCAACCAATAGCAAGACTCTTGGTTCGGCAGTGACCTATGTGGGGGCAGAGATTCGTAACTTCGCAATAAAGCAAAAATAAGATCGCCAATCGATAAGCCACTCATTCTGGTGATGATTGCTCAGCCACTTTTGTATAACTACAGTTATTATAAACTACTCAATCATTATAAATATTATAGCACAACATTGTAAAATGATCCATAAAAAAATTGTCTATTTGGAAAGGAATTATTTAAATGCTTAGTTCACCCAAAAATGAAATTTCTGTCATTAAGTACTCACCCTCATGTTCCATGCGTAGGAAACTGACAGGGAAGAGGAAAAATTATTGTCATTATTTTATTGTAATTATTGTATAAGTCATTATTTTTGTTTTGTTTTTGCACACAAAAAGTATTCTCGTCACTACATAACATTAAGGTTAAACCACTGTAGTCACGTTGACTATTTTAGCAATGTCTTTACTACTTCTCTGGACCTTGAATGTGGTAATTTCATTGCTTTCTATGGGAGATAAAAAAAAACCTCTCGGATTTCATCAAAAATATCTTAAGTTGTGTTCTGAAGATGAACGAAGATCTTGTGGGTTTGGAACAACATGAGGGTGAGTAATTCATGACAGAAATTTCATTTTTTGGGGAACTAACCCTTTAAGGTTTGTTTGTTTGCTAGCTGGTATAATAGCTTTGGATGTTTATTTTGGATATTTCATTTTTTTCTCGTATTCCATTCATGGTATTCTGTCACATTCAGATATCTCTGCATTCTTTCTGCTGTGAACAACGGTAAATGTGTCTGCATCTTTACTAAATGTTTCTTCTGATATTCCATAAAAAATGCAAATTGTTGACACTAAGAGGTATAAAATTAATGTGATGGAAGAGCAGTGTTCTTGCAGCTTTAAACACTGGAGCATGGTGCCAGCACCAAGATCATAGGTTTGATTCAATGCAACTGCATAAACTGATTAAATGCTTACCCTGAATGTAAGGGCTGGTATACACTGCGCATACACTTTCAGAAACAGAACCGATTTTAAAACACTATCATAGGAATCATACACTTGGTGACTTTGTAATTGGATACAGAGGAAAAACTGGGCATCATATACTTGACTGAAGATCACACACTACCAGACTTTCAAGTTGCTCCGAACACAACAAACTCATGCAGAACCTTGCGCCTCATTACTAGGAGATGCATGACAGATGAAAACAAACAGATGTAAAGGAGCTGACTTTAGTATTTGATGTAGAAACTCTGTTTTCATGAAAAGTAATGGGGGGGGGGGGGGGGGGGGGGTGTTCCAAACCTGTATAAGTTTGTTTCTTCTGTTGAACACAAAAGAAGATATTTTGAAGAACGTAGGAAAAAAAAATCTGAACTAAGTATTAGTATTAAGAGTAAGTATTGACAGAATTTTAATTCTGGGGTAAACTATCCCTTTATGGCTGGAATATACAACAATTTTTAAAGTCTGGAAGAGTAAACACTAGCTACCGAATGTCCGAGCCAGTTTACAGATTTTGGGCAATTGAAGTTGATTTCACAAAAAATTATGTAGTGTATGGTGAGCACAGATTTTTTTAGCTTCAGATTATGATTCCATCCATTTTGGAGGAAATTTTCAGCCGATTTTAGAACACATATTGTTTTCTTTTGTCATCTATTTCATAGCAACAAAGCACATGTTTCTGTTCACATGTATGCAAGTTTGTTGTGTTCGGGAAGACCTGAAAGTTTGATAGTGTGTGATCCTCAGTCGTTATGCACAGTTTTTCCACTATTTACAAAGTCAGTGAGTGCTACTGTCTAAAATCTGCCAAATGGATCTTACTTTTGGCAACAAGCATTGACTTGACCAATATCTGGGCATAAGCTATGTAGTGTGTTCCAGCTTTAAATTGCTTTGGGGGAAAAAATTGATAAAAAGTGCAATTTAATGTCAGACAAAATGTGGAGAAAACTGATCTTTGATGTTTGATTACAGACTTTGGTATTTTGGCAAATCTGAGCACAGTGTGTGACACTATTGAGATCTCTTCTGGAATTCTAACGGAGACACATGTAAGAACACTGGGTCTTTTCCTCAGCAGAAGAGAGAGCAAAGAGTTCCATTTATTCTCCTCGACATCTAGTAAACTAAAGACAATTTGTTGTCATTTTCCTTTCCAGTGGTCTGTTACTAATGAGTGAACTGATTAAACAATTGTCAAGACCAAAACTGCAGACTACAAATACATGCCCAGATTCACTGAACAAAACCAGTGTTGCCAGCTCAAAGTCCGCAGTGACCACTCTGCAACCATTTTGTAATTTGCAAAGCAAATATGTTCTAATAAGCCATCATTACCTCAATATGAAAGCTTTGATCTGTTTTACCAAATGATTTTTTTTAGCTTGTGTGCCTTTTCCTCATATTTATGAGATCATTTTAGATTTAGTAACTGTTGACAGTGCCTGTTGACAGTGTTTGTTCTTAACGATTATTCACTTCCTAGACTTTAGATGAAATCTAAAAAAGACTAAATGAAGGAACGGGGACTGTTTGTTATTGTGCCAAACTAATGAATCATGCAGGGAATTTCTCAAGACATTTTTATATAACATATTTTTCCAATAAGAAGCAATAGCCTTCATTCACAGTGTAAAGATACATTTATTGGGGCCTCGTCACAGTGTCCAGGACAAGATTTCCAGCACGACGGCAGCCCGGTTGGTGCATACATAAAGAATATAAATTATATAATTCATTTAAATGCCTCTAACCTGTGTCAGCAGTCCAGTAATTGCCTCAATTTCAGTGTAAGAATAGCTAAAGAAACGCTATAATTTGTCTAACTACCCAGATCATAAGTGAAATAGAATCAGTTGGGAATGTCATAAAAAAGGGAGAGCTGAACCCTGGAAAGATCAGGTGCTGTGCTTTGATGGAAGCTTCCAAAACCATGTCATCTGAATTCAAAGTGATGTACATTTAGTCTATGCACTGTGGAATATTAAACAGACTAATCCAGTGAAGTCTATATATAAGTTTCAAGCACCAATCTTACAGTTTCAACCATGTGTCACATTTCATGAGAGTACAGGATACACATTTCAGTCAGTAAACTCCCACTGCCCTATATTTGGAAAACAAATGAAGGACAATAGAGAAATACAAGTGATCAGATTTGAAGGGCAGTCCTATACATGCTCATGAAATCAGCCTACAGGATTCTGTCAAATCATATTACAGTATGTAACAATCACAAACATGTCTAGTTATATCGTCTTGACAGTTCTGGGAGTGGAAGACAAAAGCAGCAATGGAATTATGTCTGTGTTATTCCTGGGTTATATACTGTACCTGTAACCTTTTTTTAATGACTGTAAAGTAGTTCAAACATTATTCAAATTTTATTTTTATAATACTCAAACATTTATATTTTTCTTTATACTGTATTTACTATGCACATATAATCAAAATATAAATATTTTAATTAGAGAAAGGGGGAAATATAATTAATAATCAGACATTTTTGTAAATAAAATGCATGTTTTATTATTATTATTATTATTATTATAGAAGTTTCTAATGTCCATCACCCAGGGACATGGCAACATTTGTGACAGGTGTAATTATTTAAAATTCACCCATTCATTTTACTTAATGGTGATACTGTGATCAATTAAAACAAAAAAAAAATATTAATATGTTAAAATTTTTCAATATGCATACAGAAACATGAAAATATAGCCTATCATCTAGTTATCATCTAACGTGTATTTTATTTGTTTCTTTAGAGAGAAACAGATATGGTTTTCAAGCTCTGGAAAACTGACACACATGTAATTGTCACGTTTTGAGTTTGTTTTTGATCTGTTTTCATACTTTTTCCCTGTCTTCAGTTTTATAGTCAGTTTTATAGTTTGTTAATTGTTTCAGTTGTCCTTGTGTGCCTGCCTGTTTGTCTCCTTGGTTACTGATTAATTAGTATGTTCAGTTCAGGTGTGTCTTGTTAATTTAGTCTCGTTAACACCTTGTTTGCTGTGTATTTAAGCCTTCAGTTTCTGTCTGTCCTTTATCCAGCTTTGTTTAAGTTATATGGTGTTTGTAGTATAATTCCCTGGTGATTTTCCTGTTCCTAGTATTCCATTAAATGTTACTGAAGATATCTCCTTTGTCGTGCGTTTGAATACTACAACGCCCAATTGTGACAGAAAGCTGGACCTAAAAGAGAAGACCAGACCACGTAAAGGAAACATGAGTTGGGCATTCGCTGGACAGATTGTGGCGGCAGCTCAATCCAGCCGCGATCTGTTCACCTTCACGGACAAATTCTGTGGTCTAATCCAGAACAGCACCTTAGATGATGTGATCATCAAGAATCTGCACCGGATCGGGGCAAACTTCGTCGATCCCAGAGGGCTCCCCAATCTCGTTGGATTGGACTGGAAGGAGGCCATTTACCAGTATCTGGAGAGCTTCATTCCTCAGTATGCGTTACAGCCAGCCCCAGAGTCTCATCTGAAGATGGCCACCAGTCCAGTATCCCATCCTAAGATGGCTGCCCTTCCAGAATCTCTTCCCGTCATAGCCACCCCCATTCCAGAGTCTCGTCCCAAGATGGCCACCATTCCAGAATCTCTTCCCGTCATGGCCACCCCCATTCCAGAGTCTCTTCCCAAGATGGCTGCCACTCCTGAGCCTCTTCCCAAGATGGCCGCTACTCCTGAGCCTCTTCCCAAGATGGCCGCCACATCTGAGCCCTCAGTCAAAATGGCCACCATGAACGAGTCCTCTCCAGAACCTGCGGAGGACTTGTGGTTAATTGACTTCTGGTCAGAGCCAATACCAGCCCCTGACCAGAGTCCAGTGATGACTCCAGCCCCTGAGTCTGCTCCTGGATCCGCTCCAGTCCAGTAACCTGTAGCTCCGCCCAAGAAAATTTTGCAGGGGGGCTACCATGGCCAAGGCGGCCGTCCCTAAACTGCCGGCTTCGCCCTGGCCCCCTGAGCTGCCGGCGTCGCCCTGGCCCCCTTAGCTGCCTGCGCCACCCTGGGTCCCAGAACCGCCTGCGCCTCCCTGGATCCCTGTACCGCCTGCACCACCCTGGATCCCTGTACCACCAATACCGCCCACCCTCCCACCCCTTGGACTTTTGTTCGTTCCAGGCCCTTCTCCCACCCACCCTCTGCTGTTGGACTGTCCTTTACGGCGCGACGACGTGCCTTTTTCAGGAGGGGGCGTACTGTCATGTTTTGAGTTTGTTTTTGATCTGTTTTCATGCTTTTCCCGCGTCTTCAGTTTCAGTTTTCTAGTTTGTTTATTGTTTCAGTTGTCCTTGTGTGCCTGCCTGTTTGTCTCCTTGGTTACTGATTAATTAGTGTCTTCAGTTCAGGTGCCTTGTTAATTTAGTCTCATTAACCCCTTGTTTGCTGTGTATTTAAGCCTTCAGTTTCTGTCTGTCCTTTGTCCAACTTTGTTTAAGTTACATGGTATTTGTAGTATAATTTCCTGGTGATTTTCCTGTTCCTTGTTCCTAGTATTCCATTTAAACATTATTGAAGATATCTCCTCTGTGTGTTTGAATACTACAACACCCAATCGTGACAGTAATATGTATGTGGCTATGAATGCATTACTGTGAAATCTAGATTCAAAGATTCATTTATGTGACACAGAATATTCAGAATATATAACACTTGTGTAAAGCACCGGCAAAGAGAAATATGTCTGACACTGCAGTTTTGCAGGGAGGGTGGAATAAGAAGCGTTGCTCTGATAGGATTTCTACATTACTCACTAAATCAAAGTTAAAATCCGTGCAAAATCAAAATGTCTTGGATAAATCTACTGTATGAGGCTCTCTTCTTTAAGAAGGGAAAAGGAGGCAGCCACCACAGACCTGATGAAGTTTTTGCTCCGGCTTTGTTGTAAGAGTCTTAAGATAGTCCTAAGATGAACTTCCCATGAAAATTTGGATTGCAAAGAATTGTTTCTGAGTGAGCTACAAATGCATTACTCAGATCCATTAAGGTTTGAGATTCAAACTCAACGTAAATCAAAGATCACTCACTCGCTTCCTCCAACACTAAATATAAATCTTGAGTATTTCTTCAGTTCTGGAATTGCATTATGCTCCATGCCAGATAACGCTCCTTTGTTTATTATGTTATATCTGAGTTAGTTGAGTCTCTGGCACAGTCAGCCTGGCTTAACTGATGTGCTTTAGGGATTGTGAGCTTGTGATGATGTTGCATTGGAGATGGGAAAAACAATCAATTTAGCCTTGACTAATATACAGCCTTATTCTCTGCAATAATATATCTTATCTAAAACAGGTGGATTAATTCTTCTTAATAAGAAAAACAAAGGAAACAATGTAATAATATAATGGAAAATATATCCAGCAATAATGGCATCAAAGCTACATCAATTTATTTTCATTATAGGGGATTATCCTATTATGTTTTTTTACATTTTTAAATTTCTTTAATGTGTAATGTTTCTGAACTCCCTGAAACACCTCGATTGTAGACTTGAGTTTTCTTTAGGGAACGTACATGTCACAATATTCTCATTTAAATAAATTTGGCTGGTCAGCATGAGCAGCTGCTGGTATTAGCTATAACTTCACCAGTAGCCTAAATAAGTAAGGAAAAAGCATCTTATGCCAGTGATTCACAATTTGACACTGCTAGTTAAAAAAGACAAGGGAAAATGTCACTTGGGCCATGTCGGAGAAATTGTTGTTAGAGTAGGTAACACTATTTTCTGATATTGCTTTTAAACAATAGTTTATACAATAGTTATAAACAATAGTGAATGAATGATTCAGTGACTCAGCAAAACAGTTTCTCCCTCCGATCGCCACCAGAGTATTAACCCCATTTCGGACTACTTTCCCATCACCCCATGCCTGGTGTTGATTTCCCACGCACCTGTTCGTCATCTCGGGGATTATTTAAGCCACACACACCTTGCGAAGTCTTGTTTTGCCATGGCTGACAATTCTGAGTGTTCTATCCTGTTTATTGATCTCTTGTGTATGACCCCGCACTGTTTATCCTGTTTCGACCCATTGCTGCCTGCCCTTTTGATTCTCTGCCTGATTGCTTGGAAATTCTACGTAATGTTTGCTGCCTGCCCTGACCATTTGCCAGTATTATAATTACATCTCTGCAGTGCCTTGGATATATCTTCTGCCGGTCATTTACCTCTGTCTGTTGTACTATGAGTATTGTTTACAATAAAGCCGCTCATGGATCCCAATTCCACTGATTCCTTATTACAGATTCAGCATTTTCTGAACGAATCAGTTGAATGAATGATTCAATGATTTAAGGCCCATTCACATCAAGAACGATAACTATAAAGATAAAGTGCTTTAAATGCTTGAGCTGCTATTTTTTATATTTAGAAACATTTTTAGAACTATATATTTATAGTTATAGTTATCAACCTTGGTGTGAACAGGCCTTAACTTGGACACTTGATTTCATCTTCTAGTGTAACGATAACCTGCAGAAAGACTCACTGAAAAATACCCACCACATAATGCACAAACCGACAATATGCCTGGTTACTGGCTTAGAAACAATTGTGTCCAGAACTAATTTGCCACATGTAAAAAAGGGTATTGCATATTTCCAATGGGGTCCTGTGCCAGTCAAGCAACTTCCACTGAGATGAATTAGAATGCTAATGGGTAGCTCTCTCCAGGTATTATAGACATCCATGGTTTGTACTAATATGATTTGTTATTTGGGCATTTGTTATTTTGGTTATCTGAGGCCACAGCAAAAGAAAAGAATTCCCACTGGCAAAATATGTGCAAAAAAAAAAAAAAAAGTCATAGAGCAACATAATAAAATCAATGTGAATAATGGATGAGAGCTTTGTGGCATATGATACTTAATTCTAGAGTAACAGGCTCAAGCCTTTCCTTTTTTTTTTTTTTTTTTTTGAACACTAGTTTAATAGAAATATCCATTTTGAACACTGTCTATAATTTTATCTTTCATTCATTCATTCATTCAAATAAATTCCACTTGCATTAATATTTTGTTAAGTGTGGCTAAAGTGCCGGGATAACTTGTCTCCATTTTGAAAAGTGTGTCTATTATTTTATCTTTTGATATGAATATGAATCTTTCTGGGACCACTGTAAAAACACACTAAGGCTATTTTTTTGAGCTGGTCTTTGTAGAAATTCTTGTTATTGCTTCAAGATCAGGCAGTTGCACACACTTCCTGCTACTTTGAATATGAATAGAGTCATTCCTGTTATTTTACAAACACCTAATGGCCAAGCGCATTTTATATGGCACTCTTACATCAGAAATGGTTAAGATAAATATTTAAAACAATTACCAAAGTCAGACACACTTTTACTTGTTTAGGTTTTAAGTAAAATCCCTAAGTATCCCATAAATTCTGTGAGCGTGCGGCTTGACTGCCTCCTATTTATTGTTAGTGTTCCCTTTGGTAATTAACTAGCACGCATGGCTAAGGTTAAACCATTAGCCCTAATAAGGCCCAAAATTACTTTCTATGTTTCAGGCTCTACTGCCATTATTACTGTCTGATGTTATTAAGGGAATTAATTGGATGCCCCTGTGGTGTAAGAGCACATTTATCAAAGAATCCTTAACAGAGAGAACACTTTTTTTTTGGATGTCACAATGGGGCTTCTTCCAAAACGCATGCCTCAAATCCTCCTAAAGTTTTTGTTTACACAGTTCAATGCATGTTGAGATTTTATTTCAATGTCTGAGACTTCTTTACATTTGAATTTCTGAATTTCATTATAGCTAATGGTTCACAGCACACGTTTGGGTACTGCCTCCCAGAGGTACAATTATATCTGACAAGAGACCTTTATCAAGCTAACACAAAATAAAAATTAGCACAGTTCCTCTGCTCAGGTCTAAATGCTGGCATAAAGCACAAGAGATGAGGATAATGTCAACATCCTATACAAATATTTGTTTATTTGCTTCATGCAGTTATGCATCATCTGGTGAAGTCGACAAAAGTGTAAACAGTCTCAGAGCTGGCCAATTTCCACCTATAATAATGGGCTGTGAAACAACAGAAGGAAAAACAGCATGAAAGAAAACAGAGGAGAGAGGTGAATTCAAATACACTCAACCTTGACAGAAAAATAAATGTAACCCGTACCAAAGAGATATGAAATATCTAGCCAGAAAAATTGAGGACTGTTCAGGGGGATTACACATGAAGTGCATTCGAGATTTTATAAAGCGGCGCCATGTATGTCTGTGTTCTTAATCCTAATTCCGAGAGAACGCAGATTAAACTATGATTGTTCTTTTTTCTTTCTAGGATTATCTTTTCACATACTTCAAATAATCTCCATACTTCATAATCAGGTCTATTTCATTGCCAGTAGCTTGCTACATTTTTATATAAAATTGAATCAAATTGAATAAATAGGATATTAAAGAAAAAGCTTTAACCCTTTTAAATTGATTATTTAATGAAAACTTTTTCATTTTTAATAGATTCAATAGTATTGTCCTTGAGCTGAGAGTAGAATGTATTGATATACATGCATCACTATCTAGGAGAAAGAATTAAGCTATTAAAAATATCTCCTTTGTGATTTCACAAATGCGTCATGAGTTCTTTGAAACATGAGATCTATTGTAGTATAGTATGTGTACATATATTTGATATTACCTCTAATGAGAACAAGTTTATTAAGACAGGTGAAGTTGTCAGCTATGAATTGTATTGTTTTTCTCTTTCTTTCTTTAATTAAACCCTCCGAGTGCAGAATGCTGGGACATCACTCTTCTGCACACACTCTCTCAGTCTACTAATGAGACTTTTCATCAAGATTGTGAGTGTCAGATTTGGCTGTGTTAGACACTGAGGAACGTGTTTGTCAAGGACGAGATACACACTGTGAGGTGTGAGGTGAAACAGCACACATTTTGGATTACTGAATGTATTGAAAAAGAATGAAACGTAAAATCGTTGTCACTTCTGTGCTGTTCATGGGTTTGTGGTATATGTCATATTTTCATTTTATTGAAGTATACCACTTAGTTCAAAGCTCAAACAGATAATTTAAAAAGCTGTTTCATTAAAAACTATACACACAATTTCATTTTACGTAGTACAATCAAGGAGGTCTGTAAAACTTTGGAGAAGGCTGTGAATTAGAATACACAATTAAAAATTCTAAACTGCTGTCAATGGAGAAAGATGTTGTTTTGCTGCCAGATGGTGTAGTTCCAGCATCTATCAGTAGGGGTTAAAAGGGTCATACTAGCCAGCCAAACCTGGACCCTTGAGTATGACACATAGAAACCAAAGGAATAGTTTAGTACAATATAAGCTCAGTCAACTGCATTTGTGGCATTACCACAGAAATGGAAATAGATACTTTTGCTAAAACACTGCTGAAAGCAATA
Source organism: Elopichthys bambusa (assembly GCA_037101425.1). NCBI lineage: Eukaryota > Metazoa > Chordata > Actinopteri > Cypriniformes > Xenocyprididae > Elopichthys > Elopichthys bambusa. The sequence continues at coordinate 6,595,834 of CM074434.1, forward strand.
ATTCAGCAAATACATTATTTTTATCTGTCATATAGATGACTCAGACTGTTTAACTAAACCAGGTTTGTGACTTAATGCGAGGATTTCATAATAAACAATGTTAAAATTTGTATAATGATTTAGAGATGGCAAGACAAAAAACTTTGAAACTACTATTAACTTTGTTTTGTGCTCATGATAAGAGTTTTAATTATTAGATAATGTACATTGTTTGTTTTTGGTAGTTTATTACTTTGAGAAAAATACAAAAATTATCCATACATTTCTTAAAGGGATAGTTCACACAAAAATGAAAATTATCCCATGATTTACTCACCCTCAAGGCATTCTAGGTGAATATGACTATCTTCTTTCAGCCAAACACAATCGAAGTTATATTAAAAAAATTTCCTGGCTTTTTTAAGCTTTATAATGTTAGTGAACGGGGAGTCCAAAAAAGTGCATCCATCCATCATAAAAGTAATCCAGGGGGTTAATAAAGGCCTTCTGAAGGGAAGTGGTAAGAAAAATATCCATATTTAAAACTTTATAAACTATGGTAGCTATAGCTTCCGGCAAACGGCTGTACGTAAGTCGAGTTACGGCGAAAGAACCTCTGACCTGATGCATGACATATTGATGAATGCAGAAGCTCAGGGAATAGAGCAAAACAAAACACCAGTAACAAATTAGACATCTAAAATGAGAATTTTTAAAGAGAAACGTCAGAGGATTTCGATATAAGAGAAGAGGAGCTTGAATTTGTTGCCCAGCCCGCAAGAGGCGCCTAAGCTTACACTACTTCTATGTCCTACGTCGCGTCAGAGGTTACTCTTTCGCCGTAACTCGACTTGCGTACAGCCATTTGCTGGAAGCTATAGTTTATGAAGTTTTAAATATGGATATTTTTCTTACAAAAACCCATCATTTTGCTTCAGAAATGCAGCAAATTAGCTCAAAATAAATATGAATAATTATTCATAACTAGTTATAATTAATTATAAATATTTGGATCAGTTAATAAAATTAACTTAATGGGTTAGGGTTAGGGTTAGGTGAGTGAAATGAATTTGAACCATATTATAACAGGGGAATAAAGCAATGGAAAGGGTCAAAAATAACATGCTTGAAAAGGACCATCAGTTTTCTCAGTAATAAAGCACCTTTGCTAACAAAGTTGGTTCACAAATTAGTACTAAATCGCTGTTTAGTGTTCAAATGTACGATATTTGCAAAATGCCTTTAGGTTGAGGAGCATCAGATTTGCAGGCTGAGGAGAAAGCCTTCGGATACGGTCCGAAGTTGTAGTCAATATCTTTTGCGTTGGATGAAGAAATATGAAACAACTTAAGCTGTTAATTTGACTCTTAGTGGGGAAAGAGTTCTTTCTCTCTCTCTCATAGATGAGCACATGGCTGGGTTGCAGGCCTGGGCCTACAGGCCGTGGCCTGCTGAGGCCACACAACCAGAGATTCCTTGAGTCCGTCCAAGAAGCAAGAGAGAGAGGCAGAGTTGTGCGTCTCCTCTTAAGGTCTGGGAGGAGCCACACCTCTTTGAGTGGACCTGACCAATGAGCAAAGTGGAATGTCTGTAGCGGGAACTTCCTTTGTAGGGGAGTTTATGGCTCTTGACTCTGAGCGTGATTAAACTGGCTGAGTTGTTTTGAAGAAACTATTAACCCTCTGGGGTCTGAGGATTTTTGGGGCCCTGGAGAAGTTTTGACATGCCATGACATTTGTGCTTTTTTAAGTTGTTCATAAACATATTAATGGAAAAAGTGTCATTACACTGTATTCAGCACAAACTAGGCTACAATAATATGTGAGGAACATGTATGTACATGTTTGTATGTTTGAAGGAATAACGTTTATGCGTGGTTATTGAAAAACCAAAAAACTTAAGTCACTGAAATAAGGCCAAAAAAATTATATTAAATCTGTGTTCACAAGACTTCTGGGTATTGGAGGTTGTAGACTAGAGTTTTTGCTTCAAAATTATGTAAAAATTATCCTGCCTACTCGTTCATATAAAACAATAGATAAATTTACATTTTCTAAGACACTTTTTGTCAAGAAACACAGTATGCGTGGAGGTGTGAATCATCATGAATAATGCTGTGATTCACACCTGAGAAGACAAAAGATCTGCATAATGACCTGCATAATAGTAAGCTCTTTCAGTCAGGTAGGCTATGTGAAAAAACCCTCTGTGATCATGCTGATAACAGGATTAATGTCTACTCTTGACAAAAAAAAACAAAAAAAAAACATGATTTTTGTGATCTCATGCATGTATTATTGCACATCATGTGAAGAAAATTTTGTATAGGCCTATGTTAAATTACAGTACCAGTCAAAAGATTGGACGCATTGCCATTATAATGTTTTTAAAAGAAGTCTCTAACCAAATAATGGTTTTCTATTTTAATATACTTTAAAATATAATGTATTTCTGTGATGCAAAGCGTATGAACATTCCTACCTCTATGGCATTTCATATAGGCTACTATATTTGTTATATTATATAGCCTAAATGTTAATGTGCAGTTGACAAACTATACATCATTAAAAAGATCTAAGACTCAAGCTTCACATTTTGACTCTTAAAATCTTATACTGACCGTAATTTCTTAATATGCTTAAACGCATGCACATTTGGAGAAATATTGATGGATTCTCATATGTTTATGTCAATTTTCTATACAGAGGAGTAATATTTATTCAATATTTCTAGTCATCACTATGAGCGCTGGATACTGTGTTTTCAATTCATACTTGCAGCCGGGGGGCGCTCTGTGCTCCTTTAGTCCACAAATGACTCAATGAAGAAAAGGCATATCATGTGACATTCCAGGAACTAACAGAGGCTTCCAGAGATCCCTATAACCATGGCTATAACATGCAGATAGACACTTTTGAAGATAATAAATATACGATTGCAACGATGTATACATGTATTGCCTCAGAATTTGCATTTGAATAGCGCTCGCTCCGTGGGTGTGGCCGCATTAGCGGATAATGAGCTGACTCACGGGCATCTGACATGTGTCTCTTTTCATTCAGATTACATAAACAGAGAATTTTTGTTTTTGATTTGACTTACACGATTTAAAACCTGACATTTCAACGTTTCTTTAGACACAAGTCAAATTTTTTTGTGATTAGTATTCACTAAGTTACAGTTCATTTTCTGAGAACTATCAGATTGGACTTCGTTCAGAGGGAGATGAGAGATCACGCATCATGTTAGTTTTCTTTATTTTACAAAAAGCACAACATTTTGTTTCTTTTTTTGACACTGGTAAGAAAAAAACCGAGGTGGTATCGCCGACCCATGACCGCCGACCCAAGGGAGTTAAAGATTCTTGTAATACCGATATGTTGCACAGGTATCAATATATCATATACACAATCATTTAAATTTTCAAAATACAAACTCGTAGACACCAAACTTGGTATAGGTTGGGTTACGTTAACCCCCTGGAGCCTTATGGATTACTTTTATGATGGATGGATGCACTTTTTTGGGCTTCAAAATATAACGGCCCATTTGCTCCTATTATGAAGCTTAGAAGAGCCAGGATATTTTTTAATATAACTGATTGTGTTTGGCTGAAAGAAGAAAGTCATATACACCTAGGATGGCTTGAGGGTAAGTGAATCATGAGAAGAAAAAAAAAGAAAAAAAAACCTTTATAAAACACATAATCTAACCTTGTTATATTCATATCCAGTTGGGTGAAATATTAATTTTTTGGTGAATATTGGTAAAAATTCTTTGGCTCTCGGTGTCACAGACACGCCAGGCTCTACCCTCACACAGACACAGCGCACGTCATCTAACCATGCACACCTGACATCAATCAACACCCTCATCAGCAGCACCATAAAAGACTCACGCTCTCACTCAGTCACTGTCTGGTCTCGTTTGCATCTAGAACTTACCTATATGCTTACCTCAAGGACTCCTCCGAAGATACTCACCTGTCTCCAGCGTGTTCCCTCGTCTCCTAGTGTTCTCCTTGTCCTCTGTGAGTTCAACTGTGTCTGCTCAGTCTCAAGTCTGCCATCGATCTGCCATTCCTGCAAAACAAGAGAAGTATCAGTTCTACATCCATATCTGCCAACGTATCTACTTGCATTCACTCACCTGCACTCTGTCTGCCATCCTGGTTGTTTCAATAAACTATCTTACCAGTATTCCTGTGTCGCTGTCCTCTTCTGTGATTGTAACACTCGGGGCCCAAGATTCTTATCTTTGACTCTTTTGAGTGTTTACAAATGATTTAACAGAAGTACTTTTATAAAATTATAAGACACTTCACACCTTTGGTTTTTTACATAATTTACATTTTAAATGCCTCAAAGTAACACTGATTTTTCCTTTTTTTTTTTTAAAGTAAAAAAAAAATGTGCTAAACAACATTATGTCATAAATCCTGTTGATTGTGCCAACTTTGTACTGAACCTGGAATATTCCGTCAACATCACTCCAACCGCAATGTCACTTCATTTGTTTAGAAAACATGTGGACACTTGTAGTGTCTTTACGGTATAAAGAATGAGTGAAACAGATCAAAGACGCGTTCTTGGACCTCTTCAAAGGAGAACCATCAGAGGGAGTGAGAGACAGAGCAGGGAGCTTTCTAACCAAGTCTGCTCTGTCATTACTGCCCATAGTAAACATAAACCTTACCATGACAGAGGCTACAGAACAAGTCACCCCAATTTTAAAAGGTTAACTGTCAATAGCCATCGGGCCGAACGGTTCTGAGAACGTTAAGAAACGGTTCCAGTTATATTCCCACTTGAGCCTGGTACATCACGGCACGATTACAGGCATCCATTTCTGCTCAAGGTGTCTGTACAATCAACTGCAGGCCCCCTAGCATGCTTTTATGTGAGTTGTAAAAGCAAAACTTGCAAATCAAAATGAAAAGTTTGTTATTCTTAACTTTTTATATTTTTTTGATTGACATGTTCTTTCTTGAAAAGTTTTTAAACAACTTCCTTTATTTGAATTTGTTAAGAGGAAACTTTATATACTGATGACATGTAAGTAACATTTCTAAATATGGATGTGTGACTCTGAACATCAAGGATGAGAATTCATACACTTTCATACTTGCATCAAACTGAAATCATGAGTGAAATTATTCTGTGCAAGTTCTATGACAAGTTTTTAGTTCTTCAGTAGAAAAATGCAAGTTTCAACATCAGAAGTAAATGAAAAAAACACTTTAATAAACAAGGGCATGTTCACGTTAATAAACTAGATAACATTTTGTAACGTTGGTATGCAAGACTAATCAATTTACGTAAAGAATAGTTCCCATAAAAATGAAAATCCTGTCATCATTTAGTCCCCCTCATGTCATTCCAAACCTGTATGACTTTCTTTGAAAGTCAAGTCGAAAGGACTACTTTTAGAATTTCAATGCACTTTTTGTCATTTTCTTTGGAGCTTAACAGACATGGTGACTATGAACTTTATAGGGACAAGTGCTGCATCCTCTATCTACAGCTACTTTTGGCTCTTTAGACTTTTTATACTCTCACTTGTTTTAATTATTTCTTTTAATAATGTCAAATAGTGTTTACAGATGCTTCACAGGAGAATTGTCATTTTTTAATGAAAGTCATGACTATTTCTGTCACAGTGTCATTTTCACATATCAAATTATGCATTGTGTTTAATAGGATTCTATGGTTGAAATTGTTTTTATTTAATGTTTTTATCTAATCATTTAACATTCGTAATGTTTGAAAATTTAAATAATTTTATTACAATAAATATTAAATTATTTAAATTCATTTCACTTTTTATGTAGATCATTACAGATTTAAAGGCACGTTATGTAATTTTCGCCGCTAGAGGTTTGCATATTCAAAACAATAACAAAGGCGTAGCTTAATGATGCTGTGAAAGAGCGTGGAATCATGGGAATTGTCGTTGTCACCTCCACTGCAGATGGAAATCTCACAAATCATGTTCACGGATGAGGTAATAAAATAAAGTTTTATAACCATTACATTTGATCACATGATTTTATTTCATTCTATTTAATTTGCTGAAGTAACGTAATGTTTAATGTGAAATTACTGCTCATACATACTTTATTTGTCTAATTCAATGGTGGGTTACCACAGCACAGTTTTACATGTTCAAAACAGTCATACTTAAAGTACTTTTGAACGCACCCACAGCATTTGCAAAAAGGCTGACTTACTATTTATAACATACTGTATTTAATTACACTTCCATTGTCTTGTTCACCAGACTTGTTAAACAGGAAATGTCACACCAATATTCATCTTCATTTTATTTCTCCTCTTGTCCAAAACTCTTCTTGGGTCATTTGAGTCACCCGTTCCTTTACGTGTCTTGCAGTTATCTTTGGTTAAGTTGCGCTAGTAGTGTGTTGAAACTTACAGTTATGGTAAGGGGCGTGACATTTACGAAACATGCTTGAAGCGGCTCACCAATCACAACACTGGTCCAACCAACCAATCAGAGCACATTGCACTTTTCAGAAGGAGGGGATTCATAGAAACAGGAACTAAACAGAGCGTTACTGACCGACTGGGAAGAGAGGTGCTGCTCTGTATGTAAAAAATAATGTGTCCTTTGAACATTCAACGTTACAGAACGACTGACCCTCAAAACGAGTATTAAAAAAAAAAGAAGATGGACTCACCAGTGAAGAACAGGAAATATCTGGGATCAGTTCATCACAGAGCCAGGAGCGGATCTAGACCTGATAGATCTATGGTCCACGGATCCAGTTCCCACCCAAGTCCCCACCCTCAAAACTTCATCTTCTTCGCTGGTCCCCTCCTGTTATTTGGATACTCTGGTCCTGTCTGGAGATCTTCTTCGGTCCGTATTCCTGCCTGACTTCCTGATCCCGTCTCCACCGCTGGTCATGGCCAGTCCCCTGGATTCGTCGGTGCCACTAGTGTAGTCAAGCTCCTCGGCTCTATCCCTGCCGTGAGTTCCGTGCGGTTCATCCACTTCAGCTCAGGCTTCCTTGAGGCAGAGTCCCCGGCTGCACATCGGACCTCCAGGCCCATGTCTCCACCTCGACCTGTCAGCCCCTCACCATCACCTCGGCTCACCGCTCCCACTTGATGCCCAGCTTCTGCCACGGACTTCCGGGATTCCGGCTGTGCCTATACCCTGCACCCCTATGCCGTCATCAGGCTCCTCCCGTCCCATGACCGCCCAGTCGTCCTTGTTCCAGTGTCACCCTGGTCATCTGAATCCCCGTCGCCGCCTCAGTCCAGAGAGCCAGGAGCTCAGCGTCAGGGCACTCTGTTCCGCTGGTTCCTCCACTCATCATGGTTCCACCTCCACCGATCGCTCCCAGGGTTCTGTCCACCCTCTCATTCAGGACTCCGCCCTGGAACCTCCCACCGTAAGCACCACCATGGTGCCTGTGGCCAACTCCTCCAGACTCCTGTCCTTCACCCGCTCCACGCTCTCCACCGAAGCCTCCGCCCTCTTTCTTCCCGTTGGACTATTTTCATTACGGCGCAAGGTCGCACCTTCCGAGAGGGGGAGATTATGTCACGTGTAGTCCCTGATTAGTTAATCTTCCTCCGCCTGTGCCTGTTTAGTTCCTTCATTCACCCTTGTATTTATAGTCCCTGTTCTGTTCAGTCTTTGGTCAGTCATTGTTGGATGTAAAGCTGTTCTTCACGTGAGTCACCAGTAAATGCTATTTCAATCATATATCGTACGTTACAAATATGCCATCTTTAATAAAATTCAATCCAAGGGGATATTAAGGAGCCTGCAGAAACACCCAACAGCATACAGATTTGAAACAACATGAGGGTAAGTAAATAATGACACTGATGTTAATTACGGGGTGAACTGTTGCATTTCATCTGTAATCTCATTTCAGCCGGTTTCAACAAATATGAATGTCTGTGTCTAAGAATTTCATGATAGCAATAAACTGAAGCACCAGGTGAGAAAGTGTGTGGCTCATTTCCAACCGAGAAAGAAACAGACTATGAAGCTCTCCACTGGAATCCAAGTTATTCTGGCAGCAGGCAAAATCTTTTGGTCGCTCATCCTGTAGCAAATTGGCTGTGGCTTTGAATTGTCAGTTACACTTCTGCATTTTCAGAACGTCTGTCTAATACACAAGGCCTCAGAGGCTTAGAATCATATATCCATCAAATCTGAAAATTCAATCAGAGCACAAGGCCTACCCTTCTCCAGATGCCTGACATTCAGTGTTGAACCCAACACGAGACAGAAATAACAAAATATGTTTCTCAAAATAGTTGATTTAGAATAGCAGAGATTAGCCCTAAGCCACTGGGTAGAGATGGGAAATGGCAATAATGAAACATGACATGGCGGAGCCTGCAGGCAAGGATTGTGTTCTGAAGGTTATGTCACCCTCACCACTTCTCTGTAGGCTTTCTTGGAAAAGTAGAAAAGGTTATCTCATTGAGAGAGATGAATGTGCTGTCGGGATAAGCATTGGATGCATGTAAATGACAGCAGAGCTTCAGATCAGGTAATAGAGATGCTCGCTCTAGGCTGAGGAAATGTGTTGCGAAGCTATAAATTATCTGATAGACTCGTGGCTATGGAGGGAACGTGCAAAATCTACTGTTTCTACATCCGTGATGATCCTGCACAGGTGGTGTCTATGGTCCTGTGGGTGCACAGGATGTTATGCAACCATGACAACCAGAGATGCTGGATTCATAATTGCAATTGCAGTCAGGAGATGAACAGGCTGATGTGTAGGTGTTTCTGCAGTAGAACCATGAAAATTTAAATAAATAAATAAATAACATTAGGATCGGGTAGGATATATGCTACACAGGCCAGAACAGCACATTTTAAAGCATTAGCTCCTCTGTGTAGGAATAAAAGGATCTATTTTATCTATGATAGAAAGTTGCATAAGTTTAGAATGAGTTATTTTTGCTATTTAGTTAAAAAAAAATGTGTTTTTGGACTAGGAACATTTGACTTTTGAAAGTGTTTCCATAGTATGTCACTCTTTTATCTTAAAAGATCAAGGAAAATTTGATTTCTTTTGATATATGACCCCTTTAAAATATGCTTTGAATTAAGAATTATGTTTCAGAATTTGTCCCCATAGGAGCAGGCTATTTCAGTACAACAGACTTCTTCCCTTCATTTTTTTTTTTTTTTTTTTAGAAATAAAGGAAAATATTCCAGTTATTTAGTCATAGAAGTCATTGGATCCAAGATGTTAGGACATTGGGAGTTTGAGCTGTTCATTCACGATCACTTTCAATGTAATGTAACAACACTATTAAAAAGAGGGAACTGTTAGGACAACTGTAATTACTGCCATTCATTGAGCAGCAAGGATTCATCTGGAGGACAATAGTAGGATTAAATGAGGGAAAGTCTACAGTATATACAAAGCCACTCTGGACCACTTGGTCTCCTATATAATTCCCTCTGCCCAATGATCCAAAAATTACAACCCCAGTTTAAACCAAAGCCCGCATTATTATTAAAGGAACAGGAAAATTGCTCCCAGACCATCAACAAACAGCTTCTACTTGCATTCTCTCTCTCTCTCTCTAAATATACACTGTGCACAGCTACACACAATAGCCCCAAACAATATTAACTAAACAAGACATTTGAGAAACTGTCATTGTCTATAAAGTTTGTTGACAGCTTGAAAATGAGCTTGTGTATCTAAAAATTACAATGTTATTATTCTGTCATCAGAATACTGGAAACCACATCCTTACATATTTCATGAACGAACAGTTTTGATGACAAGCGTAAAGCTTAACCTGACTAATGTACATTCCTATTATTCAGAGATTATAAATGGAACCCAGCTCTACCATTTATTTATATTCTTATTTTTGGCATGGAGAAATATGCATATTGGCAGGGAACACAGTTGCCATGAATGGGGGCAGTTGGTCCGCAAAAATGTTCAGATACCTGACAGCTGTCAGGGATTGCGCTATTGGGATAATGGGGCCTAAATTGTCCCAAGAAAACCACTGCCGGCCTGTGTCCGAGCAATAGTGCATCCAGGTGGCATAGCCTCTGTTGGTAATCAGCGTATCCACGCTTGACCTTTGATGTGATGCACCAGGAATCTTGATTCGTCAGACCAGGACACTTTCTTCCAATAATCCATGGTCTCGATGATCTTGGGCCCATTTCATGCGTTGTTGGGGATGGTGTGCGGTTAGCATGGGTCGCCGGCTGGGTCGTCGGCTACGCAGGCCCATATGCAGAAAGCTGCAATGAACTGTGTGCTGTGATGCATTGCCCTGGTCACCACTGTTGTAGCTGCTGGTGATTTGATGCACTGTGGCCCTACGGTTGCTGTGATCACTGAGCTGCAGATGACACATGGCTGGATGATGGTTTGTCGTTTGGCCATCTGTGTACCACTTTTGATACATACTCACTACAGAAGCACGTGAACAACCCACAAGGCATGCCGTTTACGAGATCGAAGTTCTGGGGCACAGTGCCTTGACAATGTGTACATGCCTAAATGCATTGAATTGCTAACGTGCGATTGGATGATTAAATATTTGTGTTAACAAGCAGTTAAACAGGTGTACCTAATAAAGTGGCCGGTGAGTGAGTGTGTTTATATGCACAAGGTCTATATACACTATATTGCCAAAAGTTTTGGGACCCCTGCCTTTACGTGCACATGAACTTTAATGACATCCCATTCTTCATCTGTAGGGTTTAATAAGGAGTTTGCCCACCCTTTGCAGCTATAACAGCTTAAACTCTTCTGGGAAGGCTTTCCACAAGGTTTAGGAGTGTGTTTATGGGAATTTTTGACCATTCTTCTAGAAGTGCATTTGTGAGGTCAGGCACTGATGTTGGACGAAAAGGCCTGGCTCGCAGTCTCTGCTCTAATTCATCCCAAAGATGTTCTATCTGGTTGAGGTCAGGACTCTGTGTAGGCCAGTCAAGTTCCTCCACACCAAACTCACTCATCCATGTCTTTATGGACCTTGCTTTGTGCACTGGTACGCAGTCATGTTAGAACAGGAAGAGGCCATCCCCAAACTGTTACCACAAAGTTGGGAGCATGAAATTGTCCAAAATGTCTTGGTATGCTGAAGCATTAAGAGTTCCTTTCACTGAAACTAAGGTGCCAGGCCCAACCCCTGGAAAACAACCCCACACCATAGTCCCCCTTCCACCAAACATTACACTTGGCACAATGCAGTCAGGCAAGTACCATTCTCCTGGCAACCGCCAAACCCAGACTTATCCATTGGATTGCCAGACAGAGAAGCATGATTCGTCACTCCAGAGAACACGTCTCCACTGCTCAAGAGTCCAGTGGCGGTGTGCTTTACACCACTGCATCCAACGCTTTGCATTGCACTTGGTGATGTAAGGCTTGGATGCAGCTGCTCGGCCATGGAAACCAATTCCATGAAGCTCTCTACGCACTGTTCTTGAGCTAATCTGAAGGCCACATGAAGTTTGGAGGTCTGTAGCTATTGACTCTGCAGAAAGTTGCAGATTTCTGCGCACTGTGCTCCTCAGCATGCGCTGGCTCCGCTCTGAGTTGCTGTTGTTCCCAATTGCTTCCACTCTGTTATGATACTACTAACAGTTGACCGTGGAATATTTAGTAGTGAGGAAATTTCACGAATGGACTTATTGCACAGGTGGCAACCTATCATGGTACCACGCTTGAATTCACTGAGCTCCTGAGAGCGACCCATTCTTTCACAAATGTTTGTAGAAGCAGTCTGCATGCCTACGTGCTGGATTTTATACACCTGTGGCCATGGAAGTGATTGGAACACCTGAATTCAATGATTTGGAGGGGTGTCTTAATACTTTTGGCAATATAGTGTATGTGCAAAATTTAGTGTAATGTACAATATTTTAAATATTGTATGCATATACTTATTAAATATTGTATAAATATATACAGTACATATATACTGTAAATAATTGAATCTTTTTATGTTTAAAGTTGTCCTTTAAAGTTGGTAATATTATTATCAGAATTTGATGCAGCATGTCATCACAAAGCATTCTATTTCATCCAAATTCAACAGCAGACTTTAAAAAATAAGAGTTTCATTTGAATATTTATTGATCCAGTATTACCTTGCATATAGGGTTCTAAACTGGTTGGCTCCTTCATTTCGACCACAGTCTTGTAATTGTGTTATCATGGAGTGCTATTGATTGTCTTTAAACCTAAAGTGCATGTACAGTCACAAATTGATATTGCTGCCCTTGCATTAGGACTATTCAGAGACTGAATGGTTCTGCTTGTACCAGTAATGATAGAGGTAGTTACCGCTCTTAAATAATGTTTCCATCATACTTAGGAGCTCTACTACTTAACTGCTGTCTCCTCCACATTATGAACTCAAGTCATTCTGGTCCATGTTCATAGGATACAGTTTTTTCTGAGGCCAATAACTTGATAAGAGCAAGCTCTTTATTCGATTGTAAGTTTTTAGATGTTCCTTAACTTTAAAATTAGATTAGAAAAGAACATGCTGCTTCTACTGTTGTTTTGGTTTGTTTTGCTAACAAAAACATATCATGCCCTAACCTTTTGTTATTTTGAAGATGAACAATGGTAATAAAATGGCAAAGATTCACAATAATGGGTACAAATTCTTGGAAAGATTTTGGTTTTACTATGATAAACCTACAAAACAGATTTAATGACTTAAAGCAGGGGTGTCAAACTCAATTCCCTAGAGGGCCACTGTCCTGCAGAGTTTAGCTCCAACCCTAATTAAACACAACTGAAACAGCTAATTAAGCTCTTCAGGATTACTAGAAACTTCCAGGAAGGTGAGTTTGAATTAATTTTGACTAAATAAATAAATACTCTCAGTGTGTGCATTAGTGTTAAGGATTTTTCAGTGATTCTTTCTGTAGATTATATTGTTAGGCCAGTAGTTGGCAACAAGTGAATATATAGCTCAGTCAAGAAACTCTAGATGGCACAGGCTGATTAGTTCTTAATGCAATCTGCAAACAATGACATCATCTAACATGGCTTGAGCTGATTGGACTCTGCTGCTTCTGCAGCCAATGAGCTTGCAGCTTAACTTTTAAATAGTTTGGTTCTGTTCTATAAGCAGTTTTGCAGCACGCCATCAGAAACCCTCCACCTCCCCCAGCTCCAGATCTGGGGTTTATGTCATGTATATGTGCAGCAGCAGCATGTCTTTCATGTTCAGAGCAGAATGCCTGTGCATGTTTTGACAGTAGCAAGTCACTGTACTTGCTCTGCAGCCGCAGCGTAGCAGATCTATTCCGCCAATACCAAATACATTAACATTGTCATATCCATCACCATGCCAAACAACCATCTTTATGAATGAGACGTTGAATCATTTACTAAACCAAATTTATTCAAAACACTGATTCATTTAGAAAATGAAAATAGTGCCTGTCTTTATGAGTGAGTCATTGAATCATTCACTCAACCGTTTTATTCAAAAACGCAGAATCATATAGGAACACAACACACGACCACTGCATTTCTTCCTTTGAAACTATTTGCATTGACGGTGCAAAAAACTGATACATTCGAAAATATCTGTAGTATATCAGCATAGTCTGAATGTGAAACAGCATGTGAAATTGCTTAATTATGCCCAATTGTATGGCTGGCAAAACTTTGTATTCAAAATATGTAGTATTTATACAAAACATACCTAAGTACTCAATGTGATGGTTCTATTACATAAAATGGAGGCGCAAGTTTGGTGGTGCTCATAGTGTAATAACAAAAAATAGTGTACTGACATTTACTAGGTTTATTCAAATATCCCCTGTATTTTTATTATGTTCACACAGCAGTGGCTTCTGATAATACTACTTCAATAGTTGCACTCTGATTCCAGCCTCAAAGTGGAGCTCTATTCTGAGACAGGCAACACGCTGCAGTGCTACTGGGACTGCTTCCTGGTGGCCTTTCAAATATGTGATGTGAACAATTAATTACTGAGACAACTCACGATGACATATTTCATTAACATTCAAAGCATTCCCCAGCCTGCCAGTGCAGCCTGAGCTCCAGTAAGGATGGCAGGGGAAGGACACACAGTTGGAGGAAAGCCAAGTCCAAAACCCAAGACAACTGTGTCTCACTTTCTGGAAAAAGAAATTAACAAATACTAAGTCATTTCAAGGTCTATGCACTACAAATTAGACAAACACTCAAACACTTTGCAGCACAAGTAACTTATTGTCACAGAGGGGGTAAGTTAAACTTCAGGTGCTGTAAAATGGATGTGACTTGTGAAGGATTTGCTTAAAAAAAAAAAAAAAATAAATCAAAGACACATTTAACATCAAAGAAATGTGCAATAAGGAGCTTGACCTTGCAGTGGCCCCAAAAATATAAACCATACTTAAAATGTCATTAAAATTAATATCACTGCATTAGATAACAAAAACACCAAAGTATGTTGTATCTGCAAATATATGATGTAAAAGCTTTTCTTAAATGCACTACACTTTCCAAAGGTTAGGTAAAGGTAAAAATTTTAGTGAATGTATAAAGTCAGTTCACTAAGAACAGGATCCATTAAAACAACCACGTATTTATTCATTTATTTATTTAAATCTTAATATCCAACAGTATTTTTTTTTTTTTTTTTTTTAGGTTTTATATTTAAACTTACACTTTTTTTTCTAAAGTGTGCTTGTGCTTTCTTTCTTTAAAAAAATGTCACCTTGTTTAATATTTTATATGTAATGCAATGACATTCTGACATTCTGAAGCATAACTTTAAAACTTTAAAACCTTTTGGAAAACATTATCCAGTATGCCAAATTTAAGAACCTAAAGACTCTGGCAAGCTTTATCTGGGGCCAGTTGCATGAACATAGCCATTAAGTTAAGACTGTGTCTTAAAGTCCCCCTGAAATCAAAAGTTTTTTTTAGCTTTTAGTATGAATATGTTAGCCTTAATGTTATGAATGAGCTGGTGTGTTCCAAAACAATGACAAAATTTGCATTTAGGAGATATAAGCATTCAAAAATTACAGGCTCTAACTTCGGCTAAAATAGATCACGGATTTACATGACATCACATCACACTTCAGTTTATCGTCAAATCTTCGGTCCAATCAAATGCTCTCTAGAATCTGAAGTCCCGCCTCCTCCTACACTCTTACAGACGCTGGAGCAGTGGCTAAAAATCGGTCATTTATTCACACATTTACTAGTTTCTACATGGTGAATGGCACATAGTGCACTATATAGAGAATAGGGAACGATTCAGACAGTGTAAATATGCTTTCCTTTGACACGAATAAAGTCTGTTTTCACGTTAGTGTCACATGAACTGCCGCAACGCGAGCAGTCTGCTCTGGTCCAGAGACACAAGAGCACAGAGTGGATCATATGTGCGAGTCGGCACAGACCACAAAAGGTATCGGACCCATTTGAATTCTGCACAGAGTGCTGTATATTAAAGAGATATAAGGGACATTTGGAGGAGAAACGGTTAGAGATTAGAAGGAAACTGAGGTTTTACAGAGTCTAACGGCTCTGGCTGAGCTGTAACATAAACAAAACACTATTGGCTATTTAAAAAAAAGGGGCGGGGCTGTTCGATATATCTCCCTGTCTTCCTGTTTCAGTTGAAATTACGTCAACACATTGAATAATGCTGCGCGTTCCTTTTTTACTTTTCAGTGGGCCTTTAAGGACTAGAATGACCAACTAGCAGTTAGTTAGGGGTAATCAGTCTTACTTTTCGGTATCATATTAGACCAATCTTCGTTTTTATGTAACTGACTTAAAAAAAATGATGTATGAACAGTCTTAAAGAAAAAATTGGATGACTAACTTCTAAGACTAGTCTTAGTGTTTTATGCAACCAGCCCCTGATCTCTGAAACTTTCATCATTTTCTTATGTGATGTCAGCGTCTTCTCAGCTATTGATATAAGGAGAATGATTCTTTGTTAAAACAAGTGATATACGTATATATTCATTATTCACGTTGTTTTTCTAACCATCATGACACTCGCTGCTTCACAGACACAGCATGACTTTATAGATTGACACAAAAGAGTCTTCAATACTTAATTTCCCTCGTAACCATAGTGAGTTCTTCTCCTTAGCATTCTTCAATGAACAACATCAATCACAGCTGATAAACACGGAGCAAATAACTGGAACTATATTCTCTTCTAGTTTCACTTTTTGTATGAATATTTTAAAATTAACAATCCCTCGCATATCAGGGAAAATACTGCCTTTGGTTATTGCCAAGACAGCAATTTTACAACTCCAACGTTATTTCATAAAGGCATAATAAAAGTTATAGCTGGTTGACATAAAAATGGATTCTTCTTCATGTTCAGTAAGCAGATGTTAGTAATTCATGACCTCTGCTATACAGAAAAAAAAAAAATTGAAACCTTTGTGCTTGTGACCTTGTTCTTGACTGTAGTATATTAACCACTTACAACTGCCTTAAATGACATTAACATTGCATTTTAAAAGTCTTATCTCTTTTGAAATGATAGATATACAGATTTGACTTTGTGCATCTTTGGAGGTCATACATTTACTATTATATTATGGGTAGACATAGCTTTTAAAATGTTTTTTTCCTAGGGCTGTCAAATTTAAGGGACCGTTCACACAAGACACACAAGAACATCTATCTGCACCCTTTCATGATTTTGTGTGTGTGTGTGTGTGTGTGTGCGTTTTTGTGATTTATGAGGATAATTTCTTTAGTTGTCTTTATTTGTATAATGACAAGGGTATTACACTGGTATTATGACGTAAACATGAAATATGAGGACATTTAATGAGACCTCATATTTAAAAACATACTAAACAATGTCTTATTAAAAAAGTAAAAATGCAGAATGTTTTCTGTGATGGGTAGGTTTATGAGTAGGGGTAGTGTAGTTGGATAGAATGTACAGTTTGTACAGTATAAAAACCTATTATGCCTATGGAATGTCCTCACTTTGATAGCAAAACGTGTGTGTGTGTGTGTGTGTGTGTGTGTGTGTAAACGATTGCTAGACCAGGGTCAAAACCGACCCTGGGCATCCACAAAAAAAGTATTATTATCATTAGTAGTAATATTAGTATTGGTGTTAGTATTAGTATTATTAGTTTGTATCATTATATTTATATATATTTATTAGAATTAGAATTATACTATTTTATTAGAATTAAAATATCATTATAATTAGATGATCAACCATTAAACACATACATTGTATATGTCCCGTAGAGCAGTGAATGGTTTAAATGATATAGAAACAAGACATATATTGACAATATAGACTTCTAAAAGGGGACCTATTATGCAAAATTTACTTTTACATGGTGTTTGAACATAAATGTGTGTCGGCAGTGTGTGTACACAGCCACCCTAAAATGGTAAAAATCCACTCACTCCTTTTTTATGATCCCAATAAATCATAAATGTGTTTTTGCTTCAACAACAACAACAAAAAAGCTACATTTTGGTCATGGCATCTGTGGGGTATTTTGAGTTGAAACATCACATACACATTCTGGAGACAAAAGACTTTTATTGCGTCTTGTAAAAGGGGGCTTAATAGGTCCTTTTAAAATCACAATTTGTGAAGATGTTTTCTTAATTTGCTAGTGTTTCTTTCTATTTGCTGGTGTTTTCTTCAGTTGCAGCATGTTGAGCTCTCTCGGCCACCATACTTTTCTCTACAATTATTGTTATTCCTGCTGAAAAGAAAAAGAAAAAACTAGCCTAAGCTGGTTTCCTGGTCTTTCTGTAGTTTGTTTTAGCTGATTTAGGCTACTCTTCCAGCCTGGCTAACTTAAAATTGTCCAAAACCTGTCTAAAACAGACCGGTAGATTATTTGCTTTGTTCCAAAACAGGGAATTTAAAATTTCATCCATCTTAAAATTGTTACAATGTTGCAATTTCATCTGGGTTCGGTTCGCTTTCTAAAGGCAACACTTCTAAACTTTAATAACATGTTTTCTCGTTGGTCAGAGTGCAGAATTCCACTCATTGCGGTCTGTCAGGATGGATAGACAACATCTTAGAAGCTAATGTTCATATATGCCTAAAGGAACAAAACTAATGCACCAGGTCCTGAAACAAACTCCCCAAATGAGCCAGCTGTGAAAACACTTAAAAGTGCTGTATGTAATTTTTTTTTTACTGCTCTAAAGCATAATATACTATAATATGTTTGCAGATATTTAAGAAACATGCTGATTTCACATACTTGTTTCTCTGAAAAAACAATGCTACAGACAGTTATTCTACTTTGAAATCTGCGTTCTGTGTCTGTTTTTGTTTTGGTCTGTGTGATTCCACCCACTGCCAATTTACCCAATAGTATTTTCACACATCGGGTTGCCAGCTGACTGAAAACATAGCGTATTACAGCCCTGGATACCAGCAAACAAAATGGGTCAGAGATTGCAGTTTCTACCCGGCATAAAAAGCCTCATCAATAAAAACATTGCAAGCATATACATTAGCTGATCAGTTTACAGTGCAAGGCTCGTCGCTTTCCATTGTCAGTTCCTGTTGCGTTTCCTCAATCTGGCATCCCGCGTGAGCGTCGAGTCAGGGGAGGAGGGGGCGGGGAAAACGACTCTCTTCAAATATTACTAGCTGTCAATATTACATATCACACCTTTAAGACCAGGAAACAGCTTTTTTCATCAGGGTATGTGATTAATTGTGATTTATTTAATTATGCAGCATATTATGTGATTATATCATTTGAATTGATTGACATCCGTATTTTTTTTCTCAATATATAAATTAATGATTAAAGATAATTCAATCTTAATACACGAGACCCTTGTGAATTCCTTCTTTGTCACAGACAAATGGTTAAATGTGAATCAAGCCCATATCCATCCTGCTCAGGCTTCATTCAGAGGCAGTTATCTCTACTGCTCAGTGGTTCAGTGACTGTCAACTCCCAACCTTGAATGACACCTTTTAAATCTCTTAGTAACAAGGCTCTACGGTACAACAAATG
Organism: Elopichthys bambusa; assembly: GCA_037101425.1. NCBI lineage: Eukaryota > Metazoa > Chordata > Actinopteri > Cypriniformes > Xenocyprididae > Elopichthys > Elopichthys bambusa. The sequence goes on from CM074434.1 coordinate 6,614,836, forward strand.
TCCTTTTTCACTATAGTAACATGACATATAAAAATCATGATATATAGTTGAGCATAGCGACACTGTAACAGACAATAAACATTTGAGGGGGCACAGCCTTGGGTACCTGTTCAGCTGGCCCTCATCATTTTTTCTGAAGGATGACTGGTAAACAGACAGCCTGTGTTCATCTATCTCATGGGTGTGATGTAGTGTGAGAACCATGGTGATGGACCATATGGACCCCAGCAGGCCTGACACAGATCGTTTATCCCCACCGCACTTCATAACAAGCTGTGGAATGAACCAAAAATGCTTTTAATTATTCACTGTGGTGATATGATCTTAAGTTCTTTGGAAGAAAAAAAAAAAACACAACTGTACCATTTTTCTATAGTACATCAGTCTTTTATCACTGTGATGGAACAAGGTCAGACATGTCTTTAAAAGCCTACCTACTTTTACCCCCTGGAACCTAAAAAAAAAAGATGAGCAAAATATTGAGTTTGATTTTTTTCTATACAATCAGTGTGAAAAGTAACTGGGAATGTCAAGCTCAAAAAAAGCATCATAAAAGTAGTCCATATGGCTATGTGTGCTATATTCCAAATCTTCTGAAGCTGTATAATAGCTTTGCGTGAAGGAAAGACCAAAATTTGGAAGGACATACAGAGTTAATGATGACAGAACTTACATTTTTGGGCAAACTATCCCTTTAACCCTGTAAATCCTGACATATAAAAATATGCCAGAAAGAAAAGTTTGCATTTGTTTTTCGTTGAGTATCATATATGATACATCAGGCTTTTATGGCTCATGTAGTATGATATAGGAGAACATGGAGCTCAAAATCGAGGAGGAAAAAAACATAAATTTTATTCAAACTGATCAAAAATATGCAATTTGGTGCAGTTGCTGATATGACCCAAAAGTAAGTTGAAATTCTGATAGCTTGTAACATAAATTAATGAGATCTTTATAACACTGTAACAGACTATTTTTTTATTTTATTTTTTACATTTACTTTATAAAAATCAATAAAGATTTTGGTAACACTTTATTTTACAGTGTCCTTGTTACATATGTTACATGGACATGTACATAGTAATTATGCATAATTGCATGCAAATGACCCTCAACCAAACCCTAAACGTACCTTAACCCTATAGTAAATACATGTTGTTAATTAATATTACTCAGTACTTAAACATATAATTACACTGTAACAATGACACCTTAAAATTAAATGTAGGCAAGATTTTACAGCAAAAGACGTGTACTAGGACCTGAAGGGGGATGTTTTAGAATTATACTAAAACCTTAAAAAAAAATTTCAATCAGACGACACAAGGCATGTAGTTGTACAACATGTTTTTCAGAAAAGTTTTGATTATGTTGATCATTTAGAAGTCTTAGAAATGTGTGTATCAAGTATGATACAGTAGGTTTTACAGGGTTAATAACAATCCAAATATCAATGCCATAGAAGTCAGTCCGACAGCCGAGAACAAGCCAAGAGAAATCAGTGCCAGAATATCCAAGAGAATAAATAACAAACACTATTGCAGTAGAAATGTCAAGATACAAGGACTTGGGCTATTTAAACATTACATGAAATGAAAATTCTGTCATTTTTTCAGAATATCTTCTTCTGTGTTCTGCAAAAGAGGTTTGACGTGAGGGTGACTAAATGATGACAGAATTTTCATTTTTGGGTGAACTATTCCTTTCAGAGGAGTACGGCCTCATGTATGATCTTTTTAGCTGACGTTAAATATCACATCGGCAAGTACAATTTTAACCCCTACGTTGTAGAGTTTTTGGTTGTGTAAGCAGTCTTGTCATTTCTATTGATGGATACCCTACTAATGCATTATCCTCTATGACTTTGGTCTTTTGTTCTGCTGAGTGTTTCTGTTTTCAAATGTGTCTCATTTAAACTGTAGAGCTAATAATGAAGTTGACCCAAGCATGCAAAGAAAAAAATTTCAGAAAGAGAGGTTTTTTTTTTTTTTTTGGTTTTTTTTTAAGTGAATGTATTTATTTTTCTCTCCTGAGAAATGCTGAACTGCAGTAGACTGAGCAATATATTTCCTAACAAGGGCAAGGCTGACCACTGAGACTGCCTCTGTTTAGCTATAACCAATGTAACATCTTTGAAACATCATAATTATAAGTTTTATATATATATATATATATATATATTTTAAACTTATAGTTATATAAGCAGCTTTGATGTTGTAAATTAACATCAAGAACAAAAAGTTTAATACAACAAGAAATTGAACTTGAAAGCAAACCAACATTTAATTTCATGAAGCCGAATTAATTTAACTGACTTTGGATTATTTATTAATTTCTTTAAATCAATCCTACCAATTTAGTTCCTGTTTTGTCTATTCCGTTTAGTACAGGTTTAATTGGTTTGCATTTCCATACTTCATGTGTTCTAAGGTATCTCCTGAGTGGTTGTTATTCTAAATAAAGACTTTGTTTGTGAACTCCATCAGTGTGCATGCTGCAGACCAGCGTTACAAAAGAACCAACCAAAACTGTAAAGCTCAAAAACCATCTCCGCCTCGCTCCCCCGAACCACCTCCAAAAGCCTCCTCCCTCCTCAGTTGGACACTATACGACATGAGGACGGGGGGAGAGAGTGTACTGTCACTATTGTGGACTTCTGTTTTGTTATAGATATAATCATCACCTGTCAGTCATTATGTTCATCTTGTATTTATACTCCCTGTTTCGTTCAGTCCCTTATCGGTTCTTGTTTCAGTTTATATGGTTTGCATTTTCATACGTGTTCTAAGATATCTCCTGAGAGGTTGTTATTCTAAATAAAGATCAGTTTTATGGACTGGGTCCTCAACCAAATGTCCAATGTACTCTGCGTTGTGGTTTCTTGTCTTTTGTTTTTTATTCTGCTCTTGCAATGTGAAAAATACAGAAACTGCAGCCTTTTGCAATAAACAATACCCCATGAATTATCCTGACCAGTCTGTTTTCACAGGAGCATGTTAAAACTTTTTCTTCTCTCCTTTTTTTCACTTTTAAACCTAGTTAGCATCCTTCCCCGGAATGTTTCTAAAGCAAGGAAATGCAATAGACCAAATACTTTATTTTTGTAACACTTTACAATAAGGTTCCATGGTAACACTTTAGTATAGGGAACATGTATTCACTATTAACTACGACTTTTCCCCTCAATAAACTCCTAATTTACTGCTTATTAATAGTTAGTAAGGTAGTTGTTAGGTTTAGGTATTGGGTAGGATTAAGAATGTAGAATAAGGTCATGCAGAATAAGGCATTAATATGTGCTTAATAAGTACTAATAAACAGCTAATATTCTTGTAATACGCATGCTAATAAGCAACTAGTTAAAAAACCCTAAAATAAAGTGTTAACATTACTTAACTATGTTAGTTAACATGAACTAACAATGAAAAATACTTTTAAAGCATTATCGATTTTAGTTAACCTTAATTTTAATATGTACTAATACATTATTAAAATCAGAATTTCTATCTGTTAATATTATTTAACTGACCTGAACTAACAAGAACTAACAATGAACAGTTGTGTTATTATTAACTAAAGGTAACAAAGATAAATAAATACTGTAACAAATGTCTTGCCCATTGTTAGATAATGTTATTTAATGCATTAACAAATTAACTGATGGGACCTTATTGTAAAGTGCTACCCATATTATTTATTTGTTAAAAGTTTTTAAATAATGTTTGTAAAATTCAGTAAATGCAGGCAATGTCTGGTTAATACAACCTCTTATTTACAGAAACCCTAAAAGGCTATACATATGTTTTCTCATGATCCCAATTCTTGAAATTTCAACATAACTAAAGTTGTTTTCTCATGATCTCGAATTAATTTTCACACACACACACACACACACAAAAACTGTACTTACCCCAATCTCAAGAAACCTATTTATTGAGAAAACAACTCAAAATCGGCAGGAAAAAAGAAAACCTGGAATCTGTGAGATTCTGTACTTATTTAATATGTATGGCTGAAAACAATCCAGATACTATCAGATACTAGATACAAAATGAATGTGAAATCCCAAGTTACTCCAGCTAACTCTCTGAATAAAGTTTTGTTTGGGATTTCTTGGCAACAATCCCTCAATAAAAATATGAGCGAATGTATGAGGTGCCCAGGGGCATAAAACCTTAGACTTGAACATCTGAGAGACCACTGTGTGTAGTGATGATTATATCTGCAGCAGCGGAACGTGTGAAAAAAATCACCTCTCTCAGAGAAAGTGCCTGTACCCTCAGCGGAGCTCATACAAACAAACACCCACAGCTGTTATAACATATAAATCTGATATAGAAGATCGTTTTACTTTTTTGTCATGATTAAAATGTGCTAGAAATGCACTGCTGTGTAAAGTATGTGTAAAAATCAAGGCTACATCACTACCACACTGCCTTTTGGATTAACCGAGCGCATCCTCGGGGCGTGTCTCAAAAGTGCGGTGTTGCATCTTCTCTCTCAGCCCCACAGCATGGAGAACATAAGAGGGTGGGAATGGAGAAGAGGTTTTGAAGGGAATGAGTGTGGAGCCGTGCCGTCAGTCTTTATTAGCAGTAGGCTAACGCTTCTGCACCCTGTCTGGTTTCATTACCATGACTCATTAGCTCGCACCAGGGTCACGAAAGCCAGGCAACTAGAAGGGGGGATGGAGGAACTTAGGAGGGAAGTGAGCTTTGTCACTTTGGACATTTATTGACCTGTTTTCACAGTGGGGAATGAGAAGGGAGAGAGAGCGGGATGCCCCTAAGAGAAGAGGAGAAGCTCACACAGATGAGCAGCTGGACCCTCAAACTGAAGCATGACTTATTCTGTTAACTACTGCTGTAATGTACTGTATAGTTGAGACCTTTAGAAAAGTGAGAAACATATCATACTAATACATAAACTACAACAATCTTACAATTTTCAGGGTGTCTCGGTCCACTTCCAAACAAACTCTGGTGCGGTTTGACTGAAATGTGAACGCAACACTGACCAAATTCATCTAAACAAACCAAACACAGGATGTGATGTCACAAGATGTGACCCTTAAAAAAACAGAATGTGCAAGGATACCTGGTTCCTCCCAACATAGAAGCTATGTTGCCCAGTAAGGTGTGTTCACACTTGTTCAGTTCACTTGTAGTTCAGTTCAGTTGATTCATTTGGGCCGGACCCCCCCACCGAACCTAAAGATAGTGAACCTAAAGGCACAGGGATTTGTTAACAACCTGACTGGTCAGCTTTTATAATATTTCACGACTGAACATCCATAACAATGCTGTGTTGATGGTATTTTGACCAGCTGAGAACTCATGAAGAGCTTATAAAATGTGTAAAGGAGTCAAAACAGCGGCAGGAATTCCTCACGATCTGCTGCGAGGAGTCGCGGTTCTGATTCCTCCACTGAACTGTAATGGGCAACATCGCATCTATGACACGTATGCTTGAGCATTTTGTCCTATTTAGGATCCCATCTTGTGACGTCACATCCTGTTTTTGGTTCGTTTACATGTCTTTGGTCCGTGTTGTATTCATATTTTATTCGAACCGTACCAGAATTTGTTTGGAAGCTTTTAGGGGTCTCGGCCCGCTTGTTTGGTGCGCACCAGGGTTCAGATGGCAGGGTTCACACTTATTCAAATGAACTGCACTAACAGAACAATTGCACCAGGGTTTGTTTTAATCGAACCAAACAAGTGTGAACAAACCTTTACAGTTCGGTACAGGTATCAAAACCGCTTCCTTTTTGCATGTAGATCTTGGTTTGCATGTGCGACAGAGGAATTGCTGCCACTGTTTTGACTCCTTTACACATTTTATAAGCTCTTTGTGAGTTTTCAATTGGTAAAAATAACATCATAGTATCCACATACAACGAGCGTATTTAGCCCAGAACACAGCATTGTTTGGGATTGGAAAATGTTTAGGTTTAACCTCAGTTGATGAATGAATCTGAAACAGGGTGATGGCATTAAACTGTTACAGATATGCTAAATGCAACAACAACAACAACAAAAATTATTTTAGTCAACTGAAGTCAACATGGTTTTGACATATTTTTCAGGCTTCATGTAAGATGTACATTATAGGACTCTGAGAAAAGAATTTAATTAATCTCTCAGTTGCATTTCGCAGAATTCATGTAGAGCCTGAGCCAGTATAGCATGTGTGTGAGAATTTACAAGTTTGGCACAACAACGAGAGGTTTCACAATGCAAATTTGCACTTTATGTGTTATACATGTTTGCATGGCTCTTACTTTGCCACTCAAGTTTTCTTTCCTCTCCATAACAGTCTGTTCTCTCTGTCATGCTCAAATTTTAAATTTATGCCATTAATTACTCACCCTCATGTTTTTCCACACCCTTAAGACCTTCGTTCATCTTCAGAACACATTAAGATATTTTTGATAAAATCCGATGGCTCAGTGAGGCCTCCATTGACAGCAAGTTAACTTACAATTTCAAACGCCCAGAAAGGTATTATTATTTATTATTATCTTATTATTATTTAAGATATTATTTAAAACAGTTCATGTGACTACAGTGGTTCAACCTTAATGTTATGAAGTGATGAGAATACTTTTTGTGCGCCAAAAAAACAAAATAATGACTTTATTCAAAAATATATAGTGATGGGAGATTTCAAAACACTGCTTCATGAAGCTTTGAAGCTTTACAAATCTTTTGTTTCGAATCAGTGGTTCGGAACGTGTATCAAACTGCCAAAGTCATGTGAGCCATTGAAATTTCAAAACACTTATGATGTAACGAAGCCTCGTTTACTGAAATCATGTGACTTTCATGCTCCGAACCACTAATTTGAAACTAAAGATTTGTAAAGCTTCGAAGCAGTGTTTTGAAATCGCCCATCACTAGATATTGTTGAATAAAGTCGTTATTTTGTTTTTTGGTGCACAAAAAGTATTCTCGTTGCTTCATAACTTTAAAGTGGAAAGTGTCAATTAACTTGCTGTCCAATGCAGGCCTCACAGAGCCATCGGATTTTATCAAAAATATCTTAATTTGTGTTCTGAAGATGAACGAAGGTCTTACGGGTGTGGAACAACATGAGGGTCAGTAATTAATGACAGAATTTTCATTTTTGGGTGAACTAACCCTTTAATGATTAGCTGGTTTTGTCAGATTTACAATTCAGCTGTTCCAAAATGGTTCTGGGTTGAATATGATTAAGTGGGCAGAGGAAACGCTGGGCTTCTCCCTGCGCTGGGAGAAGATAATTTATCAACTGTTTACATTTACTTGTGAAATGAAGTGACATGTGGCCAAGTATGGTGACCCATACTAGGAATTTGTGCTCTGCATTTAATCCGTCCAAGTGCACACACACCCAGAGCAGTGGGCAGCCTTTGCTGCGGCGCCCAGGGAGCAGTTGGGGGGGTACGGTGCCTTGCTCAAGGGTCTCACCTCAGTCGTGATATTGAAAGGTGGAGAGAGTGCTGGACATTAACTCCCCTCACCGACAATCCCTGCCTGAGACTCAAACCCACGACCTTTGGGTTACAAGTCCAACTCTCTATCCATTAGGCCACGACCGCCACGATAATCAGCAGTCTACCGCAAACTACCAGTGATGCCAAACATTCAAAGACTTTTGAGTCGTTTTCTTCTTTTCAATGAATTGTCTTCTGCAAGATCTGCATTTGTTTGGACCATTCTCTCACTGAATCATCTGAAGTGGTTCTTCAGTCAGTGAAGCAGACAGTACTGAATACTTAATAACAAATAGCAAACAACTGAAACAGTAGGCTACTTTTTGAGTAGTAACATTGAGAAAATTCAGCTCCTGCTGTGTTGGTGTGATGGTACTGCATAAATAAGTGGCCATTCATGACAAAAGTCTTTTTGTTGCATGCTGTTTTTCAGTTGTGAAAGTGTACTTTCAGATGAAATCCTGCAGGCGCAACTGCATTCTTTTTAAATTCAATAATTTATTTATTTTTTAAGTGCGATATCACTCAGAATATTTTATATAACCTCTCTATGTGTCCAGTATGAATAATATAGTAATTATACAATACCAATTAGGGGTGTAACTGTTCAGATTACTCACTGTTTGGTTTTTATCACAGTTTTAGGGTCACTGTTTCGGTACAGTTTAGTATGTGCTATGTTCAGTAAAAAACAGGACAACTGTCAAATAAAAATAAGGAACATAAGAACAAATAATCTAACTACAAGAAATAGCACAAATAAATACAATAGAGCAGAGATACACATAAAATAAACAATGCTTTACAGGTTTTTCAGGTATCTAACAGTAGTTTTCAGGTACAGATATTGAATAAAGTAATCAAATATAAAATAACAGCATATAAACTTCATTGTATAAATTAAATAAAGAGTAAACATTATTTAAGTTACAAAAGCTATTCAGTCAAGAGCAGTGAGTGATTTTTTTGTGTGATTTTATTAAAGTCCCTGTAAAGTCAATTCTGAGAATTGTTTCTAAACACATTATAAATGATACAAATGTATTGCTGAAACACATTACAAAGACTGTGAACTATGTAATACTGAATTGTGAAGTTAGAGCGTTAAACAGTTTTTCACCAATTCTTTTTCAGGATTTTTTGGGTGGAGCTAAAATGGGGGCTCGATGACGCACTGGAGCCCCCGAACATGGCCCCGTCCCTAACACTATATAACTGTTGATGCCGCACTAGAGCCACCGAGCATGGTGCCGCCCCTAACGCTACAGCGGCTCGCCCCTTCAATCTCGAGTTATACAGCCAAAATTTTGCTAGCTAGTAATGCCTTCATCACGCAAATGCATATTACCAGGTTGCGATAATATACAAAACAGCTCTGTCTCCTTATTTTAATTTCCTAAAAACAATGATACGAGGAAGGGGTGGAATTTTGTCTATGCAGTGATTATTTTACACCGTATAGTTTTACAAACTTTCATCAGAGACAACTGGGATTCACTGATAATTCGCAGCTATTAGTGAACGGGGCTGAACAGACTATCTCCCGCCTTCATCCTCCCGTCCCACCGACAACCGATGAAATGGGGCCGGACAGAGTCTCCCCCGTCCCGGCCTTCATCCTCCCGTCTCGCGGCGCAGACATTTGTCGACAACAGTCGGCAGTACAAGCATACCAATGAGTGTAAGTTGCCTTGTGTGCTTATGTTATAATTAGTAGGTGTAGTCCACAGTAACTCCACTAAATTTTGCAACCCTCTAATTCTTTTGTTTATATGCATCAGTATGTTTGACTCATTTGTAACCGAGTGAAATATCTGTCACAGGCTGTTGTTTGTTTTGTTTTGTTTTTTCTTTCTTTTTTTTCTCTTCATATCTGTAGGATATTGGAATTAAAAATTCTAGGTCTAACATACTACGAGGCACTAGAAGGCGCTTGTTAAACTTGCATGGTTAGGATACAAGGTGAGTGGAAGAAGTAGTCGGGTAGAGGGAACACATGTTTCTTAATGGCTTCCTTGAACTATTTGTATATAAAGTCCTAGTTGGGAATCCTTTGGATATAAGCTCAACATGTGAGTATATTTGTATATTGTCTTATTACTTATTGTAGAATGTGGGAGAAATGCTTATGTTTGTTGTTGTTTTTTTGTTTTTTTTAGAAGGACTTTTTTTCTTTTGCCTCATTTCCTATGGTAAACATGGATACATACCTAAAATGACGACGTTAAAATGGTTACTGTTTGGTGTGAAGTTCGTTGTCTGTTGGACTCCTAAGGAGTCTCATTTATCTGAAAAATGGAAAGTTCATTTCAATGCACTCAACGTTTGTCTTCAGAGTAGCCTATTTCAACGCACTCAGTGGCTGCGTCCGAAACCGCCTGCTCACTGAGTAGGTACTTCATTTCAGTAAGTACTTACTTAATGAGCCTAAAAGAGTAAGTACTGATCTCGTTGAGTATGAACACGATCCGGACATCATCATGTTGATGTTATCATGTGACCTACGAAGTTATCACAAGCGTTACAACAAAGATATGAGTGACAGGTTTAATTCATCTATCTGTAAATATCTTTATTGATTAAACTTGCTCATTTTGTTGTCTTGTTGAAGAAACGGCTGCCCATTTATTTTGTGATTGTAGTATAACCAAAAAATTTGGGGTTCATTTAAGTTCTTATATATTTGAACCCTGCTAATGTGACTCACAGTTTTATCCTTAAAGATATATATACATACATACATATATATATAATGAAAACCCCAAATCGTGATCTCTTGAATATGTTAATTTCTTTATTTTATATGCAAAAATTTTCATCCACAAGCAAAAGTGGCTTAAATCTCCTGTTTTCCTATTTTTCTTGTTGAATTTATCTGTCGCTTCATCTCTTAGGCTTATAAATAAATAAAAAAAGTAATGAAAAAATATGTATTTTTTGAAGCCTTATGATGAATTATTCAGATATTTAACCGTCATTGTGCTTTTTTTTTCTGTGTATATAATCTCATACTATGATTTACATAAACCCCTGATATATATATATTTGTCATTATGATTGTTCATTGTTAACTGGTATTTACCCTGATCTTGTAGTTCTGCAAAAATAAGTTCTGCAATAACAAAATAAACAAAGATATGAGTGACAGGTGCAATAAAACCTCATAGCACCAGTAACTCGCCAAACTGTACCTAGAACGGTTTTCCTCAGTATTTGCAATGTCTGCACAAAGGAGACGTTGGGCAGCTGCTCGAAGATCTCGCTTTTGGAGAAGACTGTACACTCAGAAAATCTAAGTATTACTACTCAAAATATTTTAATTGCATTGCTAGCCCACCCCAACACTTACACACAATAATAATGATAAATGCTGACCAATACTTAATTATATACATTTTTTTTTTTACTGAAAATGTTTTAGTAAAACAAGCAAAATGTAATTTGTTTTGTCATATGACTTAGCTATGCATGAATACACACCAGACAAATGCAACCAAGGTGAATACATCTCCATTTACAGTCAAGCAATTAATTAAGGCATGAATTAATAAAATAAGTATATTTTATTTGCTGACAACAATGGGAAACAAACAAGTTATAGCATGAATAAAAAAAGTAACCATCACAATAAATAAATACATATACAAGTCAACAACACATGAAACAAAGCTTTATTCAAATGTATTGTTCTAACAATCGCATATGCCCTGCTGCCATCTCAACACAGCTGTGCCAATTCTGCAGCTTTATTTTGATGAAGCAGCTGACCACCTTCGCCTGTCTTTGCCATCCATAATGTCCCTCATTGCTGCTCTTCTCAATGGGGACACTGTTAATCCAGAGGATGAGGAAGACCATTGTGATGGACCCCTGAACCTCACAACCTTGAAGCAAGAGTGGGAGAAGATGTGCGGGACAATCTGGCTACCGCTGTGTCTGCTCCAAACATTTGTGTGCTCTCCATTAAAACATTTTACAATTCATATCAGAATTCTGTTTCTTGCCATATTTCATTTAATATTTTTACAATTACATGCTAATTTCTGTTGTAGCTTTATTATTTTTGTGGTGTAGTGGTCTAAACCACTGAACCGGTAAACAGAAGGTTGCTGGATCGATCTCCGTAGGCATCACCGTCCTTGATCAAGACACTTTACTCCAGGTTACTCCACATTGATCATCCCTGTAATAAGTGCACTGTAAGTCTCTTTGGATAAAAGCATCTGCTAAAAGCATAACTAAATAAATGTAAATGTGATTTTTGTAAATCCTTTTTAGTTAGAGTCTTGGGCACAAATACTCAATAAAGCTGCTTTTTTCTTTTTCAAGGTACTACTATAATATAAATGCATACATACATTTCATACAGTTTCTATTTGGGGGCTTAAAGGGTTAGTTCACCCAAACATATTAATCCAGTCATTATTTATTCGTCTTCACGCTGTTCAATCCCTGCTGGTTTCTTTTTTCCCTTTTTTCCCCCCAACAAATGCCGCCGTCACCTTGCCTTGCAGGTCCTGCTCCACCACAAAAGCTCTGCAGCAAACATACAGACATCAAGAATCAGAAAAGTGCTGTAATAACTCTGTTTGAAATTACAATAATTAAAATCAACTACAACTTAAGATTTAAATAGATTTTTTATTCATTTCTGTAGTATACTCACTCAAAGCCTTTAAATGCAGCATTCCTTCATCAGTCTCTCTCCACCGGATAAACACACGTGTTCATCTGTCCCTGTAACATCCAGGCAAGATTTAAGTTTCCTCTGTGATTCATGTGCTCAATACTACATTTACATGTTGAGGTAGTTAATGATGTGTTAACTCACATTTTATTCAATACAAATGTTCCTTAATTTTTCAACAGTACTAATGGACAAATAAAATAGATGACTTATGTTTAGTTTAGTTACTCTATGCAGATTTGTTTATTTACATTACTTACATTAATGTAATGTAAACAGTGTTGAATTGTACATAATAGCACACGCACATCACTCAGATGTCTATTCCATGTTGTGATGTGCTCATCATCTGCAATACTTATTCAATATTTTCCTGTCAGATGTTAAATAAACATTTCGTAAGCGACCTAGTTTAGAATTCACGTAAATCCACTTCGGAGACGAACGTGTGCTTACTAAAGCTCCCCTGTTAGCTGTACATAATAAAAAATGTTTTTACAGCAAAAATCACAACTATACTGTCTAGCGTCTTTACATCTTCAATACTTCAACAGTTACTCTACAGTAGTTCAACAAATCCGTGTTTTTGGTTTTCAATACTCACATTTGAATTATGACGTATCCTTTCCCGTGGCCTCCTGGGATAGAAGTGTGTTCATCGGATGCACACTTCAGAATCTGGGCGGGAGCAGTAGGCCATCCGGGAACTTCTCGCCTACTCTTTTGTGAATACTGAGGTTTTTGGATATACTACTCCTTTCACGTACTGTTTTGCCCTACTATATAGTAGGTAAGTAGGCATATTCGGACGCACTTTAGGTATACATACGTCCGAATCTTGCAAGAATTAGACATCACCCAGGTAATTCTCGCCTACTCTTTTATGAATACTAAGGATTCTGACATACTTATTCGCTCGCCTACTGCTTTTCCTCTACTATATAGTAGAGAAGTACTTGGTTTCGGATGCAGCCAATGTTTTTTTAGAATGAATAACTTCAAGAAATGGATCATTTATCAGATATGAACTCAGATACGCAGACAATTTCTTTTGTTTAAAATCAAAGACAAGGTTTAAAAAAAAAATTCTCTCTCTCTCTCTCTCTCTCTCTCTCTCTCTCTATATATATATATATATAGCTTTCACTTGGATATAGTTTTGTATTTGGGGAATAAAACAGAAGAAAAAGAATGTTTGCTGAGGTTCCTAAATCAATTTATTTGATCTTGTGGCTAATCTAAAAGAAAGAGAACCAAAAAAAAAAAAAGAAAAGTTACACATTAGACCAGTAAGTTGAGACGGCAGCTCTCGCGAGTAGGTGTGGTTTCAGCGCCGACAGTGGACTGCGTTTGCGAGCAGAGAATGCTGCTTATTTTTTCACGATAACATTCATTTAGTTGGCTGGGTGGTTAATAAGACATTTTTCTGTGGTGTGACAAACTCAGAACACATACTTTAATATGGCTTTACAGGGACTTTAACATTAAAAACACAGAGAGTAGGAATATTAGGCGTCTGTCACTTTAAAACATAATTCACAGATCCACTACACTGATACTGTTACACATGTTTTGTCTTTCTCTTTCACTTAAGACATAACCTGTCCATGTTCTTTCGATCATCACTGTTGCAACAAATTGGGAAGCCAGAATGCGTATTCATCGACTGAAACATTTATTAGCCGAACTCTGTCTGTTTGTTATTTTCAACAAACAATATTATAGATGCGTCATCAGATTTGGGATGAACCGCGGTGCAGGCGTGTGCCGAACCATGGGTAGAGAACGTTATCGGGAACTGTTACACCCCTAATACCAATCTACTGTAATTCTATGTCCTTGAACAGTAGTCCATGTAGTTGTGGTTGAACAGTGTAAGCTGAGACGGCCATTATCAAGACAGTCGTTCTTGACTCAGCATTTTGGATCATTGGCAACATTGATGTTTTGTATCCCTGAGCCTATGACAGGTCAAGAGTTCTGCTCCCCACTTGCTAAAAGATGTGGATGTGTGACAAGCCAATAGCATATTTGTCAAGTCTTGTCATGCCGTCAAGGTAAATGAATATTCACTCATTCAACACTACTCAAATTTAAAATCTATTACAGTTCAGGGCACCCCTGGACACTGTTCGAATGATACCAAAACCTCAGCGTGTGGCAGAACACTGTTCTTCAACCATGTCAAGTTTCGCCAAGCATTATTTATTGTTTTCTATTCTTACAATATCAGCAAAATGATAATATTTTATCCTTAGGGATAGTTCCCTGATAATGATTATCAATACATTTTGCCTTCCATTCAGGCAGTTAGAGTTACATCATATATTGGGGCTTTGGTTTACTGTGGTGGGAAACAATCCCATTAGACTGAATTTACTTGTTTATTTATCTTGTAATCTGATCTGTACTGAACTGTATAGCAGAAAGCTTTGTAAGTATCTTTGACTGGAAGGTCTCAGCCCTGCTCTAGTAATTCAAACATTGTTGTGGGATATAAAATGTTTACCTTTCCCATTAGTGTTTTTGGAGTCTTCATTTGTCCCACTGGTAATGAAAGTAGAAAAGTTTACAATATAATTATAGTGGATATTTTTGAGTCTCCTGACATGCAGTCTTAAACAAAAACAAGTTTTTTGATGTTGTTGTTGTCACAGTCACCATTTGTTTCTGTAGGCTTCCCTTCAGGAGTTTCATTTTAAGAAAATTCAAACGAAACAGAGCAAAGCTGTTTTGTCAATTACAGCTTGTAAGCTGTCACAGCAGACATTTTAAGAATAAAATGTCTCTTTTCCCATGAGCAGGAAACTTGGCATCTTTGCAGACAAGTTAGAGTGCTTGTAGTCTCACACAGCCAGACTTGTAGCATAAAGTTAAACTTATTCTGCCCATTAGACAGAAAGAGACCATTTGATTGACATGAAAAGTGACCAACCAGAGTTTAATTCATTTTATGTGCCATTTAGAGTGAGTCTATCTGAACTACATTATACTGGTAGACCTCTGATTATCCCACAAAAACAGGTCAGCAAAGATAAAGGAATTTAATTAATGGCACTGCAGTTTCAGCAGCAAAATCTGTTTAAACTTTGTGATAGAATTCCTTTTTATCCAAAGGTAATTACCAATTATTTATCAGGCAAGTTTGAGATAGATAAGATTTGTTTATGTTTTGAGCCTCTTATGCTCCCCAAGACTGCATTTATTTGATTTAAAATGGTTTTCTATTTAATTATATATTTTAAAATGTATTCCTGTGATGGCAGAAGCTGAATTTTCAGCATCATTACTCCATTCTTCAGTATCAAATAATCCTGCAGAAATCATTCTAATATACTGATTTGCTTCTGAAGAAACATTTCATTTCATCATCAATGTTAAAATGTTTGTGGGAACCATGGTAATTTTTTTTTTCAGGATTCTATGATGTATAGATGTATAGATCTATGAATGAATCTGTAGTACTAAGTACCTCTATAAATAAATAAATAAACTGCTGCCATAATCCTTTCAAACTTTGATAAATCCAGTGATTATTTCTTTCGCAAAAGCACTCACTATAACAACCTAATTCCTCAATAAATGTTTCCAGACAGACTGACCTGTGTGTTGTCACTCCCAAAAGTTTTGTAAAGCCAGCCAAATCGATTCAAACTGCCAATTTCAGCTAATGCTTGCTATTTTTGAGCAGTCAGTTCACAGACTGGGCTGAGACAAAGTAACTAGCATGCTTGTGTCAAAGTGTTTGTGAGTTTGAATCTTTGCACAAAGCAGCATATCAGCAACTTCATTAGCTTCTGCTCTCCATAGTTTAAAAGAAATGGAGAATTAAGCAACAGCAGGGCAGCATTGGACTTTAAGTGGCTGAAATAAGCTGTCAAGAGCATGTTCATCTTCAGCAACACACACGCTGTGGGTAATCCCTGAAGACCCAAGATCCAATAATCATCTGAGCTCACTATTCTAGCAGGATGACTGCAAGTGTATATGGGGTTTGCATTGTTTTATTCGGCCATAATACACAGGATTGCACAGCTCAGTGAATGTATTATTCATCGATGCAGTACAGTCATTTCAGATGTGCTACTTTGAGTGTGCTCAGCCCTCCTGAGTGTTTCATGTTTTTGAATACCTCAGGGGCATTAGCTGGATGACATGAGATGATTAACCATTTTGGCCTGTAGATGCCAAGCTAAATGGATTCGATCAAGTTAGCTCTCGCTCCAACCTCGGTAATTAGTGCGAGGGATGGGGCACAAACCTCTAGTGCATGACTGCTTGCACTAAGAGACTGCCAACACCATAGAGGCAAAATACTTTGCAGTAATTTTGACATTAATTGTCAGACATTGCATGTACGAGCAATACAAATGGTAAAAAAAACGAACCATTTCACTGCATTAAATTATCTAAGATCTAAACTGTCAAAACTTTTATTTCAGTTAAACTTATAAGAGCCATGGGGCATGCGTGGTGAAACACATTTTATAAAACGGATAGTGCCGGCCCTTGATTCTAATTGGTTGAGCCGCGTTCAAAGCATTACACAAGTATCGCTGCGCCACTGAGTGTGTATATTGCTGCGTCTGAGCAATCACTCTTAGCAATGTAAAAATACGCTATATTTCCAAATGTTTTGGGACGCCTGCCTTTATGTGCACATTAACTTTAATGACATCCCATTCTTAATCCATAGGGTTTAATATGGAGTTGACCCAGCTATAACAGGGTTTTTCCTGGGTCAAAAATGGTCTTCGGAGGTGACAGACATGGTCATTCACACAAACAGAAAAAAGTGCCCTTCCCACATGATCTGAGAGCCCAATACTGACAAAGTACCCGTCACTCTCACTGTAATTCTTTCTTGCCCTCTTTGCAAAAAATCAGTTATTTCATAGCTTTGTAAGAGAAGATGCTTCTTTGCTGGACCTGAAAATTATTTTGTATTTTTATAATAATAATAATAATTAATTAATAATCAGTATTAAAAAGTAGCATTGAAAAGTTACATTAAGTAATAATATAATTTTCTACCATATACAACTGAATGCACCTAGCTAACAACAACTTCCTTTGTTCTGGTTTCACCTCACTCCAGTCTAAACTAACTGATTTTATAGGTAGGCCTAATTTACTACACACTGTTATTTAAATAACTTGAAAATACTGTGGCTAGTAAAAATAAAAGGCTAATTTTACTAACCACTTTTGCTAAATGGGGTAAGCTTATGTTCTCATTTCAGAGTTGTTCGAGTAAATGATTCGTTATAGACCATGTGGGCAGATCAGTTGTTTTCAAATGAGTCATTAGGTGGCGAATTGGATATTAGCGGACGCTGGCGCATTGCGTGCGAATCGCGACTATTAGGACATCGCAAAATTTGTCAACAGAGAAAACACTGGATAGGATTTTCTTTTTGTTTACTGAAAGTGTGGTTTATGTCAGCTGCATGTGCGGGACGCCTGTCAGAGAAGATGAGGTGACGTTTTTTTTATCACTATTCACATCCAGTGGTTATTCAGGGACAACATTGATCGTGAAAACTCGCTTATCCATGTCTTTATGGACCTTGCTTTGTGCACTGGTGCACAGTCATGTTGGAACAGGAAGGGGCCTTCCCCAAACTGTTCCCACAAAGTTGGGAGCATGAAATTGTCCAAAATGTCTTGGTATGCTGAAGCATTAAGAGTTCCTTTCACTGGAACTAAGGGGCCAAGCCCAACCCCTGAGAAACAACCCCACACTATAATCCTCCCTCCACCAAACTTTACACTTGGCACAATGCAGTCAGGTAAGTACCGTTCTCCTGGCAACTGCGAAAACCAGACTCATCCATCGGATTGCCAGACAGAGAAGCGTGATTCGTCACTCCAGAGAACATGTCTCCACTGCCCCACTGGCGGTGTGCTTTACACCACTGCATCCAACGTTTTGCATTGCACCCGACGTTTTGCATTGCACTTGGTGATGTAAGGCTTGGATGCAGCTGCTTGGCCATGGAAACCCATTCCATGAAGCTCTCTACACACTGTTCTTGAGCTAATCTGAAGGCCACACAAAGTTTGGAGGTCTGTAGCTATTGACTCTGCAGAAAGTTGGCGACTTCTGCGCACTGTGTGCCTCAGCATGCGCTGACTCCGCTCTGTGATTTTACGTGCCCTACCACTTTGTGGCTGAGTTGCTGTTGTTCCCAATTGCTTGTTATGTTACCACTAACAGTTGACCGTGGAATATTTAGTAGTGAGGAAATTTCACGAATGGCCTTATTGCACAGGTGGCAACCTATCACAGTACCACGCTTGAATTCACTGAGCTCCTGAGAGCGACCCATTCTTTCACAAATGTTTGTAGAAGCAGTCTGCATGCCTACGTGCTGGATTTTATACACCTGTGGCCATGGAAGTGATTGGAACACCTGAATTCATTGATTTGGAGGGGTGTCTTAATACTTTTGGCAATATAGTGCATGTTTGTTCTCAATTGATTTTGCTTACTGAAGCTTACTGCATAATGTAGAAGAAAACAAAAACAAATATGTAGTACTAAGTACCTTTAAAAAAATAAATAAAAAGACTGATGCCATAAACCTTTCAAACTCTGATAAATCTAAAGATTATTTCTTTTGCAAAGGCACTCACTATAACAACCCAATTCCTCAAAAAATGTTGCCAGACAGACAATGTTGCCAGACATCCAATGCTTGCTATTTTTAATTTTCATCAGACGGTCAGTTCACAGACTGTGGGCTACCTGTCCAATTATAATAAAATTATACCCTCCTATATGCTGGGGAATTATAATTTTGGTGTTTGTTTGTTTGTTTGGTTTTTGTTTTTTTAATTTGTATTTATTTTTTTTATTTTCTGGTGCTATTGTGCGCAAATGCACAGTCACCTCTGCTTTTAAGTCTGGGTCATGGGACAGAGAACAAATCAAGCTCACTAGATCTAAGTGATCTAGATAGTCTGTGAGGGTGCAGTAACTATAGTGTGGGGCCAGATTGTAAAGGAACTTGAATACAAATGATAAGGTTCAGAAAATTTTGTGTAAGCCATAATTTGAGTTCTTCTAATCAAGCTAATAGTGGCTGTAAAGCATGCTTATTATACTTTAGGGGGAAATAGATTTCGGTGTCGTCTGCATAATAGTGGATGAACATACCATACTGTCTGTGTTGAAAATAGAGTCTAAAGGGATGATATAGAAAGAAAACAATGCAGGCCCAAGGACAGAGCCCTGAGGTACACAGCAACAGAGATGCATTGCAGAAGATGAATGACATCCAATATAGGCAGTGAATTTCGTATTTGTTAAGTATGAGCAAAACCATTTCAGAACTGTACCTCAAATGCGCACGCATGACCCCAGGCAGGAAAGGAAAATGTATGGTCAATCAGATCGAAAGCTGAACTAAGGTCTAACAGGACCATAGCATTTTCCAGAGTCCATAGCAAGTAGGATGTCATTAGATACTATAGAATAAATAGAGTTAGCCATCAAGATAAGGCGAAAATTAGCCAGGGAGATGGGGTCCCGATTAGGTTTTCTGAGATGTCACTGTAGTATGTTCAAGGCAATCAGGGGTTGGACAATGAAACTGAAATACCTGGTTTTAGACCACAATCATTTATTATAATGGTGTAGGGCCTTCTTTTGCAGCCAATACAGCTTAAATTCATCTTGAAAATGACAGCTACAAGTCCAGAAGTGGCCAGAAGGGTTTTTGATCCATTCTTCTTGCAGGATCCAAAACACCGCAAAGTGGCTCAATAATATTCAGATCTGGTGACTGTGCAGGCCATGGAAGAAGTTCAACTTCATTTTCATGTTCATCAAACCATTCTATGAGTATGTATCAAAAGTACCGACTTCGGTACCTATTGGTACTGAAATTTTAAAAAATGTGACGCTTTGAGCGATGTTGAGCAGATTTGTAAGCACCTCTGTTTGGCCATTGTGTTGACCCACTCATCGGATATGTCTGTGATTGGCTTCAATGATCAACGTGCGGCAGCGTTTGAAAGCACACAGAAGTGTTTGAATTTGAAAGCGTTTTAAAAGTGTGAGCGGGAGCGCTTGAAACGCTTCCAAATTCTCCTGTGTGTATCTGTGTAAGTGCTCGGTGAAGAGCGTCATTGATGACTTTTTACTACGTTTTTACAGCGCTGATCACTGAAGCCAATCACAGACATATCCGATGAGCGCATCAACACAATGGCCAATCCGAGTTGTTTACGAATCCACTCAACAGCACTCAAAGCGTCACATTTTTTAAATTTCAGTAACGACTAGGTACCGAAGTCAGTACTTTTGACAACTCTAGTATTGATATTCATCCTGATACACGGGTGCACATGGTCCTCCAGAATGGTTTGGTAGTTCTTGGCAGTGACATGCCCATGTAGCACAAGTAGTGTGCCTAGGAAATGCCATGATATTGCAGCATTTCGATGCTTCACTCTGGGCATGCAACAGTCAGGGTGATAAGCTTCTTTGGACTTCTCCACACTGTAATTCTCCCAGTTTTGGAAGAATGTGAAGATGGACTCATCAGAGAACAATACATGTTTTACATTGTCCACAGCCCAAGAATTCCTTTGCTGGCACCACTGAAATCAACGTTTAGCATTGGCACGAGTGACTTTCAGACAGCTTCCTCCTGCGTAGACAGTTACTCCTGTTGGATGTGGTTCGTCTTTGGTGAAGGTATGCTGACATTACCCTGGATACCGTGGCTCTTGATACACCAAAAAGACTAGTTGTCCTGGTCACAGATGAACTCTGATATCTCTCCTATTACTTTGTGTGAATTGCAATATTTTATGTACAGCTGTGCTATTGCGATGGATGGATGGATGGATGGATGGATGGATGGATGGATGGAAACTTCATTTCCCAGAATGAAATGCAATGAATGAATTTACTGAATTCCTTTGAAATGCAATTCAGTAAATTCCTCTTTAAATATAGAAATACATAGGCCTATACATACAAAAATAAATAGAATACGTACATACATACATCATGATCCCTTAAGTATCAATGTTTGGGACTCTGAGTGTTGGAGGAATAGATTGTGACAATCATTGCAATTATTTATTTATTTATTTTAGGCCTAGGTTTTTTGAAGAAATGGATTGTATCACTAATACTTTTTAAATGATGCTTGTAATTACTAAAGCTCACCTGAGAGAAACCATTAAATTCTGCCAACTCTGAGGTTTTGAGTGTGCGAGAGATTGGCTTTCCTGGGTAGTTATTGATGTTTTCATGTATTTTGATTACTTGTCCAGTTGAATGCTGTAAACACATCTATTGAACAAATGAAAGTCACAAAGGTGTTAAACAGAATTTGGGGCAGGATTTCAAGCCACCTTTGTCTTATATTGACCTTCACTTTGGTTTATTTATGCAAAATTCAGTACAAGGTTGAGCGCATAGTGAAGATTAATAGCCCCTTTATATGCCTGTGGTCTTGCACTGCATGGAACACTGTAGCACATTCTTATGTTAGTGTGAATCCAGGGTTCTGCATGAGCCGCATACATATCCATATTAATCACCACACTATTCTTAAGCGCAGTTGATGACATTTGCTTGATAGATGACAACTGATGCATTGAGGCACTGAGTAGCAAACAACTAATCAAATTGATTCCACATTCAGGAATGGCCTATGGACCTGATATAGCCTTACATACCATGAAAGTGATGTGAAATTTCTTTCAATAGCAGAACATTTGACAGAAAGAACTGCATTGTGTGTCTTAGTAGCTAAAGCTCAGGGCTAGTAATCAAAGGTTGTTGGTTGAAGCTCCATAAGGAGCAAGCAATGAGCTATAACCATTGTGCCCTTGAGCAAGGCACTTAACCCCTAGTTAAATGGAGGGAATGTCCACATAATAAGTGTGCTGTAAGGCACTAGATAAAAAATGTATGCTAAATGACTGTGTCTCAGCCTCAGACATTCATTGGGCCTTTTTATGAAAAAAAAAAAAAAAGCAGAACGGATTTTTGTGTAAACTGTTCGTAAAATCATTATTACTTTAAATTGCCCCATTGAATTGGCACAGTAATTTACATTAGAATGGTTTTCAAACCATTTTCAAACCATTTTGGTTTTCAAACCATTCTGCTCATGTTTTATAAATGAAGCCCACTGTGCATCTGATATCTCACACAAAGCTGTAAAGTACCTGTGAAAACTGTAAGATTCAATGATACTGCCCAATTGGAGTTTTTAGTTTTACGATGACAGCATCAGTTTCCACACTTTAGTCGGTCACGCAAAAGAACTAAGTTGCTGATTGGTCATCAAATAATAGGGTCAAACAAGAAATCGGTTAAGTTGGGAATCAAACCATTATGTTGTAGTTAGTAGGGTAGAGTCTAAACAATAGAAATATGGCAAAATATAAGAGAAATACAGAAACACCTGTATGCCATAATTTTACAAAAAAATATGCGTGACCGTATGGTTGATATGTCTGTAAAGGGTGAAAATAGAGAGTGGCAATGTAATGTGACAATAGGGGCATCTGAGAGTGGTTTATAAGTATGCCCATGGGAATATTTATATTTTTCCTCAAGCATAGAATATAGTAAAAAAATTCATGGGATTTAAAACACAATTTCATAAATGTTACTCTCACATACATTGATGAAGTATTTTATTTTTCTTAGTGTAGTGGAAAGAAACTGATTAGGTAATGAAAAGTTGACGTTACGTATCAGAATGGAGCCGGGCAGTCTTCACATCTGAATATGCCCACTTCCCTACTATAGAGTAGGCAAAAAAAAAAAAAAGAAAAGAAAGTAGGCTACATTAGTATGTCTGAATTCACAGTATACATAAAACAGTAGTTGATAAGTACCTGGTTTTACTAAGTATCTTACTAAGTTAAAAATATCTGAACTTACTACTATACCAGGGCTTGAAGTGGAAAAATAAAAGTGCCGGTACTCCCGATGCCGGTATGCAAGGAAAAAAGGCAGTTCGCTAAAGGTAAAAATAGAGAAGTTTATTTCAAGCACTGACTACTACCTGCAATATTTTGAAGTACGCATACAAAGGACACTTTACTAACCCATGAGGTCTTGGGAAAGGATTAATAAATGGCTTGGAAGCAACACAAGTTACGTTTTAGGCCTGGAAGTTTCTAGTATGCCTAGTAAGACCTTGATTAGCTGGTTCAGGTTTAAACTGAAGTCTGCTGGACAATGGCCCTCCAGGAGCAGGATTGGACACCCCTGATCTATAGAACAGGAATTGGCAACTCCAGTCGGGCCAATGTCCTGCAGAGTTTAGCTAGAACCCCAATTAAACATACTTGAAAAATCTAACAAAAATGTTCCTGTTGTGTAAAATGTTTTTAATTGCTGAATTTACTGAAATTAGCTGAATTTATCAAAAATGATATGAATTAAAATCTACCTTACGGTATAAAATCATACATTTTGACCAAAAAAAAAGCTTGATTTTTAAGGGTTGAAAGTTAAAGGACACTGTGCTGATACTATGAGTGCTTTTGTGGAAATAATTATTTTCCAAAGTTTGACAGGTTAATGGCATTATATATTTGAAGCATAAAAAAATAAAAAATAAAAATATATATATATATATACACATCTTTATTTTGTTGCTGTAGCTTAATGAATATATTTGGGGTAAATTAAGATCATTATCATTAAACTAAAACTATTTAAAACATTTTTGTTAATTGAAATAAAGCTGAAGTAAAATATAAATAATTTGTAAGTGTTAAAATAAAATATATTGTAACGTGTTGATTGAGATAAAACACACTTGTGTTTGTCTTTTCTAGAGGTTTCCCTCTAAAATGAGCAAGTGACTTACAGGGGAAGAAAAAAAACGAAAAACAGATCAACCTAAAAAAAAGTAACCTGTACAGTAGCTGGTGTCCTACTAGCCATTTTTTAGCAGAATTTCTGTCATAAGCTTAAGCTTTATGTACAGTCATTGGAGAATAAGAGGAAGTTGGTGTGCATGGCCGTGTCTCTCAGCAGGAGGGTGTTAACAGCCGCAGCCAACTCCCTGCTGTGTTAATGGTCCCACCGACTCAAAGAGAACATGTGAATAGCTTGACAATTCTGTTCAGTTGTTGGGCTGGACTCTTGTGGCCTCAGTTACCAATGAGCTTCTACTCACACAGAAGAACTGACAAAATATTACACTATTATTAAAGAAGTGCATCTTGCAATCTTAATCAGTGAGTTATACCTTCATAGGACTTTTTCTGGATTCCATTTCAATTTATCCATTTCATTTATTATTTTTATTTTAGTCATCAAAAGCATGTATAATTAATTAAAATTATGAAATGTATACAGTTTAACAACAGATTATTAAACATTTAATACAATTTTTTAAAATGTTTTATTTCTGCCAAATCCCATGTTTTGCATTTTAATTTCTGTGGATTCCATTTGAATTAGTTTGATTAAATTTTAATATTCAAAAAGCATGTCTTATCAATTGAATTCACAGAACTTTAACAACAAATAATGTTAAATAATACTAATATTATTACAATTTTTATAATAACAGGGTCCTATGAAATATTTTATTTTCTTATTAAGGCATAAATCATTGATAATTTAAATAACCTTGTAAAATGTAATCAAATGAAAATTTAACAATTCCTTTTTGACAAGCAAAGCACTGCACAACAGGCAGGTTTACTGTTAATATTAAAACATGGAAGAAAACAACAGACAAAACCGCACCACTCCCTTTTTACACTTTAATATTCACAGACACTAGTCCATATTGTGATTTGATTACGTGTGCAGCCCTTGATTTATTCATCCAAAATTTGTCAAATTCTGTGTAATTCCAAGTAAATTCCGTTATTAATATTACAGGATTTTGCCATTGGTCCACATTTTCTGCTTCGTGGAAATCATAGGGCCCTATGCCTTTTCAGCAAAAAGCAAAAACAGTCAGTAGATGTGACAGGCCTGAACTAAAATCAAGTTCCTCAAAGTGAACTAATGGGAAACTGCCTCATTCAGCCTGAGTCACACAAGCCTTCAGTCTAAATTTACATTAATCTATCTCCCCTGGCATTAAAGGATTAGTTCACTTCAGAATTAAAATTTCCTGATAATTTACTCATCCCCATGTCAGTCAAAGATGTTTATGTCTTTCTTCAGTCGAAAAGAAATTACGTTTTTTGAGGAAAACATTCCAGGATTTTTCTCCATATAGTGGACTTCAGCAGGGGTTGAAGGTCCAAATTGCAGTTTCAGAGCAGCATCAAAGGGCTCTACACAATCCCAGATGAGGAATAAGAGTCTGGTAACACTTTATTTTAGGGTTTTTTAACTAGTTGCTTATTAGCATGCATATTACAAGAATATTAGCTGTTTATTAGTACTTATTAAGCATATATTAATGCCTTATTCTGCATGACCTTATTCTATATTCTTAATCCTACCCAATACCTAAACCTAACAACTACCTTACTAACTATTAATAAGTAGTAAATTAGGAGTTTATTGAGGGAAAAATCGTAGTTAATAGTGAATACATGTTCCCTATACTAAAGTGTTACCAAGAGTCTTATCTAGGGAAACGATTGGTCATTTTCTAAAAAAAAAAAAAATGTATATGCTAATCTTGCACTGCTCTGCGATGCGCCACGCATTACATAATCACATTGGAATGGTCACATAGGCAGAAGTAGCAATCAAGTGTCTACAAAGTGAACGTGCAAAGACTAAGTCAAATGCCCTTTACAATAAAAAAAAAAGGTAAACCAACGATGTCGGACGATTTTGAAGTTGGAGGAGCCCTACCGCGGTACCTCTGCCTACGTCACACGTGACCTTTCTAATGTTATTACGTAATGCGTGGCGCATCGCAGAGCAGTGCAAGATGAGAATTTGGGGTTAAAAAGTTTTTTTTTTGTTTTTTTTTTTTTAGAAAATGACCGATCATTTTGCTAGATAAGACCCTTATTTAATCCGGAATCATGTAGAGCCCTTTGAAGCTGCACTGAAACTGCAGTTTGGACCTTCAACCTGTTGTCCCCCAGTGAAGTCTTAAGTCTGAAGTTTTAAAATTTCTTTTCGACTGAAGAAAGAAAGACATTAACATCTTAGTAAATTATCAGGAAGTTTTAATTCTGAAGTGAACTAATCCTTTAACATGACTCCAGAACACAAGCTAATACAGCACTAACAATCAGTGTTCATTTCGTTAACGAAAACTATGACGAAAAATGTTCGTTGACGACCTTTTTTTCCATGACTAAGATGAGACGATGAGAGACGACACCAATTTCATTTAACGATAACGTGACTAAAACTACACGTGCAATATCGTTGAGGAAAAATGACGAGACTGAAATGTGGCTAAGAGACTAAACACTGCACTCCAAAATCATTCTTTTGAAATCACTTTTTTTTTTTTTCGAATAAAGGAGAAAAAACATTACAGACTGTCTTTACGAGCGGTCTCGCGTACGGTTGCCAGATTTCTAGAATTTAAACCCCCTATCAGAGCCTTTCTGTTAAAAGAACACGTTTTACTTAATCTTTGCAATCTGGCAACCTCATCTACGCTGAGGAAGAAGCGCGGATGATCTGAAAACACAGACAAGTAAGCTGGAGTTCAGCGATCTTCATTTGAGATTTTCTACTCTAATTAAAGTGTCTAAATTGCGCTGCTCGTTTACTGACTAGGACCAAAGTGCAGGCTGATATCCAGCAGTGGTTCTCAAACTGATGTGAAAAGTGCCATTCATTTTATTCTACTCCACCTTAAAATAACATGAAAACTGAACATGTATTTCTAGCAGGTAAAATGCCGTATATACACGACATTCAATCAAATTACCTCATCTTTCGTGGTAAAAACTGACTGCACCCACACAAGCCAGCATCATATTGATCATATTATGCCAGCAAGAATATTGCCCAAATATAATATAATATATAATATCCCGAATATTTATTTTATACAACAGTTCAACAAACAAAAGGGTCATATTAAGTGATGTAAATTTTAAACAGTATTGTCAGTATTTTTGCTCTATTTTACAACGAAAGCCACAACAGAACTGCAGCACGAAAGCCACAACAGAACTGCAGCACACAAGCTGTTTCGTAAACGAATCTGCAGCTTTGAACGAATCGTCAATGATTCAATGATTCATTCATAATGTTTCATAAACGAATCTGCAGCTTTGAACGAATCGTCAATGATTCAATGATTCATTCATAATGTTTCATAAACGAATCTGCAGCTTTGAACGAATCGCCAATGATTCAATGATTCATTCATAAATACAGCCGCTTACTTTGATATTGAAAGAATGAATGACTCGATGATTCACTCATAAAAACAGTGACTTACAGCCACCTAATGGCGGTTTTAATCTAATATTTAAAAGTATCACTTCGTTTTTATCATCGTTGTATTTATTGAGTTTTTAAAACATTTTATTTAAGGCATTATTTATTTTACAAAGGTATTTATAAAGGTAAAAAATGCACTGGAAAAGTCAATTTAAGAAGGCAAATATTGTCCCTTAATGGAAAAGGTGTAGCTGCAGTAAGTGGAAAAGAGAGAGTACACAGAAAGATGTTAAATCCCTCAGGGGGTACGACACTCTACAAAGTTTGAGAATCACTGAAAGAAGATATGCAGAACTGCACAAGTAAAAGTGCAATGTCAATACAGTCTGTTACCTTGATTCAAATTTTTCATAAGCTTAAATGAATTGGTCTAAAGAGAAAAATTATGACTATTTTGTCTAAAGACTACATATAAAATAGCTATCAAAATGAATGTTGGTAACTGTAGTTTGACTAAAAGTATTGACTAAGACTTGACAAAAATGTGATGACTTTTCGTCGACTAAAACTAGACTAAAATATGAAAGACTAAAATGTGACTAAGACTAAGGAGCATTTTCGTCTGAAGATAAAGACTAAGACTAAATCAAAAATGGCTGCCAAAATGAACACTGCTAACAATAAAAGCTCTAGGCCATTATCTTTCAGAAGATCTAGGGTAGATCCAGACTGGACCTCATCAACATATCTCTGTGGTCCTTAAACATTATGCTACAGCCACTCATTACCATCAAACCATTAATAAACACACTGCAGGGCTTGATTCAGGGCTGGAACAACAACAACAAATAGCAACAATGTGTAATAAATCAAAGGGTTTACAGGTTGTCTACAGCATTAATTCTTTTATTGTTGTTTTATAGTTTCTATATGAATGAATAATTGATGTATTCCTTGAAAAGAATCAGAACATAACATAAAAAGACCTTTCAATACTTTCAGCACATCCTTTGAAGCTTGTACTTACTCACAACCCTAAAAGTATGAGGAAACAGTCTGTCAGTGCACAAACGGCCAATACCCAGCATCTTCTCTGTCTCACTGATGGATATCACTTTGCTTAGTGACTGATGATGGACATTAGCAAAGCCTGAGCTTGATAAAGAAGTCATCTATGCAGGAAAACTCATCAAATCAAATCACTTGGCTCTCTGGAATACTTGGTTCTGATCACTGTATGTTATCCCACTTGTATATTCTCCCACGTGTGTTTCTAAGTTCCCACCAAGGAAACAGATGGACTACTCTAAGTTCTATTCTCTTCATTAGAGCAGCTTTTGTGAGATACTTCACATCTTTGTGAAAGGCAAGTTATCCCCTTTTTATGTGTGCATTTTTTTAGGTCTTTCTTTCAGAGTGATTTATGTAGAAAGTTATGGCCTGTTTTTGCTGTCCTCACCTCAGTTCACCTCACCCAGCGGATACATATTTTTCCTTGAAATCACAGATATTTAAAAAAAATATATGAAATTCAATACTTTAAATATGATTTTTTTTTTTTTTCACAATCAAACATTGCCCTGTTTTTTTTTTTTTTTTTTTTTTTTTAGAATCCTTAGCCCAAGCCCAATCCATTTTAGACCAAATTCTAATTTTCTTGATTTTTTTTTTTTTTTTTTTGTGAGTACCATGCTTTACTGTAAGACTTGATTTTCCTGCCAAGACAAAAATTGAGAACAAGCATCCTGCAATAAAGCAATAAAGCTCATATGGAGAGAAGATCTGTCCTCACACGTCTTCAGAGTCATCTTTGAGCAACTGATGTTATGTATTTATGATTTCTGAATTGGCTTCTAATTATTATTTGTGTAATTGGCATGATACATTTTTACCTGACAAATAAAATATTATATTTGGTTTATTCTGTATTATTCTTAATTCATTATTTCTAGTAGATTAAAGCGAAGGTATTACCTCAAATCTGTGTTCAGGATTGATCATACTGAAGGCTTAATAGATGGAGCATAGGGCACATCAATTAAGTCCATCTCGATTTCTGACTATCGTTGTCTTAAATAAGTTGCAGTTTTCGTAAATAACTTTTTGTTATGAGTAAGCAGAGTGCGACCGACTTAAAGGTAGATATTTAACCTGCATCCAATGTTTAAGGTCAGAACTGATGAGTTTGTGTCCGGGAAGAGCACTCAGTCGGCCGACGTGACTTTTCTAAAGCGATACCGGGACCGCAGTGAACGAATAATTGAAGATATAAGGTAATCAGAATAATCAAAAATCTAAATTAATGCATAACCAATGATTAATTTCTAATTGGAAACACAACCTAAGAGTAACCATCATTTGAAATTGGAGTCAGATTAAACGAGTGAAATTAAGTGAACTTCACAGGGGCGCTGAAAAGACATACACGCGTTAACCTTCGCCCAGGCCGTCGGATTCCGTTTTTGGGCCGATGGGGGGTTCCCTACATTACCATGTCTCAGAGAAAAACACAATTTTGTGAAGTGGGTAACATAGCATAATCAGATTTATTTTTAGCAACAGTAATACAGAATTTTCTCCATCATACAATACGTTTTAAAATTAATTGCATGCCATTTATCAACACAAGCCATCCAGCATTGAATATGATATTCTAAAATCGATCTAGCTTACTGCAGTGTGCAACAAGTGTCTTACAGCAGCCGCCGAGCGAACGCACAGAGTAACGTTATAACAATTTTCAACACACTCAAATGTACCTAATATGATCAAATATGACCGGAAAAAAGGAAGCAGCGACAGCAACTGCGGCATAATATAAGTTCCGCTGCTTGCGGCGTGTGTTGCGTTCATCTCTCGTTAACAATCGCTCCAACGGCCTCGTTCAGCTCCCATAACACTCGGTCCTGCTCTGCTTCATACTACAGTAACGTTAATAATCGCATTCATGATTTTCTCCAGTCTTATCCCAATTCTTTTCAACCAGCTGTGAGGTGAAGACCACGTCTCAAGATTCTGTGCTCAAACTTGGCGTCATCAAGCTACGCCTTTGTTTTGAATAGGCCTCTAGCGACCTCTAGCAGACAGAAAAATCTACATATTGCACCTTTAATCTTTGTTAATGTTAATTCTAACATTTACTAATACATTATTAAAATCTTGTTAACATTAGTTCATGCACTGTGAACCAACATGAACAAACAATGAACAACTATATTTTCATTAACTAACATTAACGAAGATTAGTAAATACAGTAACAAATGTATTGCTCATGGTTAGTTCATGTTAGTTAATACATTAATTAATGTTTAACTAATAAACCTTAATGTAAAGTGTTACCTTAAAAACTATAACTAGTTACAAAAATAATATACTTTAAAAGAATATAGTGCAAACTGAATCCAATGTTTTCCTAAATGTAACTGTATGTTAACTGCAATTGAATGAAAATGTCTTATTGTCAGCAAGGGGTTGAAATAAAAATGAAAAATAAAGGCAGGATCTAATCGCATGTAGTTCTTTAATCAAAAAAACCCTCAAATGTACAATTCTACAGTAATACATAAGATGAGATCTGACAAAAACAACAAAAACAGGGCTATAAAACAGGGACACACTAGGGACTAAATGAAATGATTAACTAGACACAATAACACATGAGGGCAAATCAAAAACCATGGCAACTGATGAACAAAAGACAAAAGAAACTGAACTGGAAACATTGCAAAACTAACTCAAACCAAACTCAAACCCAGAAAAGGGGTAACAATTATAGTTACATTGATATTAAAGGCAATTAAATTGGTATTAAAGACTGCCCTGTTTCGGTTATTGAAGCTCTGAGACTGGCAAGAACAACTTCCAAATCATCAGTACTCAGCTTGCTGGATCTGTCTGCTGCTTTTGACACAGTTAACCACCAGATCCTCCTGTCAACCCTCATGATGAAAGGCATCTCAGGGACTGCACTTCAGTGGTTTAAGTCTTACCTCTCAAGTAGGTTCTTCAGGGTGTCTTGGAGGGGTGAGGTGTCAAGCTTGCAACATCTAGCTACTGGGGTGCCTCAGGGCTCAGTGCTTGGACCACTTCTCTTCTCCATCAACATGTCTAGATCTCTCTACTAGGATATCAAAAACTCTTTCTCACTCAGACACACTGATTTTCCTATCACTGCTATGTTGATGACAGCTCTACCTCTTATTCCAGTCAGATTATCTGACAGTAACTGCTTGCATCTCAGCCTGCCTGACAGACATTTCTGGCTGGATGAAGGACCACCATCTTCAAGTCAACCTTGCCAAAACAGAACTGTTTGTGATCTCTGCCAAGCCAACACTTTATCACAACTTTTCCATTTAGCTAGGTTTGTCATAACTCATTCCAGGACAGCCAGGAACCTTGGGAGTTGTGATTGATGATCAGTTAAACTTAACAGATCACATTGCTAGAACTGCCCATTCCTGCAGAATTTGCCTAATACAAGATCAGGCCCTTCCTATCAGAGAATGCCACACAACTCCTTGTCCAAGCTCTTATTCTATCCAGACTAGACTATTGTGATGCTTTCTTGGCAGGCCTTCAATCATGTACTGTCAAACCTCTGCAAGTGATCCAGAATGCAGCAGTGAGAGTCTTTAACGAGCCAAACAGAACGCACGTCAAGGCGCTGATGTTTGCCTACAGAACAACCACTGGCTCTGCACCCCATACAATCTGTTGTCCGTCTGTGCCAAGGCACTGAAGCAGTACATATCTCCATCATTCGTCCAGCCAGGCACTCCCTATAACATGAAAAACTATTTTCAAAGATCCTCAGCCATGTGCTAAACAGCATAGCAGGCTCACCGGGGCAAGGCAGGAAAAAAACTCGGGAAAGGCATGTTAGCAACAGCCATCTTCATGACCAAAGATAGCAAAGAAAATGCCTAATCCCTGTTGCCAATTTGTGGTATCTGTCAGTAGTGAGTAAGCAATGAAGCACACAAGGCAGGAGTTGCGAACTTCATCCATCTTCTGTTCTCACACACATTACGCCATTACACAGCAATTCAGACTTCCTTTTCAAAATAGTAGTCCACAAAACAATTCACTCATGAACACAACAAGTTTTCTGGGCTCTTGCATGATGGTGTCATATGCGTAACACACAAGAACCAATGAGGTCTTATAATGTTCCGCAGAAGAAAGAAAATCCTGTTTGGAACAAAATTAGGGTGAATAAATGATGACAGAATTTTCATTTTTGGGTGGGCTATCCAAACTATTAATTTAAGGCAAACTGTCGTCTTAATTTGAGAACTGACAAAGCCTCACCACCTCTGGCAGAAATGCTATATTACAAACTTTATTAAATTAAGTGGAAAAACTCTCAGTGAAACCAAAGTTGTAACATGTTTGACATTGATTAAAGTATGATAAATTGCCATAGCTTTTATTACCCGTGGCCTTCTCAGATGTTACTGCCATATTTAACAATGAATTAAAACAATTCTGTCAAAACAAAGGTCAAAGGTTGCAATAAAAATCACAGACATATAACTATGCTGTTCTAGGTTCTGAAGCATAATTGTTGTAATGTCTGGACACAAATTAATCACAGTGTAAGAACACAAAGCCTATGAAATTTTGTTCCTACTATATTCCACATTCAGTGGCTCCAAAATGTATTTGGACAATTTGGACACTTAAAGGAATAGTTCACCCAAAACAAATCAACCAAACAGTTTTGGTTACCACTGACATCCACTATTAGTGTTAGGGTTGTCTTAATCTCCAAGCTTGTCTTAATTCACCACTAATGATCTAATGTAATGACATTCATACATTTTTGAATATGGCAAACATTAATATCTACAGTTCATGTTTAATACATGTGTAATATATTCACTACGCTAAAAGAACAAACATTTTTTAGACTATTAAAATGTTTTTAATGATTAAGAAAAATATGTTTCTTTTTCCATTTAAATTACAGAAAAGAAGCTCTAAAGTGGAGCATATTTTATAATGCTCTGGTACTCTTGGGTTCAGCTGTCTTTTTGAGTGAAGGCAAAGATTACAGTGCAAGACACTGTACAAACACAATGATTATATTTTTCTGTATAGGCTACTACCCTCATTCTATCATTCAGTAATGACCTGGCCATGCCTCTGCCACCCTATTAGAGTTTATTAGAAATGATTCTGTTTAGACTGTTCAAATTTTTATGTCAAAATGTGCTAGTTAGCAATGAGACACTAGATGAGAATTTTGTTTATGCCCATAAGTGAGAAAAACAACCAGACAGCAAAAGCCAGAAAGAGCAGAATCCATCCATTTCCCAAGATCATCTGAAATTCCCTCTGAAGAGGCAGAAGACCCACTTGAGCCAAATTTCATTCTGATCTTCCCAAGAGCCTGACTGGCTGCTGAGGCCGTGACACTACTCGATTTTGACAAGGAGCCAAATGAAAGCTTGGAGGATGTCACAGAACATGAGGCAGCCTGACAGCGCAATTGCCAGCTGTTGGCAGACTGTTTTCAGGCCCCACCTCTCAAACACTTCAATAAAGCTATCAGGGTCCCAAGAGGTGTTTATTTCTCTTTAATACATGGCTCTCTGCAGTACCTGATGCTGGTTGGTTAATCACACCATTGAGTGTCAGAGTCAAATATTTTAGGATACTGTCCATGGCAACATACCAGTGCTACTTTCATGTCTTTTGTATCACTCTGCTCTCTCTTTTTCCATATCAGTGCAAGTTAGAATAGCTAATCCTAAGACATGCCACTCATTAAAATGACTTCAAGCAGTGACCATCACTGGAGGGCTTCAAAATATAAAGTTTTTCATTGTTGCCGCATAGGCTTATTGGGAAAATGTGTCTCTACATACATTTTTGCAAAACTCCAAAAACTTACCTATACATACTACAACACTAGTGGCAGTAAAACACCAACTTTTATTCCTTTTCACACACTGTATGATTACAAGGGCAGATTATCAAATAATAAAGAATTGCTTTCACACAGTTCCTTGTACAATACTATGTTAGACACTTTTACCATAGTGCATGATTTGCAAACGAATACATTTTGGGCCAGATTTACTAAACAGGGCAAATTAGCATGAGAGTGCAATTCCACAAATGCGGCCATGTTTTTAATTAAAGAACACATATGCAGTCAAATCATTTACATAATGACTAACGCAATCTACCAAGAGCAGTGCAAATTAGCGTTGGGTCGCAAATAAGCAGAGCTGATGCTAATCAGGTGCTGGTCAACACAGGCGCAATCTGTTACATGTAATATACGGATAAAATCTTCCTCTGGCATTCCAAATAAATTAATACGAGTGGAAAATATTTTCTCCCTTCTACCACGCGCTCTCTGTTCTCTGTGGCATCTCTTCCTAGCAGCAACAATTGCAGCCATGTCGCAAAATGGGTTAAAGGGATAGTTCACCAAAAAATGAAAATTTGATGTTTATCTGCTTACCCCCAGGGCATCCAAGATGTAGGTGACTTTGTTTCTTTAGTAGAACACAAATGATGATTTTTAACTTTCAACCGTTGCGGTCTGTCAGTCGTATAATGCATGTCAATGGGAACTCCATCTATAAGAGTAAAAAAAAAACACACACAGACAATCCAAATTAAACCCTGCAGCTCGTGACGACACATTGATGTCCTAAAACACGAAACGATCGGTTTGTGTGAGAAACCGAACAGTATTTATATAATTTTTTTTACCTCTAATACACCACTATATCCAACTGCCTTGAGCATCCGGTGTGTGAGGTCTGAAAACACGCTCTGATGCCGGAAGTGATGTCTCGCGTGTATACTTCAATGAGTGCGAGAGATCACTTCCGTTGTCAGAGCGCGTTCACACCAGATAATCAAGGCAGTTGGACATAGTGGTGTATTAGAAACAAAGTTTTTTTTAGGTGTTAAATAATGTTGCAAATACCAGTAAATTGACTAGCGCAAACATAAATAAATTGTGTTGCATAAACTTTGCGTCTAAAAGGGAAACTCCTACAAATGCATATGCAATAAAGTCAGCTGCAAAGCAACTAAGCCCGCACCTTTTCAGTGCTAATTTTGCATTGCGTGTCTTTAGCAAATCCCAACAGTAGTTTTATAACGCCAAAAGGGGGTTTGTGCTGGCGCAAGCTGTTGCCTGTCTGGCCCTTCGACTTTTGCACAGAATCAGTCATATGTATGGCACAAGAATGGGTCCCATGAAACACAAATCATGATAAAATAGCTTAAAGGCTTGTGGAGGCACGCTAAAATTGCAAGTTTGCTTTAACAATGCATTTTTATCTCAAGTTTGCTTTTGTTAACACTATCGGTTATGTTTAAGGGAAGGGTTTCGTGTAGGAGATTTGTTAATGTGACAGAGAATTAAGAGCCGCTCTCCAGTCATTTCATTTCCCGAACTGCAGCAAAACTTCCAATAACCAACATATTAGGTAAGCAGTCATGTAATAAGCAGGATAATGTACAGCCCTCTTTTTCTTTTATATGAATAGTTTGGTCCAAAATTAAAATGTGCACATTCATGAGAAAAGTTTTTTTTTTTTTTTTTTTTTTTAACCAGTTCTTAGAAGCAGTCTGAATGATTCACTGTAATTACACGAACAAAAATGGCCAGGATATTCTTCAGAAATCCACATTAAGTATTTCATGAAAGAAATAAGAACACATTTTGTAAAATGCTTAAGTTAATTATTTCTTTAAAGAGCTCAGCTCATAGAGAGCAACAAAGGGTGAACACAGCCAAACAAAAGTGCACTGTTTCAGCAGACTCCTTTTGTTCATGGAGGGTCACGCATGGAAATAACAGGGCTGTACTTCTCCGAATGAAAAACATAGCACGCAGATTTACAGCTTACTCTGCCTCACCTATCAAGGTCCTGCTTTGCCTCATCAATCAAAGTAGCTATCCATTGGCATTGGGAGTTATTATATTGCATTCGTTTCACTCTCCTTGCCTCATCTAGGAGAAGGTACATGGCTTGTTGAAGTTGAAGTCTTACCATTAAATGTCCCACACCTCAGAACTGCCCTGACCCTTATCCAGAACCATTCTGTTCAGCATTGACTTCACAATTACTTTATAAGTCTGAGAAACTTACGACAATCCACATTTGATAATGAAACTATCTTGTTTTACAAGAAAACCACCTTGAATTAAATTAGCAAATTATTAACAATAACAATAAGTCTACAGTATAAGATAAGGATTTATTTCGAGGTTACTTCTGTAAGTCTTGTATAAGAGACTCTGCTAACACTTTAGTATAGGGAACATGTATTCACTATTAACTACGACTTTTCCCTCAATAAACTCATAATTTACTGCTTATTATTAGTTAGTAAGTTAGTTGTGAAGTTTAGGTATTGGGTATGGTTAAGAATGTAGAATATGGTCATACAGAATAAGGCATTATTATGTGCTTAATAATTACTAATAAACAGCCAATATTCTAGTAATATGCATGCTAATAAGCAGCTAGTTAAAAAGCTAAAAAGCCATTTTTTCTTTGTTATTGCACACAAATATGATCACCAAACCAATTAACAGGCACTTAATAGTTCAAAACATCAGCCAGACAATGGACTGACTTTAACAACTTGAAAACCAATATAAAAGCATGTGATATCAAGATTACTTAAGCAGCTGTTTAAGTGTTTTTTATTTCATGTTATAAAAGAGAGATGAGACAGGCAACACGGGTATTGAAGAAACAGCATAAATTAGTGTCTCTATAAAGTCTGTGGTGTTTTAGGTTAGGGTTTGGCTGGATCTTCAGCAACATTCTTGCAAATTGATCATTTTTCTCTAACATTAAGGGGTAGTTAAAGGTTATAGTTAGAATTATGTATACTGCCATTCAAAAGTTTGGAGCTAGCTATCTTGTAGACTGTATGAAAACATCTTTTATTTAAATATCTTACTCAGGACAGTACTAAATAAAAAAATAACATGCATTTTGTATGATCTCTCTTATTTTGTTAAAATTATTCACATTTTCACAGATTCTGCAAGTGGTTCCCATACTTTGCATGCAACTGTACACTTAGGTACTAATACGCACTCTTGGGTACAAAGGTGTACCACTCCAGTGACAGCTTTTGTACCTTTTTTTTTTTTTTAGTTTAAAAGGTCCATCCTGTTACACTTTGCACTGTAAAAATGTTATGTAACAGGGTGGACAAATTTCCTATTTGGTTAGGATTATTAGATTATACTAATCTTTTCCCCCAATCCTATTTCCCCCATCAACTAAAACTAATACAGTACTTGTCCAGCTTGGGTTATGACACTCATTGGTAACACTTTATTTTAGGGTCTTTTAACTAGTTACTTATTAGCATGCATATTACTAGAATATTGGCTGTTTATTAGTACTTATTAAGTACATAGTCGTAGTTAATAGTGAGTATGTGTTCCCTATACTAAAGTGTTACCCACTCATCCCCTATATAGGTTCGGAATACCTCACTGAAGTAGATAATATATATATATATATATATATATATATATATATATAGTCTTGAGCTAGAGCTCTGGAATTAAGGCTAGCTTAAGGTTAGTGTATTAGCTCAGTTTAAGCACCTTAAGGGCAAACTCTAGCAAAAAGTAGGACGGCTAAACGTGATACAGAGAAGAGTGTCGCATAGACTGGGCTCTTATCCCAGGTGTCAAATATAGAGACATCACTGCACAAAACAATGTTGAAATGTGTATCTCCGAAACTGTCAGCAGGCACATGACACCACAGCGTGTTTGACACGATTTGCAGTCCTAGTTTCTCCTGAAGGACAAATGCTTCATTGGCAGAGGAAACTTTTTGACATTTCCCTCAGGTACACAGATATACACATCAGCATTTTCAACTGCTATTTTAAGCCCTATTGAATACATGTACAGGAGATTTGTCTCATAAAAAGAGCTGTATGTGCAAAGGTCCTACAGATTGTATATTTTCATGAGGCACCTTGGGTAAAACATCTTGGTGCTGACAGAAAATGATTATCCAAAAATTTGAACAAAAGAATACTATTAATTGGCACACAATGCTGATTCTTCAATAGAACTGAGAAGTAACTAAACATAGTGATACTAATAACTACACTTAACTAAATATTCATTAGTTTGAAAATAGTTTATGTTCCATCGGAAAGTCAGATTCATTCTAATAAATCAGTTCATCCTAAACGCCCCTTACTTTTATAGTACTGTAAAGTCTGATTAATTTTAGTGAACATCCTAAACAGTTCTCTCTCTATTATGTAATGTTGGAGTCCCTGTGTGGCATTTTAGATATTCTTGTTTTTTAAGCAAATAAATTAAGCTGTATTCTAGCTTTTTATTTGTATTTAATTTTTAAATGTTTCTGTTCACGTTTGATACTGTCATCCTGATTGTGACTGGTTGAGTTTATTTATATTTTGAGCCAGAAACCTGAATCTGATTAAAATTAAAATTTAAAATTTAAAAAATAAATAAAAATTGTTTGTAGCCTACTGTGTAGCTAACTACTATTTTTAAAAGAGCTGATTGACTGTACTTAAAGTAAATTATCACAAGCAGCAGGTTCACCAACACTGATCTTGTGTTAATTAATGTTACAATTAATGTTGTGTTAAATCAGAAATCATACAATTATATTACATTTTCTTATTTATA
This sequence comes from Elopichthys bambusa, assembly GCA_037101425.1. Taxonomy (NCBI): domain Eukaryota; kingdom Metazoa; phylum Chordata; class Actinopteri; order Cypriniformes; family Xenocyprididae; genus Elopichthys; species Elopichthys bambusa. Next base: position 6,654,015 of record CM074434.1, read on the forward strand.
TCACTGACCGACTCCTGCAATTATCAATCATTTATTGCATTTTATAGCAGGACTAGAAAAAAAACATACATGCTGTAAAAAAGCAAACTCAGCTTTTTTTTCCATGTAGTGGGAAATATAAGATATATCATGTTATAGCTTTTTACTTTCCCCACATTGCTTGCTGTTTAACAATGAATTATTCTCTGCCTGTTAGTGATCTATGAAGTCTTGCAACGCTATTAATATAACATTGAAATAGATATTAAAAAGCAAAAGATATTATTCTCTAATGATTTATCACACCCGCATTGCTTGTAAACTGTAAGCCGTGTTCAGCATCTGATTTACCTGATTTGAATATTCAGGCAAATCCAAAATAGCTTGGTTTAATTTCTTATCAATTAGCTAACTTTATAAGAGTCCTGGAAAAATTTTATTAATTTAATTTTTAGTCTTAGAGAATTATTGGGTCAGAAATTTTCTCAGTAATGGTCTGTTTTTCAATATTAAGCTAAACTTTTTTCAACAATAAGACAAATTACGCCGTCAGCAGAATAATGCCCACCTATGTCCACCTGCTCATGTCAAAGTTGAAATTAATTCGATATGAAAATAAAAGAGCTAGTGAGCACTCAGCTCGATTAAATTAAAACTGCACCTCCATGTCTGTGACCTTCATGAGACCTGCAGTGTTTACTGATCATTTGATTAAAAAATATTGATTTCTCGATTTTATTCGATTCAAACCGATATCGATTCTTAAGTCCCAAGAATCGACCTTTTAAGGCAGGCGTACAGATAATAGTACAACTTACTGAAATCCGTATCATGTTTCAGGTAATCACTCAATCAGTGTTTCAACCGTGGAAAGACGTCAGTAAAGCATCTTGTAAACAATGTGTCACGTTATGTCACATTAACCTCAGAAAAGCCATTCAGTGGCCATAAATTCTATAGTATAATTACTCTAGAGAGGAGCATTTTGCTAAATATATGCACCATATTACATATCGTTCATAAATTAATCAAGTTTTTTATGACAGCAACCATTTAAATGTTCATATTTCAAAAAAATTATGTAATTATAAAGTTAGTATTATAACTGTATTATTAAAAAAAAAAAACTTTAAGTATTTATAGGCCCATACTAATCAGTTATTTTTAACATTAAATATTATAGTAATGTACTACCAACTGACTCCCTGTATAGTTTACAGCATTAGTTGAGAAAACATTAGTTTTTTTTCCTTGAGAAAAGTTGCCATGTACTGTACCTGATATACATCCAAATGAATCAGTATCGAATCTAATCTAAATGAATCAGAATCAAATCGCAAGCTTGTGAATCAAAATTTGTCAATACCCTACTAATGATATGAAAGTCAACCTTTAATAAAAAATAGCCAAACAACTGATATAATGAATAAAAGATACAGAAAAATCTTGTTTTTTATCTGTATTATTGTAGTTATTAATTCAAAGCAATGCTATGATTTCAAAACAAAGACATTTATATTGGAATGATATAATAACCATGGTTTGGCATGTCATATTTATAGTAAAAAGATTATATGCAAATGTAACGCCACGCCCTGAATACTGACTGAGATCTGCTCCCTTCTACCTTGACTTACTGTTTGGTGACTATCTAGCTAGAGAAGCTGCATCCATACTTCGCAAAGTATTGCCAGTTACACTGTCTTACTGAGCGTTTTCCTTGTTTTCTTGTTTGCTGACCATGTGTATGATTCTGCCTGTTTATCTTTGATTGTCTGGATTATCCCTTTCTGATTTGGCTGCCTGATTGGACTGATATCTGTGTTTGGACCTATTGCCTGCCTGCCACTCCTTGCCTGCTTTTGGATTCTCCCTTGTGTATGTTCACGGATTGGACCGATATACTGGTATTGACCCATTACCTGTCTACGATATTTGTGTTTTTGTTGCTGCTCAATAAACCCTCTGCAAATGGATTCTACTTCGGACTCTGCGTTCTCTTTACAGAATACTTTGCCTAACATGAATCCAGCAGAGGTAGACAACCTGCAAGCAGCATTTGCTTACCAGACCGAAGCCATAAAGGGCTTTCAAGAGCAGCTCGCAACTCCAATCAGTCAATGAACATCTGACTCACTACATCCGCTCACTTCCTCCACCCCCGCTGAACACGGTAAGCCTTGCTCTCCCTGACAAATTTGATGGTTCTGCTGAACGTTGCAACTAAACTTCTCAAAACTTTCTGAGGAAAAGAGAGCGAGACGTCAACAGTTCCGCTTGTGCTTTTACTGTGGCGAGGCAGGACACAGCAGCTCAAGATGTCCTCACAAGAGCCAAACCGCCTCTAGGGTAAATATCAAACACTTTGCGTTACTTAGCAATAAGTCCTTCACACTTCCTGTTACCCTAAGAACTGAGAATCTTTCTGTTAATTTGACAGCGATGATCGATTCTGAAGCTGCCTTGAACCTGATCAACAAGAACCTCACACAAAATATAACATCCCTGTCCAACCATGCAGTCCACCAGTCAGGATCAAGGTGATTGACGATACACCCATCGGAAAAGGAATAATTCATCAAACTAAAACTCTAACTCTTACCGTGGGACTATTTAATCAAGAATCCATTTCTCTGTACCTCATGGACTCCCCCCCGCATTACCTCATCCTTGGATTTCCATGGCTGAGTGCTCACGACCCAAGCATCTCCTGGCAGCACGGTGAGCTCATTCATTGGTCCGATTTCTGCATGAATCATTGTTTTGCCGCAAGCCCCCTTCCATGTTTCACAACCAGTGTGGAAAGCCTGAATGTTGAAATCCCAACATGCTACCATGACTTAATGGAGGTCTTCAGTAAAGTCAACGCTACCCAATTACCTCATCATCCTTGGGATTGTGCTATCGACCTCTTCCCTAACGCCTTGCCTTTCAAGAGTAAGATCTACCCTCTGTCCCGAAATGAAAGTCAAGCCATGGAGGAATACATCACAGAGGCCCTGAATTCTGGCTTCATCCAAACTTCAACTTCACCGGCAGCTGCAGGCTTTTTCTTCGTCGAGAAAAAAGATGGAGGTTTGAGACTTTGTATCTATTACAGAGAATTAAATGATGTAACTGTGAAATTCTGCTATCCCCTTCCACTAGTACCCTCAGCTTTAGAACACCAAGCTTGATCTGCGAAGTGCCTACAATCTGATCAGGATCAAAGTGGGTGATGAGTGGAAGACTGCCTTTATCACCACCAGGGGGCACTATGAATATCAGGTAATGCCGTATGGCCTGGCTAACTCACTTGCTGTTTTTCAATCTTTCACCAATGAAATCTTTCGAGACCTGTTGAACCAATATGTTGTTGCATACATCGACGACATTCTGATATATTCCAAATCAGAGGCAGAACACACTCACATCAGAACAGTCCTTTCTCAGTTACTGGAGAATCAACTCTACGTCAAGGCAGAGAAATGCGAATTCCATGTCAAACAAACCTCATTTCTAGGCTACCAAATAAGTCATCAAGGGGTAAAAATGGATACAACCAAAGTGAAAGCAGTCACTGAATGGCCTCAGCCCTCAACAGTGAAAGAACTTCAACGGTTTCTGGGATTTTCAAATTTCTATAGATGTTTCAATCGTAACTATAGCATGATAGCATCACCTCAGCAAAACATTTAATGTCAACTTAGGTAATATTGCTATTTTATGCAAATGTGACCGACACAAAATGACATACTGTCCCATGTTCAATACATTATTTTAAAAGAAAGACTGATCCAGGAGTTACTGATACTGCTTTTCAGCCATACATTCACAATACAAGTCTGTTTCAACATGGGCACAATTTAAATAAAATGTTTGTTTGTTTGTTTTTACCATCATTCCAGCATGTCTAGTTCTCATTACTGTCAGCACATAGACAAGTGACTCTGAGGTAAGTGGTACAAATAACAGCAGGTTTATTCAACAGTAATGGAGACAACACAGGCGAGAGGACAATCCAGGTAAGCGGGCGGGGAATGGGAAAGTCTTGTGTGGCTTATCTGAGTCTGAGGGTGTATTTGTGTGTCCCAGGGCATCCAGAGGGAGCTGAGGAGCATGGATACGGTGGAAAACAACAGCGAGGGAGAACTGGAACGTAGCACAGGAACAACAGTAAGTAATTAACAGGTAAGTGGGTCAAGTGAACAACATGGTAAGGTTGACGTTGATGAGACCAGACAAGGGAGTGCTGGAGAAATGAGTATTTATAGAAAGTGCTAACAATGATGTGCAGGTGCAGGAAATCCATGTAACGAGGAGATGATGAGCTGACTGGGTGCAGGTGTGGATCAGGAGGGATGCTGGGAAATGGAGTTCAGGGATGGTGAGACAGATAATGACCGTGACAATTATAGCCTATGGTTACACTTTAGTTTAGGGTCCAGTTCGCACTATTAACTGGCTGCTTATTAGCATGCATATTACTAGGATATTGACTGTTTTATTAGTTCTTATAAAGCACATAATAATGCCTTATTCTGCATGACCATATCCTATATCCCTTAATCCTACCCAATACCTAATCTTAACAATTACCTTGCTGACTATTAATAAGCATTAATTAGGAGTTTATTGCAGCAAAAGTTGTAGTTAATAGTGAGAAATGGACCCTAATCTAAAGTGTGACTCTTTTTTATTCTAATAACAGACTTTTTTTATTTGAGCTGGCTTATTTGTAGACCAAAGAGCTAAAAATGTATAAATAGAAAAAACAGTCAACTTTGAACACTCCCAGCCAGAAGCAGAAGAAGAAGAAAAGTACCAGACACAATAGGTTCCTTCACAAGTTCATTGCTTGGTCCCTAATTAATGACCATGTACGTTGTCAATCAATCCTAAGTCACACTAATTCCTAAAGACATTCAGCCCGCTTCAAAAGGGCTAACACTCCATAAGGAGAGCTGACAAGTTTCCTTTATCAAAGCTGCAATTAACTTATTTACTGGCAGGTCATTACTTAGAAGTTCATTAGCACAAGAGATAAAAACTCATCCTTTGGTGCTAACACCACCATTGTCTGTTAACAGGCATTTGTCAAGTGGCTTGGCAGCTCCATACCATCATGACACAACATTAAACCCATTACTCGTAACAGAGGCATCTGCTAGTCTGCATATTAATAACAGCTAATTATTTAGACCTGCCGCCATATTTCCTGTCTTTTCCAATTCTTTCACTCGTTTCCTAGCACTAATTAAAGTGATTCAAAAGCACTTCTGGGGTGTAAACAAATCATTCAAACAATCCAATCAACATTTCTTGTTACAACTGCCACAACAAAATTTTGTTTCACATCAGCACAAAGAGCATTCATGTGATCAGAGATGGCCAACTCAATATTTATCAGTATTAAAAATGGACAAACAATATGAAACCTTAACATAAATGTAATTCCTCAAAATCTACTATCTTACTAGAAAAAACACTATGCACATGCTTGAGCCTTGACAATGAAGAGGTATAAAGAGACATAACTTCACTTTGAGAACTGCATCATGGGTAATTAGCAGGCAAATGTGAATACACTGTCAGGAGAACTGGTCTTAATTATTCTAAACAACTGCAGTGTATTCACGTGTGTCACCATGTTTGTTTCTGAAGTGGATGATAAAACTTTCTTTTGTTTGTCATTTTATCCACAAAGATTATAATACAGAGTTTAATAAAAAATAATTTAACAACAAAAACAGAACATTTCTAAAGTATGGAAGCTTGTTTCCGCAACTGAATAAAAAGATAAAAAAGGTAACTGCGACTTTAAATCTAAAAAATTTTGACTTTTTTCTTACAATTGCAAGTTTATATCTCGCATATAAATAGTGATATAAACTCGCAATTTCCAGTTATAAAGTCAGAATTGCGAGACAAACTTGCAATTGCAAGAAAAAAAGTTATAATTGTGAGATAAAAAGTTGCAATTACCTTCATTTACCAATTCAGTGGCGGAAACAAGTTTCTATAAAAAAAACTGCTTACCGACCCCTGTCTCTTTTTTCTGTTTACAAGATTTAGAGGTGTGGGATTTGAGTTAGATCTGACACACTTGACCTTCTAAACTCTTTCTTTTTCTTCTAAAAATGTGGCTATTATTTTTTAACATAAGAGTGGCCAATTATAACATAAATGTCCGGTGTCATCCGCTTTCTTTTTCTTTCTTTTTCTTTTTTTTTTTTGCATTATGCTGCATGAAATTGCAAACTGGTGTTTGTTATCATATTGTTTTATTTTAATATCGTAATCACAAACACATTGGTTTGCAGCACAAATAGTTTTCAGTTTAATGCACTTTGTTATTCTTATAGTTATTTATCTATTGTGGCTAATATATCAGAAGTCTCACAAATTCACGGAAAATAGCTTACTTCCGCTTTGCAAAATAAAGTGGATTGCTTGCCTCACAAACTAAAAAGCATTCAATTTGGATTTGTAGCTGGATAGGCAGTCTATTATTTTTCTACACAGATGAAATAGGTGCCTTAAAAATATGGAAATTGTAAAAAATGTGGACGTTGCCAAAATATGGAACCTGCAGCCGCACAACAGTGCATCTATATAACCTCCTCCTGTCCATGGAGATTGCTCTGAGAATTTTGCCAAGTGAACACATCATATATACAGTGGTGATTTATGGGAATCACTAATGTCAACTTTAGGACACATGGCTGTTCCTCTCAAACAACCGAACTGCATCATAGCGGCAAACTTGTTCACTTTCAGTACTATTTGTTTCTCTTCAGAGCCTGCACATTGACACAAGCTCTATCAAATGCACACATCTGTGGGATTGCCTCTATCATTCAACCCTGTCTTGGCCAGATCTCAGCCTCTTATCTCTGGAAGATGTATGGTGTTATTCCCAAGAAGGGAAACGAAGCTCCCAAAACTCACTGTGCTCCCATGAGTAATTTTCAAGCCAGCAAAGTCCATGCTTAAAATTCAGTGGAGAAGAAGGCCTTTATTGTTGGCTACTGGTGTTTTCTTCAAAGCCCAAAGTACAGTCCCATCTTATTTTCTTTCTAGTAGGTAACATCTACTGCATAGGGTTTCTCTTAAAAAGCATATACAGTGATCATTTTCTGTTTTGCTTCTTATAATAAAAGTCAGTGGGGTCCAATGTTATTTTAACTTCAGTGACTTTCACTGTCAACATTAATAAATTATGACAGAATTAGCATTTTTGGGTGAACTCCCTTAAAAGAGCTTCCCATGTTTACTAGTGTTTATATGCACACATACAGGTGCTGGTCATATAATTAGAATATCATCAAAAAGTTGATTTATTTCACTAATTCCATTCAAAAAGTGAAACTTGTAAATTATATTCATTCATTACACACAGACTGATATATTTCAAATGTTTATTTATTTTAATTTTGATGATTATAACTGACAACTAAGGAAAATCCCAAATTCAGTATCTCAGAAAATTAGAATATTACTTAAGACCAATACAAAGAAAGGATTTTTAGAAATCTTGGCCAACTGAAAAGTATGAACATGAAAAGTATGAGCATGTACAGCACTCAATACTTAGTTGGGGCTCCTTTTGCCTGAATTACTGCAGCAATGCGGCGTGGCATGGAGTCGATCAGTCTGTGGCACTGCTCAGGGGTTATAAGAGCCCAGGTTGCTCTGATAGTGGCCTTCAGCTCTTCTGCATTGTTAGGTCTGGCATATCACATCTTCCTCTTCACAATACCCCATAGATTTTCTATGGGGTTAAGGTCAGGCGAGTTTGCTGGCCAATTAAGAACAGGGATACCATGGTCCTTAAACCAGGTACTGGTAGCTTTGGCACTGTGTGCAGGTGCCAAGTCCTGTTGGAAAATGAAATCTGCATCTCCATAAAGTTGGTCAGCAGCAGGAAGCATGAAGTGCTCTAAAACTTCCTGGTATACGGCTGCGTTGACCTTGGACCTCAGAAAACACAGTGGACCAACACCAGCAGATGACATGGCACCCCAAACCATTACTGACTGTGGAAACTTTACACTGGACCTCAAGCAACATGGATTGTGTGCCTCTCCTCTCTTCCTCCAGACTCTGGGACCCTGATTTCCAAAGTTTACTTTCATCAGAGAACATAACTTTGGACCACTCAGCAGCAGTCCAGTCCTTTTTGTCTTTAGCCCAGGCGAGACGCTTCTGACGCTGAGAGAGTGGCTTGACACAAGGAATGCGACAGCTGAAATCCATGTCTTGCACACGTCTGTGCGTAGTGGTTCTTGAAGCACTGACTTCAGCTGCAGTCCACTCTTTGTAAATCTCCCCCACATTTTTGAATGGGTTTTGTTTCACAATCCTCTCCAGGGTGCGCTTATCCCTATTGCTTATACACTTTTTTTTTACCACATCTTTTCCTTCCCTTCGCCTCTCTATTAATGTGCTTGGACACAAAGCTCTGTGAACAGCCAGCCTGCAATGACCTTTTGTGTCTTGCCCTCTTTGTGTCAATGGTCGTCTTTTGGACAACTGTCAAGTCGGCAGTCTTCCCCATGATTGTGTAGCCTACAGAACTAGACTGAGAGACCATTTAAAGGCCTTTGCAGGTGTTTTGAGTTAATTAGCTGATTAGACTGTGGCACCAGGTGTCTTCAATATTGAACTTTTTCACAATATTCTAATTTTCTGAGATACTGAATTTGGGATTTTCCTTAGTTGTCAGTTATAATCATCAAAATTAAAAGAAATAAACATTTGAAATATATCAGTCTGTGTGTAATGAATGAATATATTTTACAAGTTTCACTTTTTGAATGGAATTAGTGAAATAAATCAATTTTTTGATGATATTCTAATAATATGACCAGCACCTGTATATGGCAGATCTAGAGAGGAAAAATAAATAAATAAACACCTTTTAAAGCATTTGAACATATGGCTGCAACATAAAATGTGGGGGGAAAAAAGAAAGGGTCTGAATACAGTCTGAATCAACTGTAAGTCACTATTACAACAATCTAATTTTAATATTATAATTTGCAATCCTTTTTATGTTCCTCACATAAAGCTATCATATGACCTCAGAACACTTGGAATATAGAAGGAGTCTTATGCAACTTCAATGGTGCTTTTCCCTTGAGAAAAAAGAAGTGTGCTTAATCGTATTGAATGTGCACTTGTAGTGTACTTGAAATCTTAAAAGTATATTTTTTGGAACTGAAACTGTACTTTGTAGATAATATAATGATACAATGAAATAAAAGGCCACTCAAATGTACTTATTGAGAGTACACATTTTTATTTGATTTGTTAATACAATTAAATACACTTTTAAAAAGTTCATTTTGTAATACAAATTTGTTATACTTTGTTCTCAAATTGTTAATGTTAACAACATCAGCATTGTGTGACTATGTGTATTTATTGTGTATTAGCGTTACTTTTGACTAAAGGTGAATCTCCAGTTGTCACTGATGATTGTCATTTGGACCTTTCTGGATTACAATCCGCCATTTATATATATAATAATTTGATGAGATCAGAGCTAAGCAATCGTTACATTTAATCACCATTGGCAGCGCGATTTATTGTATTGCTTTTTTTTCTCAGTTGGTCAGAACAAAATGGCAGACATGTTACTTACTTGTTCAGATGACATTTTCCGGTGAAAATTCTTATTTTGGTCATACTTCCAAGACGTAGAATCTGTGATTCCGAAGTACAGTATCCACACCGACGTGGTGACTGATAGCAAACATTAGATTAATCCACGCTGAGGAACCGTGCAAATACACAACCCACGTAAAGGTGATAATTCCGCAAATAACTGCAATTGCAGGTTTCAAACAGAGATGGCGACAAAGAGGCAAAACTTATGGACTGCAGCTTTAAAATTAATATATTTTAAAAGTTCTAAATTGCAACTTTCATCATTACAAATGTATTATTACAAATTAAGTACTCTTTTTAAAAGTATGCTAAAGTGTTTTTCTTTTTATGAGGGGTGTGCACTTTGTGACTATTGATATCTATTTATTATAATTTATTGTATTTGCATTGGAAATAGTGACAAACACTGGCTTCATAGTTTTCTCCTTTTGTATTCCACAAAATAAAGTAAGTCAGCAGGTTTGGTGCTTTAATACTGACAGGGTAAATGATGTCAGAATTTTTATTTTAGGTGAACTACTCCTTTAAACATGCTTGCATTCACCCAAAGCAAAAAGGTAAAGGCAGATAATATATAGAGCTCTTTTCACTGGAACTCCAACTAACTCTCAGCTGCTCTGAATTAATTCATCATGCAGCAGCTCCTGATATAAATGCAATTTGTTTTGCAGGGGTAATGTTCCTTACTGCAAATTTATCATGCCAGACTCCAGGACAGTTTGTTCAGCTCTTCCAAGAACTCCATATTTCATCTGTGAGCCCGTTTTAGATGCCAGGATCATCGTTAAGAGAAATATTTTTTAATATGTTATCATTGATTTGGTTAATATAAATCCCTTCATCACTGACTGATAGGAAAATTCAGATATTAATTGACCTATAAAGATCTTTTCTCAAAACATGACATGGCCTCATCCTTTGAATTAAATTACACATAAGTATAAGCATGTGTAATGAGTACATTTTGATTATCATGCATCACACATCACTAGCGTCTGTGCGTGTTGAACTAATTTTTGCCCATTAGCACCTGAACTTTTGTGAGAATTCAATTCATGCCTCAGCTCTGATGATTGCTGTTGATACTGTCAGTCTATTTAAAGGTTCAGTAAGTAATTTTCCCTCATTAAAAAGTTTTACATCTGAAGAATATGTTTAAAATTATGTACACTCACAAGAAATGGAAACTCCAGTCATATCAGTAGATTAATAAAATCTTTTTTATTGTAGATGGAGCATTATACTACTACTTTATTTATTATTTTAATAACATCCATGTTATCAGACTATTTCCTTGAGGAATAAATGAATCATGTGTGACTACGAATAGTACATTTTTTGCATTAGCATCAGTTAATGAATTTTGCATGATAGTGCTTCCACACCACTGTAGGTATACAAGATATACTACAAATACAAGACCACTGCCATATCAGCCAGCAGAACAAACAAAAACTAATGGGTGCATCTTAAAACATTAACTTAGTCAGTTAGAGGAGTAGGTAACACTTTAGTATAGGGAACACATATAAACTATTAACTATTACTTTTCCCTCAATAAACTCCTAATTTACTGCTTATTAATAGTTAGTAAGGTAGTTGTTAAGTTTTGGTATTGGATAGGACTAACAATATAGAATAAGGTCATGCAGAATAAGGCATTAATATGTGCTTAATAAGTACTAATAAATAGCCAATATTCTAGTAATATGCATGCTAATAAGCAACTAGTTAAAAGACCCTAAAATAAAGTGTTACCGAGGAGTATGTACAGGGTTTTTCCTGCATTTGGAGGCCGCCAAAATTAATCTTTATCCCGCTAAAGATTAATTTGTTCATTTAATGTGAGTGTTTGTGTAAGCGCTCTGTGAAGAGTGTCAAATGTTTCTTTTTACAATGTGTTTTTGCAGCGTTGAGCTTTGTAGCCAATCACAGACATATCTGTTGAGCACATGAACACAATAGCCAACCAGATTTAAGTTAGTCAGAATCTGCTTAAAAGGGCTGAGTTTTTTGCACACTCGCAAATCCTGTCATTATAACCAACAAAGTATAAACACGATGTCAATAAGAGATTCACTGCACAGTGTAGACAGCTTCATTGATTATAATGGGAATTTTGTACCTTGCATTGAATGACAGCTTCAGTGATTATAGAGACAGTGATCTTTGCTTGCTTTCTGTATAATATATATTTTTACATGCTGCTAACTACACATAGCAAAGTTTATGGATTGACAGCCTATTCAAATGCACCATTGAATCCAATTAACAGCGACGAACATAGCAATGGATGAAACAAAACAATCTTATACTGTATGTCAAACGATCTGTGCATGTAAATGCATATCAGATATCTGGGCATCTGCCCTACAGTTTCGTCTAAACATGTATATCCAATTCCCCTTGGAATTTCAAGCCACCACCAAAGCGAGGGCAACACGTTTGCCCACAAAGATAGCTTTTTAATGTCATATTATGAAGCAGAGGGGCCTGTATGTGGACTGTGGAAACGTTATATATTGGTAAGAATTTGCGCATGCACAGAAACATTCAAGAGCATAGAAACTTGGGTAACACTTTATTTTAGGGTCTTTTAACTAGTTGCTTATTAGCATGCATATTATTGGCTGTTTATAAGTAATTATTAAGCCCATATTAATGCCTTATTCTACATGACCATATTCTACATTCTTAATCCTACCCAATACCTAAACTTAACAACTACCTTACTAACTATTAATAAGCAGTAAATGATGACTTTATTGAGGGAAAAGTCGCAGTTAATAGTGAATACGTTCCCTATACTAAAGTGTTGCCGAAACTTGTTTTTAACCTCTGCCCCGTGCATTGTGTAAATAAAACAGCTTCGCTACTGAAAGCTACATTATATTGCAACAAGGTGATAACTTCCCTGTTTCTGTAATTAAAGTCACAGCCCCACTATTACATAGAGACAGGTAATTCACACTCACAATCTTTCTCTCTCTCTTGTTAATTCATTCAAATTCATTCAAACAAATGTAATCTTACAGCACTACTTTATTTCACTTGAATTCAATCTAAATGAACTGTAGATAATATAACAAACAAAAATGACTGATATATTCCAGTATATATTTATTCAGTCAAAATTTTCCATAGACTTGCCACTATGTAATGTGTAACATTGCTGTTCATTTTATTATTACCTTTTCAAATCTGTCAGTGACTTTTTACAGATTTTTAAATATAAAATACTTCTAAGTTATAAAATAGTTCTACTTTTTTTTGATGATCTGTCCTGAGAGTGGTTATTTATTATTATTATTAAATAGGATTAATAATAATTAATATTACAAACTCTTTGCATTTATTTTGGATTTATTGTCAGTACTGGGCTCGCAGTTCATATGGGTACGGTACTTTATACTGGATGACCGTGTTCAACCATCACCACGAAGACCATTTGTGACCTAGGAACATTTTTTATATTTCAGGTTACAATGCTGATTCCACATTACAGGAAAGATTACAGACAGTTATTGTGATTATACTGATGGGAACCCTTAGCGTGGATGCTTTTTTCTTTTTTTTACTTAATTTCCTCACAATTCTTACTGTTAGCAAGGTCTGTTTTCCATTACCCTGACAGTTTGTTTGTTTTGTAGGAATGTCTGCACAAAGCTTTTACGTTGCCAATTAGTAACGTATTAAGAATAAAATAAGCTTTTAGAGTGTTTGTATTTTCTTGAATTGGTTTGTACTTCTGTTGTCATATAGGCCTTACAGCTGACTAGTGCTTTGGTCTGTAAAGTGCAACTACATAATTAAAGGGGTAGTTGATAATGATTTCACTTTTTTAACTTAAGTTAGTGTTTAATGTTGCTGTTAGAGCATAAACAACATCTGTAAAGTTACAACGCTCAAAGTTCAATGCAAAGGGAGATATTTTCTTTAAAGAATTCGCTTTTTAAGGACTACAACAAACGGCTGGTAGGGACTACAATGAGCTTCGTCCCGAGTTGTTGACATCACTAACCCTAGAATGTACATAAACCCTGCCCCCGAGAACACGCAAGGGGGTGAGGCCATGTTACTGCAATACAGTACGTAACACAAATACAATAGCATTCATAAAAGCAAAATGACAACATAAGTTATAACCGTAATTAAACTAAACTATACCTGTTCTGTCTTCATGCAGCATATATTTTTTGGCTCTGTAGGCATCTTACAAAAGTTTCCACACGAGCGATTTATAGATTATCATGGCAGAATATGCTAAACAATGACTTTAAGACAGTTACCTCCACATCAGCTACATAAATTCATCAACTAACCGTTCAGAAGCGTCCTGTTGCATTCTACATGTTGTCACTTCTTCTGGAGTCTCTCCATCATTGTCCGACTCTGGTTTGAACATAAAAGGCTGAATAGTTTCTGACATTTTCAGTGAGTCTGTGTAAGGTAATAGGAGCTGCTAACACAAGCTCTTGCCCTCTTCTTGGGAGCAGCAGCTCTTTTGCATTTAAAGGGACACACAAAAACGGAGCATTTTTGCTCACCCTCAAAAAGTGACAAATTTAACATGCTATAAAAATTATCTGTGGGGTATTTGAGCTAAAATTTCACATACACACTCTGGGGATATCAGAGACATATTCTACATCTTGTAAAAGTGGCATTATATGACCCCTTTAAATCAAGCACAAAGCTGTTTGATATAGATGATTATTTTGTTAGAGGATAGTCACCGATAGTTGCTTAGCTGGAGTGAAATTCTGATGACATGAGCTGAATGACACACCCCTATTTGAGGTTTTAAAGATCCAACATTTCATTTTGTCTTAATAAAGTAAAATACAAAAAGCCTAACTTTGTACTAGATGCACTTTTTAGAAACTGTCCCTGTTAACTTTACCTTTTATGTGTTTCCTAGTTAAAAATTGGACACAAATGCCCTCTCAAGTCGTATTTACCACTCTGAAAATTGGGGATCATTTTGATACCCAAGTTCCTGAGTTGTGCGTGCCATAAACGAGTGCTGCCGTGACTGGTATTCTTTATTAGTGCGTATTAACATATTTTTACATTTTTATAAAACTCAAAACACATACCAATACATACGAATCACTCCAGTTTCCAGCTGAAATGAACACTAGAGCCAGTAAAACAGCAACAACTTTTACTCCTTTTCTCACAAAATTATGATTACGATGCAGATTACTGATTATTAAAGACTTATTTTCACGCAGTTCCTTGCACAATACTATGACCTAAAAACACTCTTACCATAGTGCATTTGTAAACAAATACATTTTGACATTTGCATCATAGAACCAGCTCTATATGTGTGGCTTTTCTTGCTTAGCAGCCTTGCTCAGTAGCTCACCTGGTACAGCATTGCACTTGCGATGTGGAGCACTATGAGTCCCGTGAAACACAAATCAAAATAAAAGAGCTCAAAGACTTGCAGAAGCAAGATAAGATGGCATGGTTGCTTCAGCAAATGCGTTATCTCACGTTTGCTTTTGTTAACACTATCGGGTATGTTTTGAATGCGATACAGCATTAACCTTTTAGCACCACTCACCAAACATTTCATTTCCGAAATTTAATTTCGGTCGTGATACGTACATCAAACAACATAATAAAACATTGCCAGATTCATGCTCACCTGTTTTGGATAAAACATGCTTTTAGCACCACTCACTGGACATCACTGTGTCACACATAAAATACATATGCACTCAATTGAGGCGGATACATTTTTTATCTGATAAGATGATATGCACATAAACTACGATGGAAACACATTTACCAAATAAATCTCTTGACGCACAAACAAAAAAAAAAATAAATGCATGAACGTGTTTTTCTGTCAGAACTGGGGCGTGGTGGGACTGCATAACTGGACTAACTAGTGGATCAATTTAACTACACACTGCACAGCATCTAAAATGTTGGTTTGGTCATTCTTAAATGCCTGAGTCAAAGTCTGTCATCAAAACATTGGGTTTTGCAACATAATTACCACCCAGAAGTGTCTCACATGATTGCGTTCCCAAACACCAGGCATCCGCCTCCAATCGCAAGATCACATGACATTGTTTATTGCTTTTCTTCTGTGGGCTCTGAGGCACAAGTAATTAACGATGTACGAAAAAGAGCAAGAGTAGCTTTCCCAGTTCCAGCAACTATCATTTTTATTGCAATTATTTTGCACCAATTTCCAAGGAAGTGACAATTCAACACATGGGATGAAAACCGTGCTTTATTCGCAAAAGTTTTATGCGGTATTCTAATTTTGCGCACATTAAATTCGCAACTTTGTATGCAAACATAGCTTGTGTAAGACCAAACATGAAAGTGTGGCACCCATATAGTAATCTTTTACACCATTTATGTGACTGTTGTTTATCAGCATTCCACTTTATATTATCGTTGGAGAAAGAGACATGAATTACCCAGTATGCCCGAAGACACAGACATAATATAATGCCCAGCTTGATCCCAATGTTATGGAAGTGACATGAGCAGATAACGAAAGATCTGACAGCTTTAATTTAAAAAGACCTTAAGTTTAACAGCTCAACAGGTGGGATATGGCATGTTTTTCAGCTAATCTGTATCACAGGAGCATGGCCACGGGCAATACATTTCTCCAAATGAGGTTGTGACCTTTAGTTACAGTGAGAAGATAACACATTGATTGACTTGTTTAATGCTCTTAGCACAAGCTTAGAGCTCGGTCTGTGTGTTAGCAAAGAACAGAGGATATGTTTTCTCACAGATTGTGAGATTGTCTGCAATTCATCACTTTGTTTTTAGTCAGAACATAGGGATGTTAATGATTAATCGACGATCGATTAATTGTCGATAATACATTTAATCGATAAAACTTATCGATCGTCAATTAAGCAGGTTCATGCACGTGTGTGGTGCTCCAGAGTTATGTTTGGGACCATTTTACAGCTAGAGTTACACATTTCATCATGACTATAAGTTTGCGTGTGCATTCGCAGCCTTTTGTTTTATGCAAATGTAAGTTGTATATATATTGTGTTTATTTTGTGTAAGCCTATATCTATATTTGATTGATCTCATATAGGATGCATTTGGTTAAGAATTAACGCTGTAGTAAAGCGTGCCGGTGATCAGCTTCAGCGTTTGCAGCACAAACAGCAATACACAACTAACAATGACTATGATTGGGACTGTCATATTACATAACATTATAAAGAGAACAATATTGTAATAAAACATTGTGAATAATTTGGGTTTAGATGCGGTTTAGTTGTCTCATCGCATTGCTCCAGGAAGAGCACACAACATGACTCACATTCTGAATAGCACCTAACTTCAAGTTCACTTGTGCATTCGCATCATTTTGTGCAGATATAATTTGTAATATTATGTTTACTTTGTATATATCTGATTAATCTCATATAGGATGCATTTCTTTGAGTTAGATAACGTGCTAGCAAAGTGCTCCAGTTTACCGGTGGAGGCAGAGGACATTTTGAGAAAAGACTGATTTTTTTGCTCATTCTCAAGACTAAGAATGTAGTGTAAACAGAAAGTGATGAGAGTAAATTTTGATTTTACAGTGATTAAATCTGCATTCCAATGAAACTGCATTAATTCTAAATCTGCATTCAGTAATTAATTTACAACTGCCAACACCAAGGAACTGGAAAAATAACCATTTTTACTAAGCAGTTTTCCCAAACACTGCTTCATGTGATAAATTCACATCATTAGTTGAGCTAAAATCAACATAGGCTCACTGGAAAAAATGTGCTTCTCCAAAAATGTTCCGACTGTAGGCCTATAGATCGTACCAACGTAGATAGTATGGTAGATAGATAGTTAGTTTCAATTACAGGGGCAGATTACTGATTACAGGCATTACAGGCATGATTTAACACATTGCTAGCATATTTTAACACATTTCTAGCATGTTTTAACACATTGCTAACATAAATTAGCATGTTGCTACCATGTTTTTGCATGTTGTTAGTATGAATTGACATGTTGTTACCATGTTTTAGCACGTTGCTAACATGAATTAGCACATTTCTAGTATGTTTAACATGTTGCTAGCACATGTCGATAGCATGTTTTAACATGTTGCTAGCATTCTTAACACATTGCTAACATAATTAGCACATTGTTAGCATTAATTAACGTTGCGTTAAAACTCACCCCAGTAGTGGGTTGTAGCAAAGGAACTCTTTATGTTTGACATTAACTCACATAATCTGTGATTGTGTAGTACATGTCCAAGTAAGTAATATCTGTAGTAGACAAATGTGGCTACCATGTATCAAATTTTGAGAGATCTAGCACAAACATCCACTGAGTTACCGATGCTCAAACAAAAGGTGTTACTTTCATTTCCGACCTCCCCTATACAATAACCAACATAATGAAATGCTGGCAAATTCACGTTCATCTGTTTCCGATTAAACTGAATGCATTTTTGTACAGCTCACTGGACATTTCAATCAGTTCTCCTTGCGCCTGAATGGTCAAATGCACATATAGTTATCAAAATGTCCATCGTGTGAAGTATCTCACGTAAATACAGTAGGTTATGGCTTAAGTGGACGTAAACATTTAGGTGAAAACAGGATATGTGTCAATATCCATGGATTCGGTCTTAAAGGGACCTTTATTTTAGGGGCCTATATTTGTCATTAATGTTAATAAAACAACAAAATATGTTAAATAAATGTATACATGGTAAATAAACCTAGTGTATCTGAAAAACAAGTTTATTTAATTTGTATCTCTATAGTATTTGTTGTATTGTTTGTAATTTGTTTGTAAATTTCTTTTTTTATAACAACAATTATATATTGGTAATTATACCCTTTGAAGGTTATTGGACACTGTGAAATGTTTGTTCTTTAAGTTTGTGACAAGCACATAAAAATTATTACTTTTTTCATTAGAGTAATAATAAAGAAGCTGTCCTACATTCATTAGTCTCACTGTGTTGTGCTTGGAAAACTGCAACATCACCAAAAAAAAAAAAAAAAAAAAAGAAAAAAGAGAAAGATAAATTAATAAATGTATAGGCCTCGGTATCGGCGAGTACTAGAAAAAAAAGTATCTGTACTCATTCTCGGTCCTTAAAAAATGGTATTGTGCATCCCTAATTATAACCGTCTCTGTACATTAAACTGAAGAGAAAGTATTTTAACATTGAAAATTTTCAGCTTTAAATTAGAGAAAAGATTCTCATTAGTATGACTGCCTGCACATAATATCCCATTTCTTCACCTTTTAAGTTTTAATATTGGCAGAGCCCTTCCCCCAGGGGAAGCTTTCAAGGTTAGCTCAAACGTTAGCATAATGGCTAACAGGGAGACCAGAGGCTGTTTTGTCTGAATAGAAGTCAATCAAGAAGAGACGCCTCAGTACGTATAAACTTTTGTGCAGAAACAGCTCATTACTTAATAAACTGACTGGCTTTCTGCTCATTTTCAACAAATTTGCAATTAAATTGGAGTGAGACATCGTAACTACACCATCTTAGTGCAAAAGTACCTTTATTTATTGATGACCATTTAAAATATCCATATTCAGGCAAAATAACATTTAAAACTTAAATATTTCATTATACATCATCATCAGAACAACATACATCCACATATATAGTTTTAACACTGCCTGATTTTTCTTTTTTATAATTTTTTGAAAAATTCTTAAAAGTATCAAATGGAATTTATATTGTTCTCTGTCTAGTACCTTTAAGCTCAGCATATACAGTATATAGTTTAACAAAACACAATTAAAATAAGACAATCAATGAAAACTAATCTCAATAAAAAGTAAACAGATTTTAAATAAGAATAAAAAGAATACAATGTAGCATCTTGTACCTTAAGACATGCAACCAACATGATGGGTCTTTCATTTTTTTTTCCTCCATTATATTATAGTATATACCAGTGGTAAGCGGTGACTTTTTTTAACCGGGTATGCTGTCATGTCAAAACTGTGCCCGGTGCAGATATACGTTGGATTTGTTTATTATAAAGCTAAATGCTCGCGTTCACTCTACACAGAGTGTTAGATACTCACTCTCTTGACACATATAGTAACACAGTAAAAAGTATTTATAATATGTTGGACCTTTTATTGAAAGTAGCCTATACCTGCCTTCATAATCACCTTAAGAGCTGTGATTGTGTTGTTTGGGTTGGACATGACGCACGTTTGCAAATTATGCTGTATTTTTGTGATTCCTCTAGGTGGCACTAGTGCAGCACAAACTACATAGCCTACGTCACCTTAAAACCGTCGGCTAAAGCCGGGTGCACGCTGTGCGATTTATAATAGTCCTTTATGATTGTTGCTTGTCAGACTGTACGAACATGATCTTCATGTCACACTGTGGGATCTCAGCTGTCATTTATGTCAGACTGTATGACAGTCAAGACGCGTTAAAAACGGACACGCACATGAAAACTTGTTTTACAGGTGCTGGTCATATAATTAGAATATCATCAAAAAGTTGATTTATTTCACTAATTCCATTCAAAACGTCAAACTTGTATATTATATTCATTCATTACGCACAGACTGATATATTTCAAATGTTTATTTCTTTTCATTTTGATGATTATAACTGACAACTAAGAAAAATCCCAAATTCAGTATCTCAGAAAATTTGAATATTACTTAAGACCAATACAAAGAAAGGATTTTTAGAAATCTTGGCCAACTGAAAAGTATGAACATGAAAAGTATGAGCATGTACAGCACTCAATACTTAGTTGGGTCTCCTTTTGCCTGAATTACTGCAGCAATGCGGCGTGGCATGGAGTCGATCAGTCTGTGGCACTGCTCAGGTGTTATAAGAGCCCAGGTTGCTCTGATAGTGGCCTTCAGCTCTTCTGCATTGTTGGGTCTGGCATATCGCATCTTCCTCACTGTGTGCAGGTGCCAAGTCCTGTTGGAAAATTAAATCTGCATCTCCATAAAGTTGGTCAGCAGCAGGATGCATGAAGTGCTCTAAATCTTCCTTGTATACGTCTGCGTTGACCTTGGACCTCAGAAAACACAGTGGACCAACACCAGCAGATGACATGGCACCACAAACCATTACTGACTATGGAAACTTTACACTGGACCTCAAGCAACGTGGATTGTGTGCCTCTCCTCTCTTCCTCCAGACTCTGGGACCCTGATTTCCAAAGGAAATGCAAAATTTACTTTCATCTGAGAACATAACTTTGGACCACTCAGCAGCAGTCCAGTCCTTTTTGTCTTTAGCCTAGGCAAGAGGCTTCTGTTGTTCAAGAGTAGCTTGACACAAGGAATGCAACAGCTGAAACCCATGTCTTGCATACATCTGTGCGTAGTGGTTCTTGAAGCACTGACTCCAGCTGCAGTCCACTCTTTGTGAATCTCCCCCACATTTTTGAATGGGTTTTGTTTCACAATCCTCTCCAGGGTACGGTTATCCCTATTGCTTGTACACTTTTTTCTACCACATCTTTTCCTTCCCTTCGCCTCTCTATTAATGTGCTTGAACACAGAGCTCTGTGAACAGCCAGCCTTTTTTGCAATGACCTTTTGTGTCTTGCCCTCCTTGTGCAAGGTGTCAATGGTCGTCTTTTGGACAACTGTCGAGTCAGCAGTCTTCCCCATGATTGTGTAGCCTACAGAACTAGACTGAGACACCATTAAAGGCCTTTGCAGGTATTTTGAGTTAATTAGCTGATTAGAGTGTGGCACCAGGTGTCTTCAGTATTGAACCTTTTCACAATATTCTAATTTTCTGAGATACTGAATTTGGGATTTTCCTTAGTTGTCAGTTATTATCATCAAAATTAAAAAAAATAAACATCATGAAATATATCAGTCTGTGCGTAATGAATGAATATAATATACAAGTTTCACTTTTTGAATGGAATTAGTGAAATAAATCAACTTTTTGATGATATTCTAATTATATGACCAGCACCTGTACATCATCAACCCACACACATTCTGTGACTGTGAGCTGCATTACACGTGGGACTGAAATGGTGGCTAACAAAGAAATCTTTACCATTAATTTTGATAATGGCTTGTCTTGAAAAACAAAGACAATTTGACGTTCGTCATAGGAGAAGTCACACTGTAGGACTGTGTGCCAAATCTTCTGACACTGCCAGAATTTCATCGGAGGTAAAATTTGATCACAGCGGTCATTAATCGGCTGTCGGTGAACATGTCAAACTAGCGATAAAAGACTACAAATTTTAGGCTAGGATTATAGGAATCTTTTAGGATTTGCAAAATTTGTCTCAGACGACCTATTCAGTGTGCACCAGCCTTTAGTAAAAGTCTCAGATCTAAACAAATAAACTGCACTAAGACAGGTGTCATTTTAAATGTATGCCAGAAGAAGTATATATTTTTTTAAATTAAGAATTAAAAATAAGTATAACAAAGATTAGGCCTATTATATATACATAATTAATTAAACTCAATATAAATAAATAAAAATATAAGTATTCTTTAAAATATATATATATATGTTGCAATAATTCAAATTGGTGGAATTAACAAACGAAGACCATCAATTCCAAACTTGGATAGTTACAGTACTGCTTACAATCTGTCTTTAACATTTTAGCCTACAAGTTTTTGTAAAAATAAATTTCCTCATGGAGAAAATAAAATACTATGAAAACAGTTTCAGTTATGACTTTTTAATTTGATTTAGTCTAGTTAGTTTTGTATCCAATACAATGTGATTTTTGAAGATCGAGATCTGGCAGCAGCAGCACATTTTCCTCTTGGGTGAGCGATTCGCGCACAGCTTACCCTGCGCCCTAAATCCTGCATAGACCAGCAAACCAAATGAGAACGCGGGACAATGATGACGATACATAACAACAGAGTGTAGGCGCCACAGCTGCTGTAGATCAGCTTACCCGGAAGTCTCCGTTACTGGCAGATTTCAAGAAAATTACTGTGGTTTCGCAAATATGACGGACAGTTGCATAGCATTACCAACATTTTATCATGTAAGCTTTATGGTATACCTCAAACAAAGGAATTTATAGTAATTTATAGTGTTAATATTAATTAGCTAGTCCAAGAATGGCTTGGGTATGCAGAGCATTCGAAGCTTATATGGACCACGCGCCACTGGTAGGCTATATACATTTTTCCCGGTAACACTACAATAAGGTTCATTTGTTAACATTAGTTAATGTAATAACTAACATGAACTAACCATGAGCAATACATTTGTTACTGTATTTGTTAATCTTTGTTAACGTTAGTTAATAAAAAGTACAGCAGTTCATTGTTTGTTCGTGTTAGTTCACAGTGCATTAACTAATGTTAACAAATACAACACTTGATTTTAGTAATGTATTAGTAAATGTTGAAATTAACATGAACAAAGATTATAAATGCTGTAGAAGTGCAGCTCATTATTAGTTCATGTTAACTAATGTTGTTGTCAACTAATGATAACCAATGAACCTAACTGTATAGTGTTACCATTTTTCCATGATATTATATGGATGTTTTAGTAATGCCTGATTTTTTCACTCTTAAAATCAAGAAATGGACTTTCCCTGTCTGCTGTCTGTGATGCCAAAGATCAGGAAATCACCATAGTAAAGAGTTTGGAACAGTGTGTTCTTGTGGTTCTATCAGCCAATCAATCAAAACATCCTAGCAGCAGAACTGAACATCCATGTGCAAATATATCAGATTTCAAATCACAAACTGTACTGCACATCCTGTGCCAGATGAGAAACTGCCATTGAGATAAATGAGAATGCTAATGTATAGCTTTCACCATGGTATTATAGACCTCCTTCATGTCAATGACATCAGGACCATTCGTTTTTGAGGCGTACACAATCCATATGGAGCCTTATTGACAGTTACTCTTTTTCCAACGATACAAATGCAGAGATTGCCATCTTCACCTCTATAAGAAAATCTCAAGATCTCTTCAGTAGTAGTCATGTTCTCCACTACAAATTCTATCACTAAGTACCATAGACACTTTACAGATGCAATTCAGAATCTCCCTCAACAGAGCCAAGTATGTATGAGTTTTTGTTTTGACAAATGTATGTGCAGTTGGCAAAGGCTCACTTCCTGTGCAAGAGCGCAAGCTTTGTTAATGTCCAGAAGGGAGTGTGGCAGCATTGACAACTCTGTGACAGGGGCTGAGTCACCTTGTCGTTCATCATTGGAAGTAATGTTTTGACATGAATGTTTAGACTTGCGCACGGCTGCGGCTGACACACTGCCGGTGATGATTATGCTGTTTATGTGCTGCTGCCTTCCAATGCAACCGCTGGGCAGCCAAAAGATGAGGGAGCCTGAGATAAATGTTTTTTTTCCCCACAGATTGTATTATCATTTACGCAAACTCAACTGCAAAAATACATCAAGAACAAATAAATGAAATGCAGAGCTTAACTTAATTTCACAGCATTTCCATATCCATGACCAGAAGCATCAATCAAACTCAGAACACAAGCAAACACAAAAAGAATCTACCTTTGAGTGCAGTCACATCAAATCAGAATGACGCTTTACAGTGGACTGTTTCGTGTGACATACTCCCAAAAGCAAAGTCAAATGAACCATCACAACGTGAGCTGAACAAAGGAGAAGGGAGGGTTCCATCATAAAAATCAGTATTTTCAGTGTTGTTTTGTTCCACATGATCAAATACAAACACCATCATATGTACTGACAGCTATAAAGCCCATCAGCACTTACGGACTTACACCCTTATCCTGAAGATCAGCGATTCTCAACCCCTCCATTCAGGGGGCCGCCAGAGCATAACATGGGAGGCACGACGATGATAAATCCACAGAGTAAAACTACAAATGACTCTGAAGACCCCTGCAGTAACATTCAAACTAAATTTAGTAAGCTTTAGGCTTTGCTGATGGGAATTTTCTCTGAAAACCAGTCTAATTATCTTACATAATTTCTCATCTATTTTTATTTTTTAATTTTTTAGGGATGAAAGAAACATACTGATTAATAAATGATTTGTGCTATGTTTAGTGAAAAATTCATGTAAGCTTTAAAAAAATATGATGTTTTTGACAGAAGTCTCTTATGCTAACCACGGCTGCATTTATTTGATCAAAATGAAACAATAATATTGTGAAACAGTATTACAGTTTAAAATAACTTTTCTGTTTGAAATGCAATTTATTCCTAAAATGATCAATTTATTGTGGTCAGTCTTATTAATGACCCCAAACATTACGCTTTTGTGTATTATTAAATTTATTTAGGTTTTGCATAGCGTTCGTACATATGAATATATATCCAAGCTGGCCATAACAAAATAAAATAAAGAACAATAATAATAAAAAATATTATAACACGATATAAAAAAATAACAAAATCTAAATACAGTATTATTTTTTTTAAGTAAACGATAATTTAACATCTTCTGCCTTAAAGGGTTAGTTCACTTTAAAAGGAAAATTACCCCAAGCTTTACTCACCCTCAAGCCATCCTAGGTGTATGTGACTTTCTTCTTTCTGATTAACACAATCAGAGTTATATTAGAATCAGAATCAGAATGAGCTTTATTCGCCAAGTGTGCACAAACGCACAAGGAATTTGTTGTGGTTTTCTACATGAGCTCTTGGTACACACATATATATGACATGAGAACAGAAAGAACATTTAAATAAGTAACTAAGAAAATAATAATAAATAAGTAAAATAAAATAAATAATGATACTAATGTGGTATACATCTGGAACAGAAGACATACAGATTTGTATTTATATAGAGCAGGATTAATAGAATATATATATGTATATATACTCTCTATCAAGTACTAAAAGTGAATACTAAAACAGGGGTAATTGCTATTTTAGCTGTTTAAGCTGGAGATAGCATTGGGGAAAAAACTGTTCTTATGCTTAGATGTTCTAGTGCACAGAGATCTGTAATGTCTGCCTGAGGGCAGAGGTGCAAACAGGTTGTGTCCAGGGTGAGAGGGGTCTGTGATGATGTTACCTGCCCATTTCTTCACTCTGGCGTTGTACAAGTCCTGAAGGTTGGGCAGGGGCATACCAATTATCCTTTCAGCTGTCCTAGCAATCCGTTGCAGTCTTCTTATATCTGATTTGCTGGCTGACCCAAAGAGTTAGTTCACCCAAAAATGAAAATAATGTCATTTATTACTCACCCTTATGTCGTTCTACACCCGTAAGAACTTCGTTCATCTTCAGAACACAATTTAAGATATTGTTGATGAAATCCGATGGCTCAGTGAGGCCTCTATTGAGAGCAAAGCCATTCAAACTCTTAAGGTCCATAAAGGTGCTAAAAACATATTTGAAACAGTTCATGTGAGTTCAGTGGTTCTATCTTAATATTATAAAGTGACAAGAATACTCTTTGTGCACCAAAAAAACAAAATAATGACTTTTCAACAATATCTATATGGGCTGATTTCAAGCTTCTGAGCTTTATGAATCTTTTGTTTTGAATTAGTGATTCGGATCTCCTATCAAACGGCTAAACTGCTGAAATCACGTGGCTTCGGCGATTCACTGATTCGATTCGTAAAGCTCTGAAGCAGTGCTTTAAAATCGGCCCATATAGATATTGTTGAAAAGTCTTTATTTTGTTTTTTCGGCGCACAAAAAGTATTCTTGTCGCTTTATAATATTAAGATAAAACCACTGAACTCAAATAAACTGTTTCAAATATGTTTTTAGTACCTTTATGGACCTTGAGAGTTTGAATGGTCCTGTCTTACGGCTGTAGAACAACATGAGGATGAGTAATAAATGACATTATTTTCATTTTTGGGTGAACTACCCCTTTAATAAATATCCTGATGTGTCCAATCTTTATAATGGCAGTGCATGGGAAACAATGAATATGAAGCACAAGAAAGTCCATCCATCATAAACATACTCCACACGGCTCCTAGGGGTTAATAAAGGCCTTCTGAAGCAAAACGATGCATTTGTGTAAGAAAAATATCCATATTTAACAAGTTATAAAGTAAAATATCTAGCTTCCACCAGACAGCCTTCCGTATTTAACTTAGGAAGCTTTTTTCGTAAGTTGAATACGGAAGACATAGGCCGTAACGTAAGCATTTTGAACTGCGACAAGCGTTACACTTTCTTTCTAAGTTGAATACATAAAGCGGTCTGGAAGCTAGATATTTTCCTTGGACGCGTCAGAATATTTATTAATATATCTCTGATTGTGTTCATCTGAAAGAAGAAAGTCATATACACCTAGGATGGCTTGAGGGTGAGTAAAGCTTGGGCTAATTTTCTTTTTAAAGTGAACTAATCCTTTAATAATAAATGCAGTCTTTTTTTATTGCCATACAATATTACATCACTCTTAGACAATGGGATGTAGTGGGACTTTCAGCTTTATTCCAGAAAAAGGTGATTTAAAATATATACATTATTAAAGTAATATTATGTATTAGTTACATGAATGTTTAATAATCATACAAATACCTAAAATGGAAAGCTGGATCTAAATGAATTTTACTAGAGAGTAGACGTGAAATCATGGCTTTGTTCTAAAACTGGAACAATGTACTTAAAAAAATTAAAAAAATTAATTTAATATTTAAATTAGTTATGCATGTAGGCATAATATTTTTTACTTTTAACCAATGCATTCTCCCCTTGTCCCGTAGATGGTCTGCTCGTACGGTTTAACCTCGCACACGATCAGATGAGTTTAGTTTTTCCGCTTGCAAATTCCGCCATGTAAATAGCGAATCTGCTATGGCGCGAGCGCAACTGGCTTTTAAAGGGAATGGGAGATGACACTCTGATTGGTTTATTGCACGTTACGCCCAAAACACACCCATTACTCATTAGGAGAATAGGGAAAACCCTTTTAGACCATGCGCCAGGCGTGCCGACCACTTTTCCCATCATTAAACTAGCAAAAGTGGATTCGGACATGCCCTAAGTGCGCTTGCGCCGTGCGCTTTGGACCATGTGCTTAGATCGTTAAAATAGGGCCCAACGTGTTGTTCAGCCCATCGAGAAGCCCATCATTTCACACTGCAATACATTAGTTTAGAATCAAACTAAATCAGATTTCCTCTAAATCAGATGGATTAATCTTTGCATTTCATGATGTTGATTGCAGCATTATCTGTGGCAGGGGATTAAAAGATATATGGCACTTGGAGGAGAAAAGGCAATAGTGTTTTTATACCGCAAAAGTATATCATGTTATCTAGAGCCTTTCATCCAAGCAGGGTGTTGTTCTTTCTGGCTGGTGAGATTGCTGCTTTGCAAAGTTTAATCTCTAAAAGCCATGACACATTTAAAGCTTTACCACTTAAGCTTGTCTTTGTCTAAGTAGTCAGACCTAGAGAAATCCCTCTTTCTGTCTGCACATCTATATATGGCATGACACATTTAAAGCTTTGGACACTTTTTTCTTCTAATTTTTTTCTTTTCCTCTCTCACACACATTCTTTATTTTCCTTTCCTTCTTGTTCCTCTATGTCTGCATTTAATAGCTTTATTAAACCAAAGATCAATAAGTTAATTTAATTGGCATTCACAGCTTGAGGTGTTAATGGGCTGGTCAGGGTGATCAACATGACAGCTGTTTCAATGAGTTCCCCCTTCTGTAGATTTCCCCAGTTAAACCTCACTGTGGATTCCCATAATGCTCAGCAGTTATGCAGATCCTTAATTTATGATTGCACTCATATGGAGCACATACCTGCAATTATAGAGAGCAAATCCTGTATTTAAAAAGATTAGGGACTTAATTTGATTCACAGACCTGACTATGGGAAATACGCAGGCATACAGTAACTAAGACAAATTTCAGTAGAAAGTGTTATGCAATGTTATAACCACATCAGTCTCAAATGTTCTTATACTTTAAAAATAACTAGATTTTACACTTTTTAAAGAACTACATTTTCTTCAGTAAATGTGAGTGGTGCTTGGCCATGCAAAAGTGCTGTCGTGATGTTCTACTTGTAATGTTGGTGAAAATCAGAAACGAGGAAGAGCTGGATCCAATGCAGAGTGAGGGGCCATTTACACGATACCGTTTTGAACTAAAAATTTGAACGAAAACATATGTGTTTTGGCCATTCATTTACATGACAACAGCGTTTTGGGGGCCTGAAACCGCAAGCTTTTGAAAACAGGTTTCAAAGTGCAAGTTTTTGGAAATACCGTTATCGTCTCAGTGTAAACTAAAAAAGAAAAAGAAAAAAAAGGTAAATTTGTGAAAACGGCGACGTCATGCGGAAACTTATTACGTGATCAGTCTATAGACCAGTGGTTCTCAAACTTTTTTGGTTGTGCCACCCTTTAAACCTTTAAAAAAAAATTATTAAATAATTTATAATTAAATAATTATTTTATATAATATAATAATATATTATCATTTCATTAAAAATTATAAAAATTGAAAGATTTTTTAAATTGAAAAATGTGAAATAAAAAACACCTGCATTAGTTTCACTTTGTAATGTCACTTAATCATTGAAAACTATAACAAGAGAAAATAATAGATCAGAATTTTTAATTTAAATTTAAAAAAAGTAAATATTTCAGTGATTTGGATGAACAATATATAACCGCCAATATATAACAGTTTTGACAGTGCCTTACAAGCTCCTCATTGCAAAACTTTTTTTTCCTGTTGATCTCCTGCGCCCCCCCTGCAGTACCCATGTGCCCCCCTGACGCTTCAGAGGCACCACTCGGAAAAGAAGTGGCTTCCTCTGCATTAGGTAAGTTAGATGTTAGACTCTTTGTATAGCAGTCCTTCATTATAAATTTTAAATGTAGAAAATATGATACATGATATAACTATGAAATGTAGAGTATATGTTAGATATATAGCCACCATAGACATTTAGAGGGACTCTCCAAAGTCTCCCCAAAAATTAGAAATGGCCAAAATGTCCCTCATTATTTTATATTCTTAATGCTGCTCTGCTGCACTTCATTATGCGCAGCTCTGTTTGTTATTTGGATGACAAAAAGTTTTTAGGTTGCTCTGTTTTAATAGTCTTAACAGCACTCGTCAATGTCAAAATGAGTGAGATGGCCAATCAAATCAAAGAAGGCGGGTCTTCTTACAGAAGACGAGTATGAATTCCAGCGCAAGGCATTAGTTTTACCTCTGAAAGAGTGCATGGAAAGTATAGCAGCTAAACATTAATACGAGAGAAATGCTGAACGACTGAGAGTAATATCCAGGGATGCAAGCAACTCAACTATTTCTTTTTTAAATGTCACTGTTTTGATTGTAAAATAGTAATTTACATTTGATTCATGTAACTCATAAATGAATGTGACGAGACAAGAAACGTTCTGCGTTTTCGACATGTCAGATATCAGTAAGAGTGAATGTTTGCCTATTTTAAAACAAAATATTATTTGCAAATAGTTTAAATTGATTAGGCCTACTTCACAATTGCAGTAGAACTTATTTTACAATTTTTACATTTATTTATTCCCTTAATCTTTTTAATACTTAATTATTTAATTCCTTTAAAACAACAACCCCCTGTCTATTGGTAGGTTTTTACAAATTTACACTTGTCTAGAAAATTCTTCATGATTTAAGAATTTTTAGATATTTGGACTAAAAACAAGACACCTTAGCCAGTCACTTGTCAGGGGAACAAAGTCAACCCTGATTGCCACCAGGGAGGCCGACCTGGTCAAGTTAAAGCAACCTAGTCTTGGCCAACAACCTGTCTGTACTCAATTCACATTCTTCAAAGAAGATATCCAGTAAGAGGGACTGCAAAGAGGCAGTAACCAACTCAGACCAGATCGTAGAGACGGCATCCTGGAGAGCAGGACTCAGCTTAGCGCTTTTTTGCCTTACCAGTGAGGGGAGTAAAACTCTGCTCAATCCTAGGATCTACTCAGCGCTTGATTATTTGCACTGAGGAGGCTGTGCACTCTAAAGGAACTCAACACAGGGGAGTACAACCAGCCTAGGGGCTGATCCTCAACAGGGAGGCCTCAGAGAGGCCTTTAACCACTGACCAGGCTTAGGGAGCTAAGTACTATCTGCAGAACAACCCTCTAAACGAGGAGAGTACTAGGCTCAACCTAACAGATAAACTATACTGTAGGCACAAAATCATGGAGGCTCCCAGAGAGCCTGAACTAATTCTACACAATGTAGAATATATCACCGCAGCCTTGCAAAGGCCAGCCATGTGAAAACTACATGCTTAATCTGCTAAAAACACCAAGATGCGGAGGATTCACTTACAGGACGGCCCGTGAAGGCCACACACCTAAAAGCAGCTCAACTGCTGAAGAAGCAAGAGCCCACAAAACATGGGAACTCGTTCTGACAGAAACTGAGTTTAACTAGCAGATAGGACTGTAGAGTGCTCACATAACAGTCTACCTCAACACATTCCAACAAGCAGTGTACTCAGTAAAAACACCTTTTACTCTTTAAGCAAGAGGAGTACAAACTTACGCCATCATGCTCTGGGAGGCCCAAACAGGGCCTACGACTCCAGAAAGACACATGGCGTGAGCTAGTGATAGTGTCTAAGCTCTAAGGGAGCCATATGTGAAAACCAAACTATCCAGTGAGGTTAACTATTTAACTCAACCTGAGCTTAATCCTATTCACACATTCCAACAGTCAATGTACAAAAGTTCATTTATTTCAGTAGTTTAACTCAAATTGTGGAACTCGTGTATTAAATAAATTCAATGCACACAGACTGAAGTACTTTAAGTCTTTGGTTCTTTTAATTCTGATGATTTTGGCTCACATTTAACAAAAACCCACCAATTCACTATCTCAATAAATTAGAATACTTCATAAGATCAATAAAAAAAAAGGATATTTTAAACAGAAATGTCAGGCTTCTGAAAAGTATGTTCATTTTTATGCACTCAATACTTGGTCAGGCCTCATTTTGCATGAATTACTGCATCAATGCAGCGTGGCATGGAGGCAATCAGCCTGTGGCACTGCTCAGGTGTAATGGAAGCCCAGGTTGCTTTGATAGCGGCCTTCAGGTCATCTGCATTGTTGGGTCTGGTGTCATCTTCCTCTTGACAATACCCCATAGATTCTCTATGTGGTTCAGGTCATGCGAGTTTGCTGGCCAATCAAGCACAGTAACACCATGGTCATTGAAACAGCTTTTGGTACCTTTGGCAGTGTGGGCAGGTGCCAAATCCTGCTAGAAATTGAAATCAACATCTCCATAAAGTTTGTCAGCAAAAGGAAGCATTAAGTGCTCTAAAATTTCCTGGTAAATGGCTGCGTTGACTGTGGACTTCAGAAAACACAGTGGACCAACACCAGCAAATGACATGGCAGCCCAAATCATCACTAACTGTGGAAACTTCACACTGGACTTCAAGCAACATGGTTTCTGTGCCTCTCCACTCTTCCTCCAGACTCTGGGACCTTGATTTCCAAATGAAATGCAAAATTTACTTTCATCTGAAAAGAGGACTTTGGACCACTGAGGAACAGTCCAGTTCTTTTTCTCCTTAGCCCAGTTAAGACGCTTCTGACATTGTCTTTGGTTCAGAAGTGGCTTGGTACGTGGAATGTGACAGTTGTAGCCCATTTCCTGAAGACGTCTGTGTGCGGTGGCTCTTGATGCACTGACTCCAGCTTCAGTCCACTCCTTTTGAAGCTCTCCTAAGTTCTTAAATCGGCTTCGCCTGACAATCTTCTCAAGCCTGCGGTCATTCCTTTCACTTGTACTCCTTTTCCTACCACACTTTTTCCTTCCAGTCAACTTTCCATGAATATGCTTTGGCACAGCACTCTGCGAACAGCCAGCTCTTTCAGCAATGACCCTCTGTGGCTTACCCTCATTGTAGAGGGTCTTGATGATCGTCTTCTGGACAACTGTCAAGTCAGCAGACTTCCCCATGACTGCTGTTGGGACTACTGACCTAAACCCAGTATTTATACCCTGAGAATGGTAATTTAATAGAACTTGAAATTAAATATTCTAATAATGAGATACTGATTTTTTTTATTTCGATGAGCAACAAGCTGTAATCATCAAAATTAAAACAAAACTCTGGAAATATTTTACTTTATGTCTAATAAATCTAGAATATATTTAAGTTTTACTTTTTGAATTAAATTACAGAAAAAAAAAAGAAAAAAAAAACTTTTTCATGATATTCTAATTTATTGAGATGCAGATCTGTGTAGATCTGCCTGGGGCTAAAACCCAGCCTCTAAAACTCTCAATAGAGAGGAGGCAAACTCTGAGAAATAACTCATAAGCAAGAGCTCAGAGGAGCAATGTTCAACCCAGGCCAAACAATGTCAGGCGGCCCCGAAGGTCGACGCTTAACATAGATCTATCTGAAGTAAAGAGTGCTAATCTCTAATACAAACTCTAGCTATGACCAGAGGAGAAAGCTACTCTACCATATGGTGGCTATAAAGGCGGCTATATTGCCAACACAAAGAGATAAATCGTTCTAGCCAACCTAATGGAACTTCCGGCCCTAATTCCCCTTCTCTCTTTTTTTTTTTTTACACACCCAGGGAAAAAACAAAAAAACAAAAAACAACACTATACAGGAAACTAAGGTCAATATATTTAAAAACATAAATACAGACCAAGCTCACCTTCCTGCGGCTAGAAGAACGGAGACTTAACATCATAGCAAGAATGGAATCCATGGTTCTTTCAAGCCTGAAAGTGCCCCTTTACTACCAAGCCAGAAGGTGAGCCGTCAGAATGGTATGCAGGTTTTATACGTTGCCGAGCACGCCTTCGCCTCTCTGAACTTTCCCACCACCGCCTCAATGAAGGTGCCAAAAAGTTCAGAGGGCAAAACTGGTGCGTCGAAAAGAAAGCCCTTTTCTTTTTCTCCGATGTCGGCCATGTTCAACCACAGATGCCTCTCCATGGCCAACATTGCTGCCATCGATCTTCCCACCGAGGCAGCAGTTTGTTTAGTGGCCCAGAGAGCAATATCCGTTGTGCGGCTCAGCTCTTCTACCGCCTCAGGGGACAGACCCTGCCCCTGATCCAGATCCTTCAGTAGATCAGCCTGGTAAGCTTGTAACATTGCCTTTGTGTGTAAAGCAGCACCAGCCTGACCCGCTGCCACGTATGGCCTGCCATTCAAGCGGGATGTCATCTTAAGGGGCTTAGAAGGCGGGACTGGAGCTTTCAGTGTCGGTGTCTGCCCTGTGATGAGATAGTTTGCAAACGTCTCGTCAATAGGCGGCTTCGACACATACCCATACTGGCTTATTCCCTCAACATCAGCAAAATTAGTATGCAATAAGTATGGATTCTTCCATGCCTTTTCGATCTAAACATGTAGATTGGGGAGGAACGGAAGGCTCACAGGGGCTACCGGATTATGGTCGGAAAGGAACCGTTCATCGAGCCGTCCGCGAGCGGTCCCTTTCTTCATGCGCTCCCATGGCAGCTGCAGCCTGCCAGAAGCGCACTCCATAACCTCAAGCAGCTCCACATACGCGGGGGGAAGGGAGGTCTTGAAGTTTCAGAAGGCTCACCCTCTTCCTCTTCAACAGCCATCTCCTGCTCTCTTGGGCTTGAAGCCAGAAGAGCACTCTCCGCCGGATCCGATGATGTTAAAGAAAGAACATCATCATCATCCGGCAGTTCACCCTCCTCAGTCACTGGGGGTTGCGAGAGATTTACACCTCTCTCAAACTCCTCAGCAAGCTCCATCTGTGAGCCCCATGATTTCAGTCGCCGCTCCGCCTCAGCACGGGCGGGACCAGAACTACCGGGCACAGATGTCGGCCCCTCTTCCCTCAAGAAGAGGGCCAAACGAGAGCGAAGCGTCCTAATAAGCACATGCTCACAGTTTGCACAGACAGCGCCCTCAAGCACTGTCCGTGCATGCTCCTCTTCCAGACAGAAAACACACATATTGTGTGTGCCATCAGGTGTCAAAAACCTGGGACACGGATCCACACACTTCCTGAAACGTTTGAAGAATCGCGATCAAACAAAGCAGTCCTTGAAGACGAAAAAGATAATGACTGCTTCTCTATATACTTCCGGGTCAAGTCTATTATGATGTCATATGCTGTCGCCGGCCAATAGGATTGGTGAGATTTGATAATTGTTTTCAGACACCGGTTCACGTGGTGACGTTCCCTATAGCGTGTTCAAACGCAGTGTTGAGTTCCCTTTCGGAAGTGAACCGAACAATCCAATATCATGCCAAATTGTCATCAATCAAATAGAGCTAACTGAGTTAGCGACATATGAAGAATGGACCCCTGGAGCAGAACTGGGAACACTAAACAAACAGCCATACAAGGACAAGACCTGACAATGAACACAGGAAACACTGGGGTCATTGTGGCAACACTTATGTTGGAGGATGAATAGTAATATGTATTATATCTACCTAGTGTTATTTTAATGTTATGCTTCCATTATGTTTTATTATTTGAACCCAATAAATGTGTTAAACATCTTACTTTTGATAAGTTTAAGACAAGATAGAGGTTATCCAAACTTTCAGATGTTATTTACGATAATTTCTAAGAACATTCTTTTGGGGAATTTGAATTTTTTTTATTTAGAACAATTTTAAGACTGTAGGACTGATTTTTAACAAAAAAATTTTTTTTTAGAATAAAACAGAAGTTAGGAAGAAATGTATTCTTGACAATGTTTCATAAATTTGGCCCATGTCCCTCCAATGTACTGAAAGTCTATGTGATTTTTGATTTATCATCCGCCAGTAAGTCGGTTACAAAAAAACGCAAGTCTGATCAGTTACAAAAGTAATAGTACACTTCTCCGCAACAAGCCGCAACTATCATTTGACCTATTATTCATTTCTTTAGCACAAATGGTAGCACAATACTTATTCATATTAAAAATAAATGAAACTAAAGTGCATATTCACTGGTTTGTGGATGCTGATAATAATGGACAACCACAGGCAGAATTGTTGATGGCTATGATGGTATGTTTATGCAATTTATATTCAGAACTCCATCAGCTGAATTTGGTATATTTCCAGTATTTTCAGTGAGGGGGGAAATGAGATAATGAGAGTTTGCAAACTGATTTACATGGGATGCAGTCCTAAGGTCATGGAGCAGTAATGTGATTTTACTGCAGTATTCTGTAGGTGTATGACTATGATAACCACATCAACTAGACCTGTGTTTGGTGGGCGACCAATTGTCTGTGGTTCTGGATTTTAATCCGTTTGCTTAGATTATCATTTAAAAGCAGATCCAATCTTTGCTTTAATCCCTCCATCCACTTCTGCTCATGTTCAGAGATGACGGACTGCTCACTCCTCCTGTCACCGTCAATAGAATCAGTAAGTCCTTTTAAAGGAGTGTGGGCTTTTGCTGTAATTCTTTTTAAATCTCGGACTACCTTCCCTCTCAGTCCATCTTTCTTAGGAGAGCAGCAGAGAGACAGAAGAAATATAAGAAAGGATTTTTCCTGTTTCCAACTTCACTTACATGTTCTTACCAAGGAACAAAGCAACAAGGAATAAAAGCTTGTTCTCCAAAACTATATATTTGCACGACCAGCTGCGATAAGCAATGTGTGGCAATACAGTGGCTTGATTTTTATTTCTGCTACATCATGTTGGATAGCTCCGCCCACATCAACAACTCATTAACCCAAAATTCTGCTCTTTAAGTATATTAAACATCAAACATAGACAAGGAGAATTAGAAACATTGAATATCATATGATAAATCTCTCAAGTTCCACATAGAAAACTGGAAAAAAAAAAGAAAAAAAGATGCTGTCTGAAGAAGCATCATGGCAATACAAGGTATGTGGCCATAGTTTTCAGATTTGCAGTGAGTTGCGAGTGCCAGAAAGCATGCAAAATCATCCACACACTTTGATTTTTGGCTGTGATTTTGTTGCATCACGCCTGGCAAGGAAACAGTATAAAAAAGCATTACAAAGTGCCCGAAGACATTGATTTTCAATGAGGGTTGGTGAGTAATCTTTGTTGATGTGCTGCTCTATGGAGTCGAAAAACAGAGAAAACTCTGTCATCATTTACTCAGCCTCATGTTGTTCCAAATCTGTATGACTTTCATTCATCTTCGGAAAACAAATAAAGATATGTTTAGCACATCAAATATGGTAAACGGAAGCTCAACCATGCATGCTTGATGCACAAGACTCAAAAAGGTTTGATACCTATATAAAACGATCATGTCTCCTTGTAAAGGCCCATACACACAAAGAACAATAACTATAAAGATAACTATAACGAAATATCAAGTTCTGGCATGAAACTCTAGATGGCGCAGGATGATTAACTCATTTGCATCGTCCTATACACAGCGCAGCTCATTGGTTGCTGTTGCATCAGCGGGGCATTTAAACATTTGCTGTTTGCCGGTGTTGCTGTTAGCAATCTGCAGGGCGCTTTCAGAAACCCTCCACCTTCCCAAGCTCCACCTGTATAGATCTGCTACAGGTATTTTCATATATGTTACACATGCAGCAGCATGTCTTACATGCTCACAGCAATGTCTGTGAATGTAGGCAGTAGCAAGTCTCGGTACTTGCTCTGCAGCAGCAGAAGCGTAGCAGATCTATTCCACCAAGACCAAATACATTAACATTGCCATATCCATTACCATTACCATGCCAATCTCTCCAGAGAGTTGTCATGACAGAACTATATTAGCATCCACATCAACGGATGAAATTGTTTTTTGTTCTAGTGCGTGCTGCAATTATGTTGTCTGCCGCTTTAAAGAAGGATAGATTCTGATTGCCGCGATCGTTATAGCTGTGGTGTGGACTCTATTATTGTATGGGCCAGATTTACTAACAGCTTGTGTATCAACTTGCAAACAAACTGATTCATTAAAATTCCCCCATTTAGCCATAAAGCTACACATGCAATAAAATGTGACAAAAACACAGATGTAGCATTTGGTCATGCTGCATGATACTTAAAGTAGATTTGTTACTGGAAAAGACATATGGAAAACAGTTGAACTACTGTTTGTAGTCTCAGTTTCACTACTTTTAGTCAGTTACTTCCCAACAGAGTGCTGCAGGGATGATGTATTTATAGGACAAAACTAAATTAGCATTTTAGCACTTCCGGTTCCATCGTCCCAAAGTCAAGTTCATGCTTGAAATAAGGTCTGTGGTGAACACAAGTTCAAGATATTTAAAGTAGTCTGGTAGTCTGATACTCTAGTCTGCTTTCACAGCATTGTTGTGTTTAAAATTGCACGCATGCAAATTACTCTAACACAAACTTTCAGCAGGGGAAAAATGTTTCATTAAAGGCCAAAAGAGCTTTCAGAAGCTTAGTGTTGTTGACGTTGAAGTCATGCGATCATGGTGTAATTCGTTTATAGCTTTAATTTAGCTTTTTTTTTCTTTAACTTATGATGAAAACTTATGAGTTATTTTGTGAAGATTATGATAAAAAAAAAAAATTGTCAGTCACAGAGCCTATTTTTCGCATTAATTCAAAAGTCAATGGAAAAATCCTATTGGTTTTGTTGAAAGGACCTGGATGTTGTTAACTTCCAGGAAGGCCTATAATAATGTTATCGCTACAGCGCTCTATACTGCCCCCATTAGTGTCAATGTCACTAGCAATTTTTTAGCTTGTTGTAGAGCTAACTACTTTTGCAAACTTTAAATAATGAGTAGTTTGTACTGAGTACAATGAGTATTTTTTCATCCACAGTATCAGATATTTTTAAATCAATTAAATCATTATAATAATGTCCACTTTTATAACATTAATTATAATACAGATATGATATGAGTCACTTATATTCAGTATAACATGAGTAAAAAAAATGAAAATAAAAACAGTGGCCTTGATTGTTGGTTGTCTGGCTTGGTGTTGTTGAAGGGGAACTTGAGTCATACTGATGGTGCTGTAAGGGTACATAAGGAGTCATGAGGATGAAAGTGCATTGCTGACAGCTCCCTCAAACAGCAGAATCATTGAACGAGACAGTATTTGTAATGAAGACATGGTTTTGACATGCTCAATCTGTTCGTGGACACAAGACACACTAACATGGGAGCTGGAAAATAGAAAGTGAGAGTAGATCAGGTCTGTATATTATAAGAACCCAGGACCAAGGTCTTCATGTTGTCACTGTGAACGATGCTGAGACCAGGAGAATTTGACGTCCCCTTAGAAACTTTCAGCATAGAACCTTAATGCGTTTGGACAGTCACAGATGTGTCCTTAGTCGCTGGAGATTCAGTGACTTTCCTCGCCCGGCATTCAGTTGGATAGTGTCCATCCAGTGAGACGTGAAGCATGTGGGTGACTGGACTCAAGACCTCTCTCTCTCCCTGAATCTCACCAGACAGCAAGTTGGCAACCAACGCTATTACCTTCTGCTTGTTTATTCCTCAGGTGATTTATCAAACCTCCTCAATCTGTTGGCATGGCCATATTAGCAGCAGTTAAATTAGCATAGGTCTCAGTCAGTCATGTAAGTTAGGTGGGGCAGCAGCACACCGTTTAAAAGTCTACAAATTTAGTACGGTTATTACTAGAGCTCTTTATACTGCATTCATTTAGCACAATTAATTATAAAAAATAGAAATAAAAAAAAGTGTCAAAAGAAGTTAACACATCATCTCAACCAAATAGCAAGTACTACGTAAATGCGAGGACTTGTTTAATGATAAGAAAATAAAACAAAAATCACTTTTATTGGGCACTTTTTGCACATATATTAGCTTATTCTTACTGCTGACACTGAAAATGATGCATGATGCATTTCCGAGGGTTAAAGCTAATTCCTTGACTCGCTGCCGTTTTAACATAGTTTCTACATGGACATTTAATCATATTTGCTAATTTTCTTCAATTGAGGCTATTTGCCCTCTTTTGATCCGTTTTCCTGGAAAATTTCTTTTTCATTAATCATCATTATTTTGTTTAAAGGAGATTAAAAAAAAGGGTCCTTATCAGCCTTGACTGACATGGTAATAAAATTCTATCACATTATTTTGGCAGTTAATGTTTTGGGCGGGTTTTTCTTGGAGTGGGCGGGTTTTGGTGAGCTTTTGGGCTGGAAATCGTCGACCAAATCTGGCAACACTGCATACTGACTTCTAAAGTCATTTGTGTTGAATTACTGTCTGCTGCAATGTTTTTTGTTGTTGTTGTTGTTGTTTTTACACTACTGTTCAAAAGTTAAGGATCAGTATTTGTTTTATGCATTAAATTGATCAAAAGTGACAGGAGCTGTGACTAGGGTGATTATGGCTACTAGGAATAAAAGTAGGTATTTAAAAAATCGGTTTATGTTAGGGTCAGAGTGTTTGTATCATAGTGCAAATTATAGGATAGATCAGGTGACATAAAGGGTAATTGGGGTGAAAATAAGGGAGTAGTGGTCAAATTTGAAGCTGATGTTTGTGTCAAATATGTGTGTGTGTTTATTCAGTGTCAGTTTGTAGTAATACTTTCTATTCCTTGGTCTAGAAAGATTATGAGCAGGAGAAGACTGATGAAGAATAAGGTGCTGACGGCGGTTTTAATGCGTGTACTTGCTCATTCTGGTTTTTGTGGTTTAGGCTTAGTGTTGTTAGTAGCGGG
This sequence comes from Elopichthys bambusa, assembly GCA_037101425.1. NCBI lineage: Eukaryota > Metazoa > Chordata > Actinopteri > Cypriniformes > Xenocyprididae > Elopichthys > Elopichthys bambusa. Next base: position 6,694,236 of record CM074434.1, read on the forward strand.
AGTATAAGGACTGTAAGAACTAGAATAAGTGAGGATGATAATTAAGGTTGTTAAATTCATAGCTTCCACTTGGATTTGCACCAAGAGTTTTTGGTTCCTAAGACCAATGAATGAACCGTTATCCTTCAGAAGCGTGAGGAAGCCGGATTTTAACCGCGGTGCATAAGGATTAGCAGGACTTATTGATTTCTGTCCTTCCTTGGTGAGTAAGCGGATTTTAACTCCTGATCAAAAGTGACAGTAAAGACATTTATAATGTTACAAATTTCCATTTCAAATAAATGCTGTTTATTTAAACATTACATCATTTCTACAAATACATTAAGCAGCACAACTGTTTTAAATATTGAAAATAATAAGAAATGTTTCCTAAGCAGAAAATCAGCATATTAGAATGATTTCTGAAAGATCATGTGACACTGAAGACTGGAGTAATGATGCTGAAAATTCAGCTTTGCAATCACAGGAATAAATTACATTTTAAAATATACTAAAATAGAATTATTATTTATTATTTTTATTTTGATGATCCCCAACAGACATTCTACTGACTATAAGTAACTTTGCAAGTACATCAACTTATTTTGCTAACCCCAACAGTCTACTAATAGGCCTACTCAACTAGTACTCTAATGAAATTCATAAAGTGTAACCAAATAATTTTATTAATGAGTATTTTGTTTTATTTTCCAGTAAAAATATAGTAGTGCATCTTAATTTCATGCCTTTTCTTAGTATTTGTAAGCAAATTAATTAAACTAATGATAATTTAATCAGCATATTATTTCATTGAATTTAAACATTAATTAAATGACAGTCCTGGCTTTTACATATAATGCAGGCATATCTGTTGCCAGCTAGTTTGCAGTTTCACCAGACAGATGGTCAAATCAACAGATAACAGCTCTGACCGAACCAATCACGTAACATCCTTTAAACGAGGAGTTTAATGAGAAAAGAGCAGTAGAGATGCACATGGCTGAAAATTAAGCATAACATTATGAAAGTTCCCAGAGGATGCTAAAGTACTGCTGAAGAATTGCTTTCTAATGACTGAATGAAGAAATAAACCCCTTTTCCATTTCTCACATGAAGCACAGAATTCCCCTATATAGCCCATATGGTATTTCACCATCATTCAAACCACAATTACAAAGATTGTTGAACCATGACCAACCATCAAGTTCAAAGGGTCTGAAATTTCTGCACTGCCTATTTTGCTATTAATATAGTTCAAAATTTATATAACATTCAGTGTATCAGTAAGAGCGCCACCTGCCGGGAATTTGCTCAGGCCTCACTACCTCAAGTAGTATTTATATGCAGTCTTCCTTTATTAAATGTCCTGAAATCATTGTGGTATATTCTGTTGAACTGTTTTTATATCTCAGGGTGGCTGACAAAAGAGCACCACTGTGCTGTGTAATAAGGTATATAGGTGGGGAAGAGCTTTTGAAATGTCTATAAGAATCACAACATAGTCAGGATGTGGCACTATTACCACAAAAAAAAAGAAGGAAAAAATGTGTGCCACAGTGATTACTTTAAAAAAACATATCTGGAACCTAGAGTGAAGAGCTTTCGATTTATAAATGAAAGTGTGAAATATGGATTTATTTATTTATTTATTATTTTTTTAACACTGCAGTCAGTCTTGGATAATTCGTGTTGGTGTGAAGAACTCAGTTGGACAGCGATAGCTTCATTTCTGGCATGCTATAATAATATTCTCGCAGTGTCCACTGAGAGTCATTACATGTTCATATATATATTTCCAACAAAACAAGTTATAGCAGTCACTGAATATTGAAAAGATGCTGTCCTTGAGGGCTCCTTGAGTAATGAATTGACGTGTGCAGGTTGGCCGATGTGGATCCTGTGAGGCAGGTGCCAAAGTAATTACATCAAACATCTTCATATTGCATAGCAATTTTTGTTAAGTCAACTACCTCTGTGCCATGAAGATATGTCACACATGAAGCATTTCTAAACAATGCTCTCTGTGCTTTTGTGTATTTCACCTTCTCGACATGTAAAAGATGCCTACGTTCTTTATACCATCGGGGGATCCTTATGCAGGGCCAATTTATTGATGTCAGAAGGTCTCGGTTTGCTCCTCTCATAAATTCATCATTGTTTTATTCTGTGTGTGCACTTTCTGGTCCAGCGTAAGTGCTTTTGAACTGTAAAACACGGCAACATATTTTGACATCAATATTGCATTTGCTCAACAGAAGAAGCTGGGTACTTTGCAATATCTGAACTTGTGCATTAAATTGCAAAATAAGGATTATACAGCAAATAAAAAAGACAGAAAGAGAGAAGAGTATGGAAACTTGTTTCCGCCACAAAATAAAAAAATTGTGATAACTTTTTCTCGCAATTATGAGTTATAAACTCCCAATTGTAAAAAAAAAAAAAAAAAAAAGTCAGAATTGCAACTTTGTCTCACAATTCTTTCACAGACTTTATTTCTCAGAATTATAAACTCTAGATATAAACTCCCAATTGTAAGTTATAAAGTCCAAATTTGCAATTCTGACCTTTTTTTTCACAGTTCCAAGTTTAATCACAGACTTTTTTCTCAGAATTGCGACTTTATTTCTCATAATTTCTGCTATATCTCGCAATTCTGACTTTTTTTCTCACAATTGCGAGTCTATATCCTGCCATTCTGAGAAATAGTGAGATGTAAACTTACAATTGTGAGAAAAAAGTCAGCATTGTGAGATAAAAAGTTGCGAATGAACTTGTGCTGGAAACAAGCTTCCATAAAAGAGAGCCTCTAGAAATGAAAAATCACAAATGAGGTGTATCTTTAGAGAGCAACAAGATTTTGTTTATCTGGGTTTTCTTCTGAAAAAAAAAAAAAAAATCTCAATTTATTATCAAAATCTGTAATCAAAAATCTGAGATTTTATTATAAACTTCTATACTCCAGTAAAAAAAGATGTGAATATTATAGCATAGCTTTTCTTTCCTAAGGAATTTTAGGAGAAACATCCAAGACAAAGTTGAGAGTATAAAAAAAGAAAAGAAAAAATATCTGAGAACTTCATGAAAGAACAACCTCTGAGCAATAAAATGTTCCTCTGGGAGCATGGACCTGGCATGGAAATTAAATTTGTCGAGTGAAAGTGCAGAGTGATTCATCCAGTACTGGTAAACACTTTTACTTTAGGGATTGTGAAGGCCTTCTCATGTATCAGTTGGTTTGATATGGTTGTAATTTTTCTTGAAATGATCACAGTTTGTTTAAGAGCTTCCTCCAAGGTGTTAAGAACACATCATGGGTACCAATGCTGTGAAAAATGCCTAATTTCAGCAAAGCTATTTGTGACCAGCTGGAACGTTTAAAAGAATTTCATGGACATTTATCTCAGAACCTGTTAGAACTGTTTGAACTGGTTTTAAAACTTTCTCTTAAATACTGTGCAAAAAGGCACAACATTATTACGATCGTTTCACAGTGAATTTTATGACCGACAATTACACCTAACAGAAAGTGACAGCTGACAGTTAATTAATTTTAATTAAATGACACAAAATATTATAAACTATAAACACTGTTGTGATTAATTCTAGTAGGTCTCAACAATTTTGACTGGGCTCATTCATTAGAATAATTAAATCTCTTTCAACAGAGATGTCTATCTGATTTACAAGGACAAACTGATGTACCGTATGGTCAGCCATGTCTATTTCAACCTCTCAAACAGTTCTCAGAAAATAAGTCGCACTGGCTGATTTTAGATAATAGGTTAGGTTTTGTCAAACAGACAGTTCTAGTCATTTAAATCTCAGTGGCATGTACAGTAAATAAGTCATTATTCTTACTTCACACATTGACTTGTTGCTTTTTGCAGTTTTCAGGCTCACACTTCTTGTCTATTTCTGCTTAATGAAGTGATCCTATCTACACATTTTATTTACAAAACCAGTGCTTACCAAATTGTCAGCCGCAGAGGTGTTGCAGGGGGGCCGTGGCCTAGACTAAACAAAATAAATTAAAATATATAATATTTTCATCTCATAACATCAAAAATATCAAAACTAATATTCTATTCATTATAGCGAGGTGAGATACCTTGCTTGTTTCTGTATTCAGTTAATTATGTCTAATGATTTTAGTCAGTCCATCAGGTGACAATTATCTGCCTATTCCAAAAAGCATCCATGGGTAAAAGCATGACATCAACCTCATTAATAGGACCTGATTTAATTACAACTAAGCGAAAAGTATAATAATAATAATAATACATTTTACTTATAATGCGCTTTTCTAGTACCCAAAGGGATACAAACAGTTAGAAATAAAATTTCTTAGAAATACAAAAATTGCAATAACAGTCAAAAAATGCTAAACATTGCAATACAACTAATCAATACAATAAAATACTAATCATTTCAATGTGTGTAGGCAATTTTAAAAAGAGAGGTTTTTAACAACTTCTTGAAAAGGTCTAATGTGGAGCGTTTCTGACAGTAAAAAGTGCATTCCATAACTTAGGTGCAGCAACAAAGAAGGCTCTCTCACCCATGGATTTGCAGGGCAACTGCTGAAGAGTAAAGGAATCAGCAGAATGAAGAGAACAAGAAGGCACATACAGTGCAACTAAGACACAGATATAAGAAGGGGCTTGTAAGTTAAAGTGAGAGTTTTAAGATCAATACACAACTGAACAGGAAGCCAGTGCAGACTATAAAGGATGCCTGTAATGTGCTGACGTGATTATAGGTGAGTATAGGTGAGAACGCGTGCTGAATTCTGTATATAATGTGGCCGTTTGATAGATTTGGCAAGTAAACTAACAAACAGAGCGTTACAATAATCAATCCTGGAAGTAACAAATGTGTGAATAGCCTTTCAGCATCAGGCAATTTAAGGAAAGGCCTAATTCTAGCAATGTTTCTAAGGTGATGGAATGCAAATTTTGTAATACTCTTAATGTGTGAGTCTAATGTCAGATGAGCATCAAAAATCACACCAAGGTTACAAGCATGAGTAGATGGAGCTACGACACTACTGTCCATACTTAAATTAAAACTGCTTCCTTTATGGACAACAGCTTTTGTGCCAATGAGAAGAACCTCTGTCTTTGAACAGTTCAATTTTAAAAAATGATGGTGTATTCACATTTTTATTTCCTGCACACACTCAAAAAGAATTGAGGAGGTAACATTAATATGAGACTTAGAGCTGATGTAAATCTGAGTGTCATCAGCATAAAAGTGGTAACCTAAGCCATAATTCCTAATAATTTGCCCCAAACAATATAGGACCCAAAACATCAGGAACATCATGGCAGACCTGTCCAACGTCAGATTTATTGTTTCCCGAGACAACAAACTGGGAACGATCTGTAAGGTAGGATATTAACTATTTAAGCACAGTACCAGAGATATCAAGCCAACTCTCAAGTCTATTAAGCAGAATGGAGTGGCACACTGTGTCAAAATCTGCAGTCAAAGCTAACACCAACAAGATAGTAGAGGCTCCAGAGTCAGCTGAGAGAAACAGGTCATTCATGACTCGAACCTTCTAATCTTGAACCTGTAATCTTCTACATACCCTGAGCTCTCAAACAAGGAAATATTTCTGTTGCAATTTGCCACAACATGGTGCCTCAGAAATTATTCTATGCTGATTTGTTGCTCAAGAAACATATTATTATTATTATCAATGTTAATATTTTTGTGGAAACTGCATTTTTTTTTAGGATTCTTTGATCAATCAAAAGTTCAAAAGCAATTTATTTGAACTAGATTTTTTTTTTCTAATAATGTATAAGTCTTTACTGACACATGTGATCCAATTTATTGCATCCTTGCTGAATAAAAGTATTAATTTAATATAATATATATCCACCAACGAAAATAGCCCCAAAAGAAGCCAAAGGATCAAGCTTTGAATGAACTAAAGTAATAGCAAGTCATTCTATAGCATCCTTTCCTCAGGTTTCAAGTGAGATTTGCCCACAAATTAGTAATTTGTGGAGGCCAATGTATTTAACATCATGCACATGCGACACAAAAGAGAAAATTACTTCATTGTAAAATAAAAGTTGTTTTACAGTCTGATTCTTTGGCTTTTTGTAAGCTTATCATAATGACCAAAAAATTACAATGACCAAACAAAATATAATCTTGCCTGTGAAAAGAACCCAATTAAAAGAATGGTTGGGCGCCGTTTTTAAAATCAATTTTAGACATTAATAACAAAATGAGATTTCAAGGACAAAAAAGATGGTACTGGGACAACGAAGGTACAATAAACAAGAAATCTCCCAGACTACATACACAATAGAGTGATAAATCTCAGGCTGTTTGTTCTAAAGCTCCTGTAAATAGTTCCCTGCAGATGAACTGCAGGTGTTACAATGACTGATAATGGAAAGTGTGTCCTCGAGCTCCTCTCTGCTGTAGGGCAAAGCGGCATCATCTAAATCTACAAGATGGTGTGCAATGTAACAAACAACTAGACAAGACCAGAAAAGCAGGGCAAAGGACAGCACATTTGGAGAGCTGAGACCACATGGATCAAGTGTAGTTAGACATAACCTAATGATGTTTGCGTGGGAGAGAGAGGTTTTATGAGAGCTACAATAAAGAATAGGCAGATCTGTACTATGCAACACTGCAGAGGGAACTATAAGCTGTCAAAAAACTCTTTTACAAGCATTTGATGGGTTTGTCAGATGAAATATGGCCTTTCCTTCACTCTACTGCCACTTTCTGAGGTGTTATAAAGCAAACACACAGTCAGTGAACTTGAGCGCACTCAGAAGGTTGTTCCTACCTGTCATATCTCTTTAAGCATGTACCCAAGATTCACAGCGGCTCATCTGAAGATGGCGTGCTCTCCTGCGTTCATTTTTAAAGATGTTGTTTACGACGAGTTGTTCTGATGATTAAAACCTACATGAACATAAAAAGCAGACACATTCCCTTAGAATAAAGTGATATTGTTTTTAAAGGCTCGGGCAAAACAGGTTAAAACAAACATGAATGATGGCCATTTAATGCATTATAAAGGTATTCATAATGTACGTTATAATGTATTATATCTTTTCATAAATCAAAGTCAAAATGTATTATAATATTTGCAGATTCTGAAATTGGTTTGTCATATGTTTTAATGCACTGTACTTTCTAAAGGTGTGTTTTAATGTTAAAAGTATTATATTGTACAGCCAGGGGTGCACATAAGTGGTACGCAGGTGCACATGCGTGGTAAAAATAAATGATGCGCACAAGAAAACATGGAGGGAAGCACTTTTGAGTACCAACATTTTTGAGGACCGGTTCAGAGGGACACGTTTACTTACTGGAGTAGGATTTTTCTCCATCTCTGGTAAGATAGCAATCATGATGATAAGTGTGGTCTTTAATTATTAGGTGTGCAACGGATCGCAGTTAATCCGTGATCCTTACGGATAAGGTCCAACGGTACACGCATGTGATCCGCAGATTAATTGCTAAATTTAGAAAGAGAGACAGACAGCGCTTGAACACTGAATTAATTCCTCTTGCGCTTATTCTCTCAGTTATGTCACAAGTGAACAGTTGAGAAAGAAACCGAATGTGTGTCAGTCATGCGGTCCATGCTTATCTTTTAAAAGTGATAGCGGCCCTAATATTCTTGCTGTTGTCTGTGTCATTAATTTTCGTAAAAAAAAAAAACAAATCATCATCTACCATGTTCGAGAGAAAAGAAGATAGTGAGGAGAGCAGTCAGGAGGAAAGTGATGAGGACAGCTTTTAGGATAAGTGTGTCACGTAAAGTGTGAGTACCAAGCAACATCTCCAGGTGCTCCCTTGAGAACCAGACCAAAAAGTTATGTGCACCCCTGATAATGTATTATAATTGTGGTTACAATTATTCATGAGACCATACAATGCATTACAAGGCATAATTACTGCATTAAAAATACTTTTATAATGCATTATACATAAAGGCTTAGAGACAGCGTTAAATTACCTCATGTCTCAAAGCACATAACATTGCAATAATAATGACCGTAAACAACTTACAGAGGTCTGCTTGTACCACCTGACTGCAAAATATGTAAGGAATAATTAACGCTGGTCTGTTGAAGTATTAGAAACTAATGCACACCTCAACAAGTGGAGTTACATCTCAGGTGTGCATTATTTTCTAATAATTCAATGGACTGGAGTAAATTTTTCTGCTTATACTATGGTTACCACACCTCAAGATGTTATATTTCAAGACATTTGTCAGGTTTTTGTCCTTAAAACGCTCTCATGTGTAGGACTAATTTCTTACGCATCTCATCCCATGCCTCCTGTTACACCCTTGGTAGGGATGAACAAGAAAGGAAGAGGGAGCGAGAGCGACGTTTTCACAAACAAATTTATTTTAGTTTTTTAATCACAAAAAGTTAGGCTACGAAGCCTCGGCCCTGGCCAGGGATCAGCGCAAGGAGAAAGCGACGCCATGAAAGAATGCCAGGATGTTTTTCTAGACAGGGCACACCTGTGCACCGGTGTACCCAATCCACCTGATTACTCCTCGTAGCACTGCAGCGGCCATGATACTCTCATTGCTAATTCCAAAACATAATTTAGAGCTAGTAACTGAGGCTTGAGCCATTGATAGCAGACTAATGCAGTTATTAATTTAGTTATTAGAGAGAGAGAGAGAGAGAGAGAGAAAGAGAGGGAGAGAGATATTAAGCGTCTGTGAAAAACACGAGCCTGTACGTCTCTCAATAGTGTTTGACAGCGGCGTCTCTACTAATAGAGAAACTGTAAGTTTATCTGCTTCAAGAACAGGGGCATTATTACCTTGCTAGTACGAAATGTCATGTAGCTTTAAAGTTGCTAAACTATTTCATCATCAGAGCAGCGCTGACAACACGTTTCTGTGCGACTGTACAGTATGTCCATACTCTATATGTGTGCGTTTGAGTGGGAGAAAGATAGTATGTGCTTTCCGTACATCATAAAACGTAATTTTGTTGCAAAAAATGCATGGAAATAATTTGTTGTTTTCATCCTATTGTTTACTATATTTATTTGCTTGGTCTGTGTCATTTTGGGTTTTGGTTCTTTTGCTATTGTAGGCTGTAACTGAAATCATTTCGGAAATAACCAAAATCATTTTGCTATGTGATATGGACATGTAACGCTGTCAAGACCTGCCTGGAATTACTTTAGCCGTGCATTTGCCTGAAAATAATTGCACACCAATCAGATTCAAGCATTCAATGGCCCCGTAATATAAACTCCAATAAGCTTCTTCAATAAGTAAAGATCTTCGAGAAATCTTTTTTTTTTTTCTTAGTGTACTACTGTACTTGTTATTTCTATTTGGACAACACAGGTACAAGTAGTAGCTTTTTTAATTCAATTTTAACATAATTTATTAATAATTAGGGGATGGGGCATTCTCATCCATTTTCTTATATCTGCTAAAAATGTATTTTGCCAACTTTTAGACAAGTTCACTAGCATACAGATGGGAGCTAATAGACTTGGACACACTCTTTACCTGTTCAACAAGCTTTTAAGAATTTGTTACACATGCACAGTTGGATCATGTACTCGGGGGGCAGATTTATTCAGTGTCCATGTCTCCCTCTCTTCATGTTTGATTTAGTTAGCACATCTGGCTTAAAGAAGTGGGTAGATAAGTATTTGATCCGGCCTGCATGCTGTAGTAGTCAGTACAGTGACAGGCACTGGTGCTTCTGCACACTTCACATATTTCAGCTTATCAGCAGTGGGACACACATGGCTTTACCGTGCAGGACTCAAGCTGTTGATTCATGGGCTATACAAATGCAGTATTTTACTTTAGAGTCATATTAAAGAAAGGAAAATGGACACAGACAGCAAGACTTCACTAAAAAGACGAGTATCACTGGTCACAGGATGCTGTTGTGTTAGTAAATTACACCAGATCAGTATTTCTGAATGATTTCATTTCTGAAGGATCATGTGACACTTGAAGACTGGAGTAATGATGCTGAAAATTCAGCTTTGTCATCACAGGAATAATTAATTTTTTAAAAAATAAACTCAAATAGAATTAAAAAAAAAATGTAATAATATAATAATTCACAATATTACTGTATTTTCATTTTTGACTATTTAAAAAAAAAATCATACAGACCCTAATCTTTGGACTAGTGTTGTATATTGCAATACACACCATTTCAAAAGTATAGCCACATGACTGTAGTATTATGTGTATAATTACTAAACACTTACTAATCTTGATGTGAAAGGTTATATCTATTTCTTCCTGCCATGACCACAACACACATTTGAATACAACAGGCCTTTTTACATAACAAAAAAAAATCTGAGACATGCATTTTATCAGTGACGACTATAAGTTTATACACCTAAAGCACCAGTTCTGCCACAAAAATAAAAACTTACACAACTTTATGACTCAGATAATGTTATCACTAAATAATTAATCTTCAAGAAAATATTGTCTGTATTACTTTACCATTCAAGCCCAAAGTATACTTAACTTTTTACGTGTACGTGAGGGTCCGCGTACAGTGCGCGCAATGCGAATTTTGTCATCAGAAGACACCACCGTATTTTTCTAAACACGCATACTTGTAAGTGCAGGTAGCACATGCACTTTTTTTTTTTTGCAGTAATTAGTTTATCCACAAGCTGGCAACTGTGCCCTGGGGTCCCCGATTCACAAGGTAGTCAAAGAAAAACTGTATAAACAGAACAGACCGGTGTCATGAGAAACCTCATCTATGTAGGCCTCCATCGTTACTGTAGCTTGCATGCGTCCTACGCACGCAAGCTACAGCAATGATGGAGGTCTACATAGACGAGAGATTGTGCGAAGAGGTTAGAAAGTACCCTCATTTGTATAACTCTAGCATGAAAGAATACAAAGATGTTTACATGGGTTTTAACTCGTAGTGAGAGATTGCTCAAAACTGCGCATGCGTCGAACGCCTGTGTATGCATACGAGTGAAATTAAGTAGGCTATACTTTGCAAGGCTGTGCATTCGACTGTGCACGTACACTAGCGTACACATTAAAAAAAAAAAAAAGGAAGTAGGGCTTTAGTGTTACTGTAACTATGGTTTATTGCTTTAAAAAGAAAAAAACATGAGGGATGAGCCACGGTTACTTCCTGTGATAATCGATTATTTATTAAACTCACAACACTAATTTAATATGCATTTTAGTATATGCAATGTTTATATGTGTACTATGCATTACTACTTTGGAGTATGTAGGCAGGACCAAATACTTATCTGCTTCATGGCACTAATAGTGTCAAGGTCAAGGGTTTGATGCTCATAGAACACATATACTGGCAAAATGTATATCTTAAATGCACTGTAAGTCGCGTCGGATAAAAAATGTCTGTCAAATGCATGAATGTGATGTACATGCAGTACTTATAGGGAACACAATGTTATCATGCTATAGGAGATTGTCTCAGGACAAAAAAGGGTTGAAGTTTCACTCAATTATGTCAACTGGAACATCTTATTACATTAATGAGATCTAGAAAATGGCTCAGCTGGATGCAAACTGCTAAATGTAAATGCGTGAAATAAATTTTCACTGTTTCATCAATGCGTTTAGCACAGGAAAGCTTTATAGCCTATCTGCAGTAATACCCCAGGGCGGGAGTTTCGTTATTAGTTTATGATGAGACAATCTTCAGAGATCCGCTATAAATTTGGTGGCCCAACTTCATTATACTGAGACGTTAATACAGGAAATAATTCTCAGTTGTGATATTCTCAAACCAGTGTTTACAAGACAGAATGAAATTTATTAGCGGGCTTACAGCTCTCCAATGCAATCACAAATAATGACCACTGAAGACCATGTACAAATGCACCAATTCTACAGTTTGAATTCAGCTCTACTCATATCAAGTTATCGATAACTACCAGAGAGTAAATAATTCCCACAAGACCAATGAGTCCGCAATGCTAAATATCTACAATATTCCCCCTCGGTCTCCATGGAGATTGCCAGAGACAAATGAGAGCATGTGTGTTGGTAAGCATAGGCAGTGTATGCAAATGTGAGTGAGCATTTGATTTGTAATGATGAATTAGGGGCCTTCATTGCTCATGCTGATTCAAGGCTATGCATATGGCGGAACAGAGCAAAGAGCTTCTGAAATCAATAAGCTCCTAACCACTGAATGAGCAAAACTCTTGTGGAACTCGTTTCTCACCCTCAAGTTGTTAATGAACCACTCAAATCCCGAACAGCGCTTTTAGGCTAAGGTGCGTGATAAGAAACGAGGGCCTCGAGTTCCTTCCCTGCAGTCCTGATTGGATTTGATCTGCCACTTTTTCAACATACTCCAGCCGTTATAGCTTACACGCACGCATAAATCACGCCTGCAAGGGTGGAAATGCTACTTTGCATCGCAAAGCAATGTGTTTTCTGGATACACAGAGAGCGTCTAAGTCATCCATTACTATAGTGCTCCATCTGGGGAGCATAAGTCAATTACTCGGTTTAAATTTTGAAAGCTCGTTCATTCGAAGGGAACAAAGTAAGGCGCTACTACCCGCCACAGCGTTAAATTCTCCGCAATAACCACGCGGGACCGGCGAAGAAGCCAGCATGTTTGATTAATGACTAATATTTTATTAATACTATTTTCCCCTTTCCAAATGGAACTTGCAGGGGGAAAAATGAATCTTGTCGGAGCATGAGAAACCAAAACAGACCCAGAGGAGCGCTTAAGGTTGCAGGACTCAAGCGTGTCAGCACTGTGTCCCACTCTAACCCTGTTTGCTCTCTTAGCGGATGGAAAGGGGGGGGAGAGTCTGAATTGTTTGCTTGAAAACACACAAGCCCATCCCAACTGTCCACTGTTGATTTGCCATCTCTCGGCAGAAACACTATCTGCCGACGTGGTGAGAGAGAACTTGCCTCCATCTCCGTCTCCCATGTTGATGAAGCAACCAGAAAAGGACTGGAAAAGGTCATGACCACATTTCAGCTGGCATGAATGAGCCACTAGAAGTTCTTAACTTCAGTATTGAAAAGTAGTTCTTTCCGAGTTTCTGAGATAAGGGGTATTTGTAACTGCATGAAGCAAAGCAGACAGATGTCCTATTGTGAGGATGACAGACCCAGTTTGGAGCCACTTAAGATTTCATTCATGGTACAGGTACACACCAAGTATTTTCCAAGACAATTCACCAGGACACAGGACTGAGCTCCAAGGATATTTGGCTGTTGCTGTAATCTGAAGGGTTATTGGCCAGAATCCATTAGCCACCCATTCTTCACGGCACATTATATAAAGTGTTTTGCCTGGGCTTTTTTTTTTTACTTTTTTCACAAATCAAGTCAGAGACACACATTAAGCGATAGGCCGCAGTACTTGCTGTCTATTCAAAGAAAGAATAAAATGAATTTTATTGTGGGTATGTCTACATAAATCCAGATACATTTTTGTTTCAAAACACACTCTGTATACACTAGTGTTTTTCCAAAAGTTGCTCATCCTCACTGAAACATCTGAAAACGTTTAAATCATCTTGCTGAACATGTGTAAAACATAATTAAAGCTTACTGACATAAAATTATCACACTATTCTTCTGGCATGATAATTTTATTAGCAAAATATCCCACCACTAATGGTGTGTCCAGATTGTATTCCACCATCATTTCATATATGGTGTAAATCGCAATTGGTTTCATGTTTTGCCACAGGATAGCAATTGCGAGTAAATATTCTGTTTTCTTTGCACTAAGAGAGCAGGCACAACAATGGCGGTATAACTATAGATATCTATCAGTACAATATGCGTTACATGACTAAACATGCATCATCATTATTGAATACCTCAGTTTTTCACGGTCCAACACTACAACACAAAAACAGCAAATTTAAATTTGGGACAGCGTCTTCAAAAAGCTCTTTTTTCACCAGACAAAAACACTGTCTCGGTGTGGATGAAAGGTAAAAAATGTAGAGAAAATGGTGCATTTTCAAATGTATCCAGATTAATGTGGACATAGCCTGCTTAGTAACTGCCTTTGACCTGGGATCCGATCTTAAAGGGTTAGTTCACCCAAAAATGAAAACTCTGTCATCAATTACTCACCCTCATGTCGTTCCAAACCCGTAAGATTTTGGAACACAAATTAAGATGTTTTTGATGAAATCTGAGAGCTTTCTGTCATTCATTGATAGCTACGCAACTGACACTTTGACGCTTCACAAGTTCATGAGATCGTAAAACTAATCCATATGAATTGAGCGGTTTAGTCCAAATTTTCTGAAGAGATTCAGAGCCCGTCTATTTTTTTTTAAACCGGGTCCCAGAGTGGATAAATCTGAAAATGACCCCTTTGCGTTTTCGTGTATACAGCCAATCCGTATATTTTGTGATCTCGACCCTAGTCAGACACGCTACGTCACGTAACAGCAACAACAATGGCGGACTTGTGTTCATGCTGAAGAAGCCTCTTAACTTTACTAAAGTAAAGCTTTATTTCCAAGCATTACTAAAGTTTGTATACAGGTTTATGCTCCAAGTCTTCTTTTCTGTTTTTAGTGTATCTCTGTGGCAGAATTACAGCGCCACATACAGATCTGGCATGTATACTAAATCGTTTTGAGTCAGTTTCAGTGGTTTCGTGTGTATGCAGATATTCCTTGAGCAAGAAAAAAAAATTAGATTGGGAAAGCTCTGGCTTCGCGTGGATGTGGCCTCAATCTCTTCGTAAGATAAACAGATTTAATTTAGCCTTTTATTCACATATAACATTGATCAGCGAACATAAACAGAAGCTCAACCGAACTTGAATCACGTGCGAGACCAAACCTCTTCCGGAAGCTCAAACGTGCTGCGTAACACGAGAATGAACCTCACTGGTTCTCGCACATATCAAGCAAACATGCTTGAGCTTCTTTTTACCACAACTGATGTGTGCATTAATCAATGTTTATACAGTTGTGTTCAAAAGTTTACATACCCCTTGCAGAATCTGCAACATGTTAATTATTTTAATAAAGTAAGAGGGATCATGCAAAATGTGTTATTTTTTTATTTAGCACTGTGCTGAATAGGATATTTTGCATAAAAGATGTTTACATATAGTCAAAAAAATGCTGAATTTATAAAAATGACCCGTTCAAAAATGTACATACCCTTGATTTTTAATGCTGTGTGTGGTTACCTGGATGATCTACGACTGTTTTTATGTTTTGTGATGGTTGTTCATGAGTCTCTTGTTTGTCCTGAACAGTTAAACTGCCCAACATTCTTCAAAAAAATCCTTCGGGTCCTGCAAATTCTTCAGTTTTCCAGCATCTTTTGCATATTTGAACCCTTTCCAGCAGTGACTGTGTGATTTTGAGATCCATCTTTTCACACTGAGGACAACTGAGGGACTCAAACACAACTATTAAAAAAGGTTCAAACATTCACTGATGCTCCAGAAGAAAACACATGATCCCTCTTATTTTGTCAAAATAATTAACATTTTGCAGATTCTGCAAGAGGTATGTAAACTTTTGAGCACAACTGTATGTGAATAAAAGCCTAAATTCAATCTGTTTATCATATAAAGCGATCGTGTCTCTTCAGACAATCTGGACTAAACCGCTCAATTCATATGGATTTGTTTTACAATCTATTTATTAACTTTTTGAAGCATCAAATTTGTAGTTGCGTAGCTGTCAATGGAGGGACAGAAAGCTCTCAGATTTCATCAAAAAGATTAGTGTTCCGAAGATGAACGAAAGTCTTACAGGTATGGAACGAAATGAGTAAATGATGATTTTTGAGTGAACTAACCCTTTAAATGTGTAGTTGTATACGGAATGAAATGAGTCGCTGCCCTTAAGATTATGAGCTGGACAGCAATTTTTCCCTTTCATTAACCCACTCACAATAATTGCATGGAAAGCTTGTGGCACACAGAAGAATCAACCGGTATTTTTTTGGAAAACAAACTAAGTGCAATCTGCTGCATCTTTTCCTCATTCATTCGAGACATGATGAATGGTCGCCGTGATCTCTAGAGATCAGACTATTCATTTCAGCACATTGTGTTGTGAAACTGCATCACGCTTTTGATGCTAACATCTTAATGATAGTTCAATGTGCTGTAATCAGTCTATTTGGCAGTTTGCTCAGTAAGATTGTCAGTTTGTGATATGGGTTGTCCATCAGGTTGCTAATTACACCAAAATAGAAATTAGTGTTAAATAAAGCAATAAGTCTTGAGAGGTTATTGTTAGTGAAAACCCCCGAAACTCAGAACAGTAACATTACTGCAATGCAAACCTGAATGGCTTATTGCTTTTATAAAAAAGGTACCAAAAAGGGCTTTTCACACTGCGCTTAACCCCGGGTTATCGTTGTTCTAAACACCACTTTTAACCCTGGGTAAAGGAACTTGTAATTTAGAAGCAGGGTTAGCATCGCTTTTGCCAAATTTGTACAGTGTGAAACTATGCAGTGTTAGAATGTTACAGCTAGATTCTTAGCAACAGACAACCAATCGCGTTCTTAATATTTGCCTGCTTTGGACAGTCACAGAAACATTGTATATAAACAGTAAATTCAGCATTTGAGAGGAAAAATGTCCAATGCTGACAGAAAATGCGACAATTTGAGTGAAGAAGAGACTGTTTCATTCTTACCTTTACCTTTTTTATGGTCCAAAATGTCCATTCAGTATAAACTCGAAAGTACAGTCGTCAATATGAGGATGCGCAATGCTAGAGCTATGTAAACAGGTTGTGTGCTGCGTTTATCCAATCAATGACACTACAAATATACAAATAAGAATGTTGACCCAGGGTTTAGGAGGGTACAATGTGAAACGTCACCTTATGAATACCCAGAATTAATTGTTAACCCCGGGTAAATTATGAGCAGTGTGAAACGTGAAGGACGATAACCCAGGATACCGTTTACCCAGGGTTTAGAATATCCGGGTTAACTATTTCAAATGTGAAAAGCCCTAATGACACCAGCACCAGATAATCACAGTTAGGCTGATATTCAGACCAGCAGCATGACTGCAAGTGTGATATTGATATTATAAACATATTGATATTGATATTGATATAAACATTGATATTAAATAAACAAGAAGTTGATATAGAGTAAATTACATTCCAAGCAAATATTACCATGTAGTAAGGTTAGTTGAAACAGGAAGAAGGAGCTAGGAACTGGCGAACGTTCACAAACTTTAATACACAAAATAAACAAATACAAAACGAAAGTAAAATGCAGGCAGTCCCTCACGGCTGACTGCCGGCCACACAAACAAAATAAAACATAACGTAAAATCCAGGCCTGGTCCCCTCTCATCCTTCACTATCGTCACACCTCCTTTTATGCTTCCAGAGCTCCTCCGTGAGAGATACGAGACCGGTGCAACTCGCGTCACGGCCTCGCGCCGTTCCCTCACAGCTCTCGCCACGCCCCGCTCGTCACATACCAGTTTGTCTGTTTTTTCTCTGAAATAACTGTTGCATAACACACTGTAATGGTGTTTTGTAAAATCTGAGAACTAAACTAAATCTGGAACTAAATGTTATATAATAATTAATTACATATATCAATAATTAAATAATTAATTAAATAATCACAATAAATAATTCTTTCTCCAAGTAATAGTTGAATTGTGACTTGTAATTTGGAAAATAATAAAATAAATAAATTATAGCAATGGGCTAGTATAAAACAAAACTAATAAAAATGACAAACGCCACAAAACTACTTAAATTTTAAATAATTTTAAATCATTATTTAACTTTTAAATAAAAACCAATATATATAAAAAAAATCTAATTCAAAATATATTTAAAAAAAAACTATTATTATTATAGTTTTTATTACTATTACTATTATATTACCCATGGTACAAAAATAGCACCATGTTTTTAACTTTGGAGTGGAATAAAGACTTCACAGCCTAGAATTAAAAAGTGAAATTACTATTGTGAGACTTAACCCAAGGATAAAAGTTAAAACCCTCAAGTCAAAGTGTAGTATAAAAAGCCTAGTGGGCATAATCCAATACAGTGTTTCAATTCCACTGAAAAGAAAGAAAACCTAAAGAAACCAGGTAGCAGCTCTCAATTATACTGAATATTGCTATTCATCCATCACTGCTTGCTGAAGGGCAGCATATTGATGGGAGCTGTCATTATTAACGTTTCATCTTTATGCAGACAGAAACTCAATGGACAGCATTGGCACGAAGGACAGAGCCACTTAAAGACACAAACACACGCTTTTGCTATGATCAGTCTCACCTGCGTATATCTGCCGACTACATATACAGTGCTCGTACATGACGTGAATACTTAAGATGCATCACGTATGCAGATCAAAGTCTGCCATAGTGGAGTTTTGAATTGGGCTCATTTTAGTCTGGGTTGAAGGCCACCAATCACTACTGTCAATTTAAAGGAACCGCTGATCACAACTGTTCTCCATCATTGTCATTGTAAAGATCCCAGTCTCTTACTTTTACCCACTGAAGTAGAGAAACAAGCAAATGCCTGTGTCTGGAATACAGAATCCTGTCCATTTTCCAAATGCCATAGATCGATAGGCAATTTGATGGATGGCTTCAGGAGTAGGAAGATCCCACCATGAGAGTCCTTAGCTCAATCTAACAGGACTTGTGTAAATCAGGTTAATAGCAACCTGAGGCAAGAAGACACGTGAGTAGACAGAATATTCCTGTCTGTAGCCGGAGGATATTTGTGTTACTATACAAATGACAACAACTCTTGTTAATTCTCTGTGTGATTTTCTGCAAACTGCCATTTATTGCGTCAAAGGCTTCAAATCAAACAGCATATATCAATGAACAGCATATATATTAATGCAGCAACATGTATGTGCACTTAATTTAGAGAGTTGATAGGGAATAGGAGTGCACATATGCAAAGAACGTCTACACTGACAGTGGTTTGCAGTTGTACAGTGACCCAAAGTCATTAATTTTCAACAAGAGTTGCTGATATCTGGCGACATGCTAACAGACACTCCTGGTGATGTGACAAAATTGAGCATTACTATATGCAAATAAGCAGCTGTGGCAAATACCAATGGGAGTGCAGACGTGTATCCGTATTTGGTCAAATACAAATACACATTATAAACAGCACTCGACAACTTTGTGTTTTTGATTATATTAAAAAAAGTGTGAACCAAAGAAATCTACCTGAAAAAGAAGTAGCATTTTAGCATTTATCTTCATCTCAACGGCAGATGCTCAGCTGGCACAGACTGGAAGTACGCAAACAGTACACAACCTGCTTGTGGTTGTGCTCATGGATGCCCAGTTCTGAGGGAGGAGATTTTTTTAGCCAATCACCAGAGCTGTAAATGCCACATTATTAGAGTTGGACCAAAAGGGGTTTTTGGGGGCCGATGCCAATACCGATATTAGGAAGTAAAAATAAAAAGTCTGATATCGATATACCAGCCGATATTCTTTATAGTGTATATTATAGTTCAGTACCAGTCAAAAGTTTTGACTGGTACTGTATATTGAATACCATATATATATATAAACAGAATACATACACATAAACACATTTTTTTGTGATGATCACTCAAATGTGGTGATGAAATACTGACGTGATAAAGATATGTAATGAAGGCAGGGTATTTAACAATTTAACAATAAACTTAATAAGCCTGGCATCAGTGCATTGAACAGTAAACTTCACTTATTATAAATAACTTTACAACACAAATAGAACAATATATATATATATATATATATATATATATATATATATATATATATATATATATAACTTGAATTAAGAAAATAAACAAGGTAACTGTGTAGGGCAAGCAGGCTACTGCCAATCCAACAGGGGCAGGTTTATGCAGTCAATGGCTTATTTTCTGGTAATCAAATGAACATGAGGATCATATTTAAATAGTCTTTTTGCAGTTTAATATTCACAGACACCAGTCTACATCACAATTTGATTTAAGTGTTCTGACCTTTTATTTTTATTTATTCATCAAAAATATGACAAATTCCGTGCTATACAGTAAAATCCGTTTTATGACTGGATTCCGTGATTTCGTCCGTGTTTTCTGCATCGCACAAATCCTACTAATGTAGCAAACGAGTATGATAAGCTTGTTGTAAGAGTAAAAGATGGGGACATGTTTATTTACTTTATAGCAGCACGTTTCACCAACTAGGTGACAACGTAGCATTAAATCACCATTCAACAGACTCAAGCCTCCACCGCACCGCAGTCTATTGGACTGCAGAAAGATACTAACTTTTCAATCTGCTACGTTAACTGACTGTACTGACAAACTACGCTAATTTAGGATATGTTATGTGAGCGATGTGATATGCATGAGTGACATGGCAGTTTTAAGGGGCGGGGCTAATGTTGGATGGACTTATATTGAAAAAGGAAACTTATGGGGGGGGGGGGGGGGGGGGGGGGGTCATTGTTTATTAACTTTACAGTAAGTTAGGTATTTTTAAAAAACTAGTAAGCAACTTACTGTTAAGACACCGCTTGAAAGAGTTGGCTGGTGCCAGTAGCGAACAATGGAGTGCGCTCTGCTGGACAAACTGCATAATCACACCATTTAACCTAACCATTTTATCTGCATTATATGTTCTGTAAAAATAAATGTTCATATCGGTGGCATATCAGCGCCATATACACCCATGCAGATATATCGGCGACAGGCTCATATCGGCCGATAAAATCGGCAAAACGATATATCGGTCGACACATTATTAATCAGCGACAACAATGATTGGCTGATGGCACCACAAGAACACTCGCAGCCTAAGGCTCATTTTCTTTTAATTTATCATAAATGAAATATACACTACCATTCTAAAGATTGGGGTTGGTAAGATTTCACCAAAGCTGCATTTATTTGATCAAAAATAGTTTTTGTTCAAAATCAGTAATATTGTAAAATATTATTGCAATTTAAAATAACTGTTTTCTATTTGAATATATCTTAAAATATTATTTATTCCTGAGATGCAAAACTACATTTTCAACATCATTACTCGTCTTCAGTGTCACATGATCTTCCAGAAATCATTCTAATATGATGATTTGGCACTCAAGAAACATTTCTTATTATTATAATCAATGTTAAAAAGTTGATTTTTTTTAATTACAGTTTATTCAATTGCAGGTACAATTTAACTGCTTATTTTTTCAGAATTCTTTGATCAATAGAAAGTTCAAAAGAACAATTTACTTGAAATATAAATCTTTTATAACATTATAAATTATAAAAAAAAATGTTTTAAAGGCATTAACAAGCAGTAACATTACAACCACACACAAAAAAAAAAAAACAATCACTTTTAGGAGATTTGAAGACATATCATTGTAGTACCATTTTGTAGATTTTTTTGTTATTTAAAAGTCTTGAGGATTACAAGAAGTCTAAAAGAAAATCAGGACAATTGTTAAATGTACAAATTCCAGCCTATGATATACAGTTCAACAAAATAGAGGAGTTAACAATATTTAAGACCATTAACTTCCTTGTTTTCATACAATAAAATAATGTATTTCCATGTAAACAAAAAATTACCATTCATTGTACTAAATTTGCTGGTTTGGTCAGTCAGACTATAATAACCAAATAAACACTGATCCTTTGCTGTGAACACCCTCTTAACTTATTTAGAGTTACACAGAATATTCAGTTAGAAAAGATGTATTTAACTGTTTATCTTGAATTGATTAGTTTGTGAAAAGTGGGCATTACATACCAGAAAGTAAACACACGGTTGGAGAAGTTAGAATAAAGTAATGTCAGAGATCTATGATGAAAAATTACAATGAGGAAATTGTTTTGCAATGATATTTCGCAACATATGACCACAAGTAAACATGGTAATTTTTGATTTCATGTTGAATTTTTAGCCACAGCACAAGTTTTTAGGTCAGCCATTCTTAAATATCCTTGAATGTGAGTTTTAATAAAGTGCTCACAAAAAAAAATGGACATGATACAATGTAAGAACATCAGCACTCTTAGACATCAAAACTCCCTGAGCTGCATTCTGCACAACTCACAATTAATTACATGTCATCTCATCAAACTTTGAGAGACAATGGAGCCTGAATTCATTAGCTGACAATGATGAACTAATTGTGGCGTGACTGCGAGAGAGAAAGCGAGTTTCCATAGTCCCATACCAGGACCAAGGGCCACTGCGAAATGTGCAATTAGCCCTGTGGAATTGTGAACACACTGTGTGTGATCAGCCGTTTGGGCGAATGGAGTGTCAACACTTCCAGATGAAACGTGACACACTGATTAATGGCACGGCGGCAGACTGCCACTGAGCTCATGAGATAGATGGGCCGGAGTTTAGTTTGACTTCAGACCACTGCATGTCACAGATTAATGCTCATCCTACCCTGGGATCTTGGTTTAATGCATCAAGTCAGGCGAGCTCTTCAAAACACATGGATTGACAAATTAATATTTCACCAGAACAAAATAATGCTGCAGCATGTTGATCTATGTTTGTCTAAGTTACCTGTTAGAAAGTGTCATTTTACGCAATCTTTGCTGTCTAGTCCTGATCAAAGATATAAAGAAAGACTATCCATCGGATTTAACTAGACTATCAGTTTAACATGTTAGAGATAAAAAATAAAAATAAAAACTGCGTGCAATAGTAGCTACGGAGTCAATAAAATGATGATTAAATTCTCCTGCTACTTCAACTGGATTGTTTATTACCTTTCCCTTTATTTTAAGTTCTAAAATTTTCCTATCTACATTATGTTGCCCTGTTAATATTTTTAACTGATTCCAGATAATTCTAGGATTGCCACTTGCTTTTTAGAGTCAGGAAGAAGTCAGCTTTGGCTTTTCTTAATTTCTTTACCACACAATTCCTTAACATGTTAAATCTATATCTATCAAGGCTCAATTTACTTCTAAGTAAAAGATTTAGGGCTTGATCCCGTTCATTTATCCATTGAACCACGTTTTTAATCTTTCTATGAATAAGTTTGCAAGTATAATCTGTAATAATGTTCTTTAATTTTTTGGTGAAAATATGACTATCTTCCTCCTGATCGGTACCCAATAGCAGATCATCCCATTCTATCTGCTGAATAGCACCTTTAAAATTCTCCTGTTTATTTTTTGGGATCCCAAAAGATTCACATTTCTTAGCAAACGAGCTAAACCTCTTCTTTGTTAGTTTTAGCCACCAGAATTAAATTATGATCAGACAGGCCCGTTAACATATTAAAGGATTTCAAAATTCGCTCAGGTCTATTACTAAACATTAAATCAATTTGACTTTCACTACAATTAGTTATTCGAGTAGGCCCACTTATTAATTGTTTAAGATTAAAGCTATCGGTTATCTGTTTGAGATTTTTCCTAGTGGATTTATATTCCCAATTAATGTTGAAATCACCCATAATTATTACCTCTTTGTTAAAATTACATTCTTTCATGATTTATTTTTTAAAACTCGTATAAAAACTACAATTAGAAGACGGTGGGCGATAAATTACAATAAGAGTAAATGACATTTGCGGTGATAAAATAATATTTTAACCAATGCATTCCAAATCCTGACTGTTTAAACACTGAATTTCATTACACTGAATACTATCCTTTATATATATTATTACTCCACCTCCCTTGGAACCTACTCTATCCTTTCTAAAAACATTAAAACCGGGCACTTGAACTACTGCAGGAGAAACTTTTCATTTAGCCAAGTCTCTGATAAACAAAAGGTAGTCTAAATTGGACTTCAATAAGAGATGATGGACTTGATCACTTTTTTGATTTGATGCTTCTTATATTCAAATGACCACCTAAGAGTCCCTTTGTTTTAGCTTTAGGATCCCAAACTATTCTAGATTGACTGACAGTCCGAAATATCTTTGTTTTTTAAGATCGCTGGATTAACCACCTTCTTATTTAAGGCAGGAACACACCAAGCCGACGGTCGGGGCGTCGGGCAGTTTTTGTTCGTTGGCCGACCAAGTTTTGTGTGTGTGTTCCGCTCCGTCGGCTGAAGTTGGTCCTCATCGGCTTTTTTTTTTTGGCCGATTCCACATGTTGAATCGGTGTCGGAGCTCGTCGGTCCGTCGGGCCATCTGATCATTCTGATTGGCTGTTCAGCTACTGCCACCTGCTGGTACGGAAAGGCATATCATCTTACGCAGGCGCAGAACAGACGTGCTACTTGGCCGTCGGCTGTCGAGCATCGGTTTGGTGTGTCAGGGCAACTTAGGACCCAGACACTGCCGACATGAACCAACCCCGCAGTCTGCTTTCGTCGCTACTAGTTCGTCGGCGTCGGCTTGGTGTTTTTCATCTCCGCACAGCCCACGACTTCTGTGCCAGCTTCCGAATTCGAAGCATACGATAACCTCCGAGCCATCACAAGCCATAGATCACCAAACCCAGTGTGATTATCGTTAGGCCGCAAGGCCTCCGCGGTCCCCACACCAGCGACGGCGCCCCAGGCAGACACGACACCCACAGCAGCGCCCGCCGAACCAAGACAATGGAGATTAGTTGGTTGAGTGTAATCAGACGGTAACGTTAACCCGCTACAAAAAGTGCGTACCTGTAAGACAGTTACATCATGCATTTTTATTGGAACTTTCTGTTCCAATAAAAAAATCATAATAAACAATTCTACTCTTTCCACACTCTAACACAGCCATTTTCAACTAATAATAAGAACAAGAAAAATAAATATTTCTTGAGCACCAAATCAGCATATTAGTATGATTTCTGAAGGATCATGTGACACTCGAGAGGCTGCTGAAAATTTAACTTTGCCATTACAGAATATATACATATTTAAAATCTATATTAAAACAGCATAAGACTTTCAAAAACTGACTTTTTTTAAAAAAAAAATCTGTAAGGTCTCATTTATTAACATCAGTCAATGCATTAACGAACATGAACTAACAGTGAGCAATATATTTTTAAAGGATTGTTTTAACCTTTGCTTGTTCATATTAGTTGTCAGTGTATTAAGTAATGTTAACTTTTGAATTTTCACCAAAAAATTAAAAATTTATTAGCAAATGTTGAGATTAACATAAACTAAGATGAAAAAATGCTGTAGAAGTATTCATATTTTTTTAGTTCATGTTAACAAATGTAGTTAAGTAATATTAACAAATGAAACCTTATTGTAAATTGTTACAAAAATTCTTACTGACCTCAAACATTTGCACAGTATAGAAGCCATCTGCGGTGGATGCATTTTTTCCGTTGCTGGACTGTGTTATTTTTAATGTTTTGCTGAGTATTTCTTTGTGGTGTCATCCTGTGGAGGAAAGCGACAGTGGCAATTTCCAATTTATTCTTTTTCTACAGCTTGCTGTCCATTCTAGTGAAACTAAATGCAATAAAGTGAGTTACTTTGGTTCATTAAAATAAAAATAAAAAAGTCTATTAAGGCAGATCAGTACCCCAAACTCCTCGTATTCAGTGCAAATACATGACCACTACACCAACACATCGAGGTTGTTAGTCAATTGCTGATCTGCGCATTAAAAAATCAGTGGCAGATGAGATAATTTAATAAAGAGTCACACGTTCATTTGAACTGGTCAGCAAGAATGATTCCTAAATCAAATTACAGTGTAATTAGACGTAATTCAAGTTGAATTCAATAGTTATTTAGCTAGCGTTAGTATCGCTGTTTTTTTTTTGTTTGTTTGTTTGTTTGTTTTTTGTGTACCTACACCGCAACGCTGCTGCCATCTATTGACGTGGATCAACATGATCGTCTCTTTTTGTGTAGACTTAAATTACATGACACCAAGACCAGTAAGTTTCAGAGAGAGGTCTACACGATAATTAACTCCCTTACCTGTCCAACAAAAACAAAACAAAACAAAAAAGTAACTTTCGCACCACTACTCCGGATTCTATCTATTTTCCTCCTTGTGTATGCCGTAACGATATTTAAGCTAGATTTAGTCTTTGTCTGTTTGTCTTTAGACCTTTTCTGCTTCTTCAGCTGTACAGATACTGATTCTCCCGTTGTCTCCGCTGGTAAAACACGACAATACGTGTCTTCAACTTAATAATTTTAGCTCTTCCGAAGATCTTCGCGTTGCCAAACAACACTAAGCTACTAGCGTATCTACAGAGGCGGCAGCCAATGAGCTGATTCTCTCCAACGTGAAACAACGCGGGTCACGTAATGGCGAAATACATTCACGGGGCGACCCAAACCCATAAATAAAACGCTATAAAAAACTATTATGAGTACACTCTTTACAGTGTGTTCTTCTGTTGTCTGAGAGTTGATTTGACAGCTTTTAGGTGCGTTATTGGCAGCGCGCGCCACCCTCTGGTTACATGAACGCGTCACTATCGCATCAGCACCGAAAACAAGGGGAATTTTTTTAATTTATTAACCGCATAACCTATTCGATATTCTATAATTAAATATACTAATCGAATATTCGAAAATCGTGACACATCCCTACTCTTAACTAAAACACAATTTACTCCTTAATGTGAAAAATGCTTTAAATTAGCACCAAAGAGGTTTAAATCATTTTTGAACATTTCTAATTATAGTGGCACTGTTTACATTTCAGGTCGGACTTTGAAATAAGCAAATACTGCACCTAATTAATATTCATGAGGGAGTCATTTGCCATGTCATGATGTCACAACCAACGCTTCAGTGTGCTACCTTTTTTTTTTTTTTTTTTTTATAAAATTGACATGGTCAAAATACATTGGCTATGCATGAATAAAACCAAATTACATTAGAGCACCAGTAAAACAAACAATATTTAGCTTTACAGTCTTAATTTCCATGCAAAATGTAATATGAAAGTAAACACTGAGAACATCTAAATAAGAATAAGAAAAATATTCTTTAATTTCTTTCAGAAACTTCAGCAAGAGCCCATTTTAGGAGAAGATGAGCCTGTGGGCATGTGGCGGGACACACTTCAGTGGAGGAAATTCATCACAGCACCCTTCGCTCCTTGTTTTAATTACACACAACAAACAGCATAGATGTTTCCTAATAAGATGGAGTCAGAGAGGGTCTCATTACCAGTTATGAAGGAGAAAAGAGGGAGGGAGAAAGTGGGAGTGCTTTCATAAGCAAAAGAGAGGATTTCTCATGCATACAGAAGAAGCGAGTACAATAAACAGACAGTAAATCAGTACCAAAATGACTTGGCATGAGAAGTGTTGTGTTTTTAGAATATGTGTTCAGTGTAGAACCAGGGGTAATACATTTTTAGGATGTCTCCTCACAGTATTGATTAATCTACATCATATCTCGATGTGATTCAAAGGCCATACAATGGCCCCAGAAAGTTTTTGAACACCTAAACACTTCAAATCTAACTTTATTTCTTCTGGAAGACATTGATAAACATATTTTTAGTGTTTTTGTTTGTTTTTCTTCTTCTTCTCTCCACAATGAAAGTCATTAAGGGTAGGGATGGGCATTTTCAATATTCAAATACTTGGGCTCATAAAAAACGAATATTAAGACGCGTCACTCGTATTATTATAAATGGGAGAAAGTGTAGAAAAACAATATTCATATGCTCAGGTGCGCTGTGCTGACAGACGTTGCAGAGGCGCAAAGATAACGGTTTGCTAACCTACGTTTTTAACAGCACTATGTTTTCTGTTCTTAAATATGTCTCCGTTGACGAAACTTAAAGGAAGCATATATTTCGATTATTTAGCTATCAGATCATTCATCTTCTTGGCCCACTCGGGGGTACAGCTGCACTTACCTGTCGTGAATGCAGTGATGGACAGCTGTCTTTACGCATTGGAGGGGTGTTTGGATTTCATGGGCTTTCTCATTGTGGTGGTGATCTTATGATAACTAATTCTTTAATTTGATCAAAAGTAATTCCATTTTGTAAGAGTTTTGTTGATTTCCATCCAAGTAATTCCAAACTTCGCGAGGCAGACAACCTTATGTGATGATCAAATACAATAAACTTGTAAAACACGCTCAGCGCCACCCAGTGCATTTAGTTATAACTGCGAGTTTTCGTGCTAAGGATTTATCATGGATTCACTGCATTTACAGCCAGGAAAGCAACGTCGTAAAATTCTAGTCCTAATGGTATTTTTATTTTTCGAATATTTATTACAGATCGAATATTCGTGCACATCCCTTAATTAGGGGACAGTGTTGTTTTGGACTCCATTGACTTTCATTATATAGTTCACAATATCTTGTTACATTCAGGGTTAGTTCAGCCAAAAATGAAAATTATTCCATGATTTACTCACCCTCAAGCCACCCCAGGTGTATGACTTTCGTCTTTCAGCCAAACACAATCGAAGTTATATTAAAAATATCCTGGCTCTACCCAGCTTTATAATGGGAGTGAATGGGGGGATGAGATTTTGAAGCCCCAAAAAGTGCATCCATCCATTATAAAAATAATCCATACAGCTCCCGGGGGTTAATAAAGGCCTTCTGAAGTGAAGCGATGCGTTTTTGCAAAGACTATAGGATAACAATAAAGGGACTTTGGTTTTTGTAAGAAAAATATCCATATTTAGAACTTTATTAACTATAATCACTGGCTTCCGGTAACAGCCGTACATGATTCTAGTTCTGGCAGAAGAAGGACCTCACTTTGCTGATGGATAGACGTGCTTTATTGGGCTTCAAAATCTCAAGCCCCATTCACTCCCATTATAAAGCTTGGAAGAGCCAGGATATTTTTTAATAGAACTCCAATTGTGTTCAGCCAGAAGAAGTCATATACACGTAGGATGGCTTGAGAGTGAGTAAATTATGGGATAGTTTTCATTTTTC
This sequence comes from Elopichthys bambusa, assembly GCA_037101425.1. Lineage (NCBI taxonomy): Eukaryota > Metazoa > Chordata > Actinopteri > Cypriniformes > Xenocyprididae > Elopichthys > Elopichthys bambusa. The sequence goes on from CM074434.1 coordinate 6,723,074, forward strand.
ATAATTTTTATATTTTTGTTTTTCAACACTATTAGCTATTTAATGTGACTTAAGTTTCCAAATACTTAGGCCTGGTTTCACAGCCAGGGCTTAGCCTAAGCCAGGATTAGGCCTTATTTCAATTAGGATATTTAAGTAGCTTTAATAAATGTATACTAGAGAAAAAACATTACTGGTGTGCATCTTGAGACAAAACAATGGCACTGGCATATTTTAAGATATGTCAGTACAAGTTGCTCAAGTTGCATTTTAGTCTAGGATTAGCTTAAGCCTTGTCTGTGAAACTGGGGGTTAATGTGGCATTCAAAATTTGAATTGCTATAATAATGGTGTGCACAAAGATTAAAAGCATTCTGCCATATAATTTCTTTAAGATGCTATAAAAGTCATGCAATCACAGGTTTGGATATTGTGGCCCAGTAGTAACAAGAACTCCAGATTTCAAAGGAGTTGCATTCTTGTGATCTGTAACAACACTTGAAACACTGGAGAACAAGAGTGTTCCCTGTGCATCAGCATTATAATCCTGTTTGATCTTCACATTTGCATTGAGCATCTTCTTACAGCATTACCACTTACCAGCGATCGAGTATTCTTACCTACAATCAAAGGCCTCTTATTTATCAGGCATGTTTTCCAAAGTCAGTTTTTGGACATTTACATAGTAAAATGAATCCCTTGACAAGTCTGCAGCTGCTGTGGACGCACATAAGTTCATTAAAAGCAGAGAAAATAAGATACATGCTAAAGGATTCTTAACCGATCACATTTGATCTGCTCTGAGCAACCAACATGATTGTGACAGTTTTCAGCTTTAATTTCATGAGGGAAGAATAGAGTCTCACTCTGTGTGTGAAAAGCATTTGTCTTTATAAAGCATAAGTGCAGCAGCTCTGTGATGCAGATGTCCTGCTGTCGCATAGAGCAACACTGTCCTCTACTGACAGAACCTTATATTCCAGCTGGGAGGCTTCATTCACATTCAGCTATTACAAATATGAAAATTGGGTAGAAATATGAGATAATATGGTGAAAGTTTGACTGTTTGTCAAGAACGTGTCCAGGCCATGTTTCATCCCAAAATCTATATAGGCATATATAACCCACCGTTCAAAAGTGTGAGGTTGAAAAAGGGGGAAAAAAAGATATATATATATATATATATATATATATATATATATATATATATATATATATATATTTGAAAGAATAAGTCTCATGCTCAGCAAGGCTGCTTTTATTTAGTCAAAGATACAGTGAGAATATTGTAATAATAGTAATATTGTGTAATAATAATAATAATGTAGTAATATTGTGAAATATTATTACAATTTAAAATAACTTCTTTCTATTTGTATACATTTAAAAAAGTAATTTATTCCTGTGATGGTAAAGCTGAATTTTCAGCATCATTACTCCAGTCTTCAGTGTCACATGATCCTTCAGAAATCATTCTAATATGCTGATTTGCTGCTAAAGAAACATTTAATATTATGAATGTTGAAAACAGTTGTGCTGCCTAATATTTTTGTAGAATCTATCTATCCACCTATCTATCTATCCATCCATCCATCCATCCATTCAATTATATATACACACACACACACACACACACACACACACATATATGTATAACATATGTATATTTATTTATTTAGAGATTACTAGTGGATTTCATTTCGTATTTTGTTGCAAATCAAATGCCTGACGCTGCCTAGAAGAATTCAGTGTTTTATAGCAGTATTCTCATTAACAAGTAACGGAAACAAAAAAGTGTTGTTATATGGAGTAACGTTTATTGCTGATTAGAAGTTGAATATATATTTATATATACAGTTGCATACATTGTAAAACCAAATATCCCATACTATGGAATAAGAGATAATGATGAATGAATGAATGAATGAATGAATGTCTCCAGACTCGCAATGGTAATGAACTGTAATTTAATCAAACACTGCTGATTGTCTCTGTGGCACCATCTAATACTGCAACTCAATAATAATGCTGTGGAATTGCATTTCTACACCTTTTTTTCAGGATCTGGACTATAATTAAATAAGCATTGATATTTTTTAAACAGCCTTACATAGAGTTGCTGAGCTTTTAAAAGTCTTGTATTTTTAAATAGCTAAAATTAACGTATATTCAAAAAAATAAAAACGGTTCATTGCAATAGAAACCTACTGAAACTAGTTTCCACCACTGAATAAAAAATAAAAAAAGATTGCGACTTTTTAATCTCACAATTCTGACTTTGTCCTAGCACTTGCGAGTTTACATCTCGCAATTCTGACTTTTTTTCCTCAGAATTGCGTAATGTAAACTTGCGATTCTGAGAAATAAAGTCAGAATTGAGAGATATAAACTCGCAATTTTGAGAAAAAAGTTGGAAATGCGAGAAAGGAAGTCAGAATTGCGAAAATTGCAGAAATTTTGACTTCCTAACTCGCAATTGTTTATATCGATATTGTGAGAAAAAAGTCAGAAATGCAAGAAAGGAAGTCAGAATTGTAAAAAAAAAAAAAAAAAAAAAAAAAAAAAAAAAAAAAAAAAAATCGCAGAAATTCTGACTTTCTAACTTGCAATTGTTTATATCAATATTGTGAGAGAAAAAAGTCAATTGTGAGATATAAACAATTCAGAGGAAAAAGTCAGAATTGCAAAAATTGCAGAAATTCTGACTCACAATTGTTTATATAAATATTGTGAGAAAAAATTCAGAATTGTGAGATATAAACAATTCTGAAAAAAAAAAGAGGCAGAAATGCAAGAAAATAAGTCAGAATTGAGATATAAACTCGCAATTGTGAGAAAAATTCAGAATTGTGAGATATAAACAATTCTGAAAAAAAAGGCAGAAATGCAAGAAAATAAGTCAGAATTGCGAGATATAAACGCGCAATTGTGAGAAAAAAGTCAGAACTGCAAGAAAAAAAGTCAAAAATTGCAGACATTCTGACTTTTCTAACTCGCAATTGTTTATATCGATATTGCGAGAAAAAAGTCAGAATTGTGAGATTAAAACGTCGCTAATATCTTTTGTTCTGTGGCGGAAACATGCTACCATAGAAACCTTATTACGTGGAATCAAGACAAAAATAAAGTCCCTTATGATCGGAATAAAAAAAAAAAATAATATAGCAGCAAGTGAACGGCATCACCAAATCTGACAGGTTAAAAAACCTTTAAAAACAATAAAAACTAAATTCATAGCTGCAGATTCTGAAAAAAGTGCCTTTAATTTCTGAAGCAGTACATTTTACAGTACTAGTAAAGATCTATGATTTGCATTGATGTGCAAATTTGTGGCTTCGTATGTTTATGCTTTTAAAGAAATATTGTATCGATTCCCATTCCCAGCAATAGTACGAGGATCATTGTCGCAGGTGCTCTACTGTAATGTAGTGCGTCAGGAAGGACATCACAGCCCTATGATCAATCATATTTTGAGATGAATGCCAAAACTGACGACTGAGGGCGAGTCTCCTCTTGGCTCCAGATTCGGGCGTCAATCTAAGACAGAGCCATTCCTGCAGAACCATCTATAGCTGCCTCACAATACGGTAAATGTAAAGATGACCACAAAGCCAGTGACCCCATGTGTGCGTTAATATTCTAGACTCAGCTGGAAGAAGGAAGTTGCCGCCAACCCTTGCACATTCGCATACATCCAAACCTCTCGCCAAACATCGTAACTCTAGTTTTTCCTTTTCGTCAAGTTTTATTAGATCTACAGCAGATGGAATGGTCTGTTTCACATGCCTGAACCTTGAGCCCCTTGGCTCTGAGCATCTCGTTTCAGGCAATCCTCCGTCACACCCTGTGACGCCAGTTCTGAAAGCACATTGTCCAGGTAGTTAGGGTCGGGGTAGCCGTGGCCGGAGACGTTGGACATCATCTCCGTCTTGTGGTGGATCTCGTTCCAAATGACGGTGTCAGGCTCCCCTGTGGTGCTGGAAGTGCCCACGGTAAAGATGAGGCGCCGTGTCCACGCCACCTTCAACAGCTCCAGCACCTGGAAACGGTTACCATGGAGATAATCAAGACCCTCAGATTTAAAGTAAACAGTTTGTGGTTTGCTCACAGAGAGAAACGCAAACCAGAGCATTGCACAAAGATCAACATGGAACAGAAATGCTGAGCAAGACCTTGGTCGTGATTCAATATATCGTCCCTGTCAGGCGCAAATCTTGTATCTCCATATTCCGTCTCCATAAATCATTACTATTGGTCACCCTTTACATCTGTCTGTGGGTTTTGCAAATATCTGAGGTATTACAAAGAGAATTGGACTCCATTGGATCCTTAAACTGTCGGTCAAACCTCATAAGTCCACCCTCCTCTATAGTGATGTGAAGTGAAGTGATGCACACATTTTGGACCGAATCATATATAAAAAGACAATATTAATTTTGACAACTGTGTTTAATTATTTTAAGAAAATAGCAGTTTTTTTCCCCCACATTTCCTGAAAAGTAGAGGTTTGGAGATACAAGGTTTCTGCCTGACAGCGACGACATACTACATATCTTTTGTTACTTCATAGCAGTATGCAAGGATTTATTTTTCCTGCAAGAGAAATCTTATGCTGTTAAAACGGAGTGCGATGTAATTCGATTTATAATTAACTTTGTTAAAGGTTACAAAAACAAAAATTTTGTTCTGTGGCAATCGACAATCAATAGAAGCTGGAGCTTAAACACTCTTTTAAAGGTTCGAGCGTGTATAAGGTTAGGACGCTCTGACGTAAGCAGAGAATGTCAAAGGATTTCTGTCAAAGTTTCTGAAAGAAATTAAACAGGGCTGAACAAAAAAGACGGGCCACTTTCCCTATTGCCACCGCCGTATCGTACATTTTCGTGTTTATGCAGTTTTAAACTTTGCAAACCCATAAGATTTTGGTTCATATTTGTATATGTTCTCATCGCTCGTGTTCATTTACTGAAAGTATAGATAATCGACATGTTCAAGCTTTAAAAAGTACATGAAGTGATTGTGTCTCTTCAGAAGTCTTGAAATAAACTGCTTCATTCATATTACTTTTATGATGTCTTTTTGAAGCTTGAAAATGTTGATTAGCAAGACTTTAATTGGAGATACAAAAAATGATGAAACAATATTAAAAATATCTTAATTTGTGTGCCAAAGATGACCAGAAATCTTATGGGTCTGGAACGACATGAGGGTGAGTAAATGACAGATTTTTCATTTCACTTTAATGTTTTTTTCCCATGACATCTGGTGGCAAATTAAGCTTTCATCATAGACTAGCTGACATAGATGAAGTTGACCCAAAAATGAAAATAATTTATTTCTCACCCTCATGTCATTCTACACCCGTAAGACCTTCGTCGAACACAAATTAAGATATTTTTGATTAAATCCGAAGGCTCACTGAGGCCTGCATAGACAGCAATGATACTTCCTCTCTCAAGATCCATAAAGGTACTTAAAACATATTTAAAACAGTTCATGTGAATACATTTGTTCTACCTTAATATTATAAAGCGACGAGAATATTTTTTGCGCACCAAAAAAACAAAATAATGACCTTTTAACAATATCTAGTGATGGCCGATTTCAAAACACTGCTTCGGAGTGTTATGAATCTTTTGAGTCGAATTAATGATTCGGATCGCGTGTCAAACCACCAAACTGCTGAAATCACGTGACTTTGGCGCTCCGAACCACTGATTCGATTCATAAAGCTCCAAAGCTTCACGAAGCTGTTTTGAAATCGGCCATTATTAATGACAATTTTCATTTTTGGGTGAACTAACCCTTTAAGAATGGGTTGAAAATTATAATCAGTAATGTATGCATTATCCAATGTTTATGAAATTACTTCTAGAGTTAGTCTAGAAATAAAAATAATACACACACATACAGTTGAGCTCAAAAGTTTACATACCCCTTGCAGATTCTGCAAAAATGTTAATCATTTTAACAAAATAAGAAGGATCATAAAAATTGCATGTTATTTTTTATTTAGTACTGTCCTTAATAAACTATTTCACATAACAGTTGTTTACATAAAGTCCACATAACAAAAAAAATGGCAGAATTTATAAAAAATAACCCTGTTCAAAAGTTTACATACCCTTGATTCTTAATGCTGTGTGTGGTTACCTGGATGATCCACAACAATTTTTTTGTTGTGTGATGGTTGTTCATGGGTCTCTTGTTTGTTCTGAGCAGTTAAACTGAGCTCTGTTCTTCAGAAAAATCCTTCAGGTCCTGCAGATTCTTCAGTTTTCCAGCATCATCTGCATATTTGAACCCTTTCCAGCAGTGACTGTATGATTTTCAGATCCATCTTTTCACACTGAGGGACTCAGACAAAACTATTACAAAAGCTGCAGACATTCACTGATGCTCCAGAAGGAAACACAATGCATTAAGAGTCAGGGGTGAAAACCTTTGAATAAGAAGTTGATGTGCAAGTTTTTTTTTTATTTTGTTTAAAGAACATATATTTTCATTTAGTTCTGCCCTTTGGAAGCTACAAAGGATATTTACATGTTTCCCAGAAGACAAAAAAAGTACAATTTATTCTGTTTTTTACATCCCAGACTCTTAATGTGTCGTGTTTCCTTCTGGAGCATCAGTGAATGTTTGAACCTTTTTAATAGTTGTGTTTGAGTCCCTCAGTCGTCCTCAGTGTGAAAATCAGAATCATACAGTCACTGTTGTAAAGGGTTCAAATATGCAGAAGATGCTGGAAAACTTAAGAATCTCCTGGAGATTTTTTCTGAAGAACAGAGCTCAGTTTAACTGCTCAGAAAAAACAAGGGACTCATGAACAACCATCACACAACAACAAAAAAAAAAAAAAATAGTTGTGGATCATCCAGGTAACCACACACAGTATTAAGAATCAAGGGTATGTAAAACTTTTGAACGGGGTCATTTGTTACAAACTCTGCTATTTTTTTGTCTTGTTGACTTTATGTAAACAACTGTTATGTGAAATAGTTTATTAAGGACAGTACTAAATAAAATAAAAAACATGCAATTTTCATGATCCTTCTTATTTTGTTAAAATGATTCACATTTTTTTAGATTCTGCAAGGGGTATGGATAAACTTTTGAGCTCAACTGTATATACACACACACACACATATATATATATATATATATATATATATATATATATATATATATATATATATATATATATATATATATATATATATATATATATATATATATATATTATATTATATATACACATATTTATTACACACACACACACACACACACACACACACACAGAGAACAAAATTTTAAACGCAACACTTTTGTTTTTGCCCCCATTTTTCATGAGCTGAACTCAAAGATCTAAGACTTTTTCTATGTACACAAAAGGCCTATTTCTCTCAAATATTGTTCACAAATCTGTCTAAATCTGTGTTAGTGAGCACTTCTCCTTTGCTGAGATAATCCATCCACCTCACAGGTGTGGCATATCAAGATGCTGATTAGACAGCATGATTATTGCACAGGTGTGCCTTAGGCTGGCCACAATAAAAGGCCATTATAAAATGTGCAGTTTTATCACACAGCACAATACCACAGATGTCGCAAGTTTTGACGGAGCGTGCAATTGGCATGCTGACTGCAGAAAATGTCCACCAGAGCTGTTGCCTGTGAACTGAATGTTCATTTCTCTACCATAAGCCATCTCCAAAGGCGTTTCAGAGAATTTGGCAGTACATCCAACCGGCCTCAAAACCGCAGACCACGTGTAACCACACCAGCCCAGGACCTCCACATCCGGCCACCTGGACAGCTGCTGCAACAATTGGTTTGCGTAACCAAAGAATTTCTGCACAAACTGTCAGAAACAGTCTCAGGGAAGCTCATCTGCATGCTCGTCGTCCTCATCGGGGTCTCGACCTGACTGCAGTTCGTCGTCGTAACCGACTTGAGTGGGCAAATGCTCACATTCGACGGCATCTGGCACTTTGGAGAGGTGTTCTCTTCACGGATGAATCCCAGTTTTTACTGTACAGGGCAGATGGCAGACAGCGTGTATGGCGTCGTGTGGGTGAGCGGTTTGCTGAAGTCAACGTTGTGGATCAAGTGGCCCAAGATGGCATTGGGGTTATGGTATGGGCAGGCATATGTTATGGACAACGAACAGAGGTGCATTTTAAGGAGAAGTGCTCACTAACACAGATTTAGACAGATTTGTGAACAATATTTGAGAGAAATAGGCCTTTTGTGTACATAGAAAAAGTCTTAGATCTTTGAGTTCAGCTCATGAAAAATAGGGGCAAAAACAAAAGTGTTGCGTTTAAAATTTTGTTCAGTGTATATATATATATATATATATATATATATATATATATACACATACATATACATATATATATGTGTGTGTGTGTGTGTGTGTGTGTGGTAAGCACGCACAAAGACGCAGAAGATTTAAGAACACAGTTTTTATTACTATCTAAACAGAACATGCTACCACAAAACTAATTACAAACGAGAACTGACAGGGTACTGAACATCAAAGAATATAAATACAAGACAAACATGAGAGACAGGTGCAAATCATACGTAACCACAAAAAAAAAAGAAAAAAAAAAAAAAAAAGGAAGAAAACTAAACAGAGCAGGGAAACAGGAACTAAAGAAAACAGAATATCAAAATATGAGTCCATAACTGTGACATATTCTCTTGTGCGTTTAATGTCTTGTGAATTTCTATTTTTTAATTTTTGGTGATGGACAGGTAACTTTGTACAGCACTTTGGTCAACCAAGGTTGTTTTAAATATGCTTTATAAATATAATAAACTTGAAGATTTTAATAATATTTTTTTTAATAAAAAAATTGTAGCAATCAAAAAGCATGTCTAATTAATTGAAATCATTAAATTTATACAATTTAACAACAATTTATTAAAAGTTTAACAAAAAAATCATTTTTTAGGGCCCTATGAAATAATTTTTTTATTTTTTCTCCCTCTCAAATCTTTATTTTTACCATTCAATGTTTTCTGTTTTAAGTTTTCTGGATTAAATTTTAATGGTTTGATTAAATTTTAATAATCAAAAAGCATATCCATTAATTGAATTTATAAAAACAACAACATTTATTATTAATTATACAATTAACATTAATTCAATTTATCTTTTAATTATATGACATTAAACAAACTTTTTTGTAAAATAAAGTGCAGCACAACAGAGCTTTACTGTTAAAATTGAAACATGGAAGAATTTTTTTTATTATTATTCCTTTAAATAAAGTTAATAATAATTTATTATTGTTATTGTTATTATTATTAAATTGAAATTTAGCTAAATTCTACTGTACAACAGTAGTAAATTTCTGTCACAATTTATTTAAGTTAAACAAACTTTATTTTGACGGGTTGCCGTAAAGACCTTTTAGTTTCTGTGTGTTTATGATATGATGATAGTTTTTCTCAAATGAAATGGTAAAATGCTCATGGAGTGACTCTCAAAGCGGCTCTGGAGAGGAAGTTCCTGCATTCATGTCCTCATATAGTGAGGCGGCAGAGGCGGAGCATTTTTAATCACTGGATTTAAATTCCTTTTCCCCCAAACTAGTAGCCTGCTAAATGTTTTTGACACGATGTTTTAATGGAGTTTGAATGTTAGCATGGAAAGTTATTGCGCTTGTGTAACACATGTTACTGGAACAGCTGATTCAATTGAATGGTAATTAAACAGGTTTAATGTATGAAAGTGGCTAGTGATTCAATATTGTGACAAATGAGAATGGCATGAATCTTTATTTGAACTGGGTCAATTCCCTCCATTACCTTTCTGCCTTTGTCATTGTCAGGAAGGAAACAGAAGCGAGGGAATCCTCTGCACGTATATGGCTGGCCTGGGTTTGGGTGCTCAGGACCCTGCAGACAGAGAGAGCATTAGGATGATGAGTGCTTAGTGCAGGCCAAGGCAAGGACAAAGCCATTATCAAACAAAGGAATGAGTCAGTCATGCCCCCAATAAATGCAGTTGGACGCTGACGTTAGTCTGCTGGATGAAAGCATTTGGCTGGTTCTTACGGACCTCTAGCACTTCTTTCAGTTCATTTATTTACATCTTCTAAAATGGTTATTGTTAAGAATACACTTGAATCATGGTGCAAATAAATATAAAACAGTACAACACTACATTGGTTTGCCAAAACAGACCTGTATTCCGGGCGGGATGTTGTAAATTATTTGTATAGTGCCGCAGTCTGGGTGCCCAGGCAAAGACTGAGGAATACTGTAGATATCCATGTTACCCTTTGGTTGGGTGCCGGTCTTCTCTCCGTAGATTGTCTTACATGAGGGGCACTGCAGGCTCCCGTCCTATAGTGTGACAACATGTAATAAGTAGTAGAAAACGGGTGCGACTAATCTCTTTAAAAGAAATAGTTCATGTAAAAAATATTTTGAGCTAATAAAATCAATCCTTGTAATCGCATGCACCTATTTTGTCATTTTAGTGTAATTCCAAGAATGCATGACACACTACCATTGAAAATTTTGGGGTCAGTATTTTTATTTTTTACTTTTTTTAAAGAAATTGATACTTTTATTCAGCAAGGATGCATTGATCAAATGTGACTGTAAAGACATTTATGTTTTTTTTTTCTTTCAAATAAATGCTGTTTTTTAAGCTTTCTATTTATCAAAGAATCCTAAAAAAAATCTATCATGGTTTCAATAAAAAAAATTAAGCAGCAAAACAGTTTTCAACATTGATAATAATAAATGTTTCTTGAGCACCAAATCAGCATATTAAAATGATTTCTGAAGGATCATGTGACTGAAGACTGGAGGAATGACGCTGAAAATTTAACTTTGCTTTCTTTACAAAAAAACACTTGGCAACACCGAGCTTTGAACGGCAGTGTAAATGGGAATACTGTTAAATGAATACTTTATCCAAAAATGAATATTCTATCATCATTTACTCCAAATGTTTTATGGGGTATTAACAGTATTCCAATTTATGTCATGCATCCCTAAAACAGATATTAAAATAGTTGCATATAATTAATAGAAATGTTTTATTGGAGTTGTTTTGAAATATGACAGTTAAAAGTGTTGGTAAGGTATTGCACACCTTTGTTCCATTGTTGTACATGGCCAGCATGCAGAGCATGTGGAAGGTGTGACCGCATTTTGTGAATTTGCCCACAGTGTTGGGCTGAAGAGACGGAGAGCACTCAGCTGGGACCTCATAACCAGACGGGCAGGCCAGGCGCTCCATACAAATAATACAGTCCTGAAAGCACACAGCCAGATGTCATATATCTCATAGGGCAGGGCGTTGATTATATTTCCAGAAGAAGCTTTAAACATATGGGTGAATGTCATCAGGTCGTGTTATATCTATTTTAGTCTTATTTTTTTGCATTGTTACATACAGGCGTTTACTTGTCATGAAAATAAATGTGAAAATGGTCCTAAAATAATCTTTATTTTCTTTAGCTAAAATATAATATTCTTTTAATTCTGTGGTGAAATATGACCTGAGAAATTCACAGATTTATGCTAGTACATAGTACATAAAAATATACCTCATCTGGAACCACAAGCACTTCCTCCATGTATTTCTTAATGACTTCCTCTGATTTCTGAGCAGGAGCTAAGGACATACAAAAGACACATTTTAACCTACGTGACTCCAGTTACTGGCACTCAAAATCATGTGACGACATGAAGATTACATTTTCTTAAAGACTCCATGAAAGCTTAATCAAAGTTTTGTAGCTTGTACTCCATGTCTGTCAGCTAGGCTGTGTGTTCAATTATTAATTATTCATGTACTGCACAGATTTTTGGCCAATCAAATGCTCTCTATAATGAGATGGTCCTATTAGCTCACACAAAAATGAACATTCTGTCATTAATTACTCACCCTCATGTCGTTCCAAACCTGTAAGACTTTTGTTCATCTTCGGAACACAAATGAAGATTTTTTTTTAAGTAAATCGAAACGATTTTTGTCAGTCCATTGACAGCTACACAACTACCACATTGATGCTTTAAAAAGTTCATAAAGAGACTGAAATTAATCTAAAAAAACTAAATAATTGAGCAGTTTGGTCCAAATTTCCTGAAGAGACAATCACTTTATATGATGAACAGATTGAATTTAGGCTTTTATTCCCATATAAACATTCATCAGTTATAACCTCCAGAAGAGGTTTATTCACACGCATCAATTTTTTTTTTTTTTTTTTTTCTCAACATTGTTCGGTGATCAATGTTTATATGTGAATAAAAAGCCTAAATTCAATCTGTTCATTATAAAAAGTGACTGTCTCTTTAGAAAATTTGGACTAATTTTAGTTTTATGATCTCTTTATGAACTTTTTGTAGCGTCAAAGTGGTAGCTGCGTAGCTGTCAATGGAGGGACAGAAATTGCTCAGATTTCATTAAAAATATCTTCATTTGTTTTCCGAAGATGAGCGAAAGTCTCACGGGTTTGGAGCGACATGGGGGTGAGTAAATGACAGAATTTTCATTTTTAGGTGAATTGTCCCTTTAATAGGACAGTCTAATTATAGAGTGCATCTGATTGGCCAAAAAAAAAAAAAAACTGTGTAGTACATGAAAAATGAACAATTAAACTCTGCTCACTCTAGACTTCACAGCGACTGTGAATCACAGTTTGTTTTAATGAGTGCATTTTTATGCATTTTCACACACTGATTATACGTGGTCACATATAAGCTAATGTATACACCTTGAACCATTTATGAGCTTTCCCCTAGAAAAGAAACACAGTTTTGGTGACATGGTAGGCCGGTTTTGCTTTGTATGTGAACACCATGACCATCTGTGCACATCAGTTCATTTTGACGTAAAATCAAGGCAATTTTCGCAATTTGCTTTGTACATTTATGATTTGCATGTAAACGCTTCCAGCGTGCAGCATATGTGCCTAAATACGTCACAAACATATCTGTTGTCCCCTTAGAGAAAAAAGTCTCTAAGGGGACAACAAATGAAAAATTATATTTCAATGCATTTGCTCACAAAACTTTTGTGTTCCCCAAGAAACTTTACATTCTCTCTTAAAGGCCTTGAAATATAGTTTTTCCTCCCATCTCATATGTCTATCACCAATTTTGCCAGTTTCGCTAATTATTTGCAAGCGAATGCAAAACCTTTGAGAGAACGAAAAAGCAATGAAATATAATTTTCTTCCAATCACCATGTCCCTTTAGGGGTTCTGTATCTAAAACCCTCCAAATGTAGTAAAATCTCGCAGCCTCAGGTTTACAATTTATCAAATTTACTTTATGGATCTTAGCAAATTAACTTTGCTAAATAGTTGTTTTCTAATATTCTTATATTTTAAGTGTAATCCACAGCCTCAAACAGCTTACTGCTCTTATGAAAACACTTTTGCTACATTTAATGTAATAATAATAATAATAATAATAAACAATTCACTAAGTGATATATTTTCTGTCTAGTACCAGTGATTTAACGTATTATTATAGAATTCAAATCATGTGATCGTGCATCAGCCATCTTGCAAAAGCTTTCAAAGTCGCTCATCCAATCAGAATTTAGAGTCATAACTATCCATTATAAATGGATTCTTTTAATAAATCAATGTTTGATACTTACTCAGCATTTCGCATACCATATAAAAGCACAGATTACAGACCTTGGTGTTAATTTTTCGAGGTTTCAGACAACACTTAAATAGCTCAACACGGAAAATGTGTTTAGGATGTTTTAGTAAGCTGATATTAAAGCAGTAAACTAACATTGCTTGTGAGTGTCAGTCTGAACCTAATATATTCTGTATTAAAGACATTAAAATGAATAGCATTAACCACAACACAGGTTATTTAGGGTTAGAGAAAGAAAAAACAAGACCAGGGAACAACTGTTATTCAATAAACCCCCCAGCAGACATCTGTCTGCAGTGTCCCACAGGTGAGCAGGCAGGTGTCAAGCTGAATACCATCAATAGTACATTCATTATGTGATTGAGAGGATGGAAGCAAGACAGCATGACCATGACGGCATAAACATGAAATGGGTGAAAACATGGCGGCAGAAGCAAGTCATAAACAGCAAAACATAAACATCTCGCAATGGCTGGAAGGAGCATGTCAGAATGAAGCTACCGTACTAACCCCGTCGTGAAAATATAATTTGAAAGGAGAATGGTAAGGAAAATAGCAATTAAACAAAAAGGACAGCAGCAGTTTGCAGGCCAGTGGAGGGCAGGTTCGGTCGGGCTGGTTGGTGGTTAACTACCTGTCCTGGACTGTCTCTTTGCCCTCTTAACGGAGCTGGGCTGGCCTTTGGTGGGCCTGCTGGAGCCACGCTGGGAGAAGGGGGCGGTCATGAAGCGAACTCCCAGTCCTGCAGCTGACATCAAAATGGAAGCCATGCCTGGAACGGCCATGTGGAGACATGCAGGAGGAAGGGAGGAGGAGGAGGAGTGAAGGAAAGGAAGAGTAATGAGCCAAGAGTGGAGAGGCCAACCACAAGTGGGGCATGCTCTGATGAGGTCAAGAAAAGTTTAGGGTCCTACTCACTTCTGCATCTGATGCAGAGGAAATAATATCTGTGACAAAACATCCATCTATAAATGCTGACTACAATCCTAACGGTTATTAATATTCGTCTAGGACTAAATGCAGTACACGGGGTCCAATTCTCTTTGGAAAATAGTCGTGATCCAATCACTCAAATGACCTTCAGAGGAGATGTGGGACACATGGGTCTCACAGAGTCAGACTTTTGACTATCTGACTATTTGCATAACTTCTGGTCCACTTTGACAGGAAGAGACCATCTGACTGACCAAACACAAATCGTGTTGCTTTTAGGCAACGTTTAAGGGCAGGAAAATGTAAAATCCATTACAACATAATAATAGACCAGCATGAAAACAAACCTGTCCAAGTAATGCTTCATGATGCATCAAAAAATAACATTAAAGCACGTAAACATGTGGTTTGAAACACACCAACACATATGACCATAATGCTGGGTACACACCACAAGATAATCAGGCTGATTTTGGGCCGATTTCTCCCCTTCCAACAATCCTAGGTAATGTCCCCATTATCTTGATGGTTCTACAGATTATCTCATCAGATTGTGTTGTGAGGTGTATTAAGAGTGACTGAATCTGCTCGGAAGAACGTCGGAGCCGCCCTGATCGCGAATCTTAAGTATTGATCAGATATATGATCAGAAATCCTGATGTGTGGGGGGGGGACCCAGAGAACAAACGCACGCACACTCTGGAGATTATCAACGAAACAATATCCAATCAGAAAGCAAGCTGACAGAAGATGGAAGCATAACAAATGCAGTCATGACGCAGCACAAAGTTAAATGGATTTGGACAGCAGAGATAGAGGATCAGCTTGTCGATTTGTGGCAACAGCACGAGTGTTTATACAACGTGTCCTATAAAACATACCAAAATCATTCCAAACACTATCATCGCAAGTTCTTCCTGCCTATTGTCCGCCATGTTTATTCTGAAGTCTTAAGAGATTTTCTTATGTTCACAGTCGGGACTCTGGTTGAAAACCTGTTTGTGTGTGGTGTGCTGTCTTTGTCCAGTCCACCACACACTATAGAAGCAAAACAGTTAGAAAGATTTTTTTGTCCTCATGTTTGTGGTCTCTCACATTTTGAAAAACGTATAAGATTTTAAAAGTCTTTTAGTGTGTACCCAGCATTACTGAGCTAGTGTTGTCAAAAGTACCGACTTTGATACCAAGTCGGTACTGAAATGTGTTCACGCACTCATCAGATATGTTTGTGATTGGCTACAATGATCAACGCTTCAAAAACATGTGATAAACAGATATCAATGACGCTCTTAACTGATCGCTTACACAGATACATACGGGAGCTCCCCGCTTTCAAAACACGAATTCAAACACTTCTGTGTGCTTTCAAACGATCCTGTGCGTTGATCATTGTAGCCAATTACAGACATATCTGATAAGAGCAACAAAAAAAACAACAACACTGATGTGCATGGCACTGATATTTTAAGATATGTCAGTGCAAGTTGTTTTTAGTTAAAACAGCTTAAACATGCATTTTAGTCTGGGACTAGGCTTAAAGGAGCAATATGTAGAATTTTCTGTCCGCTAGAGGTCTCTAGAGGCCTATTCAAAACAAAGGCGTAGCTTGATGACGCCAAGTTTGAGTGCGGAATCATGGGACATGTGGTCTTCACCTCAAAGCCGGTGAAAAAAGAATCGGGATAGGACTCCGGAAAAAAATAATATTCATGGATGCGATTAATAACATCACTATAGTATGAAGCAGTGTTGTGGGAGCTGAACGAGGCCACTGGAGCGATTGCGCAACACACACTGCGAGCAGCGGAACTTTTATTATGCCACAGTTGCCAGCGCTGCTTCTGCTTTTCCGGTCATGAGTATGAGGTAACACAGTTTATCATATTAGATACATTTGAGTGTGTTGAAAATGATGTTATAACGTTACTCTGAGCATTAGCTTGGCAGCTGCTGTGAGACACTTGTTGCAAACTGCAGTAAGATAGATCGATTTTAGAATATCATTAAATGCTGGATGGCTTGTGCTGATAAATGGAATAAAATTAATTTTAAAACATATTGTATGATGGAGAAAATTCTGTATTACTGCTAAAAATAAAGCTGCATCTGATTATGCCATGTTAGCTTCTTCACAAAATAATGTTTTTCTCTGAGGCATGGCAAAGCAAATTAGATTTAAGCAATAAGACTAAACGTGTTGAGCTATATAACAATAATTAGTTTTCTGTCTATAAATATATCAAAACAGTTGTTCCCTTGTCTATTAAAACATGTAATATATTAAAGTGTCTTTGGTGTTTCCATGGTTTCTACAAAACAAAACAGAGGGTAACGCGGTATGACGCAACTGACAGGCGACTACCCACACATCCCGGAACCTTGGTTAAAATTGCAATTTTCTCATGATTTACAAATAGTTGGAAACATTTGGGTAAGTACTTAAGTGAACAAAATATATAACACTGGCCTAGTGGTTTTTGGATATTTTACTGCAAAATTCTTACATATTGCACCTTTAAGCCTCGTCTGTGAAACAGTTCTACAGTTAAATAGTTAAAGTCCCCCTGCAGTCAATAATTTTATCTATTAAAACTCATCTTTGATAATCACAGTGACAAATATAAATGCTTATTCCTGTGAAAATCATTTCTTCATGCCTTAAAATAGCTTGAATGTAACTCTACACCATTATTTAATTTAGTATACTACACACGGAACTATTAATATGCAAATTAGTCCCTGCATCCACTCAATAACACCAGCTCGGACTACCTGATCCACTTGGTCAACTGTAGTAAATGCTACACAAGTGGAAATATTGGTTTAATTCAGCCAAAAACTCATTCAGAAGAAGAGGAAGTGTGAATTATACAAGCAGACCAAGGCTAAGTACCCTCAAATGAAAACAAGAGCATATTGGTTTAATTCAGCCATATATGTTTTAACCAGAAACTGATTCAGAAGGCCATGAGAGGAAGAGCAAACTATACAGGCAGGCCCAAGCTAAACACCCTCAAACGAAAGTAAGAGCACCCTCAGTTGATATTGTAATAAATACGCACGTTTACCAAATCTGTTTTGTCAATATTATATTGTGTTTGAGTTCTGGAGAATGTCACATGTGTTTCTATTTACATGTTTTTGCAGCTGTGAGCAATGTAGCCAATCAGAGGCATGTTGATCTCTTGAACACAGTGGCCAATTAGAGGTATCTAAATTTAGTCAGAATCCACTCACTGCTCAAAATGCTGGAGTTTTTGTTCAGCGCCGAGTTCTGCATGCTCAGAAATTTTCACATTAAAGTGTAGACACAATGTAAATAAGAGATTTATTGTGCAGTGTAGACAACTTTATTGATTCTGATGGAACTTTGTGAGATCACAAACTTAGATGAGTGACAGCTTTTTACTGATTGTAAAAAGGAGTGGCCTTTGCACGCTTTCTATGCTATACAGAATTTGAATAAAAGTAATTTAACGGTAATTGATATGATTAGCCTTTGGCTAATAATGTGTTGCTAATGTTATACAAACCAAGTTCCTGTTCGCCATCTCAGTCAGACAGCTGCCTCCAAAAAAATCAGCATCCTTAGAAATAATGATAGGAAAAGCCCCGCCCCACACATTGGCGGAATTGGTTACAAGTTTGTGACATAGGAATAAGGGGCATTTTCAAACAGCGTTTTTGATGCTGTCTTTGGTACACTGCAGTTTTAAGGAGAAAATACTCAGCAATGGTGTTGACTGATGAATTTGCAAATGGTTTGTCTTAAAGCACATAAAACACCACATAGACATACAGTCAAACCAAAAATTATTCAGACACTAGATATCATTTTTTATATTTTTTTACTAGTGAATGTAGGACACTATAGTTCATTTATGTAAGTGAGGATAGCAAAAAGTAAACTGTGACATATTATACCCAAAAATTCTTCATAAAGTGGACTACCAGTAAAACTGATAAAAATGTGGGACCAAAAATTATTCAGATACTTTGACCTGACCATGTTTTGCTTAAGTGTTATCTGACATTATTAAGATTACTTTTTTTCTGACACAGTTTAACTCTGAGACCTTGTCATATTTTATTACCATTTTTTTAAACTATAGTGAATAAACTGAATTAATGAATGAAATGTTCAAGGTGTCTGAATAAATTTAGGTTTGACTGTATAAACAACAATAAAAATTAGATTTTCACCACAGGGGGGTTTTAAAGTTTAAATATTTTGTCTCGAGACCTGTGTTGTGAAATGCATCTGGCCCTATGAAACCATTTTTGTTTTTTTGCCAAATTCCATTTTTTCCATTTTAATATTCCTGGAATCTGTTTTAACTAAAAAATAAAAAAAAAAGTCTAATTAATTGAAATCATAAAAGTTTTACAATTTAACAATCATTTATTAAAAGTTTAAGAAATATTTGATTTTTAGGAAACTACGAAATTATTTTTTCCAAAACATGCAGTGTTTTCTGTTCTAATTTTTAATGGATTCTGTTTTAATTGTTTAATCAAACTTTTATAATCAAAAAAAGTAACTTATTTTGAAAGGTTGTCATGAAAACCTTTGAGTGCCTGTGTGTATATGATATGACGATTGTTTTTATCAGATGAAATGGTCGTGAAGTGACTCTCAGAGCATCTCTGGAGATAAAGTTCATGTGTTCATGTCCTCATACAGTGAGACAGCAGATGCTGAAAACACCATGAGCATCATGCCTGCTTGAGTATATGTAGTGGATGAAACTACACCACTCATTCAAACAGTGACACGCGGTCTTCAAATGTAAACGGCAGTCTTTTTTGCAGTTTAATATTCTCAGACTGATAGTCTGTCAAAAATGAAAACTCTGTCATCAGTTACTCACCCTCATGTTATTCCAAACCCATAAGACTGATGATAATAAATGATGACAATCTTTATATTTGGGTTAGGGTTAGCTCTTTCCCCGCCATTAACAGAATTTTCCGGCTTTCTGTGTTTTCACTGTTATACAGTACTGATATTAAGTATTTTCTGAAAGAGCACTGAATCTCCAGGCGAAAAAGAAGCAGAAACAAGCGATAGCATATGTAAGCAGATGCATAAGTAAAATAACACGATAATATAAATCAAAACTGCCTTAAGTTACCAAATGAAATGTTGACCCAGGACAAGCTATCCACATTATTGGCATTTTCTGTGAATGTGCGAGACTTCCGAATTAGTAGCCACTATAGGGAAATAACGAGAAGAAAATCAAAGTGCAGTACAAACCAGCGTGTTTATAATTTAGACAATGCATTAAAATAATATGGCAAGAAATACCAGTTTGCAATATCAAGCAGCAGAACGAGCTGTTTTGTACAGCTAAAAATAACTGGAAGCAAATGAGACCGGAAGCCAGACACATTAAATTTACAAATGGCCACGCTGCTCTTACCTGAAAAATAAAGGTGGATAGGACTGTGCATGCTTTGGAGGTGTTGATGGACTTGATCTACTCCATCTATTGTGAATCCGATCCAGACGCAGTCTTTGACAAAAACGTGATTTTCTCAACTTTTTGCTCAAAAGGTTGCTTTTTTTAATGAATCTTACCCACATTCAAATGTTGATTTAAAAAAAAGAAAAAAAAGAAAGCATTAAGCCAGAATAAAACTTTTTGTTTTGTTTTGTTTAAAAGCAGAGGGTCTGTTCTTTCTTTTGATATTTTGCATATTCAAATATTCATACAACAGAATATTCTGGGGGCCATGAAACTTTGAAAAAAGTTGCCAGTTAGCGCCAGCATTTTTAATCATTTTCACAATACGCTAGCAGGGAAAGAGTTAACACCAGGTGTAAAAGGTTCTCCACCGAACACCATCTGCATTTCTTCTTAAAGACATAATTTGTTGTTCATTTAAAATGCTTTTTTTTTCCTTTTTCTTCATTGACCATGAGCATAGATGGTCACGTTTAGCACATGCACTACCTAGTTAGTCATTCTATTTGAGCATTCAATCTTTCGCACACATGGTGTTGTCCATGCACAAGTCAGTGCAGACCATGCAAAACATCACTGGATTGTGCGGACGATGAAAATTACATTATATGGAATGTTCACGAGATGAGCGGAACGTGGAAAGGAAAAGTATAGTTTGGGTTTAATTTTTAGCATGATTTATGTATTTGAATAACATTTAAAAATTTTCAACCTAATAAAATTAAATTAATAAACTATTAAACTTAAAATGATGCATATTTGTCAGTCCTATAGATAAATAAAGCAGGTGACAATCTAAGACTTCTGCACAAAAAAAAAAAAAAACATAGCATAGTTTATTATTAACTATTTGCATCTGCTTGATTTTATTTAAATAATAACACTTTCAAAATGCATTTATTTAACTGACGTTTAGAATCAGCATAAATCTGTTCATTGTAAAACCAAATCCATTTATTCAGTTAAAAGGTATGACCATGTTTAAAATATGGAACGAGCAAACTACAATTAGTTAAAATCCGTGAAATTAAAACAAATTGGATTTATTGATGATAAATATATAAACCTAGTTACTGTGTATTCGGATTCAGTTTATTAGTACTGTTAGAGACATCTTACGGGTTTCATTTAAATGGATAGTTCACTCAAAAATAAAAATGACTCCATGATTTACTCACCCTCAAACCATCCTAGGTGTATATGACTATCTTCTTTCAGACGAGCACAATCGGAGTTATATTATAAAATATCCTGGCTTTACCAAGCTTTATGCTTTAACTGTAGTGAATGGCACTCGTGATTTTGAAGCCCAAAAAAATGCATCCATCAATCATAAAAGTAATCCACACGTCTCCAAGAGGTTAATAAAGTTCTGAAGCGAAGCGGTGGGTTTCTGTAAGAAAATTATCCATATTTAAATCTTTATAAACTAAAATAACTAGCTTCCGGCAGATGGCCCAAGCAAATCGGCTCTGAAAGAGGAACCACTGACCCGACAACACTGACGAACGTGGAAGCACAGAGGATAGAGCAAAACAAAACACTGGTCACGAATTAGTCTAAAACGAGGTTTTTTAAAAATAAATATTGGAGGATTTCGATATAAGAGAAGAGGAGCTTTAGTTTGTTGCCCAGCCTGATTTGTTTAAACTACGAGAGGCGTCTAAGCTTACACTAGTTATTTTAGCTTATGAAGTTTTAAATATGGATAATTTTTTTTCAAAAACCCATCGCTTCGCTTCAGAAAGCCTTTATTAACCCCCTGGAGTCGTATGGATTACTTTTATGATGGATGCACTTTTTTGGACTTTTGGACATTCACTACCATTATAAATTTTGGAAGATCAAGGATATTTTTTAATATAACTAATTGTGTTCGCCTGAAAGAAGATTAAGGGTGAGTAAATCATGGGATAATTTTCATTTTTGGATGAACTATCCCTTTATTTATGACTAACAAATATGCATCACATTAAGTTTATGTTGAAACTGTGTAATTCAAATTAATGGAAATTTTATATGCAACTCAAATTCATAAATTGTAAATTTAAGCCTAAATAGGTTTTTTGAATTGATCACTTTATTTAAAACCTATCCAAAATCTCCTCACCTTCAGTCTAGTGAAAATTACGTTAGAAATGTCACTTCGCTCCAGATCGGTCTTTCTGTTCCCCAAATGCCTCATTCATCTTGGTGCTGCAGCTGTCAGCTACAAGAACAACAGACATTCAACATCCCCAGACACGCGCCATTAGCCTAAAATACTTGTTGAAAGGCGAGCGCTTTTCAAAACCCACAAGCTGGTGATTCAGAGAAGCTGCTAATGTCATAAACTGATTTGTGACGAGCAGTCAACGTAAGACAAAAACATCAAGGTGGAAGCGCAAATCTGTGGCATGAATATACTTGACACATTCACTGAAGAATGCTAAAGCTAACTTCACTATCACTGTTCTGGGAAACATTTGAGTGGTTCAAACTGACACTCCCAAGAAACAGTTCAGCTGCTACTACAGCATAAAACACCTTTATGCAATGAGACCCTCACTGTAAGGATTTTCTCTTGTGTGGCATGTGTGATGGGTGAGTGCTGTACCTGCCAGTGCCGAGTTCACACTACTGGATCCGTTCATGTGTAGAGGGATGGTTGGGATGCTGTGAAGACAGAAATATACACACTTTAATCCATGTAGACTTCATTGCATGAGAACAAAAGCATTTGACAATGGCCTTCTCTCCCATTACAGGAGTTATGTCATGTTTTTTTTATTATAGAAAAGAGAGAGTGAATTTGATTGGTTGAGATTGTTGTAATGAAAGCAAGATACTTTCCAAGGAATTCCCCTGGCTTTCTCAAGCTGTCATGGTGTAATTCATGCCATCTGATATGTCTTTTAATAAACACTCCCAAGTTTGGGGTCAGTAATATTTTGAAATTGAAAATACTGTCATTAATTACTCACCCTCATGTCATTCCACACCTGTAAGACCTTTTTTCACCTTTGGGTTTCATTTTTGGGTGAACTAACTGTTTCAGTGATGATCAAAAGTAAATACACTTGAACTTTCTATTTATCAAACAATTTAAGGAGCAAAACTGAACAGCAAAACTGTTTTCAACATTGTGCTCCTAATTTTAAAAAAAATTCAAAAATTTCTGATCAATGACAGAAATTAACCTTCCCATGATAAGGCGATATTTGACTCCTTAAAATGACTTCCTGGGGATATATATAACCTTTGTAAGGGCATTTTCTTTAAATGTGTCATCTTTTATATCAAATTCATAAATTTATATTTATAAATTGAGTCAGGAATCAGGATCAGGAAGAATAAGTTACCAATCAAATGATGTATCAACAAAATTAATCTTTGCACTGCAGAGGTGGCACAGAAAAACAAAAAGGTGGCATTTAAGTATATTTACAGACTGTTTAATGAGGCTCAGAAGCGGCATGAATGCATTTAAATTATTGATAACTATGTCATGAGATTAAGGTTTTAAATAGAAAGTTTTAAATAAAAGTTTTGAAGAAATATTAAATGATTTAAATAACTGAAATGATCCTTTAAAATTGAAACTAAAACTACCAGTAGGGGGCGACAAGTCACTGTCTTTGTCACTGAATCATTCATTCAATCGATTTGTTCAAACAGCTGATTCATTCATGAACAAAGCAAGCGTCTTACTGTCTATGACTGGGTCATTGAATCATTGACTCACTAGATTAGTTTGAAAACGCAGATTCATTCATAAGCGAAACAACTGTGTTTGCTCTGAGATGCGCAGCGGTTCAGCTGTGATTTTGTTTGGAACTATTTTCACTGATGGAATAGAGCAAAATCTGAGAATACTGTTCCTAAAATGTAAGTCACTTAATATTAACTTAATGTTTATTGAATTGTTGTATAAAAGCAATATTACATTTGCAAACTCCCTTTAAAATCATTTTAAAAATGCTGTCACTCGTCTCAGTTCATCTCACAAACTTCCGTTAAAATGAACAAAGTTGTCTATACTGCACAATGAATATTGTGTCTGTACTTTGTTTCTTATAATGACAGAATTCGCAAGCTTGCATAACTCAGCACTGAACAAACCTCAGCGTTTTGAGCGGTGTAACTTAAACACCTCTGCTACATTGCTCAATGATGCAACAACACGTTCTCCCTCCACGCTCTCCAGACTGGAAACATAAATACGCACTGGCGCGTTTGCAAAATCTGTTAGGCCTGTTCTGCACCCTCGTAGAACCGGTGTCATGACAGATCGGGTCCTCCCTCGAAACAAGTCTCCACAAACTGTCAGTTAATGTTTAATCTTAAGTACAGTATATACGAATTACATTAATTTTAAAAAGTGCATAGCTTACTAGCTATATAATGTGTAAGAAAACTAATTTGTGCATAATAAAACCAAGTGAACGTAATTTCTTACACTCATTAACTGTTAATTAATAAATAATAATAGCCTATTAAGTGAATAATTGAACATCATTAATTAGTTTTATTTATAACTGAAATATTTGGACATTTCACACTTAATTTGACACAATTACATTAAAGACGATTGTGAATACATCATAGTTTATACATGCATTTGCACTTACCCTAAGTTATCAGGCCATATCTGTCTGCTATGCTAATATATGCTAAACTAACTAATACAGACATTAATGGTCATTGTAACACTGAAACAGCATTTATCATAACATGATTTTGTAGGAATTGTAATCAGGTGCTAAAGAGAGTACCTATTAAAAGCAATTTAAATCAGTGGGTTTGCTTGTGGTCCTAATGCAAACCCGATTTCGGGGGGACCCAATTTGTCACTACACCGGGCCTGATCGGGTCAGTCGCACTGGTGCTCCTAAATACCATCACATAATCTACACTACCCCAAAAGTAGATGCACATAATATATGCACATAATAATGAGTGCACAAAAATGAATTTAAATGGAATTCCAGCAATCAAAAAAAAAAAAAAAAAAAAAGAAAAACAAGCCATTCTTTAAATGAAAATGCCCAAAATGTGGACAATTTTTTGGTAACACTTTACAATAAGGTTCATTAGTTAAACATTAGTTAATGTATTAACTAACATGAACTAACCATGAGCAATACATTTGTTACTGTATTTACTAATCTTAGTTAATGTTAGTTAATGAAAAACACAGTTGTTCATTGTTTGTTCATGTTAGTTCACAGTGCATTAACTAATGTAACAAGATTTTAATAATGTATTAGTAAATGTTGAAATTAACATTAAAATTAATAAATGCTGTAGAAGTGCAGTTCATTATTAGTTCATGTTAACTAATGTAGTTACCTAATGTTAACTAATGAACATTATTGTAAAGTGTTACCAATTTTTTTTCTATTTTTGCTTATGTTTTACTGGTTCATATAACAGTAGTCTGCATAGATTCAGCATCATACAATGTTTTCAGCAACAGTTTTTGTTTTACCAATTTACCAGTTTTCTATTTTATCCATATGACACATGAGCATCTAAACTTCATTTACGATGTTTCTGCTACTTACAGAACTATACTTACAGCTTTATCTCAGTAGTGACGCTACAATTTGCAGCAACTACAGCTCACAGTACACTCCAACAGTCATCTGAGAACCTTATGACATTGTTGGGTGTGATGAGGGTAAATGTCAGAAAATATTCATCATTTCACACTGTGTAAAATTAGCCAGCATAAACTGTGCAGGATGAATTAAGCACAAAATTTTTTAACTTCAAATCCCTGACCTTAAGTATGAGCAAATCTAAGCTGTTGTAAGCCACACTAATAAGTTATATAAGCTCTGTCCAGATTGTTGGGTTTTTTTATTACTTGAGTTACACTTTTCAGCTGGTGATTTCAGAGCTATTATGACACAGATCATATCTACAGGTGTACTTTGTCCAAATGAGAATGAAACTGAGGTTAGTTATTGATGCTAGTGTAAGCGGACTGTGTGAATAAGGAGTGAGAAAGACAAGTCTTAAATTTCCTGGTTCCCCTTTCAACCTAGTTTACCAGAAGAGAACAATAACTCAAATCTGGGTCTTCCCCTTTCAGTCAGCACAGTATGTGCAGACTTGCTCTCCTCCATGTGACCTAAAGCAGACCTCTACTCTTGTAGATTTACACAGAGGGGAGGATATGACACCATTACACAGAGAAACAGCCAATTATAGTATGGGGGGAAAAAAGGGAGGATGATCCTTACTGCTCTTGAATTAAAATCAGTCCAGACTGAGAGAGGACATTATCATGCTATCATAGTTGTTTTCCTGTTAATCCCACATTTTATTAGAAAAACATGCTCAAAATGTGAAGCTCAAATTTTTGTTAATGCACTTATACAATTCTTACATTAAAATATTATTAATTTATTATTGTATTTATTGTTCCAAAAAAAAAAAAAAAAAAAAAAAAAAAAAAAAATATATATATATATATATATATGTATATATATATTATTAATTCAGCTACAAATTTGTAGTTTTACTGTGGGTCTACTAGTTATGTTGCTGTACTTTTACAAACTTTGCATATTTTAATGTGTATTACTTCCATTCCTGCAAAAACAATTCTGGTTGAACTTTATTTTTTATAGTATGTGCATGAACTGTATTTACCCAGGAAAGTACTACTGAGTAATATCAAAAGGTACTACATAAGATAGCTCACCCAAAAATTAAACCACGCAAGCGAAACCCAGTCTTTCCAATCGAAATCTGCGTGATCTGGAGTTTCGTGTGAGGGTGAAAGTTTTCCCCTTGCAGATTTTCAATCATTTTCAAATTCATTGCTTTGACAAACAGAAAGCTGCTTGGTTTGAAAGTGACTTTACGTATCGCTACACAATTGAAAATAGAAAATTAACCCTTTTTACATGCGAAATTTAACTCTCTTTTTTTTTTTTTTTCTCCAGAAAACAAATTTTTTTTAAAGAATGTTGGTAACCAAACAGTTTTGGTTTCCATTCTTTCACTATATAGACATATCTCAAAATATCTTCTTTTATGAGGATGAAAGATGATGAAAGAATTTTCATTTTAGGGTAATTTATCCCTTTAACATGGGTAAAGGTTAAGTTTGGTTCTGGGTTAGTACCCATTTATTGCACAAAAATTACATATTAGGTAGGGGTGTACATGTATTCATACCGAATCGTACGGTATGGACTTCAGGTGACAATCAGGTGACAAATACATTTAGCCACAGGCGATACACGCTCCAATCCAGAAGGGGTCGTGCATGGTAATACAACACTGTTTTCTAACTGCCACAACAATGCGCATACGAGAATTAAACGAGCGCTTGAAAACAAAGTCCACTAGATTTGCTCACGTTGAATGTGTCTTTCTGTGCTTATGAACAAAAGAAAATACTTTGAAAGGCTTGCGCACGAAACGGAGAGGAACAGAAAATTAAGTATAGGAGGGTTGGGTTTAAAGGCACAATATGTAATTATGCTTTTGTAATTATTGGTCACTAGAGGTCGCCTATTCAAAACAAAAGCGTAGCATGACACCCGGCTCGAGAGCAACGAAACTTTAATATGCCACAGTCGTCGCTTCCGCTTCTTCGGTCAAGCGCATGTGGTGTAACGCAGCTCTGCTTATCATATTAGATACATTTGAGTGTGTTGAAAAGTAGTGTGTAAAAAATGCTGTACTACTGTTACTAAATATAAAGCTGCATCTGATTATGCTATGTTAGCCACTTGATAAAACAGTGTTTTTCTCTGAGACATGGTAAAACATGATGCTTGCAGAAAAAAAAAAAAAGAAAAAAAAAAAAAAAAAAAAAAAACGAGATTCAAACAATAAGATTTAATGTGTTGAGCTTTAAAATAATGATTCAGACAGTTAAGGGGGGGGGGGGGGGGGGGGGGAGGTGAAAACATTGCTTGAAACAGGAGCATGCTCCGCACTGATTTTTTTTTTTTTTTTTTTTAAGATATTTGCTTTACATGCTCATTTGTAGTTACTTTAAGTGTTTTTTTATTTATTTTTTGTTACCTTATATGTCCAAAACTGTAATTTTTCACGTAAAAAAAACAACATACTCTTGCAACATTTGACCAAAATCAAGACTGAATACATTTGGTTAAAATCTCATGTTATAAAAGATGAAGTGCTATGCAGACTATTTAAGACAATATTGGCTGAATAGACGGTAATACTAATTAAAAAAAACTGCAAACAGTCCTCACATTCATAAAATATTACCCTTTATAGACATAGTTTTTAAAATTAAGAGTAAAAGAAGCGCTGTACAGTACTTTCTAAAACAACCAGTTATTTATTTACCCTTGCAAGTTCACAAGTGTTACGTGACACCCCTAATACTAAGGCATACAGAAAGAACTGTAAAATAAAAGGCTACCACAATTTTTGCTGCTTTTGTGTAACTAATAAACAAGCCAAAATTATTTTCTGGACTGGAGTAATCAAAATTATGCCACAAATGGAGTCACACAGAATGACTGAGCTTACCACTACAAAGTACACAAGAGAATGGACACAATGACAGGAAGGAGAAGAGCACAGTAGCCGATGAAATACAACCTTTAGACCTTTGGTGTCATTTGAAACTATGCGGGTCAAACATCATTTCCTTATCATGACCAAAAGCTGAGTATTTTTAAACTGCTCTCTGTGGGAGGACTTCCATGCTTGTGTGCAAAGTCCTTGAAAAATATGGCTAAAATAAGTCTCTTTCCCTTAGAAAAAAAATAAATAGTGTGGTGGTACCATGATACATTAAAGGTATCAGATAGTTATTGCAAAAGTATTTAAAAAAACCTGCATTTTTATCTTCCATCAGACTAACTTTTGAACTAGGCCTAGTATTCTTACCTTAAGCCATTTGCATGGTGACCAAAAGCCTGTGGCGGTCCTGTAGGATGAGCCACTGAAGTGGGGGTGCTCCATGGGTTGTTCCATAACAGGGATCCCATCGACAGAGGTCTTCTGGGGTAGGGCGAGTAGGCTGAAGAGGAGCTGGCTCCAGGAAGTCTTCCATGCTGTGTCTGGAGACTGGGCCTGTTGGCCTGCCCCGCGGAGAATGAATGCCGTGACCGGCTCAGCATTGGTCCAGCGGTGCTGCTATTGCTCACGCACTGGTGACAGGTACAGGCTGGGCCAGAGTGAATAACCGACCCAGAGGTGAGAGGATATGGCATGCTGCCTTGCCGCCTGACGCGCCGTCTGTAGCTAGAGGTCTTGTTGACTTGCTCCAGAGCGGTGAGGTCCACAATGTAGTTGTAGCCCTGTGGACTCAGGTCAGCTGTGGCCTGCCCTGCCTGATAGCTGTGCTCCAACAAAATGGAGGTTCGGATTTCGTACGCCGTCCACCCTCCTTCATCATTGGCCCACTCCCAAAGAACACCACTGCCTAGGGCAGAAGACTGCGGGAACAGGGATCGCCGCACAGCGCGCATCTTTCCTACAGAGGGTTAAACAAAAATTTCACAGTAATTGGAACAAAATAATTATGATTCCAAAAAACATTTACACATTTCTCAACCATAAAAAAGTGTTTCTCTTCTAAAAACAAATGTGAGAAAGAGCTGTTATTTGTCCACGAAATGTGCTGTGCATCCTGTCAAAATCTGTTAGCTTATTTCCTGAGATTTTTGTCATCTCTTTCCTGTACTTTTCCATAGAGACCACAGGTGTCGAAAGTCATTCAAACATCCCCCAAAACAAGCCTAATCTCCAGCTAACAGAAACCCTATATATCCAATGTGTTATACTGCAGCACTGCACAGCTTTACTCAGCAAGCTTAATAACCTGTTATCAAGAATAAAGCATAAATATCATACATTTGGAGCAACGGAGTTACTTAGTTTCAGCCAGGATTCTAGAAGCACTTCCTTGACAACTGGTAATACATTTGCTTAATCCAAATGAGCAATAAGTCTATCTTCTTAACACTCCCTTACAGTAAACTACTGTGGTCGTTCTAGATGGTATTACCATCACGTAGCATAGTTTATGGGTCAATAACCAATAAAGATGTCCAAGATAATACTATTTTTTTAATCTAGTCTAAAATGCAAATTAGATATAAATTCTTAGTTTATCTGTTAACTTAATCTGCTACTAGTTTTAAATGTTTTTGAGAAAAATTTGAAATAATGTCAAGTGGTGTAACCGAAATGAAAAGTATAACATACTTATAAATATATATATGTATGTGTGTGTGTGTGTGTGTGTGTGTGTGTGTGTGACCCTGGACCACATTCATAAGCCGCACGGGTATATTTGTAGCAAGAGCCAACAATACATTGTATGGGTCAAAATTATCAATTTTTCTTTCATGCCAAAAATCATTAGGACATTAAGTAAAGATCATGTTCCATGAAGATATTTTGTAAATTTCCTATTGTAAATTTATCAAAAATTATTTTTGTGAGTGGATATGCATTGCTAAAGACTTCATTTGGACAACTTTAAAGGCGATTTTCTCAATATTTTAAAATTTTTTTTGCACCCTCAGATTCCAGATTTTCAAATAGTTGTATCTCGGCTAAATATTGTCCTATCCTAACAAGCCATACATCAATGGAAATATTATTTATTAAAAGAAATTATTACTTTTATTCAGCAAGAATGCATAAAATTGATCAATACTGACAGTAAAGACATTTATAATGTTAGAAAGTTTTTTATTTCAAATAAATGATTCTTTTGAACTTTCTATTTAACAAATAATCCTGAATAAAAGTATCACAGTTTCCACAAAATATATTAAGCAGCACAATGTTTTTCAACACTGACAATAAGAAATGTTTAAAAGATCATGTGACACTGGAGAAATGGCTGAATCAAATTCAGCTTTACAATCACAGAAATAGATTACATTTTAAAATGTAGTCAAATAAACAGTTATTTTGTAATAATATTTCACAATTTTACTGTTTTAACTTATTTTAGATCTTTTTTTTTTTCCTTTCTTTTTTTTCACAACTTCTTTAAATCATGAACAGTTTTGAAGCAGTCAAGAAGTTTATTTGAGAGTTTTACCAAGTTTATGACATTTCACAATATTTAATTTACAAGTCCCATGCTATAATCATGTTATTTAATGAGATATCGTTCAATGAATGCAGTTATAACAAAAAGGTTCCAAAAAGTGCCATGGTACTACCATCTTTTTTGGATATGTACCATAATAACACCATAGTTGACTGAGGTTCTATGTAGATGCTATATAAATATGGTAACGACTCAAATTCAGTACTGTTACCAGTACTGTTTGGCACCACCAAAGTACTTTTTATACTTCATAAAGTAGTTTAGTGAGACGTCTGAGGTCACACTCACCGGTGTCTTGTCTGAACTGTTTGAGGTTGGGGATGTCGATGATGTACGCAGACAGGCTGGGGTCTGCCTGTGCCAGACAGATGCTGCTGTTGCTGGCGGTCGCTGCTCCTCTCTGATGCTGGAGACACTGCTCGATGTAGCTGCTCACCTGTCCAGTATAGGGCCTCCAGTAGCCCAGATCATCCTGCCATTCCCAAACCACCGCCATCGGCTGAGCCTGTCCTGGCACTCCAGAGGAGGAAGATGGTGATGCGAAAGATGGTCCGTTTCTAGACCCACTTCCCCCGGAATGAAAACTGGAGCCTGTTGCCATTTTGTCTGTTAGAAAAGATCCCAACTGTCCGGATCAAAATAGGCTGGAGTGAAGAAATGTGACGGCTAACAACAACACCCTTTCAGTTTCACCTGGATTACAGCCAGCTAACTAGTCGTATCCTGTAAGAGATTGATCAAAATCGCCACTACAGTGTTTTATCCAGTAGTACACATTAATTTAGCCGCAGATTTGACCATAAACCCACTGACGTCGCATCATCTTGTTCGGCTGCTGGAGTCGCAGCTTCTGACTAGCCGCGTCTCGCTCTTTTCTTCGCCATTCAGTGCGTTACTGTACGGCTACCGGCCTCATAAGCCACTATCGTATATATATAACGGTTACTATTTTGTAGACAGCACATTAACGTTGTCAGGTGGTTAATAGAAACGCACTGATGGACATGGTTTTTAAAGTACGCAACGTTGTACGTTGTATCGCTATGGTTTCTTCCTCGCCTGCGGTGTGTGTTTGTGTCGCTGGTGGTGGATTCCCATAGATACACACTGTGAAGCCAGACACCAAGAACTCCTCAATGGAAATCTGTTTTTACATTTCCCTTAACATTTTACACGTTTAAAATAAAAAAATAAAATAAGGTGGCGAGTTGTTTTAAATTACTAGTAATTCCAGGTTTTATAGGAAGTTTACTTACTGCTGCCGTTATCAAATTTTGGCTCTTGTAGCTCAAGTCTCCATGGCCGAGGACTTTTATTTTGAAAGTAGTTATAACTTGACAAACGGTAAAATAAAAGTCCCTGTACAGTTTCTTTTAGAAGGTACATATATGCGCAATTTGTAATATACTAGTTTGTCCGAAACTGAAAATCATGTCATCATTCACTGGTAATTTTCCTGTCCAGTTTGTAGTCAACAGATGTTTCCATATGTCTATGGATGCGTCAGGATGATTGGGATTAATGAGCTGAACTGGAGAACTAGACGAGTGTTTCGTGAATTGGATTTGCTGAAAAGATTCGACTTAAATGAATCGATTTTCAGTAAGTAGGCTAATGTTGTTTATAATAAATAAGGTTTTAGCATGAAAAGATTATACGGTTTGCATCAACAACAAATGGCGATTAAATGATGACAGAATTTCAAACAGTCTGTAATTCTGCTAAATAATTGTAAATCATTGCTTCAAGCTAATTGTAAAAAACTACTCTAGCAAAGGTGCCAGCAGCCAGCCGTGAAGGTGTTTTAAAGGTGCAGTATGTAAATTTTAGCAAAAGGAGGGCCCTTTCTAAGCAAAATAGAGAAGCTACGGTGGCCGTCTAGCTGACACAAGTCAAAGATGTCGTCGTCTGCTTCTAATAAACCAGATGAATACTACTACTACTACTACTTCTTCGTGCGTATTCAATGTAGTGATGATGCAAGCTGCCTCTAAAAACACGAACGATTTAGAAGAAGAATAACAGTGATGAAGCGTGCTCTGTAGAGCAGTTTGTCCGTTTAGGGCTACTGTAGAAACATGCCGGCGCAAAATGACTTGACATGGAGGGGGGACCCGCGGTGTATGTAGATAGAAATGGCTCATTCTAAGGTAATAAAAAGATAACACCACTTATACACCACTGAAAACATAGCTATGTATATTATATTGCATTTCTGTCAATAGATCCTCCCAAATTTTACACATTTCACCTTTAACTTTCATCTCTTTCTATGAGCATAATACAGTTATACCTTATGAGACACTGTAGACATAAAAAATGTCTGAAAATTTAGGATTAAATTTAAGATTAAAAGCGGAAAATGTGATTCAAATTTGAAGTAAAATTTCTACATCAGTGAAAATGTGTGATGTTGCCTTTTGCCCAGCAGATGGTGCCAATGATGGCCTGATCTCTAATGTGTTTGGAACATTAATCTTTCTTCATCATTAATCTATTTTCCATCTGCAACAGATCATGTTTCAGAATTCTTTAACTACTATGTAATAAGGCATGCTTAATGCACACACTTAGAAAGGCTTTCACTGCATAACATTATCATAAGCCAAAAAAAAAAAAAAAAAAAAAAATGGCAAGGCAACACATTTTATTTGAAAGGCCTAAATGGCATTAAGGTACAGCATATAAATACTGGCAATTCCAGAGACAGTCATTACAGAATAACATTATAGCATCCTTTCCTTTACAAACAATACATTCATGATGTTTTCTCTGTGAAATATCTCACTTTGCCTTACTTTAACAAACTTAAGAGTAACTTACAAAGCTAAAATAATACAAAAAAGTCTCTCAATTGAATATAAGTTAGTGCTATCATGTTAGGGTTTTCCAACTTGACATACTGAAACCTGAAGCAGACGTTTCTCTCTGAATACATACAGTAGCTAGTTGTATTTAGCATCATTAGTCATGTCATTCAGTACTTTATGCTCTATACTGAATGTGGTAGTTTACATTCCCTGCATATACAAGTTTTTATTTAAATAAATAAATAAATAACAATACAAACATTTGCAAGGCATGAGACCCAGATAACTACAGGAGTCGTATCCAGTATGTACGTACTGTACGAGCTCTCGGCACCAAACAAGGCTGTGTATCCCAACGGTGATTAGCATTATTTGTGGAAAATAATGCAAATCCCAAATCTCATTCTTACTGCTTTTTATGAGATTTATGAGGTTATTTAACCATGATTGTGTCCAAGATCTGCTATCACAAATCCTGGTGGCAAAGCAATATAGTTCATCTGATACGCAAATAACGGCTACTCCTTTTACAAACAACCTCTTAAAGGAATAGTTCTGTCATTATTCACTGACCCTCATGTCATTCCAAACCTGTATGTTGTTATTTGTTCAGTGGAACACTTGAAGAGCAGTTTAAAAGCATTGAGGTTTGGACTGACATGAGGGTGAGTACTATTCCTTTAAGTAATAGAGCACTGGCAGATTGATTTACTGCTGTTTTTCCATCATTAGCACTTCATTCAGAAACAACTGCATCCAGCAGTTCACACTCCCTAACACCTGCCAGAACACACAGGCGTCTCCATGCGCGAGCCGCACGATCGGCCACAGTTCTGGGGAAAGCTGAATTTAGCATTCAGAAATGTTTAAAAAGGTCCCTTAATGGTGAAAGTCTTCTGTACGGCATTGGAAAGTTCATTAATATTTGACTTTGCCAGGAACTTGAACATTCACTCCACTATAGTCCACCATGTACATGGGCCATTGCTGAAAAAAGAAAAAAAAAAGGACATTTTAATGGTAGTCCAGTTAGCAAAAAATCACATGAAAGTTCAATACAACTGACAACTCACTCAAAAATGAAAATTCTGTCATCATTTACTCACCCTCAAGTTGTTCTAAACCTGAGTTTCTTTCTTCTGTTAAACACAGAATACATTTTGCAAAATGTTGGTAACCAAACAGTTTCAGGTCCCCATTGACTTCAGTAGTATTTATTTATTTATTTATTATATTATGGAAGTCAGTGGGTTCCATCAACATTCTTCAAAATATCTTCTTAAGTGAAGAAACTTATTCAGGCTTAGAACAACTTGAGGGTGAGTAAATGATGATGACAGAATTTTCATTTTTGGGTGAACTATCCCTTTAATACAAGTTCACAATCTCATTGTGCAAAATGCATATGTGTTTGTTCTAACAGTCTTTAAAAAATATGTAAGAACTTGCACCACTTCTGAAATGAATTTTGAATTCATCTAGGCTGCACAGGCAATTGTAAGCACTACCATTCAAAGTTTGAGGTGAGAACAATTTTTCGAAAAAAAAAAAAAGTCTCATGTTCACCGAGGCTGCATTTATTTGATCAAAAATACAGTAAAAAACAATAATATTGTGAAATATTATTACAGTTTAAAATAGTGGTTTTCTATTTTAATATATTTTAAAATGTAATTTATTCCTGTGATGGCAAAGCTGAATTTTCAGCAGTCAGAATTTTCAGAAATCATTCTAATATGCTGATTTGCTGCTCAAGAAATGTTTCTTATTATAATCAATGTTGAAACCAGTTGTGCTGCTTAATATGCAATTCTGACTTAATAGAAAGTTCAAAAGAACAACATTTATTGGAAATAGATTTTTTAACATATATAATGTTTAAAAAAATCTATTTCCAATAAATGCTATAATAATAAATAAAAGGGTTCCTCTCTGGAGAAGCGTTTTTCCCACTTGCAAATTCCGCCATGTAAATAGCGAATCCGCTATGGTGCGAGCGCAACTGACTTTTAAAGGGAATGGGAGATGAGACTCTGATTGGTTTATTGCACGTTACGCTCAAAACACCCATAACTCATTAAGAGACTAGGGAAAACCCTTTTAGTCCATTTTTCCCGTCGTTAAACTAGCAAAAATGGATTCGGACATGCCCTAAGTGCACTTGCACTAAGTGCACTTCAGACCATGTGCTTAGATCGTTAAAATAGGGCCCATAAACGTACAATTCTGACTTTTTTTCTCAGAATTGTGAGATATAAACTTGCAATGGCAAGTTATAAAGTCCAGTTCTGAGGAAAAAAAGACTGTCTTTCATAACTTGCAATTCTGACTTTATATCTCACGATTCTGACTTTATAACTCACAATTGCAAGATAAAATATTGCAATTATACCTTTTTTATTATTATTCAGTGGCAGAAACAAGCTTCCATAAATAAAAGTATACATTTCTTTCAAAAAAAAAAAAGATAAATAAATCTTACTAACCCCAAACTTTTGAACAGCAGTGTAATGTTAACCAATACACAAATGACCATTTAGTCTGGCTCCATTCTCTCCATAACACCCACTTCTCAAAATACATTCCTGTCTGATAAAATCAAGTCCCACCCACATTTCTTCCTCATTGAATATCCTGTTCACATTACTAAATGTCACATTATAAAAGTAACCTGAGTTTAAAATGCCTTTTATGATGATGTAAAGAATTTTAGTGGAGTGGAAATAGAAACCCACTCTTGTAATGTGTTTGCATACCATGACAGGTATCTGACTGGTTGATAGTGCTGAGTCTGCTCCAGTGGGCATGGATGCTTGACTGTTGTCAAGTACTCGTTTACGTTTGCGTCGATTCGTAGACACTTCTTTACCTTCTGCAAAAGAGGATATAAACATTTGCACACATTTGTAAACATTTACATTTTTTCAAAACTACATAAAATGTTTAACAATAAATAAAAGCTCTTACCTTTATTACAAGATTGAGTACACAACTCTGTAAAAGGCCTAAACAAAGACAAAATCAATGAGATCAAACAACACTTTCAAGCATTGTTCATCCAACCGAATCACTATAATCCCATATGGCACAGCACTTACTGTAGGGGGGTTTTAATATTGAAAGTAATTTCATCTTGGGCCTGCAGGATTTTTTCCAACCGAACTATGTCATAAGTATTTGGATTCCTGAAGGGGATATCATCCGGAAGGCCACACACTTCCAGTGAGCCTGGATTGGCACGGATTAACTTGTAAGGAACAATGACTGAGCGGTCCAATCCCAAAGCTTCACCTGAACACAACACATTCACAAATTAGAATATTATAATATACATTAGAATATTTCAGAATGACAAAAACACATTTGCACAAAGGAATAAATAGGTTTTTAGTAATTAACGTACCATATTTCTTATTGAAGAGCTCTTTAACTTGTTCCCTTAATATCACTTTCTCTCCCATTCGGTTGACCTCATCTTCTTCTGTTGGACAGTGATCAAATATTTAAGTATAGGGATATTTAATATAAGTTTACTGACAGATTCAACATTAAAAGAAACTTTTATGCTAGACAGACTGTCGAATTCAAGCTAGACTTATACGGTTTTATTTTTCAAAGGAAATACAGTAGACATGGGTTATTTTTTCATTTTAAAATATATTTTAGAAAATTATAAATTATTAAATAATTTAATACAACATTTTTTAAATAATGGGCAATTTTATACTAGTAAAAAGATGTTATTTTGCTGTTATTTTTACATAGAAAACAGTTATTTTAAATTGTAATAATATTTCATAATATTAGTGTTTTACTGTAATTATCAAATAAATGCAGCTTTGGTGTGCATGAGAGACTTCTTTCAAAAACATTACAAAAACATTTTTGAATTGTAATATAAGTAAAATAATTATATATCTGTCAAACAGCAGAAGTAAAGTGGCTGAAGGAGCTGTGCAGCCAATCAAAAATAGAAATGGGACATCCATTGACTGAAAGTTCTAGATATAGTTTTGTCACACCACAACGCTCTGAATGTCCAGTGTAGACATGGATTTCTTGTCCATTAAGTGCAATAAATAACTACAACACATAGTACACATTAAATTATGCCTTATTCTTACCGCTTATTGGGGTGTAACCTTTCTTTAATATGGTTATTCTTCGTGGTGCTGGCAAAATAAAAATGATTTAAGTTATTTCCATGAGTAATTCAGCAAAAATAGACAATTTAAAAAGGAAGTGCTATTAAATTTTGACTGCTTACCTGGCTTGGGAATAAGCCCTTGGAAAGGCCTGAAAAGATAGAAAAGACTTTGTAATCCTTAAATAAACTCAATATGTTACACAAAATAATCCATGTTCACTATTTTTTTTTTTTAGTTTTTTTTTTGTTCGAAAGCTTTTTAAAAACTTGGTGCAGTGCTTCACCTTGTAATGCTGAAAGAGATCTTGTCTGCCACTGCTAATATCCTCTCTAGATTCTGTGAGCCAAAGGTACAGGGTTTTCTGAAGGGGATGCCAGGGGGCAAGCCCTCGATAATCACTGAGCCAGGGTTACTTTTGATCCTCTTGTAAGGCACTTGCACAGGATACTTAATGCCCAGTGCCTCGCCGTATTTCCTGTTGAACAGGTCTTGGACCTGCTCTCGCAGTGTGTTCGCCAAGTCGATACGGGAGAGCTTGGCCTCTAAACTGTCTGAGGGCAGAACAATGGTAGAAAAGCCAACGGTTTAGTGATAGCATATCAAGAAAGGACAGGAGGGAATGAAGTTTTGAACATGAACTGGCATCCAAAAGACAGACACACGTGGCACAAGGATCAACTGAATCTTTTCATTTAGTCAAGATGCAATAAAGTCACTAACTTACTGTGTACAACACCTGATAACTCAATCACAGTGATACCTGAGAATCCTGGTCTTTTGGAGGCAGGTCCCGGGTCATCTGATTGGTCTTTAGAGTCAGTCTCTGCTGAATATTTAATCAAAAGGAGAATTATATTAGATTAGTAAGTGATATTTTGGATAAAATAGAAGGAATACACACTAAATGGATACAAATCAAAACAAAATGACCCTACGTAAGACAAATGGTTTGTAAAATAAAATTAGGGTTGTCACTAACGATTATTTTGGTATTCGAGTAATCGGTCGATTATTTTGACGATTAATCGAGTACTCTGAAAATTGTGTGGTGATAAAAATAGACCTAAGTGAACAATAACCATTAAAATTACTTAAAATACATAGGTATAAAAACAATGAAGCAATAATCACTGGTTTAGATCAAGTGTGAAAAGTAAGTAATCATGTGATTTTATTGAACAACACTGTTAAAATACATAATGTAATATACAATATAAACATGATCAACTTATGTACTTTACATATTATAACATATGCCTACAGAGGGCGCCAAAGGCCTGGTGTTGTTGTTACTTTACAGCAGATCAAATTCTTGTTTAATATTGGCCAAGCAACATTTAATTCATAACCTGCACGAATGTAAATAATTGTGTTGCGATTCACCCTGAAACCCGCAGTGCATATATTATTTAACTGAATCGCAGCCTTTTTGATTTCACAATAGCACTATGCTTTTTAATATATCGTGCAGCCTTTGAAAATGGTCTAATAATACAGTTTTTGGATTCTCGTCCATTAAATGTTGCACTTCCAGTATTTTGCCGGTTGATCAAGTTTTTTTTTTTTCAAAATCGAGTACTAAAATTGAATCGAGGAATCATGACACTCTAAATAAAATAATAAAATAAAATAAAATAAAAAAATATTGGTTTACCTGAATCAGAGGTTGTCTTAGAGGCACCTTCATTTTTGACCGGTTCTGTCAACAATTCTGGCCTGACAAACACAAATAAAAAGGTACATCATAGTCAAACAGCTTCCTGAAACATTGTAGTGATTTTGTGTAAGCCTGAACAAACTTATTTCATCATTTTAATGTGTTCTTTATAATTATACCTCTTTATAACAAATGTAATCTGACTACTGGCAGCAAGAATCTTCCGGAGTTTTGCTGCCCCAAAACAGTTCGGTCTTCGAAAAGTCATCCCTTCTGGCAGCCCTGTGACATACAGCTCATCTGGGTACATCTGGAACTTGGAGTATGGCACTTTAGCCGGTT
Organism: Elopichthys bambusa; assembly: GCA_037101425.1. Lineage (NCBI taxonomy): Eukaryota > Metazoa > Chordata > Actinopteri > Cypriniformes > Xenocyprididae > Elopichthys > Elopichthys bambusa. The sequence goes on from CM074434.1 coordinate 6,763,123, forward strand.
CAGGCAGACCAAGAGCCTCACCTAGAATGAGAAAGATAGATGATTTGACTCGATATGACACACCATTATGAATTCTGAAATCTATTATTTGTGTATATTTTAAGCCAGAGGAATCTTTGCAGGTTGCCGCCACAGTTGATTGTAAATGATACGGTGAGTAAGTCCATGACTCACTGTACTTGGAGCTGAACAGGCTCTCGACTTGCTTTCGCAGCTGAAGGATCATCTCTCCGATGTCTTCTGGGGAAAGGGAGGACAATCACACCAACAGCCCATAATATCTGAAGACAAAACTGAGTGATAGTTCAAAATTGAGTTTTACCTTCAACAGCTCTCTTGAGCCCTTGTGGTGTAGACTTCGGTGTTAAATCTTCTGCAGAGATACAAACAGAATTACATTACCATCAGTGTAACACATGGGAAGTATTCCTATGTGTATGATTTGATCAAAAACACATGAATTATACACGCTTTTCTGGAGATGTTTTGATGATTCAACTCACCTGTGTTTTACTCCAGTGACCATTTGTGTAATGCAAACTTCAACATAACAAATCCAGTGTTATTAATTATGAGTCAAAATGCTTAATTTGTGAGTTAATATGAACGCTTCAACAACACCAGGTTTCTACACCTGATTCATGTACAAATGATTTTTTTTAAAACCCGGTGATTTCCCTATTAATTATTGTTGAAAAAAAATTTGAAATAAAAAAAAAAATAATAATATTGAAATTGACACACACAGTCAGACCAAAAGTTATTCAGACACCTTGAACATTTCGTTCATTAATACAGTTTATTCACTATAGTTTAAAAAATGGTAATGAGATATGACAAGATCTTAGAGTTAAACTGTGTCAGAAAAAAGTATTCTTAATGTCAGGTAACACTTAAGGAAAACATGGTCAGGTCTAAGTGTCTGAATCATTTTTGGTTCCAAATTTTTATCAATTTTACTGGAATAAGAATTTTTGGGTATAATATGTCACAGTTTAGTTTATTTTGCTATCCTCACTTACATAAATTAACTATAGTGTCCTGTACCCACTAGTAAAAATATATCAAAAATGTCTGAATAATGTTTAGTTTGACTATATATACTACCAGTCAAAAGTTTGGAAACGGTAAGATTTTTAATGTTTTTGAAAGAAGTTTCGTCTGCTCACCAAGGCTGCATTTATTTAATTAAAAATACAGTAAAAACAGTAATATTGTGAAATATTATTACAATTTAAAATAACTGTTTTCTGTTTGAATATATTTTATAAAGTAATTTATTCCTGTGATGCAAAGCTTAATTTTTTCAGCATCATTACTCCAGTCTTCAGTGTCACATGATCCTTCAGTAATCATTCTAATATGCTGATCTGCTGCTCAAGAAACATTTATGATTATTATCAATGTTGAAAACAGTTGTGTACTTTTTTTTCAGGATTCCTTGATGAACAGAAAGTTCAAAAGAACAGCATTTATCTGAAATACAAAGCTTTTGTAACATTATACACTACCGTTCAAAAGTTTGGGGTCAGTAAGAATTTTTATTTTTATTTTTTTGAAAAGAAATGAAAGAAATTAATACTTTTATTCAGCAAGGATGCATTAAATCGATCAAAAGTGACAGTAAAGACATTTATAATGTTACAAAAGATTATATTTCAAATAAATGCTGTTCTTTTGAACTTTCTATTCATCAAAGAATCCTGAAAAAATATTTTGTACAACTGTACACAATAAATGTTTCTTGAGCAGCAGATCAGCATATTAGAATGATTTCTGAAGGATCATGTGACACTGAAGACTGGAGTAATGATGCTGAAAATTCAGCTTTGCATCACAGAAATAAAATACTTTATAAAATATATTCAAACAGAAAACAGTTATTTTAAATTGTAATAATATTTCACAATATTACTGTTTCTACTGTATTTTTAATTAAATAGATGCAGCCTTGGTGAGCAGACGAAACTTTAAAAAACATTAAAAATATAGTATATATATATATATTTATATATATATATATATATATTTATATTAAACATTAATTATTAAATACATGTTGTATAAACCATACTGTGACCAATGATTTCCCATTACTTTTCCATAGTAAGAATAAAAATAAGGATTTAAAAAAAAAAATCATTTAGATTCAGACTGATCTGTGATCAGATTCATGGAAAAGAACCAGCGCCAACTAAAATGATTAAAAATCTTTTTTCGTTAATTGAAATAAAATAAAATATAAATATTAGATGAAAAATTAAACTTATTTTATTTCAGTTAGTTGCAATGGCAACATTTCTAATTTTCATTTAAGTACTAAAATTACTAAAACTAAAATAAACTGAAATTTAATAAAATAAAGCTAAATAGATATATTATAGATATATAAACCTATAAAAATGCCAAAAGCAGATAACAAAAATGATTCAAACTTACCAAAATAGCACTGAAAAGAACCAAATCAAAAGAATCAGACATCACTTGCTTACCTGCAAGGTTTACTCTACAAAATATTCTACAGCATAACAAAAAAGTTGTTTTTTTCTAGGCCTGGAAAAGGACTTTAAAATTCCCTGATTTTCCAGAACCCAGGAATCCTGTTAACACATATGACAACGGTTGAGCGTTCATATCAACTCACAGTATATTTCTATATATTAGGGGCACTAACACTGGGAGTCTATTTAGGGAGTTCTATTGGATGTGGGTTTACTGTAGTGGGAGAACTAGCACAGCATGGGAAACAGGTTTCACATTGGATCTGACTCGGGCTGGGACAACTGTTTGGGTAAGTCTGGGGTATTGGGTTTGGAGTTAAAATAAGAAATGTAAAACTCTTGTCTTACCACATTTCAACCTATGTTATTATCTCTGGTTAAAATGTTTTTGTACATTAAGTGCCGCTGTCCTGTTTCAGTCTTCAGGTTCATACTCATGTACAATTCCTTTTGAGAGATTAGGACATGGTTTCTTCCAGTCTAAATCAGCATTTAATATGCCTGTGTTGAGCATAAGCTCACTGAAATGAATGTCTAACAAGAATGGACTTGACAGTAAGTTGAACTAACACATACATGTACATATAAAGATTATGAGACTGGCATTAAAGCTTGTAGGAGGGCAGGTATAGACGGGATGGAAGGATTTGTAACTGGATGAGAAACTGGAGGGTTATATTAGAGGCTTTGATGTGTCATATGTTTGGGATTATCGATATACCACCAGAGGCAAGAGAAAAAAGATGGATATGGAACTACATTCAGATATTAGGTAAGAAGGCCAGTATGCTGTTACCTGCTACAGGCTCCTTGGGACGACAGAGGTCAGGGGTCACCCGCTCAGCCTGAGGCTCACTTGGCTCCTCTGTAGAAGCACTGGACTCTGAGAGTAGAGGATGAGAGAAAGGCAGGGAGAGACGAATTTGGATGTAAATTTAAAAACAAATTAAAAATGGCACTCAAAATGCATGTATTTATTGGAATTTGATTCTGAATTGTAAAAAGTTATGCTGATAAAACTGGTTCAGTATTTTTAGAATACACTGATGAATCATCTATTATGAGGCCAGTGAAAATGAAATCTCATATGCTCACCAAGGCTGCGTTTGATCAAAATGCAATAATATACTGTGAAATTATATTAATATGAAACATATATATATTTATAAAACAGTTAGTTCCTATCCTTGATTCTGATTGGTCAATGACCGCTTCACCCAACGGTTCTGTGTACCACAACACCCTTAGCAACCACTCTTAGCAACGTAAACAATATCAACATGTTCTCAGTTGATATTGTACATTGAAGCTTACTGTATTATGTAGAAGAGTTTTGCGAGAAAGAGATCGAGTGAGCGAGTTTATTACCTGCATTCAGATTTTAACATTTTCTTCAGGTCAGTCCTATGTTCATAATAAAAAATCTGTTTAAATGTCTGATGTATTATCTTGTCCTTTTAACATTTAAGGGGTTTTCCCGTGACTGACAAAGCATTTGTCAGTTGTGTCTTGTTCCGTGTTCACAACAATTCAATCTTTTCAATGTAAAAGTCTTCGCTACTGACCAGTAGCCGCTCACTGCAGAACACACGAGATCCAGTGGGCAGAGACAGGTAGGTTTACGAATCTAGATCTAGATCCAACCCCTCCCCCTGGATCTCATGTTCTGCAGTGAGGACCATCTCCTACTGACTGACACACTCATAAAGACAGTCTTTGCCACCATCTAATGGCGTAATAATGTAACCTCTGTTGCTGTTCACGGTCATGAACTATTTTTTCCCGACGGAAGGAAGGCTTTTAGTGAAAGTTTACTTCATGAAAGTTGCATTGATACATATTTTCACCCTTCGGCCTGACTTATTCACGATATAGCATATATATATATATCATTAGTCCAGTCTTCAGTGTCACATGATCCTTCAGACATCATTCTAATATGCTGATTTGGTTTATATATAACAATTTAAAACAACTATTTTTTATTTTAATATATTTTAAAATGTAATTTATTCCTGTGATGAAAAGTTCCATGATATGACATATTTCCAAGTGAAATAGGATACTAAATGACAGGGAAATAAAATTAATTTTATCTATCATGGATTTGTTTGACAGGTGTTTGGAATTGGATTCAGAGTGGTTTGAGAGATGGAGAAAGTATAGTATATTTTGATGAAAGATTGCAAAAAAAGTTGAACTGATGAGGCAAGCATAATGAGACCCAGCATATTTATAAAATAAATAGCGTCTTTAAATAAGGATGGAAGGTAGAGAGGAGGTAAAAATCACATTTTGCCAGAATGATGTTTTTCAACACTGTTAATGCAGCAGTTGAGCTCAAATTTGCAGTTTATATATGATGTTCCTTCAGTTCACAGTGTTTAGCCAATAAATGTGCCATGTAATGCAAAATGCCCTGCCTGTCCTCAAAGGCTCCGATCACTGCACAGCAGGGTGGAAAATGAGAGCAAATATTTTTAAATCAGAAGGCAACCATCAAAGACAAACTTCCTCTCTGTGAGTAAGTGAAATATGCTAATGCATTCCCATCCAGTAGACCTACAGGGATTTCATGCTTCTTTCAACTCACAACTTTATTTAAATTTCTGCACAAATGATTGTTAACAATAACGCAAAAAAAAAGGAACAAAAACTTGAGGTACCAGGCCCCAAATATTAAAACTCTCAGTGTGAGGCTTACTGTGTGACTGTGAGACCATACCTGGCACTGTCACCTGGATAATTTCACCATCTGGGGGTTCTGTTTTGATCTTTTTCAAAGGCAGACAGTCTCCAGATGGCCCTGAAAAATAAAAAACATAATGAATTATTTTACAGTTAAATTAAGTTACAGATTCATAAAACTACAAGGCAGAAGCCAAAGTTGTATTAAAATGATGAGCGGGAGATCTACCTGCTTCACACTCAGCCAAGGGACTGACACAGGAGCTAGTCGATCTGAAACAAAAACATTAATAAGAATTCCATCTCTACTTTCTTCTTAAATACAGGGAAAAAGCACCCAAATTAAATTTCTTGGCCGAAAGTGGAACTTCTGACACACTAGGCCAAAAGGCAAAAAACTAATTAAGAATTAAGGCCCATTCACACCAAGAACGATAACTCTAATGATAAAGATGTCTAAATGTAAAAGAAAAGCAAAGTCCACACCACAACTATAACAAAAAAGGCACAGAGAAACAATATCATTTTTGTCAAGCAGAAGATGACAAAACTGTTTATGCTTATATTAAACAGAAATATTGTTTGTTGGTGTGGATGCTAATGTAGTTATTGTTATCGTTATCTTTATCTTTATAGTCATTATTCTTTGTATGAACAGGCCTTTACTTATTAACTCTCTCACTGATTTTTTTATAATACGAGCACAACCTTAAATGGGATGTTAGAGTCTCTCACTGTCTGTGTACATGGGTAAGTACATGTTTGCAATCTCTCCGAAACCACTATCCATGACAGTTATTGCTTATAAGGGAAATGTATGCAAATATGTTCCCTTTGTTTTACTAGGGAAAATGTGAAATCATTAATTTATTTTAATGTTGTCAATTGATTAAAAAAAATTTTTTTGAAATTTTTCTGTAATTAATCGCGATTAAAAATGTAGGAGTTTTTTAAAAAAAAAATTGTATATTGTATTAATTTCACAGTTAATGCAGAAACAACCTAAAGACAGTATATTAAATATGAATGAATTTTTATGAATGAAGCCCAGTATCATTGATACTAATACTGATGTCTCTATGAAATTGATTTTTTTAAACATTAATTTTTACTGTGTAACAGGCAGGAAATATACAGAAATTTAATAAAGTTATCAAACACCTTACTGTCTTCACTGCATAAATTATAAATTAAATATAGATTAATCCTTATTAAAGCTACAATCTGCTCTGTTACCTTTGTTCCTTGATTAACATTGATGACAGACATCACAGCAACTGGTTTTTTAGGCTGCTGTGACTTTAAGACCTGCTGCTGCCGAACGTGGCGCGGATCTCATTTTCAACTCTTTAACTCATTTAAGATGTTATTTAACAGTTATTTAACTGTTATTTAAGACTGCTCTTATGAGGATACTTGACAAAACAGGTATTTTGCCATAATTCTCTGTGTAATTGTTTGTTCAAGCATGAAAGAGAACTTGATACTGGCGTGTGAGTGTCGAGTTGTGTATGTGTGTCACACAGGCACAACAGTCAGACACAGACAGCGCGTTCTCGTCTGTCATGGTTTAAAAGCATTTGCGTGAATAAGAGTGTAATTATTTAATGTAACACTAGCCAAATTATGATGAAAAGAAGGATGCTGCATTAATTGCATTAAAAAAAAAAGTACGTGTTAAACTGAAATAATTAATCGCATGTGTTAACGTGCTAATTATGACAGCCAATTATATAATTGAATAAACAATTATAATGTGTATTCATTTATTCATCCATTTGTTTACCTTTTTTTTTATTGTCACATTTATTAGGCTTTTTATCCTTGTCAAAGTTACCAGATCCGTTTCAGCAGAGTTTCGTTTCATATTTTCAGCTAAAAAGTTCTGTCAGTGCATCATTACAAGAAAATGTAAATGCAAACTATCTAAGAAAATACCAATATTGTGCTTCTATGGTGATGGGGAAGGTGAATTGGTACCTGCTACTGTGAGTGTTGCTGACCAGCTCTAGGGAAGAGCTCGGCACCCTGAGGCCATCTGGGAAACCGTCCTCGGCACCATCCTGTTTTCCCTCCTCCTTAGCTACTTTACCAGCAGCTTACAAAGAATATGAATGGACAAGTTTAACATACACATACTGTAAATTATTTTAAAAAATGCCACGTAAAATGTGCTTTATGTGGTAACATCTAGTCAATATTTTTTTTTTAGTACTGAATCAACTTGATTATAATAGGTTACACCAATGAGTGTACTTTAAGGGTCAAATAAGGTAGAAATAGCTCCTTAAGGTAACAAGACATTTTAACTTAGTTCAGTAAAAGTATAATGTTACAACAATGCTATTACAATGTAATAAGTGGAACGAGGCGCCAGACGGATGCTGGTTCAGGAAATACCTACCCGTAAAAATCCGTTCATCAAACATTCTAAGTAAAGAAAAAAGAAAATTGTTATTTCCTGTAGGACCAGCTAAACCTTATTAAAAACTGAAATGCTGTTTACGCATGTCTGGTGCCGAACAGCAGGAGATTTCCTCATTATGCCAAATCAGGGGCTCCACGCTGGCTCATGTATGGCAGCGGTTACCACAACCAGCATGATGCTCCACTTTGGATGCCTAGTGCTTCTCTGCCAGATGGCAAAGACGGCTAGATTTTTTTTTTTTTTTTTTTTTTTTTCAGATGAAGCGAATTTAAAAACTCAGTATATCCAGTACCAATATTTGGATTCATTTTCAATGAGCCCCACAGTTAATTACATGACCAAAAATGAAAGGTTATCAGTAATTAAATATCTGACACCACTGTCACATGTTGAAATTGGAAGAGCTACAAATCACACCGCCGCTGTTTCAGTTTAACTACGTTGGTAATGTACTTAATTGAGCAGCTATGTCACATAAAAGGAAATCTCCTTAATCAGGTCAACATTAGTTCTCAAAATAAAAGTATGTTCAGATAGAGCCTCGAACCTTCTGACAACGAAGCGGACAGCATGCCTTTCTTCCAGGATCCGTTTGAGTTTAGGCACACCGTAAGTGCATGGTCTCTTGAAGGGAATCTTGTCTGGAATTCCAATGATCTCAACCGCCTCAGGATCACAGGCGATTTTCCGGTATGGCACAGGAACCATGTGATCCAGGCCTAATGCCTCAGCTGAAATGAACATCAGTTAAGTGATGAGTTAAAGCTGAAGTGTGTAATTTCTGCGCTACCAATGTTACCAAATGGAATTTTTAAACAGATTTTTAAACAATCCCTAACTGCCACTGGTCAGGCAACAAGGTGATCCCGTCCCAAATGCACACCATTGGTTGAACACCACAGAGACACAGTATTTATACTTTTCGGGGGGATCAAGCTACTAATAATGGCTTACTTACAGTTCTCCGCATATTAATAATGGGATAAGAGAAAACAGATTAACCCTATAAAGCCTACTGTGTCATATTTGATGCGCAAATTTCTAAGGCCTCCAAACTATCAACATGATCAAAACTTTGCTGAAAAACCTGTTGTACACAATCTACTACATGACTTCTGTCATCTGATTGACAGTTTATACTGTATTAGCAAGTAAAAGGGCTTTTAGTAAAATTTTATTCTGTCACCCTTCAAGTTATGGTTCACGTCTTTTTGCTGTGAAATCTCTACTGACTTTTATAAAGTAAATGTAAGAATACATTTTATATTAGTAATATTTCAAGATGAACACTTGCTGACTGAAGCAACTTGGCTTATTTGATTATCCATAGACCATTTTTAGAAAAATCATGTTAAAATGTGAGTATCAAATGATACATCAGACTTTTGAGGAATGTTTATTTGCACATCTCTCAATCATCATTGTGTAGCACTGCATTATATGTTTTGCCCCCACAATGAACTTCAGAGTTTTGATCATATAAATAAGAATTTAAATATCAACTTACTAAGACATATTATTAGGAGATATAGAGTGACAACTGATATTTGTGCACTTTTTATAAGTAGCCTGCTATATTATAATAAAGATCTCACTTATTTATATTACAAGCTATCAGAATTTCATCTTATATTTTGGCCATATTATGAGCTCCATATTTTCCTATGTCATACTATATGAGCCATAAAAGAGTGATGCATCAAATATGATGCTCAACAAAAAATATGTATGCCAACTGTTTGTTTTAGATTTTTTAGATTTTGTTCAATAAATGGTGCATTTCTGACTATTATTTCATGTCAAACTTTACAGGGTTAACATTGAAAAAATTACACACATCAGGTCTACGCTTTTTCTATCAATATGCAGTATTTTATTGTACAGTGGTATGGCTGTGAATTCTGCACTGTCTGTGAGCTCACCATATCTGCTGTTGAAGAGAATCTGAACACATTCTCGAAGGGTGTTGATATCCTCGGTCTCCCTGATGAACGAATCCCATTTTTCTGTTCATGCAACACAAAACAAAAATGTATCATTTAACAATCTTTCATATGTTCCCTGTTAAGGAAAAAGCAATAATGCCACAGTCTTAATCAACATTTTCTGAAATGTATTTGGATACATTAAGGTTTTCCACTGTTCGTTTAGACATAGGAGACAATTAAGGCAGGTCCTGACTCTCTGCAGTGACTGAAGATTTCATGCTGATCTTTTGAGGGGAACAGACTTTGGTAGCCCAGGTGACCTGGCCAAACTCCCATTACTACTGCCCACTCTGCCAAGACCAGCCCTCTTTATGTCTCATACGTCTGGAGCCATATCTAAACAAATAGCACCAACACACTGTGGATCATTGGATATGACTGATTTATTTACGGAGAGATAAAATTATACATTAGCTGCATTTTCTTACTGCGAGGAATTCTTTTATCATTTACTAACCGAATCGTTCCAAACCCATATGCTGTTATTTTCTGAAGAATCTTCATGCTGCTTTTTTAAAAACAGTTTATTTGTTAGCATGTCAATATGTCACGGTTCAAAAAAGAATAGTTTGCTATATCCCCTCTATCAAAGCTCTGAAATGGACTGCAAAAAGGTCTTATTACACTTTATCCATTTGTTTCTGCAGATTTCAGGTAGTTTTCTCAAAACGTTTTTTCTCACGCGCTGCGCCAGATATCACTTCAGTAGCACCTACATACCACACTTAACAGTTTTATTCCTATCTGTATTCTGAATGTTTGAAACTGGCTCATTTGTATATTTTAACATATTATTTCAGAAAACTTGTAATACAACACAATTTTTTTAATGTACTGTGATTAATCAACTGGGAAGAGTATGGTGATACAGGCTAGATTAGTTTAAATGTTTACCCTATTTACCTGTAATGTCTTGCTTTAAAAAGGACTCTGATCTTGTATATACAGTCAAACCAAAAATTATTCAGACATTTTTTATATTATTGATGTATTTTTACTAGTGGGTGCAGGACACTATAGTTTATTTAGGTAAGTGAGGAAATTAAAATAAATTAAAATAAAGTAAACCGTGACATATTATACCCAAAAATTCTTCATACAGTGGACAACCAGTAAAATTGATAAAAATTTGGAACCAAAAATGATTCAGACACTTTGACCTGACCATGTTTTGCTTAAGTGTTATCTGACATAATTAAGATTTTTTTTTTTTTTCGGACACAGTTTAACTCTGAGACCTTGTCGTATTTTATTACCTTTTTTTTTTACACTATAGTGAATAAACTGTATTAATGAATGAAATGTTCAAGGTGTCTGAATAAATTTTGGTTTGACTGTATATTAGTATATATATTAGGGGTGTAATGGTACATATATGTACGGACGACACGGCATGCATGCAGTCAGACGACAAATACAGTCGTCACAGGCGATCCGCACTCCAATCCAGAAGGGGGTGTATGCGGTAATGCAATGCTGCTTGCTCACCACCACAACAGGAAAAAGTGCAGAAGAAGAACAGGCGATCTATGTATAGATATGTTTACTTGTAATCTCTCAAACGCGGAAAGACATCAATAAAACAGCTTGAGAATAATATCTCATGTATCATTACATTTACCTCAGGCAAGTCATTTAGTGTCCACAGCATGTTCGTTTACTAGAGAAATTACCTCTAGATTCCTTGTCTTTGTATTTTGGGGAGGAAACTAACTTGGTCTATATCCTGTTCTAGTTCTTTTAGACACACTGCTTGGGACCCCATAAAACCCATTGAAATGAAGGCCAGCTTGTCCTTGGCCAGACGCTGTAATAGTGAGTACAGTCTGTCGCCCACCTGATTTTTCATGCACTATGGAGAACAGAAGGCGCTTGGAGACATGGATGCTGGGAGGGCTCTGAGTAAGATCCGTTGCCAGCCCTATTCGTTCGCCTGGAAGAGACACACACAGTCAGAGCTTTAAGCTCAGAGTTAAGTACATAAAAAAGAACCATATCCATATGGTTCAGCCTATACACATGTGATATTACTCATCATAAGTGCAACAGTAATTTCCATAGAAAGTGAGTGGAAGCCAATGTATATAGAAAGACAACAGGAGGCTCTTACCATTGTCAGCACATTCCTTGACCTGAACCGCTTTCTCCTCAGCTGACGCCCACATGCACAGCCGCTCTTTACCTATGCTGTGCAGTGATGTGGGCTTCAGGTCCAGTTTGCTGTCTGGGTGGGGCTGGGAGGACATGGGCATACCGAACAGGAAGCTGGAGAGCATGGAGTTGCTAGCAGACACTTCCTGCACGGAGGGTTTGACGGAGGCATGGTTGCTTATGCTCTTTGAGGTTGAAGAGTGATGGTTGACTTCCGGACAGGATTTGGCATCCCGAGAGGGTTCCTCTGGTGTTCTATTAAAACACACACACAATTTTTGGTCTTTGTTCATGAGGTGTTTATCTAAAACTCATTATTTATTTGTTTAAAAATCACTCCAAGTTTGCAAATTATTTTTTACATCAACTATTCACACCAATGAACTTCAATCAATATCATTTATCAAACATTTTTTTGAATGAAAGCAATCATTCATATAATTTACTTCAAAATACAACCCACCTGACAATAGATTCAGTTATGAAAATACATGTCTTTTATGGATTCTGTAATAAATATGGTGCAAAACAGGTACAGTTTACACTACCGTTCAAAAGTTTGTGGTCAGTAAAAAAGTTTTATGTTTTTGAAAGAAGTCTCTTATGCTCACTAACGCTGCATTTATTTGATTAAAAATACAGTAGAAACAAATGAAATATTATTACAATATAAAATAACTATTACTGTTTTCTATTTGAATATATTTTAAAGTGTAATTTATTCCTGTGATTGTAAAGCTGAATTTTCAGCATCACTCCAGTCTTCAGTGTCACATGATCCTTCAGAAATCATTCTAACATGCTAATTTGGAGCTCAAGAAACATTTATTATTATTATTATTATCAATGTTGAAAACAGTTGTGCTGCTTAATATTTTTGTGAAAATCATGCTACAGGATTATTTGATAAATAGAAAGTTCAAAAGAACAACATTTATTTGAAAGAGATTTTTTTTGTTTGTAATGATTTAAAAAATCTTACTGTCACTTTTTAACAATTTAGTGCATCCTTGATTATTTAAAAAAAAATCCGAGACCCAAACTTTAGAGCATGTAGATAATTTCCATTTTGTAAGCACGTTTTGTCATATTACATGTTTTCATTTCTCTTGTTATTTTTGTTGCTACTATGGCTTTTATCTATTTCCTTGTTTCCTGACAGCAATGACAACCTCTACCTAAAATGGTAAGAGACACCTGACCAAAAGCTTATATCTTATTTTTTGAGGTCTTGCAGCAAAGAAAATCAACATACCCTGTAAAAAAATATTAAATCGTCATAGTTTGAATGACGTATGAAGTAGTTCAAATGCATTTTTTTCCATTTTATTTTAAAATCTTGTTGTGCAGAAAAAAATGGCATTTAGCATTTGCATTCTGTCCAGTGTATTATCAACTAGAAGACTGACCTTTTGACTATGAAGCGGATGCGGTTGCTCTGCTCTAAGATCTTCATTAAGGTCTTGGTGTCATATTCCGAAGGCTTTCTCAAAGTCACACCATCAGGCAGGCCGTAGACAACCACTGAGCTGGGATCCTTGAGAATCCAGTCATAAGGCACTGGGACCAGGCTGCTCTTCCCAACAGCCTCACCTGAAACATTACATTTAAATGAATAAAGATGTTTTTGCTTTTGTGCTAAATACTGTACATCCTTTTTTGCTTTTTATCCCACAATAATGTGAAGAAAACCCTACTATAAACTTACTATAAAGCACGCTGAACACCTCCTCCACCATCTTCCTTAGGACAAAGATGTTGGAATGAGCGTCTGTTAAGGCTCTCTGTCTGCCTTGTTGCCCGCAGTCTTTGCCAGTCCTGCTGCAGTCCACATCAGGAACTTTGGCGTGGGAGTTCATAGAAGTTAACGCTTGCAGACAGGACACTTCTGTGAAAAATACATCTGTTACTTCTGAGGAAAAAGCACAACTAGCCTCAAAACACCTGTACTGTGTAAAAATACAGTACAGTTGAAACATAAATATACTGTGAAATATTTGGCAAGACAAAACAAGAACAAAACACAAAGCAACACAAAAAACATGCAAATGATAAAACTTTCACTCTATGACGGTTAAACTTTGCAATTAATCCACGAATCACACGTGCCGAACCTGGTCCGTACGGATCCTATGATCCATTACAACCCTAACAGTTACATTGTGATTACAATTTGCCATGCAAACAAAATTGTTTTGTTTTGTTTTCTCTTTGCAATAACTAGGGCTGGGTATCGTTCAAAAAATTTTGATATCAATACCGATACCTTGACTTCAATACCAATTCCTGAACAATATCTTTTTTGATACCAATTTTATAAAATCTGTTTTAACAAGATTACATTACCACAAAAAAATCTCTGGTTTTATATTTTAAGTTTGTTGACTTTTTTTTTTTACAGACTCAAAGAGTCTCATCTCCTGTCCTGAGCCACTGCACAAAGGAATAAAAAAAAAGGCTGCTTATAAATTAACATTTATTTAAAATTAAAGTTCTTATTTGGCTAAATTACATTTCTTTAACAGCCTTTAAACACAGGCTTTACTACCTTCAAACTTGTATTTTGCCACTGTTTCCCTACATCATTGTTGGTGTATATGTAATATATAATTATATCATTTCTGTCAGTTAAGCTTGTGTATATTTTTAGTTAAAGCTGTTATAAAGCAATATTTCATGTAGGGTTTTACTTTGTGTTTTATATAATGACCACTAGGAGGTGCTCTAGGCACATGCTTTCCTTGATTGGTTTTCTCTAAAGAGAAATACATTCAGTTGAAAACGAAAGTAAAAGATTGACACACGTTCGTTGCGTCTTGCCGTGAAATGAGAGTTTCGTGTCTTTATTAAAATCAACACGTTAATGATTTATCACTCATCCACCCGCAATTAATTGGAATGTTATTTTTTATTACTTGGCCCGACCCGCGGATTATCTATCTATCTATCTATCTATATATATATATATATATATATACGCTTTTTCAGGAGACAACCGTTTAAAAATGTCCTCTCTGAGGGTCTGGTCGATGCTTGCACACAGCAGTATCAGGAGGACGCTGATACCCCTTTTCCACCAGAATTTTTCGCGTTCTGGAGCCAGAGTACTGGCTCGCATAAACAGCCAGTACTCTGACCCGTCCTTTTCGGAAATGAACTGAATAAAGTGAATGTAGTGCAACGTTATTACATTGCTCATCAAATTTGGTACCGAACGACAAGACACTTTTCGATACTCGATAGTATCGAGGCAATTCGGTCGGTACCTAAAAAGTATAGAATTTGATACCCAGCCCTAGGAATAACATACACATGTATTAAGAAAGCAAAAAGGATAGATTTGAATTTCATGTTGACTCACTGCAGAACTTGTGAAAGTCTGTCTGTATTTCCTTTCTGGAGTTTAGGAAGATTCTTCCCTTCTCTGTTCCCACAGCAATCACGCTGTCCTCGTGCACAGTGACACAGGCCACCTCAGCATTCAGTTTAGACATGGCAGTGCACTGCAAACACATTTTGTTTCAAGTCATCCACCAACAATTTTTTGCATAATACTCTCACTGTAAGGATCTTCAGTATCCGGCTTACCACAGAGTCCAGAGCAGAGACTAGGCTGGTGAGGATCTCTTGTCTGGCTGACACTTGGGGAACTTTGAGCTCCGGCCGCGAATTGGTCCTCATCCCATCACAGCCCAGCTTCCGTATCTGTGCCATTCTTCTGAGGGAAAGACAGAATGAAGCACACTGAAACTCAATACAGGTCTACAACACTACACTAAACTCGCTAACTTACTAATAACACATACCAGCTGTTGTGCCAAAAGTTATTCAAGAGCAGATACCATATTTCATTTGAATAAAATGATGCCATAAGTAAGTGACAGACATAAAATCTACAAAATAACGGTAAGTTGACCATGCAGGATACACGTAAAAACAAACAGTCAGTGTAATTATTCAGTGTAGTCTGACTCACAAACATATGACTCATGTCAGTAATCATTTTAATGTTCAGATTTGGTGCATCTCATTATTTTCAAGGTAGTGCTGCTTGACATTTTTGTGAAATACCATGAAACATTTTTTTCATACAGGATTCTTTGATGAATTGAAAATTCTAAAGCATTTATTTCAAAAAGAAATCTTTTGTAACGTCTTTAGGCACTTTTAGGCACAATAGGATGATTATTTATATCTTTCCTTTTAGTGTGCCAGTAAGAAAGCTTTAACACTTTGCGGTTAGCACATACTGTAAAAATCTGAATTTTGAGAAAGCTTTTAAGGACATTTTTATGGTTAGGGATTTAAGAATAATATTTACTATGTAACATGGTTTTGTTGTTTGTTTATTTGTATGTATGTTATTGTTATTTGCCTTTGCTGGGTTTGTCATATATTGAAATGAATTGTATGCACAAGTGGTCCTACAACAGATGGAGATCTGATCTCACCATCATCAAATCTGTCTGTGATTACACGAAGAGATAGAAGCAACAAAGTCCAAATTATTATCCAAACTTATCCAACCTATCTGCAAATCACCTTAAAAATTGTAAAAAGTCTTGTCTACCAAAAAGAACTGGTGCTGTTTGCAAGGCAAAGGGTGGTCACACCAAATAGTAATTTGATTTAGTTAATATAAGTTCGATTATTAATAAGTAACATCTATAATGACATTGTTTTGGAAAACATCCTCAATGTACAGCATTTATTTTGTACTATTGCCTATAAAACGGTTCACAGTACTGCAGTTTGCAAGTACATTTCTTCAAGCATCTTGGAGAATTTAGACTTCTGTATAGTACTGTATATACTACATGCGAGTCAAAATCTGCTAAGAAATCAAAAATAATTCAACAACAGCTTTAAAAAGTGATTATTCACCATTATTTACAACAGCATCTGTATTTTCATGGGTTTGAATAAAAGATTTTTGTTATATAATTTTTGTTAACCTTTGTGCATCAAAACCACTCCTTTCCTGGTATACAATAAACTTGATCTTCAAAAGTCAACGAATTTGCGACAGCTGAATGTAACATTTTTGACAAGCCAAACATGTCAGTCTCTGAGTAACATGTAAAAAGCCATGAAATAAACTTCATTCCTTAAAATAAGCATAATGAACTACAGAAAAAGCATTTAAAACGTCTCCAGTGCATTTTATAATTACCCAAAAATCAAGCATAGTTTACCCCTTACGCACATTATCACATCCGTCAAAAACTTAGGCTGGCTGTCGGTTGGAATATTAGAACTAAAAACATCGACATAACACACTCATGGGCATCAACCACTTCACCAAATTTTTGCCGGCTAAGAAATCCATCTGTTTTCAAATCCACATCATTTGAATATCACAACATTCGATGTCTGTCAACAAACAATGTGCACAATACACAATAGCAGTAACGAGAAGCAGAGGTCCAGCGAGTACACGCAATTCCTGGAAAACCCACACTACCGGATGTTTTAATGTCATCGCTTTTCTGAGAAGAGGGAAAAAATGGCGGCCTGAGCGACTTCAACATTCTGTCTGTAAGAGACAATAACACGCATAATACATAATGCGTGTGAATAAAAATCATTCTTCACTAACTGAAACTGAATCGGAATGATCAGGGAACTGAGTGAAATACTTCACACTGCATGATAAAGAGAGTAAATGGCAAATGAAAAACGTCGCCGGGTTATTGAACATGTGTTGATTTTGACAGACATTTTTGTGCACTACGCATTCTAATTCTGACATTCCTGATTTGAATATCTTCATTAATGTTCTATTCGTGACTGATCTTTTTTTCATAATTTTGGCAATAAATGAACTGTTAAATGAGCGATCTTGAGAAGAGTCCCTGTAGTCATCTAATTTATAATATATGTAAGGGATAAAGTACATCCAGCCGGTTGTTATCTCAGAATAAACCCTGACAGGGTGATCAGGTCTTGCATCAGCCTGAAGGGGTTTATTCTGAGATAACAATCGGCTGGATGTACATTATTCCACTTATTACATGGCTACTTGCCACATAAGTAAATAAATAGACATGAAATATTGATCTGAGTCAAAATATTTTATTAGCTCTTTAAATGCAAAGCTTCCATGGAAAGAGCAGCTGCTAGCGCGGCAAGTTCAAACAGGACGGACATTTAAGGAATACGGTACAGTCACACCCCTTATTAAACGGCATTTCGCCACATAAGAGATATTGATCTGAGATGGAACGATTTTAAAATCATACCGGGTTGTTATCTTATAACAAGTGTAATCCAACAGTGTACAAAACAATAGTCGCAAAATGGCAGCAGCTGCGTTTGTATTAAACGAGAGAGCGAGTCCATTAAACTGGATGACATAATTAAATAACTGTATACAAAATATTGATTTGACTGAGTTTTAATATTTTATTAGCTTACCAAGCGCAGTAACCCTGACGAGCCTGTGTTATCTGTTTTCAGCGGTTGTTATCGGGGAATAACATACCGCTGGATGGCGTGATTGACCAATCAGAATCAAGTATTCCACAGAGCCATGTAATAATATAAACTTAACAGGTGATTTTTATAAAATGCAGTTTGATCATTATCTTCTCAGTTTTTTAAACGATTAAGGCAATTATCCAAGTTCGTATCATAAAATGTTGTTTCATTTTCCAATAAAAGATGTTTACATGATTTGTTACATTTAATTTCCCCTTAGCAGATTTTGACTCATTATAGTGAATAATTAAAACAGAATTCAGTTGGAAACACTGATGTACCGTCTACCCCTTGATTATGGTCCGCGGTAACCATCGGCATGACAGGAAAACAAGTATAGTGTTATAATTGCATGCAAAAACAAACTTTTTTTAATATACTAAAAAGTAGAAAGGTTTCAAATTCCTTATTAACTTTTTAAAATATTTTCGGCTGTACAAAACGTATTGAAGGATGGAAAAACCTATAAGAAGCTTTGGAAAGTGATAGTAATACCCTCTCCTGTGCTAATACACCAAAATCCGTCACACACATGTGAAAGTAGCTAATTACGATAAGCCTTTGTCAACCAATTAAAGCTAGCTCAGATTATTGCCTTAAAACCCTTCATCCTTAATTTGTTCTCCTTGGAAGCAAGACAGGGCCTGGAAGCATGAGACCTCTAAAGTGAACTACTTTACCCGTCCCTCCCGACAGACGCCCCCTGACGACTCCAATCTCAATTTCAGCCACGTCGTCTCTGAACTACAATGCTGTAAACTTGAGCACGGACGAGACTGGGTTTAAAAATGAGTGCAAATGAAGCGACAGTTTAAAGATAAAAAACAACAGGGATGATAAATGTGAGCTGTAAAACAAATAAATAAATAAATAACGCAATCCTAATTCCGGGCCTTGTGTTCACATGGCAACCGCAATCCGTTTCCTTGGAAACTAATCTCGAGGCATGTGAACAATGCAGCTCTGGCCTTTAATCTCTCCAGACACTGGGAGCCATTATCCCAGCCTCCGGGCAAAGCCAAAACCACAGACTGCACAGAGAGAGCCCAGTACTACTATTACTCGTCTGAAAACCTCCTATAAATCCTGCTACAACTCAAAGCCGGATGCCTCTGCCTGGGCATAATATTATGTACAACACTGGAACAACAACACCAACACCTTGTATCTCTAGTTCGCTTTCTGGTTCATTCAAATGACCAAATATAAAGCCCCGTTCACACCAAGGACGATAACTATAAAGATGACTATAACAATAACTATATTAGCGTCCACACCAGCAAACAATATCATTCTGTTTATTGTAAGCGCACACTGCAGTTATGTCATCTAGTGCTTTAAATACTTAAGATCTTTAAAGTAGGATGGATTCTGATTGGCTTGCAATGTTTTTATTGTTTGTCAGCTGGAAAAAAAATTATTCTTAAAGTGATTCCAATTATATATTTTTGTCTCTGTGCTGTTATCGTTATAGTTGTAGTGTGGACGCTGCTATAGGGCTGTGTATTGCCAAAAATCTGGCGATACTATACGTATCCTGATACAGGGGTTGCGATACGATATATTGTGATATATTGCGATACTGTAAGAAAGGCGATATATATTGCGATATTTCTTGTTTGTTTTTTTAGAAATATCTCATTTTAGAAAAAAACTATCATTAAGAACACACAAATATATGCATAAAACCTGACAAGCAACTTTATTTTATTTAATCAATACAGTATAATTTGCATTTATATCACTAATCACTATTTTGTGCAATCTAAGGGAAAATAGTAAAGTGACTGCAGGATTCTTTAGGTGTATATGTTTTAAAAGTTCACAGTATAGCAGTTTCTAAACTATTTAACAACAGAAAGTGCATAGTCCATTCCATGACTGAATGACCGTTTGTTTTATATTTAATACCGTAAAGCTGTTTGCTTTAAAGCAGTCTATTGTATAAAGTGCTATTTGAAGCACTGAACTGCAGAGCTGGTGCAACCATATCCACATTGCTATGATCAGATGCTTTCTTTCTGCTGCCACCGCTGTCAATTTTATTGTGTTTATTTTGTTACTGAGAGGAAAACGTGCAGTACATATTACATATTCTAACGCTTCTCAGCAGCGCGGATGACGTCGGGATGTTAAGCGTGCTCTCAGATTCAATGCGTTTTCCGAGTATTTGGATTTTAACATGGCCTATTTTGCAAACAAAATTACTCTTGTCGATTTACTTAGTGGCTTCTTTATAGCTGAAGCCAAAATGAGTCCACACTTCAGCTCTGTATGCCGTGGGAGCGGAATAATTCTATCGTCTTGTGAGCTGGGTTTGCTAATGCTAAAGCTAGCGATGCAGCTTGCGCTTCTCCGGCTACGCGTCAGTTTACGTTCTGAGATAACGCTGACACCTAGCGGTTGGGTTTTATACAGTCTGTGGTTTAAACCGAACACAAAGCCACGGATCTTGGATGTAAATAAATAAATATATATATAGATATCGATACAGTGTTTTTGAGAATCGATACAGTATTGCCAAACATAATATCGCGATATTCACGTGTATTGATATTTTCTTACACCTCTACTCGTTACAATTTGCTATGAGGTAGCTATTAGCTAAGGTGTTTTTGGTCGCTCCTTCAAAAAAAATCATCACCCATTTTATCTCATCCAAAAGTGGTGTTTAATACTCAAAGAAAAGGTTGGCCCAAAAATCATGATGTTCTCACCTTCATTTTGTAAACAATGATTATTGGACTACCATTTACAAGAAAATACTAAAATACTTAAAAATATCTTGTTTAATTCAATGCTGTTTCTTTATAATTAATTGTGAAATTTACCAGCAATTTCTAAAGCCGGGTTTACACCTGGTATTAAGATGCGCTTTGGTCGATCGGATCACAAAAAGACGAGGAAGACACATCCCCATTTACACCTGGTGTTTTAATCCATCTCTTTTGTCCAACTTCTGTCCTGATTTCTTCGAGGGGAGGATCTATGGGCGGGTAAATGTATGGACCTTTTCAGATCTTTCAAACTAATGGACGAAATAAGCTCACGCAAATTACATATGAACGCACCCGGAGATGACGGAAAAACATACAGAGAGCATCAGCTTTCGTTTCTGCTCAAGACCACGCTGAACGTGGTTAATGTGTGTTATAAATCAGGAATGGTGGGAGATCATTGTGCTGTGTTTCGTCTTCACCTGACAAAGTTTAAATCCCGTCTGGCCTGCGTGCTTCTCATAATGTTTACACATTAGGTCAGTAGGCGGAGAGTAGGCGGTCTTCTGTGGCTGTTCGAATGCATTCAGCGAATTGCGTCTACAAGCAATCCGGTCAAATGCGTTTTCGACTACCTCTGGAAGTGTTCCTGAAAGTGGACAAGCTCAAAACATTTTAGACCCCATTTACACCTGTATTTTGCGTCGTCCACTTGTGATCCAAACACATCTTAATACCAGGTGTAAACAGAGCCTACAGGGCTTTTTACACAACTCCATTTTCAACTAAAAACTGAAAACTTTTTATGCATTTTTACACGACTACGAGCCTGAAACTGCAAGCTTTTAAAACAGGTTTCGAAGTCCGAGTTTTTGAAAATGATACGGTTATCGTCTCTGTGTAAACTACAAAAACGCAAATTTGTGAAGACACTGACGTCATGCGCATGCATAGAACGTGTTCAGTCTACAGATCTTATGGCGCCAGAGAAACAAGTGCGCCGCCATCTTTATAATATTGTCTTTGAACTTCCGTTTTTGCGGTAGCTCTGTACATTTCTATGGCATCGCTGTCAAAGAATAACTAGCTGGTGAAGTGGATTTACTTGTTGTAGAGTTAATGAAAGTTATCATGATCATTGTAATGTTTAAAGCAGATGTCTTAACAAATGTCAGTAGATGAAAAAGATTTTAAAACGAGCAGTTAATTCATAAATACGTAAGATCGCTGTGGAAATACAAACCGGAACTCAAAAGACAACGAGCGCAGTGCTGAAAAGGGGCGGGGCTACATAAGGTCTATAGGTGCAGAGTGTTTTTTTTTACAAAGTGACATTGCCAGCTACTGGCCTGATAGTATAATACAGTGTTTTTAGTCATTTTTGCAGATCTGTTAGGACAGGGATCGTTTTGACAACGTTGTCATCTGTACACGAAAAACACAAAAGAAGAACTTTTTCGTTTTAAGTACACTGTTGTAAATGTACCCTAAATGTGAAAGTTGTTTCTACACCAAATTTTATTCAGTGCATGTGTATGACTTTCTTTCTTCTGTGGAACACAAAAGAAGATATTTTGAAAAATGACAGTAACCAAACAGTTTTGGTTACC
Source organism: Elopichthys bambusa (assembly GCA_037101425.1). Lineage (NCBI taxonomy): Eukaryota > Metazoa > Chordata > Actinopteri > Cypriniformes > Xenocyprididae > Elopichthys > Elopichthys bambusa. Next base: position 6,785,686 of record CM074434.1, read on the forward strand.
ACTGACTTGATGAGATACGATGAGCATTTCCTCAGTCATTAACATCATAAATCCAGTTTTTCCTCTTTAGGAAAGTCATCGAAATGCTATCATGGATTTTTTTTTTTGGCTATTGGGGCAAATGTAAATGCAAAAATCATATTTGTTTTGGTTTTCCAATCCATTCTCCAGTATGGAAGTTTACCCAATTATGACAACTTTCGCTTCTGAGAACTCACAGACACAGATATTTCTGCACTGAGTAAATTATTATTATTTTTTTTCACGATCTCTTTAAGGTTAGGAGTTGATATTGAATCTTACCCGCCGTATATTAATAACGATGACTGCCTTAGCAAATGGTCTTGTATGAAAAGGGTTAAGGTCATTTAATAGCTTCATCTTGACACTTCTAAGTTTAACAAAACGCTTTGAAGAAAAAGAGATTGGTAAGACTTTCTCATTGAACAGGCTTATCCTATCTGCAGGGGAAACTACATTCATCTGACACCTTAAGCTTCATGTATAAATGACTTGTTTTGTACTCTACACTAAGCTTTCTTTTGCAGTAGTCAAAAGACTTGAGTTAACTATAACAAATATATTTTCTTAGGGTGAAAAAACACTAGGAAAAAAAACAAAAAAAAAAACTGGTGACACTCCTAAAAGAAATTGCAGGAAAAGAAGGATCCGGACTGACATGCTTAAATGCTCAGATTAATGACTTCCTCCTTGTTAGGAGTCCGCCCTGCCAAAATACAGTTTTGTTTTTTTAATTCACGCTATCTGAGATCCTCAGCTCAGGGGGAAGCATAATGTAGCCGCTCCTTTACTTCTTGAATTACTGCCTGTATGGTGCTTAAAGATATTACCGGCATCTCAAGAAAGGGAAACGTGGGTTTTATGAGCGGTTTTGCCCTAAGAGGCTTGTGGCTCTGCCATTGATACACAATACTTCTGCTAATAGCCTTTGTACAGATTCTGCTCACAGATCCCTTCAGAAACACAACTGTATCTAAATCGTTCAGCTCAAGGGCTGATAATTGACTTTTAATTGGTCCTAACTCCTTTCACCCTGGACATTTTCCCCAAGGCCACACAAACATGATGCATCGAGCAAACACAAAGAACTGTGGCCTGCATGGGAAGCACTGCCCTGACTCTGATCTGCTTCAGAAAAGACTCAGTTCAGCGTTTCACGACTTTCACGACTTTTTGTACACATCAAAAATGTATTACTGTTAAAACAGATAATTTAGCTATGTAATACCCAACTAATATATGGGAAAGACCTGTTTCAACAGAATGTCAAATGTCAATGTTTAAACCAATTTATCTTAAAAAAAAAAAAAAAAAAGTACTGAAATCATTATTCTTTGATTTATACCATTAGTATAACATTGTATTAATATGCTACTCCAAGGTTATTCAAAAAATACCATGGTACTATGTCCATAATATGACTTTTTGTCTGATTCAGTAGTTCTAAACCAGTGATTTGCAGGTCTGTTGGAATAAAACAATACTAGCAAATAATAAAATGCAACTAACCATATAATCATAGTTTAGATTACAAAAAAAGTGCTTAAAGGATTAGTTCACTTTAAAATGAAAATTAGCCCAAGCTTTACTCAACCTCAAGCCATCCTAGGTATATATGACTTTCTCATTTCTGATGAACACAGTTATATTAATAAATATCCAGACACATCCAAGCTTTTTAATGGCAGTAAACGGGGCAAATAAGTTTGAAGCTCAAGGAAGTGCATCCATCCATCATAAACGTACTCCGCACGGCCGCACGGGGGGTTAATAAAGGCCTTCTGAAGCACTGCATTTGTGTAAAAAAATATCCATATTTAACAAGTTCTAAAGTAAAATATCCCGCCAGACCGCCTTCCGTATTTAACGTATGTGCCGTGTGGAGTACGTTTATGATGGATGGATGCACTTTCTTGAGCTTTATACTCATTGGCCCAGTTCACTGCCATTATAAAGTTTGGATGCGTCAGGATATTTATTAATATTTCTCTGATTGTGTTCATCAGAAAGAAGAAAGTCATATACACTTAGGATGGCTTGAGGGTGAGTAAATCTTGGGCTAATTTTCATTTTAAAGTGAACTAGGCCTAATCCTTTAACTTCTTAAAGGGCTCAGAAAATGATTTCTGCTATGTAATATTCAACATTTGGGAATATGTGGATTGAAAGACCTATTTCATCAGAATTCGATCATTTCAATATTATGAGCTGTGAATCAACCAGATTTTTAAACCAATGTCATAGTAGACCTTACAAAAAGTACTGAAATCATGATATTTTTTATATAAACCATGGTACTGAATGTTTGCTGTATTCATATACAATTGTATTTACAAGGTAATTCAGATAATACCACAGAACTATGACCATAAAATTTGGTCCTTTTTGTTAGTGAAGGTAGTTCTCACCTGATGAGTCGCAGGTCTGAGAAAAACAATGATAAATCCAAGTAATAAAATTCAACTAGCCATATAATCAGGTATAGCTAAGAATTAAAAAAAAAAAAAAAATAGGCTTATCGTCTTTTAAGGGGAGGAGAAAAAGCTTTCTGTATCTTTTCACCAATATTTAGGCTAAATTAATTCTTTGTAAAATGGATAATTAGCCTATTATTTGATCCATACAGTTCAATCTCACGGTTCTATTGTTTATGAATTTACAATATTGTAAAATTTCTTATTCAGCCTACTTCTTAATAATTTTGCTTATACACTTCATGGCAATATTAATAACATTCAATAGCCTAGATGATCAATTTCATTTAGTTGTGTACACTAAACAACTGCAGTACTGTATCAGATATAAAATCTGGGTGAAGAGAAACCACAGAGAAACAAGGACAACTCTTACTGTTATAAATATACAGTGCTTGACAATGAGGCCCATTTTGACAGCAAGTCATTCTGGGATAGTTCATGTTTCAGTCAGAGTCTCATAGTGGGACAGCATGACATAAATCATAAACTCTCATTGTCTTCATGAATGGATCTGACAGCCGAGAAGTCCTTCGAGGGAAAACTGAGCAAGTTTAGAGACATGTGATATTATTGCTCAGCAGCAAACTTACTGGGACACATTCAGTTATGCATAATCCACTAAAGCAGCCTTCATAGTAGACACAGATTAGCAACAACTGATAGGTGGATTTGACATTGTAAACATGACCTTCTCAGGTCGAAAAACGCGTCCGTGACCACGCCAATGACGGCGATTTTCATCAGACTGTACGAAATAAACACGACTGACTATAATTTATCACCCTTACAACAATGCAACTGCTCTATTTCAGCAACTTGCTAGCACTCAAATTGTGTTGCCATTTTTACAAGACAAACAAAACAGGAGAATTGCGGCTACTGTTAGACAAAAACGCGGGACGCAAAAGAGTTTAATTGTTAATCTTATCTACAGCGTTTTATAACGCGTGTTACTTTCATAAAAGCGTATAAAACATCGCGTTGAGTGTCATACATTCGCGTGCAGAGCGTTAGCATGATAGCCAGTGTGCTAACACTCCTAGCCATCCTCCTCCCCCTAAATTATAATCTGTAATTTCACTTTTTCAACATCCATAAAAAGTCACGTGTTCAAGAACGATGCTCGTAAATGTTTTTTCATATATACACAGGCAGAATTATCTATAATCCCTAGCAATTTCCCCGTGTTTAATTACCTTATGTTGTCAATCCCGGATAGGTTTATTCTCCGTTTAATCCAACAGTGAGAGCTGAATTCCCATCTAAAGAAAGGCGATAGCGACTTTGTTAAATGTCATAATCTCCAATGGTTTGTAGTCTGTTGAAATGCAATCGACGTGATTTATTTGATCAATATGTCCCGTTTTCTTTCTGTTTTCTTTAACAGAGGAGTGTGTCCCCTTTCCCCTTTCTTTGTTCTGTAATCCAGTAAAATTGAAAGTCATTCGCCTCCGCTAATCCCAGCCCAACTCAACAACAGCATCTATTGGCTGTCATTTACATACAGGATTAAAGAACCGCTGGACCAGCACTCGCCGACACTCACAGGACTAACTCTTTTGACATTGTGACTGTAACATGTCTATATTTCTCTCTTCCCCTCGCCACAACCCCCCATGTTATTGTTGCTTTATTTTAAGATGAACTAGACCGTTGCAAATAACCTCAAACGGGTTGACTAACAACCTGTACCGTTTAATACACATGAGTTTTGGAATAAAGCACCGGTTTTATGAAAAAGTAAATACATTTCTGATCATACGATGAAGATAATGCAATGTGAAAATCCCTGATTCCTCAAATGCCCTGTGCAATGAATCTTTAATATAATGAATATCTGACATTTTGACTTACAATAACTGAATTACCTAGCCTACTTAATTTATATATATATATATATATATATATATATATATATATATATATATATATATATATATATATATATATATACATATATATATACATATATATATATATATATATATATATATATATACATTCAATATAAATAATTATACACAAAATTACACTTGTTAAACTTGGCATTCATGTATTTATTTTATCTTTAATTATAGCATATAATAAAAAAAAGAATGCATATTATAAACCTCAGCAAAAGTTCTAGTAAAATGATTCAGAAGTCTCAGTACCAAAGGTACTGGAACCCTATTATATTTGTTCTTTCCTTTTTTTTTTCTTTTTTCCTGCACTAAAACTATCTAGGTTTCATAAATTAAATTGCAGGGTAACACTTTTCATTTTCAGTTTCATTTGTTAACATTAGTTAACATGAATTAACAATAAACAATACATAGCATTTATTAATCTTAGTTAATGTTACTATCAACATTTACTAATACATTTTTAAGATCAAAAGTTGCATATTAACATGAACATTTTTAAGTAACATTAACAAAAGTGAATAAATGTGTTCATTATAAATGTCCTGCTTATTGTTAGTTCATGTTATTTAATGCATTAACCAATGTTGGCAAATGAGACTTTATTGTAAAGTGTTTCCAATCGCAGAGACTCCAAATCCCAAACACTCACATGCATCTGACACTAGTTGGCGCTATAAGAATACTTACATTTTTGGCAATAATTCTGGAACTGTATCAAAAATTCTCTTAATGTCTATGTCAAGACAAACAAAACACACGTCTCAGATTTTATTTTGGTCTATAAAATAGCAACAACAACAAAAAAGAAGAAGTTATTTCTAAGAATTCAACCAATTTAATTTCTGGGTGTGGCCACAGTGACGTTCACAAAGTGCAAACTTGAAACTACCTGACAGACATCAGGACATCAGGACTAAATTTCTTCCAGTAATACCCATACGGATTAGGATCCAGCAAACACAAAACATTTTTACATTTTACAACATTGTTTTTAGCTTTTAAAATTACAGTAGGCCTACATTTAAAATGAAAAAAAATATTTTTGAAATTATCATAATGTAACTTTTTATATATATTGACCTATACATTTTCATTGTAGTATTAATGTAGGCCTGATAATATTCATATTGTATAATAGTTCTTAAAGTCCAGCATGTGACACAGGATATTAAGGCAGCATGATGCATGTGATGACAAACTGCTGTCCAACAACAAAGACTAAGAGAGGCACAGAGGATCAGCCTTCGCAGTTTGGCCGACTTAAAAAGGATTTTTATCTTATGGCTCCCCCTAACGGCGTAGCGTTGTAATACGCTTATCTCTCACCTCTGTCATTCTGTGGTGGCTGGTCAAGAATCGCTGTTGAAAATCATGTTGCTTGCAGATTTGTAGGTCTATCTTCAGATGGACCTGGTGCCCAGAAGTACTTTTTGCTCTCCGGATATTGCTTTACAATATACAGGCCAAACAGACTTGAAAAATAAAGTGTTAAAAAAAAAAAAAAAATTACTCTTGCTAGTTGAATTTTTGTTCGCTAACAATGTCAAACAGTATAAAATCATAAAGGAATTTTCACTTTTTTTATTTTTTTGATTGAAATTGACACAGAATAACAACATAATGCTCAGAAGTGATATTTCATATTCCAAAATATCTTCCAAAAGATACTGGAATATAATTTGTAGCTATTCTTGATTAGTTAAATGAACATATAGGCTACCTTATGGCGCTATTATGTGACTATTATGGTTTCACGTTCACTGGCCTCGTCGAGCTCAATATTTCAGCTCTGTTATAGGAAAAAGCTAATTTTTTTTTTATGCAGATTTTTGAAAAATATTGAGGATGAATAATGTGGTATATTCTTCTCTGACCTTAAATCCTGTGATGTCCAGTCCAACCCCTGAAACAATTCACTAGTAGTTGCTACTACAAAGTACTAGAACTACTGGCACCTTTGAAGGCTGTACATTTAGGATTGGGAGTAACATTTTAGGAATCAGCCACTGAAAGCTCCATATTTGTTGGCCACTAACGTGAATATTGCTGCATCCCAGTATGGTGGAAACAATTGTTTTTCAAAAGTGCAATAGTAACTTTTTCATAAATGCTTATTTCAAAAAGTATGACTTTTTTTTTTTTTAGGTACAAATATCACCATTTCCAGTGAATGACTGATAAATTATTTCATATAGTGTATATAGTGACTTGGAAAGTGCTTATATACACAAACCCTTCCATTATGAAAATGAAAGGAACCCATTTGTTACAAATAATACACTACAAAGGGTCTCTTTTGTTAATGTTTAATAACTGATTCTTGGGATCCATTACAGCATGTGGTGAGTGAAATGTTTCCCAACAGATAAAAGGCATTTTTATCGAATCCAACTGCAATCCAAAGCAATTTTAACTGCAAAACTTGGGGCCAGCCCTATCATTTTCCCTATTCTTTTTGAAAACAAATGCTTTCTTGGTTCTAATGACAACCACATCAGTATAAAGTTGCTTTATGAACAAACTTGGCCAAATTTCATCCACATGATTTTTCAAAGGAGAGAATAAATTCTGGAATACCATTGAGCAGACACTGATTTATGAGATTGCAGTTATAGTTTGTACCGTTTTAACATCAGATTTGTTTTAGTTCATAAATACAAAGATCTGTTTGGACAAACAGAAATCTGATCAGAGAGAACAGTCTTTTTTGTTATTTTAAGGGGAGGCACTACATGTGATTCTTTCCTTTTATCAAAAGAACTTACTTGCATGAGACTAAAAAATATTAAATAACTTTTGTCAAAAGGTCGCTTACGTCAAATATTAACATTTGTGTGCATGTAAATAAACATGCTTCTTGCTCTTTTATAAAGATAAAATCCTAATGAAAATAGCTAAATGTATTTTGAGTGGTGAAACATGGGATTATTGTATTTGCTATATGAGTAATATGTCAGTTCAATGAAAAATAGAGTCAAAATTGTTCAATTCAGCCAAAATGGTCACTTGTGCATGTAGTACCTCCCCTTAAGACATTCCAATCACATCTCACCACCAGCTGAAGTAAAAGACAAGCCAATGAAATGATTCAGCAAATGATTCAAAACAAGAAAAGAAAGCTGTTGGTTCATTGTTCATTTGAATTGAACTACAGGTTGGGATTTGGCATTGTCTGCTATTATTTTATAATATTACAAAGGTATGCACTAATATTGACTGAAACTGCAATACTGGTTCTTGAAGCTTTAACTTGCACTTAACTTGCTAATTCTGTTGAACATGGTTGCTGAATACTGTATAATTCATACATTAAAATTTAAGTCTCGATAAAAATAAAAAAAATCAACACAAGAATGAGCAGGTATGGAATAAGGGATCCTGTCTGTTTTATTTACTTGTTTGCTACAGAATCTAGTGACCAATGACCAGCCCAAGTCCTTGTGCTGAGAGTTGGCCAGTTTATCTCTTTGAATATACCATTTTAAAAAAAGGTGAAAAGCAAAGAAATGGCAAATAAATTAAACAGTACAAATTGAGGCCAAAAATGTTTTCTAAACTGCAACTGGTTACAACCAATTGGGAGTATAGCAGGGTATTGTTTTTTTTTTTTTTTCCGAGGATTCAAGTATCCTGACCAACGCCCTCTTGTTTAAGTCAGACATCATTGTCCATCTCGGAGGTAGTCTACAGGATCCGTTTGTCCGTGTTGTACCATTGACCTTAAAAACCACTTCCATTATGTCTTTAATAGCATCTCAGATTATTTTAGATATTCTTCAATTTGTGGTTTCTGTTTGTTCATTTATAAAGTCGTTGTTTTGGTGTTAACTGTAAACTGAAAATAAGATGTCCAGTGAAGCATTAGTCCAAAGGTCTAGGCATCAAATTGACTTCTTCTTTCCCATTACACCTCCATTCTTCCCTAAACATCCAAGAACTGTTTTAGCCCTCATCAGTGTTCTTCCTAGAAAGAGAAATAGAGTTTAGGATAAAGTACAAATATTAGGATTCTCCATTATTATTTGAACAGAGTAAAGATCTATTAATTATTGCTAGTTTAAGAGCTATCCAGTTGAAGTTTCAGTTTACACTTTGTATGCTTTGATTTGAGCTGTTTATGTAGTAGGTGGACTCAGCAATTAGTGAGGTTGTACTTGAAGAGTTAGTACATCCAAAATGTCATTAATTACTCAATGTCATTTCAAACCGGTAAAAAATCTTTTTGATGAAATCTAAGAGCTTTCTGTCCCTCAATAGACAGCTACGCCACTGACACTTTGACGCTTCAAAAAGTTCATAAAGAGATCGTAAAAGTAATCCATATGAACTGAGAGGTTTAGTCAAATATTCTGGAGACTCGATCACTTTTTTTTTTTTTTTTGATGAACAGATTGAATTTAGGCTTTTATTCACATATAAACATTCATGAACTCACACATCAGTTGTGGCAAACGGAAGCTCAAGCATGTTTCTTGGTGCGAGAACCAATGAGGTTCATTCTCGTGTTACGCAGCACGTTTGAGCTTCCATAAGTGGTTTGGTCTTGTGCGTCAAGCAGTTTCAGTTGAGCTTCTGTTTATGGTCGCTGATTAATGTTTATTCATGAACAATGTTCATCATATAAAGCGATCGTGTCTCTTCAGACAATTTGGACTAAATTCAAAGCTAAATTCATTTCTGCCTTTACCAGTCAGTCAAAACCTAATGTTCTGGCCTTGACTGAAACATGGATGTCAGTAGACAACACTGTTACTCCTTCAGCCCACTCTACCGACTTTCACTTACACCTGTCGTCCAACTGGGAGGGGTGGGGGGACAGGTCTGGAAATTCCTGGAAATTCACTCCCCTCACCCTGCCATTACATTTCTTTGGAATATCATGACATCACTGTTATTAAAGCCAAACTTCATCTTGTCGTCATCTATTGCAGTGGTTCCCAACCACATTCCTGGAGGCCCCCCCAACACTGCACATTTTGCATGTCTCCCTAATCAAACACACCTGATTCATCAGCTTATTAATAGAGACCAAGACCAAATGGGTGTGTCAGACAAAGGAGTCGTGCAAAATGTGCAGTGTTGGGGGGCCTCCAGGTACGTGGTTGGGAACCACAGATCTATTGCACACCTTCCTGGAAGAGCTTTTCCGGAGGATGGCATGCCTCTGGTAGTTCTTGGTGACTTCAACCTCCACCTAGACAATTACCTTACACTGTAACCTCTGTTCTCTCTCCTACACGCTTTTCTTCTGCGATCACTGCATTACTCCCCCCATTATCCACTTCTCTTCTCTGGATGTCAATGAAGCAACAGACACTTTATGTTCCACCTTGATAATATCTGTCCTCTCACCTCCAGGCCAGCATGTGTGACACCGTCCAGCCCCTGGTTCACAGAGCTGCTGAGAGGAAATGGTGCAAGACTAAAGACCCAGCTGACCTTAGCAAGTATAATTCTCTCCAATCCTCTTCCTCCACTAGTGACTCTGTTGCCAAGGTCTCTTACTACTAAAACAAAATTAGCGGCAACTCCCAACACCCTGAAACTATTCACAACACAATCCTTTCTACTTTGTCGCCATCCAACTCCTCCCACCTGTTCTCTGACTGCTGATGACTTTGCCAGCTATTTCACTGATAAGGTGGCAACCATCAGCAACCAGTTCTCTGCAACACTTAACCACAGCCAATCTCCACCCACACACCTACGGTCCCTTGCCATCTCCTCTCCTCAGCCAGACACATCCCACTCTTCTCTTCCTTCTCTCCCCTCACAGAAATCGAAGTCTCCAAAGTACTCTGTGCCAGCTTTCCTACAACCTGTCACTGTGATCCGGTCACTCTCCCACCTTCTACAGATCATCTCACCAACCCACTCTAACTCACACATCCCTTATCACTACTAACTAATTTCCCACTGCATTTTCTGAGGCTCAGGTAACCTCACTTCTCAAAAACACTCAATCCTGCAACAGTGGACAACTACAGTCTAGTCTATCTTCCTTTTCTGTCAAAGACTTTTGAAAGAGTTTTTAACTTTTATCTCACAAAACGAACTACTTGATAACAAGTCTGGCTTAAAAAGCTGAAAATCTACAGTTGGCAAGAGCGAACTACAAATCATCTGTTCTTATTCTACTAGACCTGCCTGCTGCCTTTGACACTGTAAATCACCAGATCCTTCTGTCCACACGTTCAGACTTGGGCATCACAGGTACTTTGGTGGCTTCGTTTTTACCTCATAGGCAGATCTTTCAAGGTGTCAAGGACGGGGGGTGTCTGAGTCACATCAGTTAATCACTTAGGTGCCTCAAGGTTCAATACTCGTTCCTCTTACCACTGCTTTACAGACGATACACAGCGTTATCAGTCATTTCAACCTGCTGATCCACTGGCCTAGCTCATATCTCTGCCGGTCTTTAAGACAGGATGAAGAATCGTCATCTCCAGCTCAACCTTGCAAAGATGGAGCTCCTTGTAATCCCTGCAGATCTCTCAGTTGGCAGCAACATCACTGTGCAACTTGGGTCTACAACACTAACGCCAACCAGAACAGCGAGGAACCTGGGGGTTGTGTTTGAAGACCAACTGAGCTTTTCCACCCATATTTCAAAAAATATGGTCTTGCAGGTTCGCACTTTATACCATCAGGAAAATCAGACCCTTCCTGTTCCAGAGGTATGTCACACAACTTCTTGTCTAAGCTCTTGTCCTTTCAAGACTGGATTACTGCAGTGCTTTACTGGCAGCCTATGCAGATTGTTCAGAATGCTGCAGCATGTCTTCAATTAACCAATGTCACACCCCTCTTGATCTCTTTTGATCTTGCTTCCAGTTGCTTCCAGAATGAAATTTAAGGTTTTCACGCTGGCTTTTAGAACTGCAACTGGAACAGAACCTCCCTAATTCCCACCTACAAATGCACGCTCCTTCCAGCCAGCTAAAGTCAATGAATGAGCTAGAGTTGTCAAAAGTACCGACTTCAGTACCTAGTCGGTACTGAAATTTAAAAAATGTGACACTTTGAGCACTGTTGAGTGGATTCGTGAGCGGATTCTGATTGACCATTGTGTTCACGGCTCATTGGATATGTCTGTGATGACATGTCAATGTCAATGATCAACACTGTAAAAACATTGTAAATCAGGGCTCTTCAAGTAGTTTCATTCAAGGGCCGGATTATCAAATCAAAAATCTGAGGTGGGCCGGGTACAAATTATTTGGTAAAAATGATTTTATTAATTATTAGGCTTAAATGAACATATTCTCAAAGTGAGACTTGGTAACCACAGGTAAAACCATACATTGCTACTCACTACCACTGTCAAATTATATTATACTATGATACAGTGGTATGCGAAAGTTTGGGAACCCCTTACAGAATCTGTGAAAATGTGAATAATTTTAACAAAATAAGAGAGATCATACAAAATGCATGTTATTCTTTATTTAGTATTGTCCTGAGTAAGATATTTTACATAAAAGATGTTTACATAAAGTCCACAAGACAAAAAATAGCTAAATTTATTAAAATGACCCTGTTCAAAAGTTTGGGAACCCTTGGTTCTTAATACTGTGTGTGGTTACCTGGATGATCTTTTTTGTTTTTTTTTGTGATGGTTGTTCATGAGTCTCTTGTTTATTCTGAGCAGTTAAACTGAGCTCTGTTCTTCAGAAAAATCCTCCAGGTCCTGCAGATTCTTCAGTTTCAAGGTTTTTTGCATATTTGAACCCTTTCCAGCAGTGACTGTATGATTCTGAGATCCATCTTTTCACACGGAGGATAACTGAGGGACTCAAACACAACTATTAAAAAAGGTTCAAACATTCACTGATGCTCCAGAAGGAAACACGATGCATTAAGAGCCAGGGGCTGAAAAATGTTTATATTTGTTAAATGTTTATGTCTATTAATGCATCGGACCATTTCCGTGTGCTTTCAAACGCACAAGCGCGTCAACTGATGAGCGCTTCAACACAATGGCCAATCAGAGGTGTTTATGAATATGCTCAACAGCACGCAAAGCATCACATTTTTTACATTTCAATACCGATGGGTACCGAAGTCGGTACTTTTGACAACTCTAGAATTAGCAATGTCTTATTCCTTCACAACAAGACAAAAAGTCACTCTCCAAAACTTTCACCCTCTCTGTTCATCACTAGTGGAACGAGCTGCCAATCTCTTCCCAAACTGCTGAGACCATAATTTCTTTGCTGCCATCTGAAGACACACACTGCTGCAAGCACTTAACCATTGCACACCCTTAAACCAATTCACTTACACACACAAACACAAATTTCTCCTCTTCTCTAGCTTGCTTCCTAATCTAGATGCCAAATATACCTGGCATTGTATATTCTGAATATTGTTGGCTCCTTGACAAATTGCTTTTGTTCCTCTCTTGTAAGTCGCTTTGGATAAAAACATCTGCTAAATGCATAAATGTAAATCTAATTAACCTCTTGTGTGAAGGAAGTGTCTTCTTGATGAATTCCATTTGCAGAATTTGCACTAGCATGTGCCTGTGAAGATGAAGAAAGAGTGAAATAAACCATTTAAATATTATATTATACAGTATAATAATATACTGTTGAACTTTGCTAGTGTACAAATTATAAATAGGGCCAAAACTGCCCATAGTTGAAGACACACCAAGAAGCAGTAGCAGGTTGAGGTGCTAACTGTCTGCATGTTTACCTGGTTCTTGTCCGGGCGGGTACGCATGGCCTGTACTAGCTGGTCCACGTGTTGGTTGTGTTCCAGAGCGTTCCTCAGGGCATCTTCTGTGCTCAGCAGCCTTTGACGCAGACGGGCCACCTCTGTGTCTGAAGCAGATGGGTCCATCATTGAGTATCGACGGTGGTCTGGAGATGACCTCTCACAACTCTGATATAAGGAAATTGTACAAATTAAAAGGGATGAACAAAATATCAGTGCAAGTATAAAGGTGCAAGTATAAAAAAGTGAGGTGCAAACTAGTGATGGTAAAGAAGCTTATATTATTACAAAAAAACTATTTCAAATATCATCAAATGCGGTTCTTTTTAACTTTCTATTTATCAAATAATCCTGAAAATGTTTTACGGTTTCCACAAAAATATTAAGCAGTCAACTGCGATAACAATTAGACATGTTTCTTGAGCATCAAATCAGCATATTAGAATGATTTCTGAAAGATCATGTGACACTGAAGACAGGAGTGATGGCTGCTGAAAATTCAGCTTTGCCTTCACAAGAATTTTAAAATATATTAAAATAGAAAACAGGTTTAAATTGTTACATTTTAAAAATCTTACATTTTAATTTAAAAGTGTCAATGACATAAGATGTTTGCCATAAAACAAAGACAACAGCTGCAGTCGCAGGTTTCTGCCCATGTCTCACCAGCAGCAAAAGTTTCTCCCGCAGGGTTTTGATGTCATCCTGTAGTTTCTGCTCCTTCATCCTCCACTCTGCCCTGTGGACTTCACGGCTAAGGTCCCAATCCACTCCTGCGGAGTGGCGCGGAGATTCCAGCAATAACACCCGAAGCTCATTCAGGCTCCTGATACACATTCCCATACACACACATCGAGAGAAAAAGACAACATATTTGGTCACCATTTAGGTCAATAATTTTGTCCCTCCAAAACCAAACTGAAATTTAATTTTTGGCCAAATATTTGTGGTTGTTGCATCACTAGTAATTGGGGATCTGCCTGTGTCTGCCATTCATCCAAAGTATTTGATTAGTAATAAAATTACTGAGAGCAATGTGCGTCTGTACATATTTTTTTAGTTCTCCATGCAGAGTTCTATGAGGGCAGAGCCTAAACCCCTGACAGGATATTCACTGTCAGCATGTAGTATTGACTGAAGGTTAAATAATGTTTAGGTCCAAAAAAAAACAAAAAAAAAATTAGTTGAATTTATTAAATAGACCCTGTTCAAAAGTTTGGGAACCCTTGGTTCTTAATACTGTGTGTGGTTACCTGGATGACTTTTTTTTTTTTTTTTTGTGATGGTTGTTCATGAGTCTCTTGTTTATTCTGAGCAGTTAAACTGAGCTCTGTTCTTCAGAAAAATCCTCCAGGTCCTGCAGATTCTTCAGTTTCAAGGTTTTTTGCATATTTGAACCCTTTCCAGCAGTGACTGTATGATTCTGAGATCCATCTTTTCACACTGAGGATAACTGAGGGACTCAAACACAACTATTAAAAAAGGTTCAAACATTCACTGATGCTCCAGAAGGAAATACGATGCATTAAGAGCCGGGGGCTGAATTTTTTTTATTTTTGTTAAATGTTTATGTCTATTAATGCATCGTGTTTCCTTCTGGAGCATCAGTGAATGTTTGAACCTTTTTTAATAGTTTAAGATTAAGATGATTGGGGGGCCGGATTTGGCCCGCGGGCCGCCAGTAGGCGAGCCCTGTTTTAAATAGTCATCAATGAAGCTCTTCACCAAGTGCTTAAACAGATACACAAGGAAGCATTTGAAAGCAGGTGTCTATCGCGGACCACTTCCGTGTGCTTTCAAACGCACAAGCGCGTCAACTGATGAGCGCGTCAACACAATGGCCAATCAGAGGTGTTTATTAATATGCTCAACAGCACGCAAAGCATCACATTTTTTACATTTCAGTACCGATGGGTACCGAAGTCGGTACTTTTGACAACTCTAGAATGAGCGATGCCTTATTCCTTCACAACAAGACAAAAAGTCACTCTCCAAAACTTTCACCCTCTCTGTTCATCACTAGTGGAACGAGCTGCCAATCTCTACCCAAACTGCTGAGACCATTCCCATACACACACACACCGAGAGAAAAAGACAACATATTTGGTCACCATTTAGGTCAATAATTTTGTCCCTCCAAAACCAAAATTAAATTAAATTTAATTTTTGGCCAAATATTTGTGGTTGTTGTTGCATCACTAGTAATTGGGGATCTGCCTGTGTCTGCCATTCATCCAAAGTATTTGATTAGTAATAAAATTACTGAGAGCAATGTGCGTCTGTACATATTTTTTAGTTCTCCATGCAGAGTTCTATGAGGGCAGAGCCTAAACCCCTGACAGGATATTCACTGTCAGCATGTAGTATTGACTGAAAAGGTTAAATAAAGTTTAGGTCACAGTTTTAATCAACGTAATTGTCTTCATTAACTTAAATTGCTCTTGAGTGGATTACAGTCAGCAATGGCAGATGAGTAACCATTTATCCTAGTGTAATGGGAAGCAATAAAATCCAGATGATGGTTCTCCATGACAGGGATAAAACATAAGGTGGAGTACTAATTTCAAGTACATACTAGTTTCAAGTGTAAGAAAAACTATCAAAGAATATTAACTGAGACAATAACTTTCCAGGTGGCTCGTGTTGTCATTACCATCTCAAGCGGTTAAAACCTCATACCAGTAATGAATCACAAAGTTATGCTGTTTACCTCTCTTTCTTCAGAAGCTCCTGGCTAATAATCACCAGCTGGCCAGATGCATCATGGGATTTCTTGGTCATGGACTCCAGCTCCGCCTCCAAACGTGTCTTCTCCCTAAAGAATCCTTCTGCTGCCTTCTCTCCTAAACGAACCTTTTCCTCCAAAGCTACGAGCAAGATGCAGTTAATTTTATTAGAAAGTGAACAATACATCACTAGCATCATCCTGTTATGTTAAATATACTGTAGCTCTCTTTGTTGTTTCATAAATATATAATGAGAATGACAAATGTCACTCTTTAAATGTGATAATTACCAGTTATTTGGGTCTTTAGGGCATCTACTTGGGTTGTTAGAGTGGATACTTCTTTTTCTCTTTTTGTGAGTTTCTCCAGAGTTTCTAATAGAAAGTATGAAGTTATAAACATAGGCATAGAAAACATCTTTCACGTTCTGAAACGTCTCATAAGGTTTTTGATTACGATTATAATTTTGATTATGACAGAAACTACAGTATAATTACAGACAAAAATAAAACATTATACCAGAAGGATTTAGTATACCACTGTCAACACTAATGTTCAGAAGTGAGAGTAAAGACATTTATAATGTTATAAAAGATTTCTATTTCAGATAAATGCTGTCCTTTTGAAATTTCTATTCATCAAATATGAAAAAAATGTATCATGGTTTCCATAAAAATATTAAGCAGCATAACTTTGATAATAGGAAACGCTTCTTAAGCACCATCATGGATCATGTAACACTGAAATATAAAATATATTAAAACCGAAAACTTATTTTAAATTGTGAATATATTTCACAATATCACTTTTTTTTTTACTGTATTTTTGCTCAAATAAATGCAGCTTTGGTGATTATCTTACTAATCAAACTGATCATCCGATCATTCTTAGCAACCCCAAACTTTTGAACAGTAGTGTACAGTACATAAGTTACAAGATACAACATAATAATGTCATAACTTGTACACTTACCTTCCATATTCTGTTTCAGTTTAATCTTTTCTTCAGAGTTGTCATTATTTTCGATCATCTGGATGCGGAGAAAATATCGAAATATTTAAGTGAACCCCAGTCAACAATTCTCAGTTTGAACAGGATTGATTTTGGAATTTTTGTTATAATTTGGATCTAATATGACAGGATTTCAATGGGATCTCATAACGATCATCCAAGTATCAAATAATCTCCCACTGGATCCTAATGGAAATTTCATACTATTTTTTGAGGATCTCAGTTTTTCCAGTAAGATCTTGATTCTTATTCATCCCATTAGGATCCTTTCAAACTGATCCCAATTGTTCCAATTCCAATTGTAGCCCTGTGTATAATGGAATTTTGAGAAATCTACAAAATAACCCAGATAACATTAACTTGAACTCTACACATTTTTAGACATCAAGAATCGTAAAAAAATCGGTTACTGTCCCAGAGGTCACTAACATTAACATCCTGGGTGGTGTGATCTGCCTCCACAGCTTGCAGTCGGTTCTCACTGACCCTCAGCTTCTCCTGCAGAGAGAGGATCTCTGCTCGACTCTGAGCTTCAGCCTTCTGCAGGGCTTCATAATCTACCATCTTCTTCTCAGCCAGCTCCAGCTGCTCTTTGAGAAGTAGGGTGGCATTTTCATGCTCTTCATGGGACTTATCCAGCTCGCTGATCCTCAACTCAGCCCTTTGGAGCTTCTCTAAAACCTCTTTGAACTCCAGAGTATGCTGGTTGGTCTTGGTTTCCACCTGGATCTTCCAGTTCTGCTCGCTCTCCTCTAGCTGGTCCCGCAGATCCTGAAGTCGGGCACGTAGGTCTTCACGCTCTTTGGCCATCACAGCAGCATCAATCTCGTGCTTGGCCTTCAAGTTCTCCAACTCCAGCTGCTGCTCCATCTTTAGGCTCTCCAGAGCTGCTCTCATCTCAGGTGTGGTTCCTTCATCCTCTCCTCCGCTGCTCTCACTGGCCCCACGACTGCCCGTTAATGAGGCTTTTAGTTCCTCTAGAGCACGGTGATGGTCTCCAACCAAAGCGTCAAGCTTGGCTTTCCAGCTGTCCATCATCTCCATGTTTTCACGAGTGGCCTGCTGAAGTCTTTGCTTCAGGTCGGAGATCTCTTGGCCCTGACGTTCTGTGGTGGCTTTAAGGCGCTCAACTTCTTTCTGGCTGGTGCTCAGGGATGCCTCGTACCTCTCGCGCAGCTGGCTGCTCTCTTCGCGGCGTTCGCGGCCTGCAGAGAGAAGCTGTTCTCGCAAGACCAGAGTCTCGGAGATTGCGCCTGGCCCACTGTCTCCTGCATCTGTGCCTGGGCCGGAGGAGCTCCTCTGAACCCGAACCTGGAGCTCCTCGACCTCAGCCTTGCGCAGGGCCAGTTCCTCTTCCAGCTGCATAACCCGACTCTTCTCCTCAACTGTAGTTTGCTAGATGACAGAGAGAGGGTCATAAATCTTGCATCTTCCACTGTTTATATGCCAGAACCTCCAGTTCTTCTGCTCAGGGGCAACTCTCAAAAGATTTAAGACCTTTGACCTCAGTCTTAGGTTCTAATTAGTGATTCTAAACAGAGTGAAGTGTTTTGTTATTATTACATCTAATGGAAAAATCATATTAATAACAAAATGGTGATGAAAATAACAATATAAACAACTAAACTAGGGATGCACAATTTATACTGGGAACTGTAGGAGCCAATATGGAGTAAACCTGTACAGGTCCTAAAAAAAAAAAAAACTTTTAATTTTAGGGCCATTAAAATTGTATGCACTCTGACATGATTTGAATGACACTTACACATAACTCAATAAATCACAATTCTCATAACTGTAACATAAAAAGTAATTCTGTAATATTGTATTGGTAATTCTGTTCAGAGACTTTTTTTTTTTTCATTAAATTACAAAATACTTTCATGATGCACAGTTACAAATTAACTTTACAATTTAAATTGTAAAATTTAAATTATAAATTGAGATTTTTTAATTATAGTAGACTACTGAGAACTGTTTATAATAATAATAATAATAATTATTAAACATTATTATTATTTATTATACTAGAAGCTGATAATATGAGTACCTATATATATATATATATATATTTTTTTTTTTTCCATATTCATCGGAAAAAGGTACTCATATTATCAGCTTCCAGTATAATAATAATAATAATGTTTAATTATTATTCATTTTATATATATATATATAGTTTTTTTTGCATTATAGTCATGAGATTTTTTTAATTACAGTAGACTAGTAAGAATTATTGTTTATAATATTAATAATAATATTTTTTATAATATATAAATATATTAATATATTTTATTTTTTATTTTTATTTTAATTTTATTTTTTTATACTGGAAGCAGATAATACAATCAAGTATTTTCCAATAAAAAAAGTTAGGGTTAGGGTTAGTTTAAACAAGGCCATCATATTAGCCATCTGTAAAACCCAATGTTTATATATTGTGCATCCCTAAATAAACATTTGAATAAAAAAAATCTTAAGAGAGTTGCCCACTAGAGATTTGCAACCAGAAGGCACTACAGGCATGAGAAGCAAACAAAGCATTTTGCTTGGCCTGCAAACATTTCAGTGTATGACCATTTCTTCAAAAATGGCTCTTGCATGTGCAAAAAAGCAGATATAGTGCAACCTAAAAAACTACACCAGCATTCCTGTGGAATTCAAGCCCAAGCAAGCCTTCCTCAATCGGTCCATCAAGAAGAAGCCAGGCAAATATGAAATGGCACAGCACACAGCAAGTCCAAAGGAACACAGGCAATTACTACTATGATTCAGAAGAATATATTTCAAGATGTTTTTCATTTCATAGGTGCACATCAAATATTAATGTTAGTCATTTTGGAGTCAACTTAAAATTTGATAGTTCCAAGGAAAATATCATTAGAGGTTATCAGAGATCAGATAATACTACAAGAGTTCATAGATGAAGTCTCAAACCACAAGAGAAAAGTGAGAGGAGCACACATCTAAATATAAAGTTCATCATTAAAGTAGAAGGTCACTCTGAGAACCACACAGTGTGTTACTCCCTTTATATCACCTTGACACTCAGCCTCATGGGTGCTGGCTGGAACCTGCCTCTGACCTGTTGATAAATGTGAAATCCTGTTGATTAGAGTGCCTAATACTGTGCTGGATTCACTCACCATTATTCACAATGACATCCAAAATGAGACTTTTACATTTACTGAAGTAAATGTGTGTGGTGCTTCCCCACGCAAAACTCCTACCACAATGCTAGAATTTTGTTAGTGGTTGTCAGGATGTTGCTAGGGTGTCACAGGTGGTTCCCAGGACATTGCTAGGCATTTGCTTGGGTGTCTGTGGTGGTTGCTAGATGTGTTTCTGTGTGTTTACTAGAGCATTGGTAGGTGGTTGATAATGTATTCTGGGTGTATGCAAGGGCATTGCTAGCCACTTAATACGGTGTTTAGAATGTTGTGGTTGTTAGCTAGGGCGCTACTAGGTGGTTGCTAGAACATTACTAGGTATTTAGGGTGGTCACAAGGGCATTACTAGGCAGTTGCTAGGGTATTTAGTTGTATAGTTGTGAGGGTGTTCTGGGCATTTTCTAAGATGTTGCTAGGGTGTTCTGGATGGACAATAAGGTGCTGTTAGAGTGTTTCCCTATGGTCACTTAGGCATTTCTTGGGTTTTCTGGATGTTTGCAAGGGCATTGCTAGTCAGTTGCTAGGGTGTTTAGAGTGTTCTAGTTGGTAGCTCTGGCATTGCATACTCGCTTGGATGTAGCTAGGCAGCTGCTAAGTTGTTTTGGCTGTTTACTAGTTTATTACTAGGGTGTTGATAGTGGTCACTAGCACATTTCTTGGTTTTTCTGTGTGGTCGCTAGAGCATTGATGGATAGTTGAGAAGGTGTTCTGGGTGTTTGCAAGAGCATTGTTAGTTGGTTGCTGGGGTGTGTTTTAGTTTGTAGCTAGGCAGTTGTGAGGGTGTTTTACGTGTTTTCTCTGGTGTTCTGCATTCTTGCTTGGATGTAGCTAGGTAGTTGCTAAGGTGTTTTGGGTGTTCACTAGGTTCTTACTACGGTGTTTTAAGTGGAAACTAGGGCGCTGCTAGGGAGTTCTGGGTGGTCACAAGGGTGCTGTTAGGGTATTGGTAGTGGTCACTAGGGTGTTACTAGGGTTCTGTTAAGGTGTTGGTATTAGTCCCAGGTTCATTTCTTGGGATTCCTGGGTGGTCAATAGAGCATTGCTAGGCAGTTGTGAGGGTTTCTGGGTGTTTTCTATGGAGTTCTGTGTTCTTGCTCAGATGTAGCTAGGTAGTTGCTAAGATGTTTTGGGTTATCACTAGGTTCTTACTAGGGCGTTTTGAGTGGTCACTAGGGCACTGCTAGGGAGTTCTGGGTGGTCACTAGGGTGCTGTTTGGGTGTAGGTAGTGATCATTAGGGCGCTACTAGGGTTCTGTTAGGGTGTTGGTAGTAGTCATTAGGGCATTTCTGGGATTTCTGGGTGGTCACTAGGGCATTGCTATGTTGTTCTGGGTGGTCACCACACATCTCCAAGACATTCCTGTCTCCAGCACACAAGATAACAGTGAAGCACAAATTGTGTGGGATGATTTATGTGCAAAAATTTTGGGCAGAAGAGGAATAATATCTATGACCAATGATAACAGTGATGCCTTAGCAACTACATCTAATTATAGAAAAATAAGGGCTACAAATACAACGCTGATGTGTCAGAGAGAGTTTTATCACAACCCTTTCAAAGGCTGGAGGCTATGTTTCAGCATCTAAAAAATAATATGAACACTGATGTGGGGAAATGAGATCACTGCAAAGATAACTTCTCAGCTCCACCGGACAGTCTCAGGCAGATGCTTAGAGAATAAGAAAAAGACAGACATGAAAAAATATTTTGCAAATGAAAGGTGAAAGCAGTTGCTGGCTATCAGGAGCAGTGGTGCCCCACAAGAGACAGACAAAGATCTCCAACACTCATGACTTTGGGGTTTTACAGCATTGCAGTTTCTGATCAGAGCTGGAGTAAATTCCAATTCATTTGACAATGTAAATGCATATAAAAATGGGTGAGATTAAATTTGATCCAAATCTTCCAAAGACTGAAATATCTGATATTTTCTGATCCACTTGCTTAGTTAAAATATATCTAATGAGTTGGACAAATTAACTTCAACAGCCCTAACAAACACGTCAGATCAAAGAAGTATGTATATTAGAGCTTTTGGTGAATGATGGAGATCCCAGGCCTGGTCAATCAAGCACAAGCAGTGGAGGCCCATAGACATGGGCTCTAATAAAGGGGCAGAAACATGGCAATGGGAGAGATGGCTACAGTGTTTCCACTCCCTGCATGTTTACCATATTTTCCTCTAACTCTTTCTGAAGCCGCTCTGCTTTAGACTTTTCCAAATGCAGACACTGCTCGAGCTGCCGAATACGGGCATGCTCCAGTTTAGTCTGAGTCTAAAGAGAGAAAAAGAGGGGGAAATGAAAAGACACGAGAGAAAGAGAAAAAAAGACATACATAGGTAGCAGAGAAAAAGATTAACAGGTCTTAGCTATTCACCAATCACAATACCAAAGTGTGAAAAAGTTTAAAGGCAGGACAGAGTATGTTTTTATATTCAGCATGACAGTATAGGGCTGGATGGAAGGACATGTATTTAATCTGATATTTAAACAGATTTTAGTCAGGGTGGACACCACATTAAATTTTTCGTAAATGAAAATGAGACTGTAAAAGTACAGTTTGTTCAGCATTTCGTACTGTCATAAGATCATGTCTAATATTCATAACGCATGATTTTTGAGGACTGAAAATATTTGAAAAGACATTTACATCAATTATATAATTTGGTAATAGCATCCATTTTCTTTTCTATTTTCTTAATAGAAATCCTCCAATTAAAAAAAAAAAAATTTAATATATATATATGTATATATATATATATATATATATATATACACAGCAGTACAGCAGTTCACTTCCAGTAAAGTGGTAGTAAAAATGGCAGATACCTCCAGGTCTCCTTTAGTAATGGATTCTTCCTCAACTCTGAATTGAAGATCTTCCACCTTCCTGTCATAACACACAATAACCACCAGGTGTCAGGGAATTATCTTTTTGTTTCACTGGCAGATAAAGCAGTATTGGACTTCATGCCGACACCTATAGGTGTGAATGCAGCATCACATCAAAACAAAAGTATTTAATTAAAAAACAAAAAGACTATTTGCAGGTGTATTTATCACGGATGACAAGGATATATTTTTTGTGAAGAGTAGGCTAAGATGTATCAGCGTAAGGTAAGCTGTGTCGCCCCAGTAATCTAGCTAATGGAGCACAATTATATATCTCATCATATACTGCTGGCTATAATTAAGAGAACATGAGAAAAATGATAAGCATTTTTTGTTTGCATGCCAAATTAAACTTTCTGTTAAACTTTATTACCAATGTATAAAACCATGTAAAAATTAATGGATAATCTACAGCCAAACCATTAGATGAAGAATTTTTCCCAAAAGCTGTGGGATGAGCACAGGAAATAGTCAATCACTCCGAATATTACACCTTTTCCTGGCTGTTTATATTCAGAACGATAGATTTTTGTTGTTGTTGTTTTGTGTGACTTTTCTGTTATTGTCCATTAGGAAATGTATATTTATTTTAAACGAATCACGAATCAAATAGTGCCAATATTTCTGCTACAATTATGACAAAGCTGCTTAGGCTTTTCTTAGGTGCAATGAGAAACAACAGTTATTTAGGGGGGAAAGAAATTTGATTTCTTCATGTTATGTTTTTTTTTTTTTTTTTTTTTTTTTTTTTTTTTTTACATTTTAAAGTTTAATTAATTAAGACCATTTCATTTTATGAATAATATTAATTGTATAAATAATAATATATTTCCCCTTAGAAGTTTGCTGAGGCCCCCGGTCAAGAACCATTGATACAGATGCTTTCTTCAAATTTCAGAGGGTGGCATCCTGAAATGGCTGTTATTTCTCTTTGTCTAGAGGACATCTTAAGTAAGAAGAGTCCCAGCTTACCCCACCCTTATCTGCTTTTCAGCACCTTTTTATGTGTTTTTATTAAAAAACAAATACTTAATGGACCTTTAAGCGAAGAAAAATGACACAATAACACTAGCCTGATAACGACAGCAAATGTCAGGATACATCTAAACAATGTATGTGAGGATACAATGTAAAAAAAACAAAAAAAAACATCTACCTTCTCTCTTCTTCAAGCTGATTGGCCAGCTCCATTTTGTCTTTCTGGGTGCTTGCCAGCAGGGCTCGGACTTGCTGTAGGTTGCTCTCGGTCTCTGTTGCATACTGAATGAGATAAGAAAAAAGGTCATTTGTTCTTCAGAAATTCATTTGAATATGGTGTTAAATGGAGTGGATAAGTTTGTATTTGTGCGTAAATGTAGTAAATGAAATGCTCATATAAGTGTTGTGTTTATATGTGCGAGTCACACCTGCAGATGTCGGGCCTTCAGCGCCGCCAGCTCTTTTTCCACCTCGCAGATATGGCTGGTTGCCTTGGCGACCTCAGCCCGCTCCAGGTCTCTCTCAGCCAAGAGCTGCTCTATGTGCTGCTGTTTCTCTTTCAGGGCCTCCTGCAGTGCCGTGGTCCCAGAGATCTTCCGTGCGTACCTTGATGACGTCTCTGTCAACTGCAAGGATTTCATATTAAATAGTTAAATGGTTCTTATCAAGAAATAAAAATGCATTATGTTACCCCAGGATAAAAATAAAGTGATGAAACACATTATGACAATGGCATCAGGAAGCAATGCTGCAAAATGTCAACATTAGACATGTGATTTGCACTGGCACTTTAAAGTGTCTTACCAGGCCAGTGCGGCTGGGTCGGCCCCCCACGCTGGAGGCCACAGAGCTGACAGAGCTGATGGAGGAGCTGGAGGGGCTGTGAGCCAGAGACGACACACCCATTGCCATACGCTTGCTCTTCTTAGCTTTAGCTGGACTGGTGGATGGGAAGCCGATCCGAATCACCTTGTGAATCGGAGCAAAGAGGCCAAACTTGGGTGGGCACTGAAAATATCTAAGGAGAGACAGAGAGAATGATGCAGTATATTCAAGGGTAGCATATAGAACATTAAAAAACACTGAGCAGATGGTTATCTGTATGATTTTCCCCTACCGAAACCTTAGAATTTCAACATATACACAAGGGGTATTATTAGGGATGCACCAAAATTTTGGCCAGCAAAAAATATTTTCAGGATTTTGTCCGAAAGAGAAAAACGGACAAAAATATGAGCCAAAAATATATGCCTCCCTGCCCCTCAGTGTTCAATGGTCAGGTTTCCGCTCCCCGCTACGCTCTGCTCACATGCTCGGATAATAATAGTATAATTATTTGGATAATTGGTCAAAAAATAAATCTGTTAAATCTGATTCTGTTGCATAAAACTATATTTTCATCTTAATAATAATATATTTTCTGTCCAATTTTAGTGTTACTTTCAATAAAAGTGTGGTTATTTTATTTTACTGCCTTTTTTAAATTCAGTATCATTAAAATTATTGAATTTCATTAAAAAAGTCTAATAGTAATACAATTATACAAAAAAAAAATGCTAATTTAAGTGCATCCAGACGTTTCGGTTTCAGCCCAGAATTTTCATTTCAGTGCATCCCTATTACAGTTAAAACATAAATTATTTAATTATATAAAAACATTTTTGTTACTTGGAATAAAATAAACGTTAACTGGAATAAAATGTAAAAATATATTATTTTCACGTATTTTATTTTAGCTAGTTGCCAAGGCAACATTTCTCATTTTCACTTAGTTTAACTTGATGTACTAATATAACTCAAAAGGAAATAAAACTGATTAAAATATATATAGACATAAAAAAAAGGATTAAAAAAAAAAAAATCACAACTAAATTTCTAAAACTTTAAAATTAAAACAAAAATACAAAAATAAAAACTAATTCAAACTTTTAAAAATAAAACTATAATAGTATCTAAATTATACTGAGATTTTTTAAAGAAATTAATACTTTTATGCAGCAAGGACAATACATTGATCAAAATACATTTATGTTACAAAATATATATATATTTTTTTTTTTTTACTTTTAATTCATTAAAGAATTCTAAAAAAGAAAAATGTATCAGGGTTTCCACAAAAATATTAAGCAGTACAGTTTTCAAAAGTGATAATAAGAAATGTTTCTTGAGCACCAAATCAGCATATTAGAATGATATCTGAAGGATCATGTGACACTGAAGACTGGTGTAATGATGCTTAAAATCAGCTTTGCCATCAAGGGAATAAATTACATTTTAAAATATATTCAAATAGAAAACAGTTCTTCTAAATTGTAATAATATTTCACAATATTCACTGATTTTACTGTATTTTTGATCAAATAAATGCACCCCAAACTTTTAAATGGTAGTGTATAAAGGTCTGTTATAAATTACTGTTTTCTCTTAGAAAATGTTTCTTATCATCTAAACTGAACACAGGCAGATGTCCAGCCTCTGTCAAGCCATCATTTATAAAAACAAACTACATAATCTACTAAATCCAGCCTTGGGCCAAATGTCAACAATTAATGAGTATCCATGAAGCTGTTTATTCCCATTTGGCACTCAACCATCCCTATTTTTCAGTGAAAAGACAGCAGAGTTTTTAACCTTGGCTCAGCATGTGAATCATTACATGTGCAGATTACCTGGCCTGTATCTTAATACTAAAAGTCAACATTAAACTGCATTCGCAACCCATTTTACTTCAGTAATCTGACAATATTTCCCTAAAAAAAAACTTTGTAGGGTGGGAGTTTGTCTATTAGGAATTGTTTGGATGGTGAACACTGGCAGTTAAATATCAGAATACAGAAAAAAGTTATTATGAAGATTATGAAGTCTTTTGCTTTAGGAAATGCCTGGGATGTATTAAAGGGATAGTTTGCCCAAAAATGAAAATTCTCTCTTTAATTAATTACAGCCTACACAACTACCACTTTCAAGGCCAAGAGAAGTAGTAAAGACATCATTAAAGTAATCCATGTGACTCCAGTGGTGTAACCTCAGTTTTATGAAGTGACGCAAGTGCTTTGAAAAAAATGTTACCACTTTACCACAAGAGCACCACGACATATGCGTGTTGTGTTGACGCGAGAGCAGAAGTTGGAGAAAAATATTTTGTAAAAAAAAAAGTGGTAAATGTTTGTTTTTGTTTTTTTGCACCAATTAAAAACTCACATTGCTTCATAACTTTGATGTTAAACCACTGGATTCACATGGATTATTTTAATTATGTCTTTTAGAGATCTAAATACTAAATTTCTCTGCCGATACTGATAGCCGATTATTCAGAATGATATCAGCCGATGCCGATAGTTTGATTTTTCTTAAGGAAAAAAAAAAATCTCTCCCAAATAATGTTGCAAACTATACAGGGAACCCTCTCATTTGGTACACCACAATATTAGAGGTTACAATTAACAACAGAGGTATTATATTCAGCTGCTGTTTATTTTCAGATATAATAATTACACTCAAAAACTGAAATGGTGGTTTTCATAAGCACTTGTTGTCTTCATGACAAATTTACACAAACATATAATTAACAGTAAATAAGCTCCTCTCTAGTGTTTTTTTATATATAGATAGCTAAGGAGCTGTGGACATTGGAAAACTGAGGTAAAAGTGACTTGATGTGACATATTATTCACAAGCTGTTTTATTGACATCTTTCCGCAGTTGAAACACTAATATAGTGATTACATGAGACTGAGACATGACACATTCCGGTAAGTTGTACTATATCTTGTAACATACATTTGATATTCATATATATTTTTCGAGATATAGCCTAACTTGTATTGAAGAGGAAGAATAGACTCGCACACTGCGCTGCCGCCTGAACTGAGGCATTACAGTGATCTGACACGTCACATTTAAGAGTGTCAAAACGCCATTTATTGTTTGAATTTCATGATAAAATGGACAGAATTTGAAAACTGAAACTTTTATTCTTATCAGAAGTAACAAAAGCACAAAGCTTTTTGCAATGATTGGATGGGAGGGGCTACAAATAATATTTGATGTAGGGGGAAAAAAAACACAGACCTGGCAACCCTGGCTTGAACTTCTGTAACGTCACTATTTTTAAACTGTTAATGCATTAAAATTTAACACCAGTGATTTTCTTCATACACACAGTAGCCTATGTATGAGCTGCAGTCTGCACACGTTTTTCCGCACACGTTTGATTGACAGGATATAATTGGCCCTGACCATCGGCAGTTTCTATATAATCGGCTGATAGTGATAATAATAGCCTTTATCGTCTGATACCGATTGTTGGCTGATACATCGGTGCATCTCTAATGTCTTTACTACCTTTCTGGGGCTTGAAAGTGGTAGTTGCATAGACTGTCAATGGAGGGACAGAAGGTTCTCGGATTTCATCAAAAAAAATCTTCATGTTTTTGAAGATGAACGAAAGTTTTACGGGTTTGGAACGACATACTTAATGACAAAATTTTCATTTTTGGGTGAACTAACCCTTTAAGAAAATAAATCAGATCCATTTTTATTTCATGTTGTAGGCCGTGCTACAACTGAGATATATTAACATACTAAATAGTCTTCAAACCTCTTTTAAAAAGGCATGAAACACTGAGACCTATTAGTGTTAAAGGCTATTAAGGGTGCTGCTAAAGACAGGACATGTTAGTGGAAGACAAATGATGTACCTGGTTCCAGCTACAGCTCCATCGTTTTTCCCTAACGGCTCGTCCAACTCCACTCCACACCACTCGCCCTTGGCAAAGTCAGTCTCCCCCACATAACGCACAACTCCTGTTTTAGTGCCGCCAACCTGAGGAGAGAGCAGAGGAGATTCAGTGTTACATACTGGCAACATGGACACATGGTTTAATGTGATTACAGTTATTTAGTATAACAAAACAGGTATGGAGATCTGGTCTCTTGAAATGCTCAACAGACAAAGACAAAAAAAAAAAAAAAAAAATACTGAAATTTGATCAGTCAGGGTATTCTAAAAGATTATATATATAACTACACATATACACACATATATACATACTCACACACACAAATACACACATACAGAGAATCATATAATGTGAAGTTTGAAAATAGAAAAGTTTTGGATCTTTCAGGAGGTCAGTAATATATGGAAGCTTGTTTCTGCCATGAAATAAAATAGGTAATTCACAATTCTGACTTTTCTCGCAATTGTGAGGTTATATCTCACAATTCTGACTTTTTTCCCAGAATTGCGAGATATAAACTCACAATCTTGAGTTATGAAGTCAGAATTTGCGTGATATAAAGTCAGAATTTGCGTGATATAAAGTCAGAATTGAGTGATATAAAGTCAGAATTGCGAGTTATTACATCAGAATTGCAAGTTATAAAGTCAGAATTGCGTGACAAAGTCAGAATTACGAGTTAAGTCAGAATTGCGTGATATAAAGTCCAATTGTGAGAGAAAAAAGACTGACATTTTTTCTTTATAAGATGCAATTGTGAGTTATAAAGTCAGAATTGCGTTATATAAACTCGCAATTGCCTTTTTTATTTGTTTATTTAGTGGCAAAAACAAGCTTCCATAGTAATATGAGTTGGCATATTACGCTTAAAATGTCCAAATATTTGTCTACCACAACTGAATGTCTGTTTACACAATTTTACATCTAAGAAGGTAGATAGAAGTAGTCTCACTGCATGTCAGCAGTGTAGAGTAGTAAACTCTGCCAGCTGGTGCTGAGATGTAACTGGGAATGACTGTTGTGCTGGTTGAACTGGCCTACATTCATCAACCCAGCACTAGGGAAAAAAGGAGGTCACAGACTATTCATTAGTGATGGCACAACTACACATAAGAAAGCATATTGTATGCTTCATTAACAAGGAAGTGTATATCACACTTTTTGTGTGCTTCAGAAGCATCCACTCATATTACTGTAAAAATAATTTCTCTCTCTCTCATACCGTACACACACTCAATCACAGCAAACACAATGAAAGAGATGAGACCTGCTGTAAGAAAAGTCTCTGGTTCCAAGCAGGTCACATTCATAGCTTTACTGCTAAATTATGCATAACATGACATATAGCAACATAAACTGAATTAGAGTCTCAAAGTCTCATTGTTTCATAGTCACAACCTCTCCATAAAATCATCCCAAAAACAAACAAACTAAAAACACGTTTCTCTGAAATGACTTCACTAATTTTGGTCATTATTACATATGACTGGGATATTTCCTAAGAGTTTATGTGAGACCTGTTTCACCCAAGTAATAGATCCAGTTAAATTTAGATTGGCAGCAGAAATACTAAAAATCATTGATTAATATCGCAGTATTTGCAATCCATTCTGGCCAATACACTAAAAAGATTGAAAATCTAGAAATCTGACCTAAAACTGACCCAAAGACAACAACAATATTAAAGTGATTAAAGCCAGTATATATTGTTGTTAAAATACATCATATTGATGTATTTTAACCATCAAATAAACCCTCTCCAAAACAATGTTTTGAATGCATCAAAAATGCACTTGCATTGTGCAGCTGTTCTATATTTCTGTCAATCATTCTTTATAGGTAAATTTAATATTTTAGTAACATGTAACTTTATATCTTGACCTAAAATTATCATGACAAAGAAGAATTCAAATGGGCCTAGTACAGAACCTTGAGGCACGTTTCTTTAAAGGGTTCAATTTTACTGTTACTTATCAACCAGTCTCATACCAAAAGGTTTTCTAGCGATGCTCAGTCATGACACAGCAAAACAGAACATGAGAAAGCAGCAAACCATCCATCCATCCCAAGTCAAAATCCTAGAGCCATTACATAATGACTGCAATAACTAAAGGAATAGCAACAGATAAAACAAAGAATTAATGAAAGTCATACTTGCTTGCTTGGGAATCAAAAACATGAATCATTTTGAACAAAACTAAAACACATCTACCACTCCTCTCAGCCAAAGATATACACAGCTTTTTGTGAGGGTCTGAGGTTTAACCATTCCCAGAGAGTGTGATGAAAGAGATATACAAACAGTGGACCATAAATGCATAAACACATGCTTACATGTGTGCCCTACAGTCGTGTCTACTTTTATGTTTTAATCTGTCTCTACTTAAATGGAATGAAAAGCCAAAGCTGTCAGTTTGTAGAAACCCTAGTCTCAGCTCAGACAGAATGCCCCACGCTCCGCCCACAGTCTGTTCACTGACTGTCTGATGCATATTGCAGACTAGAAGTGTTGAACGAAGAAGTTCCAATATGATTGGCTGGCCTCTGCACACCACAGGAAGTCAGTTTGTATCATGTCACCTGGAGAAAAAAAAATTCTATATACATTTTGAGCCATTTTCTTAGGTGCTGTTTGTACAACTGCTTGGAGAGACTATACCATTACGCGTTTCCCACCCACACTTCATTTTTAATTCTTGTATGACGAATTTCAAATTAATCCACCTTAAATTGCATGTAAAAACAAAATTAACTGTGGTTGGTTGCTTTATATTTTGGTCATACGGTCTCATCTTGTCTAAGTGGGCGGTTCTTGGCCATAAGCTGCAGTGTGGATCAGTTTGACCACACTGTGGGCATAGCTCTGAGCATAGCTCTGTAAAATTGTACTGAATGTGCATATGTAGTGTACTTCAAAATCTTAAAAGTACATTTTTAAAAAAAAACTTAAAGCAAACTATCATTCAGTACACTTTTAAAAAGTGCAATCTGTAATAATGTCAAATTAAACATTTTACTTTAAAGTACATTTTAAATTGCTGTAACAATCTTTAGTTGTGCTTTAAAGAAGTACACCTCTAACATACTAAAACACAAAGTCCTTGATTATAATTTTAACTGTAGTGTGTTATTCGATATTACATTAAAGTTAATACATTTTAAATGTGTATAATTGCAGCTTCATCATTACATTAAATGTGTAATTACAAATATATTTAAATACATGAAATACAAGTTCAAAAATGTATATTTAAGTTAATCATAAACGCTTGTCAGTACAGTTGGCAGTAAACTTTAACCATATTTCAAAGACAACAGAACTTTTTATGAAATTACATATACTATATATCCTACCCAAGTGGCTCAAAACACTAGTTAAGCTAAGCTAATTGAATTTAAAGGATTAGTTCACTTTCAAATAAAAAAAATTACCCCAAGCTTTACTCACCCTCAAGCCATCCTAGGTGTATATGACTTCTATGTACTAGGTCTTCTTTCCGCTGAACACAATCGGAGAAATATTAATAAATATCTAGACGCTTCTGAACTTTATAATGGCAGTGAGCAATTGGGGGGGGGGGGGGGGGGGGGGACATAGCGTTTTGAACTACGAGAGTTTTACACTTTCTTCGTAAGTAGAATACAGAAGGCAGTCTGGCAGAAGCTAGATATTTTACTTCATAACTTGTTAAATAAATTTGGGGGTTTTTTTTAACACAAACGCATCGCTTCGCTTCAGAAGGCCTTTATTAACCCCCCGGAGCCATGTGGAGTATGTTTATGATGGATGGATGTGGATGGAAGCACATTCTTCATTATAACCCATTACATTCACTGTAAATAGCATGCAGTAAAGTGTCCAACAATATTACATTCTTCAATTCACTCTTAACTTTATTATTTCCATAAAAAGTACTCTTGTTAAAAGCATGCTAAAGTGTACTTCTTTTTCACAAGGGAATCTAACAGAATGCTATATTTCTTCTAAAATATGAAACAAGTGACAAATACACACATTTTAATCATTTGGTTTTTGTGACCATGCAAATTATTTTCTGAAAAGTACTTAAAGAATAATGTAATTGTACATGAATAATGTCATTGTAATCAGAACAATAACATTTCTTACGATTCCAATCCCTACCTACACAAGAGCCCAACAAATGTGTCCACATCTGCATTTATTCATGTGAAAAGCAAAATTCCTTTTTTCCTGCTGTCAGTTTGTGGGACCTTATCATTCTTCTAAAATACACAGATCATATGGCATCAACAAAAGCTTAGAAATTAAGTAGAGCTGTTTATGTTTTCACAGGTTCATCAAGTGGTGTTTTAAGTACTGTGAGACATTCTGCTCCTGTGACATCTGCAGTTTGGCATTAGAAAGGAGAGCGTCCGGAAGAGAATATATTCAGACAGACACATCACATTCTCCTGCCAGTGAGCGAGTGTGTTTGTGCAACTGACGTGGCAGATGAGCCACAGTACGCTCAAGTGTGGATAGGGTGATAATACAAACATTCCTGAGGGAACGTTCCAGATGTGCAATATTTACTTTACCATGTCGTCTCACTGCTGCTTTTTATATAGGAACAGTTGACGTCTCAAACCAAAACAGCACTTAAAAACAATATGGCTTTAGGCAGCAATACTCTAATAGACCTTCTGGGTGTTATAAGAACTATAAATTCAGCAGAATACACAAGCACAGCACAGAGATGAGCGGTGAGGAGTGTAGAAAGCTGACTCAGATTGTCTCCTCTCTCAATATGTCTCACTCTCATTTGCAACACTGCAGATCCACGATCAGTCAGCATAAGCCTCAACTTGGCAGTGGCTTGATCCACCTTACAGTTCCTTTGACTGAACTAAGACAATTCAGAAGTCTGCTCAATAACATCAGCGTGAAGAACTTCTCTAAATCAGGCTACAAATATAATGCTTTATGACTTTATCATCATATAATGCTTTATCAATATACTACTGAAATAAATAAAAAAAAAATATCCAAAAAGGACATCTTCCAGGTCTTTTCAAGAGGTTCAAAAGCTAACTAACTTTAGAATGGATGTAGAAGAGATGGCAACTTCATAACAAATGTATTGATGTGAGTTTGAATTTTTAACTCTTCCCCTGCCAGCATTTTATTTTTTAGTTGCAAGCCTATGCCAGCATTTTTGATCATATTCACAAAACTTTCATGGCCCCCAAAATATATATAAATATTTGTTGTATGAATACGTGAACATAAATTATGTCAAAAGAAAGAACAGAGCCTCTGCTTTCAAATATATATATTGTACCTTCATTCATTCATTCTTTTTTGTTTTATCAACACTTGAATGTGGGTAAGTTTAATAAAAAAAAAAAAAAATAAAAAAAAAGAGAGAGAGAGAGAGCAAAAATCTGAGAAAATACTGTTACTTTTTGCATACTGTATTTTTGCACACTACTTAGGAGTGAAGTAGGCATATTTGGGTACAGTGTAAAGAAAAGACGGCAGATGTGCTAATTCATGCTAGCAATGTGCTAATTCATGCTTGCAACATAATTCATGTTAGCAATGAGCTAAAACCTGTTAATTCATGCTAGCAACATAATTCATGTTAGCAATGAGCTAAAACCTGTTAATTCATGCTAGCAACATGCTAATTCATGCTAACAATGCGGTAAAACATGCTAGCAATATGCTAAAATATGTTATCAACATGCTAATTCAAGCTAGCAAAGTGTTAAATAATGCTAGCAACATGCTGATTCATGTTAGCAATGTGGTAAAACACGCTAGCAACACAATGTGTTAGCAATATAATAAAACATGCTAGCAGCAACATGTTAATTCATGTGGTTTATGTTAATTCATGTTAGCAATGTCTTTCTTTCCATGACAGAAAATATGCTTTTTGTATTTGCATTTGCTCTAAAAGCAAAAGAAAAATCCATGATAGCAACTTGCCAAGAGAGGGAAAAATATATAGAGATTGATTACAGCAGTCAGAAGAGAAAGATGTCAAATTTGCTGACACTTCCTCAGCTGTGTTTTGTTATTTACTGCCAAGGTAATATTATACAAAATATAGCGTTATAAAGGCATATAAAAAACAAGGCAATGTCAAGGTGGTCAGTTGAGTCCTGGTCCTAGGCTTTGGCTCACATATTGCTGATACATGAGCATCGTTTTCACACGTGCATTTGGAAGTCTTGGGAGAGCAAACAATGGAAAAGCACTGACTTTGAGAGGTCCTTCATGCACTATAGCACAGTCATGGTAATAAGATACCAGTGGTAGGGGGAAACAACAGGGATCTGACATCTTTCTAATGCAGTTCATTTATATTGTACACTGGGATACCACTTAACAGATGTGAGTGTGCTGAAATTATATTTTTTTAAAAAAAATCTATATTTCATACAAAATACTAAATATTTTTGTACACAATTCTACAGAGTTATCCAGCAGGATTTAATGCTTGAGTTCAACAACACTAATATACTAGATTAAATTCAATCCATGTTTTACCGACAGCATCTGTAGTGGATGTTTTAATGTGTGTGTGTGTATATATATATATATATATATATATATATATATATATATATATATATATATATATATATATATATATATATATATATACATACACACACACACATACACACACACACATACACACACACACACACACACACACACACACACACTCCAAATATTTATATGTATGATTACCATCATATTTAATAGCCTATGTTTTTAAAATAGACTAGTTAAATAAAATAGTAAAATAGTTCCAACAGATTTTCCTGTGGTACCGGAATTGGTACCGAGAACCGTAAAATTGTAATGGTATTGCTACCGACTACTGGAATTTTGGTATCGTGACAACACTAGCAATTACAGTAAATTAGCCCCAGAGGGACAGTTATAATTTATGTAAAAAAAACGGTTATAATTTAGGACAGTTATAATTTATGTAAAAAAATTTAACTGAGATAAATCATTTTCTCACAATAAACATTGAAATCAAGTTTTAAATCTGGTGGTTTTAATAAAAATCAGCCTCTGGGAAATAAAAGTACGCAGTTTTTAGAAACTGACGTGTGTCTGTGTGGGGATCCTCCCTGATGTGTTCATCACCGAACAAACCAATCAAGTGTCACTTTGGACTGAAGCAGGCAAACAAGTAGATAGCTGAGATCAATGGCTGATGGTTTATGGAGCAGTAATCCCATCTGATTAAGAATATTGACTGCCTGAAAGGCTTTAGGACTGTACTAAATGGAAAGCAATTTGACCCATAGCCAATCAACTGTTCATCAATGAACAAAAACTAGACGAAAATGTTAGGGAGGGACGATTTGGGAGAGATCCAGTCAGAACTGAGGTCCTAGATGCACATTTAAATCTACCTGGCGGGATACGAGTTGGCATACGCTTAATGCTTAAAACATTCAAAAATGTAAACGTGTGGGAGAATGAGAAGAGCAGACATATGGATAGATCTGAATAAGCATGGCAACATGAAAGAGAACTCTATTCTGTACGGTTTTCTGTGCACACACCTGAAGCACGCAGCCGTGCACACAAAAATCTACCTCTTACAGCACACAAGTACTGAATTAATCTCTCTTTCGTGTCTGAATGGACAAATACACACAACATTATGTCAATGTCCATTTTGGAGAATATTCACGTAAACACTGTCGGTTATGTCTTAGAACGTAAACAGTTGTGAAAATATCGGATATACGTTGGATCCACACATTCGGTCTTAAAGATGATTTCACTTTTTTAACTTTAGTTAGTGTGTAATGTTGCTGTGTAAACAACAGATATTTTCTTTTAAAGAATTTGCTGTTTAAGGACTACAACAAACGGCTGGTAGGGACTACAACGAGCTTCTTCCAGGGTTAGTGACATTACTAACCCTAAAATTTACATAAACCCTGCCCCTGAGAACACGCAACAAAGAGGGCGAGGGCATGTTGGGCTGCTTTAGAGAAGAGGGAGAGATGTTGTAGTAGAGTGTTGTTACTATGTCGTCATTTTACACTGGACTGCTTCACAAACAAGGGTCAATTCAACGCTGGATTTGCACAAAAGATTAACATGACGACACATGCTAGTCGATGAGTTGAATCAACTCCAAGCAACTACATCAATTTATCCATTAACCATTCAGAAACGTCCAGCTGCATTCTAAAAGTAGTAACTCCATCAGTGTCCGACTCCGGTTTGAACAATGTAAGGCTGAACATCATTACTGACATTTGCCATTTTGGCTGATTCTCCAGCTTTGTTGTTGTTGAGCAACCGAAGCACGAGCTGTCAAAGCTCCGCCCTCTTTTGGAAAGCATGCCGGGAGCAGCAGCTCATTTGCATTTAAAGGGACACACAAAAAAAAATTAACAAGTTATAATAAATGATCTGTGGGGTATTTTGAGCTGAAACTTCACAAAAACATTCTGGGGACACCAGAGACTTATATTACATCTTGTAAAAGGGGAATTATAGGTCCCCTTTAAAGTGACAGCAGCGTAATAAACCTAATGCCAGAGTGCACATATTCCTATTGAATTTTCGTTCAC
Organism: Elopichthys bambusa; assembly: GCA_037101425.1. Taxonomy (NCBI): domain Eukaryota; kingdom Metazoa; phylum Chordata; class Actinopteri; order Cypriniformes; family Xenocyprididae; genus Elopichthys; species Elopichthys bambusa. The sequence continues at coordinate 6,822,920 of CM074434.1, forward strand.
GAACTGTCGCCAAGTAATGGTAAATGTGGCCGCACCTTTATTCCACCATTTCATAGAAATGAGTGATATGTCTTGGTTTATATAAAGTCTTTGATTATACTCACTGAAAAACTTCAACACTCACCAGAACTCGATCTCCAACCTTAAGGTCCTTCTCTCCCCCTTTCTTCACAGATCCACTATCAGACATGTTGGATCCTGACTCGTTGCCGGTTTTGACGGAGCTGTTGAGCATGCCTTCTCTGAGCGGCATGACCACACGCTGACCGGATGCTCCCGCACCACCCTGCAGCTGTGTATTCTGCTGCTGCTCGTCACCCCCATCCCCGACGGGCTGCCGCATGAGCTTGGACGGCCTGGTGAAGATGCCCTGCAAAGGCTGGCACTCGAAGTAACGCACTCCATTGACAGAGCCGTCATTTTTTCCAACCAGGTCATTCAGCACCACTCCAGCCCACTGTCCTGGGGAAAACTGGGTCTCTCCAAGATAGGCGATGACTCCTGGCTTGACTCCATTCACCCAGACACGTTCACCGACCACAAAGTCCCCAGCCACCTCATCACCAACCTCAGAAGCTTTGGAGCTGGACTTGTCTGAGGCGTTGCTGCTGGGGGTTGGAGGCATCTGCTTGTAGAGGCAACCTGTGGATAAACAGCAGAAAAAAGTTCAATAGAAGGAATATTCCAGGTTCAATAAAACAAAGCTTCAATCAACATAATCAGTATCACGAAAGAAAGAACTGCCTCAGAGTTTGTTCATTTTATTTGTTAAACAAATTTGTTTTAATAATGGACTTACAATGAAGGTCTACGGGGCAAGGCATTCTGGAGGGTTCTGTGTTGCTCAGACTTTTTAAAGTATTTCTATTCTTTTTGCCATACAATAAAATGGGTCTTATTTGAGATGTAAAGTTGTCTAAACCCTCCTTTTAGTGGCTGGACTGCTGGTTGGTGTATGATCTTCAAATTATGTGATACTAAGGTAATTACTGTGGGAGGAGTTTATGCCATATAAACAGCACATTTCTTGTATCCTTGTGTATCATGTTTCTGTATCTCCAGTTTATTTGATAAATTACCATAACAGTATATATTTTAATGTTTATTCTTGTGAAATTGCTTGCCCCATCGGCTTCCACTGTAAAAGCATTAGGCTAAACATGATTTTTGCTTGATTTGACAAAATTAGGGATGGTCTGATCACCATTACAGGATGTTGGTGTGTCCCTACCAGACATTTTAACTAGCTTAAACAGAAAGCATTCCTTGGTCAGCCATAGTATTAATAGTGTGATTTTTTATGTTTTTAAAAGAAGTCTCTTATTCTCACCAAGGCTGCATTTATTTGATCAAAAATACAGTAAAACAGTTATATTGTGAAATATTATTACAATTTAAAATAACCATTTTCTATTTTAATACATTTTAAAATGTAATTTATTGAATTTATGTGCGATGCAAATCTGAATTTTTAGCATCAATACTCCAGTCTTCAGTGTCACATGATCCTTCAGAAATCATTCTAATATTCTGATTTGCTGCTCAAGAAACATTTCTTCATATTCTTCAATGTTGAAAAGTTTCATTCACAGTTTTACATTCTTTTTTAAAGTTCAAAAGAAGAGCATTTATTTTAAATACTATTTTTGTAACATTATAAAAGTCTTTGTCACTTCTGATTAATGCATCCTTGCTGAATAAAATGATTAATATCTTTTAATAAGTTGAGTTAAAGGGTTAGTTTATCCAAAAATTTAATTTCTGTCATTAAATACTCACCCTCATGCCGTTCCAAACCTGTGAGACCTTCATTCATTTTTGGAACACAAATTAAGATATTCTGAATGAAATCAGAGAGGTTTTTTTTTATATCTCTCATAGAAAGCAATGAAATTATCACATTCAAGGTCCAGAAAAGTAGTAAAGACATTGTTAAAACAGCCAACGTGACTACAGTGGTTCAACGGTTCTAGGACTATGGTGATTAAAAAAACCTCTCGGATTTCAAATATCTTAATTTGTGTTCCGAAGATGAACAAAGGTCTTGCGGGTTTGGAACGACATGAGAGTGAGTACCTAATGACATAAATTTCATGTAAAGTAACCCTTTAAAAGTTGAACTTTTGAACAGCAGTGTATATGAATAACAATTAGTGCTGTGGTACAATAAAAGTACCATGGTATATTAACATCTGATGATACCATTTCAATCCCTGCCATACAATATTCAGTGAAAATCTTAAATTTTAATGTTAAAATAATTTACATTTCGCAACGTATTTACTTCTGTAATGTTACATTTTTAGAAGAAACAAGGATATTTACTTGGAACAGTGTAAGTTGATGTTATTGACTGGAAACTGGAGAGTCCACAATAAATACATAAAAGGGATGAGGGATATCGAAAAACGTCCATTTTTAGAATTTACAGTGTTCTCAGTATTTCACGGCATATGTTGTCAACACTAGTTACGCAGCTTCGCATCAAATAAGTACTTTCATCATTTCGCTCATGTCTAGATGTCACTGCAGACTTCATGCAAGGCTGAGCAACGCTCTAATTTATGAACGAATCTGGGTCAGTGGGATTTGCAGTGAAATAGTTTACGAACCTGGGTGCCTTGCACATGTGCCGCTTTTGACACATGCCACTTACCCAATACCGCTTGACGGATACAGTGATGATGTGTGAGCCACAGCTCATTTAGCATGCGTTCAGTCAGTCTTTTATACCTCAGTGTATGTGTGTGGGGTGGTATTGGTGCTGGGGGGAGGGGATAATGACCGCTTTTGTCTTAATTGCTCCAACATGCCCTTTGACTGTTAAACATGGTGGTTTAAAGATCTCTGATATGAATACAATTTTGAGCTCCTTATCAGTTAAAAAACATCCTTATTTAATTTACTGTAGTTTAGAAATGGTGAGTAAAAATACTGGGCTGGTTTGCCTCCAAAGAGCTGACAGACTGTCTACGTCGAGAATTTTGGACGTTATTCAAATATTATTGAGGTCAGTAGTTTACCACACAGAGGCAGATGTGTAAACGTCAGCTGTAAATGGAAATATATAAACAAATCTTTTTTGCCAGAAAACTGGCTAGAATACAAGAACTAGTGATCAGTGGAGGCTCAACTTTACTTGCTTAATGCACAAGAACAAACTTCATTGGTTCTCATGGGTCAAGCAAGCATGTTTTAGCTTCCGTTTACCATAATTGATGTGCTCTATTTGTGCTGATCAATGTCTCTATGTAAAAAAGCTTAAATGAAATCTGTTTAGAAGTTTAGAACAACATGACATAAATCAAAACAATTTCAGAGTAATTTTTATTATAACATTTATTATGTGTTTGTGATCAATATTACTGTTACAATATATATTATATTATCATATAATATTGATATTATCAATATTATATTATAGTCATCAATATTTATATATATATATTACACATTTTAATATTAGGTGCGATCTGCTAAGGGGTAATTTAATGTAACAAATCATGCAAAAAAATTTAAAATTGTATCAAATTTTGATAATTGCCTTAATCTTTTAAAAACTGAGAAGATAGCATTCAAAGCACATTTTATAAAAATCACCTGTCAGGTTTATAATATATATTACATCAGCATATAAGAGTCGAATACAGGGACTCATCTCAAGATCACTCATTTAATCATTCATCTATTGCCAAAATTATTAAACATATTCAAATGCGAGTGCATTACCTGCATCCAGATGATATTCTTCAGGTCAATAATATATCCAAGGACAAAATCATTTTGAATGTCCGCTAGGAAAAGTGATATCTTTGTCTTTGTCCTTTTAACATTTAAGGGGATTTCCCATGACAGCACTAGTCAATGCATGTTAGTTGCATCTTGTAAGATGTTGTTTAAAGTAAAAACAACATCGTCGTTTTAGTCCCTTTCAATATAAAAGTCTTTGTGACTGACTCACTCACTCATAAAGAGTCTTTGCCACCATTTAATGGCGTATTAATGTAACTTTCACTGAAGTCGAAATCACAATCACTAATGGACCCTTTCTCAATACCAAATAAGGCATGTTATTTATATAAAATATTATATATTGAACAATCATATTTAAATGAAAAACAATAGCTATTATAACAGTATAAGATGATGTACAATAGGAAATAAACAAGCAAACAGTTCAGTTAAGTCAAAGTACAAAAGCAGCGCTCTAGTTAGTACAGGATTTAAGTTCAATGTAAATATAAAGTTATGGAATTTAATATAACCCTTTAGCCAAATCTATTAGCTCTGGAACAAGTTATAGATTAATAAGACCAAAGATTGCCAGTTTGATATACCCAAAACGAATTACACCTCATGTTTTAAACACTATACAATATGGTGGGTTTGCTCGTCCGCCATGACACTCACTGTTAGAATACTGAAAGCGGAGAGATTCAAACGGTGAAACTGTTCCCGTGGTGACACTGGTAGAATAAATCGCATGGCTGGAAAGACCTCTCAGCCAATCAGATTCGAGAACCAGAATGAACTATGGTATAAAATGAGTATAAACTTTTCTTCGCATTATTCAAGGTCTGAAAACATGGCATCATTTTTGTTATTTTGACCACTTGTCATTTTATGCAATTAAATGCTCTAAATGAAATTTGAAAGAAATGTTGTCAGTAGTTCATAAAATAAAACAAAAATGTTCATTTTACTCAAACACATATATATAAATAGTAAATCCAGAGAAATTGCTAATTTTGCAGTGGTCTCTTAAGGGAAGCTGTCTTTAAGGGAACCCCTGGTGTTAAGACTTGCATGGCTTAATATAACGTAAATTATGTCTCTTACTGAAATATGTAGTAGAAAACCCATGAAAGATTTACGTTATTTAAAAAATCTATGACATAATTGGACAATGGGCAGCGCCATTTTGTTTGCGTTCTATGTCGGTGACGTCAAATGGTTGCACTCACTGCTCTACTGACACTGTCATATTGCTATTTTGAATGCAACACAACTTAGAATATAATATACGATGCCACATTGTGCAGCTTTTGGTTGTAATTTTCAGTCTAGTACGCCAGTAAAGCCGTAAAGACTTACATCGCTTTTCTTGTGGCTCATCGACTGAAAATTACAACCAAAAGCTGCACAATGTGGCATTGTATATTATATTCCAAGTTGTGTTACGGTAAAAATAGCAATATGACAGTGTCAGTAGAGCAGTGAGTGCAACCATTTGATGTCACCGACGTAGAACGCAAACAAAATGGCGTCGCCCATTGTCCAAATCGGTCCAAATATGTCATGGATTTTTTAAATAACGTAAATCTTTCATTGGTTTTCTACTACATATTTCAGTAAGAGACATAATTTACATTATATTAAGCCATACAAGTCTTAACACCAGGGGTTCCCTTTAAACCTAGAAAGTATTACACATGCTGGTCCATTGTTTCACTAGCTGATGACCCATCACAATCCAAAATGTCCATTACACATTAGAGCAGCAGTAAAGCACACTCAGCGCAGTGCAGTGAAATAAGCGGAAGGAGTGTGTCTGTGCATGTGCCGGGACTCAAAATAGAAGTACACGAGCACTATGCTATGTTAGAGAAAACTAGGCCCATTCAGGAAGTCCCGGCCCATTGCGGGGCTTGAGCAGAAGCTCTGGTGCATTGCTTGCCCATGTGGCTGTGTTGCTACGGTAACAGTAGATCAGCCAGGGGGGAAAAAAGAAAAAGGAGTGATGCAGGAAGAAGAGAAGAACACAAGCCTCACTTCACTATTGTGCTTGCACTCCTCCTCCCACCATCTCAATCCCACCATTCAGCAGCACAAGCTAACACAATGACCCCAGCTCAGCCTTTAACCGCCCCCTGCACACACACACACACACACACACAAACTTCTTTCTCACAAGCTCTCTGTGGTGTCCTGATCACTCCTTCACCTCAAACACTCCCTCTTTTTCTCAGTTCAAAATGGAACAGTATCTCCTAATAACAAAAAAAAAAAATTGGATTCATAATGTGTATAACCCTTTTTTCTTATCCCAGTTTGATAGAGTACAAATTTAAATAAGAGTAATTTTAATGTAATTTAGCCTATAGGTTAATTCCCAGAAAAAAGCATAACACTGCTCTGCTTAAGCATCCAGACCAGCCAAACACAGTATCATTGGCCCAAGCAATGGTTTGACTTTAGGGCGGGACTATCTGTTTGATCGACCAAAGATAGATGGGGGGGATTGTTCATAAAACTAGGTAAAGAATTCTACTTGGAACATTATTTGAATAAAGTATGGTGCACATTGTGTGTTCTGGCCACAAACTGCCCACTTAGACAAGAAGGTGCCATCTGACGGACATGCAAAATGACCAATCATCATTCTATCTTTTTACATAATGTTTAAACCATATTGACATGCACAGATTTGTCAATATGAACACTGATGTCAAATGAAAAATCTCATGGAAGAGGTCAAATTGAATGATGAACTGTAATGACTGAAATGAATTTCATCCCTCAGTTGCCTGACAGCAATGAAAATGTCCATTTACAAGTGCATACAAGCCTCAATTCCCACTCAAATGATGAGATCGCTCTGGATGATACAGTAGTATGTGAGATCACACTAAATCAGATCAATTTGTCCAAACTGACCTTTTTCTGGTGAACTGATGAAGATCTGTGAGCCCCTGACTTGCTAATTTTCATTGTAGCCAGCCAATCAGATTGGAACTTGCAGTTTCACCAGTTCTAGCCATTTGTCTATATGATCCATCAAACAGTGTGTAAATGATTCAGTGGTGCTCCGTCTGAGGTTGAGAAACTAGACTAAGAAAACAGAATAAAGAACTATGTGGCACCATTTTAAAGCAAAACTGCTACTGACCAAACCATTCATAAAGACTTCATACGATTCTTTGGCCTAAAAACACTTTGAAAGCTACTGACGAGACATTTTGTGTCTGTGTCTGAATCAATATGCTACTAATTTCCTGTGCCTGGACTGCATATGTAAGAAATCTTCAGGGAAAACTCTAGTTTAGGGAGTGTACACAGCCACAGCCTGTGGGCGGCTGACATGTCATTTTACATGAGCAGAAAGTCAAACATAGATTTAAAAAGGGGAAAAAAAAAAAAAAACCTGAACCATTTAATGGATGTTTATATTGTTAACCGGTTCATGCATTAGTATAGTTTACAAAATTAGTGCTCAAACTAAACATCAAAATGTGGTGTGAAATAATTTGTTTGTATTTATTTGTTAATGTTGTATATTGGCAAATGGATTTATATCTCTGGATACCATTTTGTAATTGTCTCAGTTTGAGAATATTGGTGTGACAATGTTATTTGCTACGACAGTCAAAATAACGATAAACTGTTTGATTGTAAAACGCTGCAAAACTCTTAATCCAAAATGCAGGAAATTTTATTATCAGTTAAAAGACTTTAATTTCAAACAATTAGCCTAAAAATGCCACAAAATTATTTAAAGAGACTAGTTCTTTCCTATGTTCCCATTATAACTGGAAGTTTGGATGGAGAATAGCCAATAGGTTTTAGTTTTTAGTTACATCATAGCCATCAACTATTGATTTGCTACTTGATGTTGGTCACAGATGGGACATTCTCACACTAGAAGGCATTTGACTGAACAAAAATCTTTGTAGTGCAACATAAGTCATCAATATTTAAGTCTGTTTCCAGGAAGAGAAGCAGTGGGTTTTTGTAAGAAAAATATCAGTATTAACTATAATAACTAGCTTCCGGCAGACAGCTGTACGCATTGATTTACAGCGAAAGAGTAACCCTGACCCGATGCATGACGTAATGACGAATGCGTAAGCTCAGAGGATAGAGCGAAACAAAACACCAGTCATGGATTAGAAGTCTAAAACGAGAAATTTTAAAGAGAAATGTCAGAGGATTTCGATATAAGAAAAGAGGAGCTTAAGTTTGTTGCACAGCCTTATTTGTTAAAACCACGAGAGACGTCTGAGCTTACGATACTCCTACATCCTGCGTCATACATCGCTTCAGGGGTTAGTACTCTTAGTTAGTGGGTTAGTGGCGCAAGTCAACTTGTGCGGTATGTGCACGGCGTCTGCCGAAAGCTAGTTATTTTAGTTTTTAAAGTTTTAAATATGGATATTTTTCTTACAAAAATCTATCACTTCACATCCGAAGGCCCTTATTAACCCTCTGGAGCCATATGGATTATTTTTATGATGTATGGATGCATTTTTTTGGGCTTCAAAATCACAGCTCCCATTCACTACCATTATAAAGCTTGGAAGATCGAGGATATTTTTAAATATATCTCTGAAAAGAAGATAGTCATATACAATTATCATGGGATAATTTTCATATTTAGGTGAACTATCCCTTTAACTGTGAACATCTTCTAAAAGTGAATTTTATCAATGTTTAATTTGATATGACCTCAAAATTTCAGCTTAATTCAAAAAGACTATTGAATAGAAAAAAACATGTCATCTGCTTACTTTAGAAAAATGTCCTTAATTAAATTAGGGTGTAGCCTATTTTTTTTTTATAAATATTTACTAAGCTATTATTCAAGATGTGTGCAACACAACTGAATAGTTTCATATTCAGATTTTTTTATGCTCTGTAGTTTTATGATGAAATATTAACCACTCGTGTGTTTAATAATCTGTTCTGCAACTGTGATATGGGACTTTTTGCTCTTTAGCAGCTGCTCCTCATTTATGATGATGAAAGTGCATGTTACGAAGGACCTTTCTATTCATGTCAACCACAATACTGAAATAATATCCATCTTTTACAGTCAAGGTAAGTGATAATGGATTCAAGTTAAACACACACAGAGCTCATACAAAGCAATATAGATGGTCAAATATTTCTGCATGAAATTGTTTTTATGAAACCTCACCAAAAATAATTTGCGGAAATACTTTGAAGTGCATTCCTGAAGTCACATTTTGTCACAAGCACACAGTCTTCTTGTTTGGTCTCTGAGAACAGCCAGAGAACTACGATCAATGCTAGTGCATTTCACTCAAATCACAGACGGGTAGTATTAGACCACAGGACACAACGACAACACATTATTACCATGGTATGAATTTAAAAAAAAAAAAAAAAACATTTCACCCACACAGTTATAAATATCTTGAGCTGCTTTTGTTAAACGTACAACACATACTGTTAGTACAGAATTAATAAAATCAAAACACTGGTATAGAAAAACTTAGAGACTTTCTCAATAAATGAGTTTTGCGTAAGAAGGCTTTTTAAAATTGCCTTTAGGAATCACATGTGTGGTGACTTCTATATTTGAGCAGCAGCACAACTCCTGATTTTCACTGCACTTCCTGTATGTGTGTGTGTTTTACGAACAAAGCATTCCACAGTCTGCTTGAACCATGACACCCTTCTGGGTGACACACAAACTAATGTAAATAACATGGTCTGGTCTCGTTGTGGCTGGATGCGAGGTCGGCCACGTCACCGAGGCAGGGATTAGCTCACTGAGATTTATGTAACCGATGTCTGTGTCACCAGTGTCAGCACTTGTCATCTAACTCGAAAGATAATTAACCACATTAATCACAATAAACTACAACTCAATCAACTGTCAAGGATTAAAGTGATTTGCACCCATTGATCTTCTCAAACGGTCTACCATTTTGTATAAAACTCACATATAGTTGAATAGTGATCAAATTGTGCTACACTACTGCTCAAAAGTTTGAGGTAAATATTTTTTAATGGTTTTGAATAGGGATGCACTGATTGGATTTTTTTTTTGGTACCGATTTTAACAAACAACTATTGGCAAATTTCAATACCGATTTTTGTCACTTGCTCTCTTATTTGAACTTTTGTCATTAAAAAGATTCATGTTTTAGTCTTGTTTTAAATTAGCAAAGTTCAAAAATTCATGCATTAATGTATACTAGTTAGTTTATTGCTGCATCATAAAATAATTTCTATTGAACATGGATTGGATCCACAGGCCAACAAAGGACAAATTTTCATGAAGATGCAGCACTGGCCTGACAGGGACAGTGACAGATCCATCAATTGTCCTGAGCATCATTCATGCTGGCCACGGGCAGTCCTTATTGTCGAGCCCTGCTGTATTTTGTACAAAGCAAGTATTTAATTATTTTACCTAGAGAAAAATGTTGGATTACGCAACAGACATTATGCCTTCACGCAGTTAATCGACCGATAAATATCGGCAGCCGATATATCGGTGCATCTCTAGTTTTGAAAAAAGTTAAAGTCTTTTCAAAAAAGTCTTATGCTCACCCAGCTGCATTTATTTGATCAAAAATACTGTTAAAATAGTAACATTGTGAAATACGTTATTACAATTTAAAAGAACCATTTACTATTTTGATATATTTTTAAATGTATTTTATTCCTGAGACTGCAAAGTTCTGCAAATTGCTGCTTATGTTTGTGAAAACCAAAATAGGCAATTTTTAGGCTTCTTTGATGAATAGTAAGTTCTAAAAAACAGCATTTATTTGAATTTTTTGGTAACAAACGTCCTTACTGTCACTTTTGATCAATTTAAATTGATAGTTCACCTAAAAATGAAAATTATCCCATGATTTACTCACACTCAAGCCATCTTAGGTGTATATATCTTCTTTCAGACGAACACAATCGGAGTTATATTAAAAAATATCCTTAGTCCTCCAAGGTTTATAATGGTTGTGAATGGCTGCCCAGATTTTGAAGACAAAAAATGCATCCATCCATAAAAAATAAATCCATAGGGTTAATAAAGGCCTTCTGAAGCAAATCGATGCATTTGTGTAAGACAAATATCCTTATTTAAAACTTTATAAATTAAAATAACGAGCTTTCGGCGCGACAGCCATACACATTCGACGTACGTCCAAAAAACGTTAACTTCTGCAGCCTAGTACACAATGCCATAACATTCTACACTACGCCATGATGTACTATGTTCATGTGCTGTGTGCTATGTTCTATGCTATAACGCGTAGTACATCATGGCGTAGTGTAGAACGTCATGGCATTGTGTACTACATCGCGGAAGTTAATGCTGAAAGAAGATGGCCATAAACACCTAGGATGGCTTGAGGGTGAGTAAATCATTTTTGAGCGAACTATCCCTTTAATGTCTCATTGTTGAATAAAGTACTTTTGAATGGTAGTGTAGACAGTAACAAAAATGCACTGCAGCTTCTCAGGTTCTATTTCAAGGGAAAAAAAAAATTTCTACATTTCAATCACACTGCAAATCCACTGATGGTACTTGTGGTGGTACTACGGTCAGTGATGATATCAGTTGATAAAACAATCGTATTTTGATATCTATCATTGCAGTGAATGATACCCATGCTCATATACAATGGTATTACACATAAACACTGTATTACCATGGTATCATGTCTAAAAAATTAATACTATTTTAATAGTAACAACAACTGTTTAAGCCAAGGACTACAACAAACGGCTGGTAGGGACAGCAACAAGCTTCTTCCCAGGTTAATGACATCACTAACCCTAAAATGTACATAAACCCTGCCCCCGAGAACTCACAACAAAGAGGGCGAGGGCATGTTGGGCTGCTTTAGAGAAGAGGAAGAGTTGTTGTAGTAGAGTGTTGTTACCATGCCGTCATTTTACACTGGACAAAATGCTGCATTTGCACAAAAGATTAACATGATAGCACATGCTAGTCGATGAGTTGAATCAACTCCACAGCAACTACATAAATGTATCCACTAACATCCAGTTGCATTCTAAAAGTTGTAACTTCTTCCTGAGTCTCTCCATCAGTGTCCGACTCCGGTTTGAACAATTTAAGGCTGAACACCATTACTGACAATCATCATTTTGGCTGCGTGAGATTCTCCAGCTTTGTTGTTGTCAAGCAGTCGAAACGCGAGCTGTTACAGCTCCACCCTCTTTTGGAAAGCGGGCCGGGAGCAGCAGCTCATTTGCATTTAAAGGAACACGCACAAAAACATTTTTGCTCACACCCAAATACGGGCAAATTTGACAAGCTATAATAAATTATCAGTGGGGTATTTTGAGCTGAAACTTCACAGACACATTCTGGGGACACCAGAGACTTATATTACATCTTGGAAAAGGGACATTATAGGTCCCCTTTAAACATTAGAAATGTAGCCTTGGCAACTAATTACTAACATTAAAAAAAATAAATTAAAGCTAAACATAAATAGTAAAAAAAAAAAAAAAAAAAAATATTAATAAATACTATAATAGTAAATAAAAAAATACTAAAATAACACTGGTGCAGAAATGACTGCAGATTCTGTCTGGTCCTAGCAACGGGTAATATGATGAGGTATCATTGCTTGTAGAGGGTCTGGAGGCAAGCGAGGCACAAAAGAAGCTGACTTACTGTCTTTTTGAGCCGCAGGACTGGTTGATGGGCCAGCAGTTGTTCGTCCCACTGGACTGGAGTGTTTAGGACCCCTGCCAGGGATCTTCAAGCCACTGGACTTCAGCATGTTCATTATGTCCACTGGAGAAACTTCAAGTTTCGCAGCTTATTAAGGGTTTCTTAATCGAGGCACTAAATGTGAGGATGGTGGATATCCCTCTCCATTCTACCTGTGGGACTGAAGACAACCATCATGAGCATTTAGGCCAATACCCAAATCATATTGACTGGATGCAATTTGCTAAATGAATGGCCTTGCATGGCCCATGTCAGTTCATTAACAGGATACTGGCTGAGCCACAGCATCAATAATATGCTTCAGGGCAAAGAAGGACACAAAAATCGCATTTTATTGTTTGAATGAAGCTGTAACGATGTAAACGACACCGACATTCTGTAAATGCCTTGTTTTCGCTAATGCAACATATCCTAAGTGATAAATCAGTAATATAGCAAGGTCATTCTAGCATGTCTGTGAAATGAAACCCATTATCCACTGAGGTCGGCAGTTTCGATATGCTGTCACCACAGCTACCTTCCAAACCCCAAATTAGCTCCGTTAAAAACTCAGTACGTGAATTCCACTTCAAAAGAGAGATTAATGCAGCATAAACCGTATAACGTATCCTAATAGAGACGGAAGTTTAGTATGATGGCTCATTTCTGCGCCGTAGACTGCTGCTCTATTGTTTTGGCTCTTCACTGCGGCGTGCTCGCGACCGTCTTCACACGCCCCTGTCAAGCGACACAAACGCGATCCGCTCTCACAAACAGCACTATTACCTTATGAAGTCCAAATCCTGTGAATTAAAAAGAAGTCGGCGCCGGCGAACTTTAGATGATGTGTTCAGGGATGGCTCAGTCGGCTTCCCGGCATGAGATTTGTCAGCGTCTGCCACTCCCTTCGCTCGCTCTCTCTCTCCCACACGGATGCGAAAAATATGGATGCTGAGCTAAAGCTGGCGGTGAGAGTGGGACAGGATGCGAGGTTCACAGACACCGGCACATTTTAGGAAAGCTCTTTTACATAAATGCCGAGAAATGTCCTGAAAGTGTGTCAGTGGTGAGCAAATGGTTCTTGAATAGATGAGGGTCATTAAGCAGGAGGGGTAAAAGCCTTCGGGCAGGGGGGCCGTTTAGAGATGTCCGATTCGTGAATCGTTCTTTTGAGTCGAATCTTTTCAATGAATTGGTTGAACAAAACCGGTCTTTTCGGACATCCTTTTCGGATTCGACTGATGAGCGAAAAGTTATTTTAGGCAAATAAATAATAAATACGTTTACGACAGCATGACAGTTTCATCAACGCAGATACGAACCAGCTTTCGTTATCTCAAAAGCATCGTGAGCTAAATTGACCGTAGAGAGACTATTCGTGGCAATGGATCTACGGTCTACTTAGGATATGCTTTTGGGAAACGCATGTTTAAATAAATAAATTAATACATTTAATACAATTTAATACATTTTATTACAACGAGCAAAAATATGTACGATTTATTGTTGTTTAATGTCAATTTTATTTAAGTTGTCGCCATGTTTTATAAACTTAATCTTGGCTGCAACAAATTCCGGAAACTCAGTAAAAAAAAAAGTCCAGCTGCTGTGGAATGTATGTATTTCCGGTCATGAATAAAGACCAAAATTGCCCACAACACAGACACAAAATATTGAGATTTAAAAAATATTTAAAAGATCAAATTAGTTTTATTTAACAATTTGTTGTTAAAGTTTTTGCAACCCTGAAATGAAAAAAAAAAAGTCTAGAAAAAGCCTACAGTTACAATAGGCTATTTGTATGATACATAAAAACAATTAACATTAAAGAAATAGTTCACCCAAAATGAAATTTACTCACCTTCATGTTTTCTTCTGTTCAACACACACACACACACACAAACCAAACAAAATATATATTTTGAAGAATATGGTTAACCAAACAGTTGGACCCCATTGACTTCCATAGTATTCCTCCCCCCATACTATGGAAGTCAACCGTTTGGTTAACCATATTCTTCAAAATATATTTTTGTGTGTGTGTTCTGAAAGAAATTCATACAGGTTTGAAACAACTTGAGGGTGCGAGTAAATAATGACGGAACTTTAATTTTGGGGGGGGTGAACTATCCCTTTAACATTAAAACTATTATAAAAACAGCTTTTTACTTTTAAAAGACTTTAAAGTTTTCAAACGAGTCCCACATATATTCCTCAATGTTAAAAGAGGATGCATTTACATCTATGCATTTAGCAGACACTTTTATCCATATAGCAACTCGAAAAAAGAGAAAAGAACAGAAAACAGAGAAAGAAGGAGAGAGATGTTTTAATTTTCAGGTCTTTTTTAATTGATTGCTGCATGAACACACTTCCACAAACATGTTTTTGATCATGAAGAAAATAAAACATGCTTAAATAGCTTTAAGATAAGTGAGGAAAAGGTCAGAAAAGCAGAACCTTATTGAATGAGATAAGGATCCAGCATGCTATATTCCCATTTCAAAATAACCATAGTTATTTGTCTCATCCCTAATGCACAACAGAACACAGAGCTCAGCTGTACTACCAAAAAAAAAACAAAAAAAACCCTCCAATCAGCACCTCCTCTTTAGCATGTGAAATAATAGTGCCTGTCTTTAATAGTACAGAAGGGGGTGAAACACAATAATGTGTTTCAATCAAAAGAAAACACAGGGAGAGGAAAACAGACTGAGAGAGGTGGAGAGAGGAAGAGAAAATAACAGAGAGTGCGGGTTATGTTTCAAACGACTACTGAAGGGAAAACAGGAAGCACATTCTTTCTTGTAAACATAAGGCACCACTTTAACTGACTCTTTATAAGCTGTAAATGCAAAAATTAGTCTCAAACTAATAACAAGAATGAGTAATGACAAATAAATGAATGCACAACTGAATTAATAATTACAAAATAATAATAATAATAATGATAATAAAGTGGTCCAAATGTTCATAATTTATATTGCCTAAAATACTGCCACCTGACTTGGTCATACTCAATGAATATATTAAATATTTTTTCATATACCATAAAAAAGACTATTCTAGAACACAGAGTATCCAAAGCCATAAACTACACTTTCTTCCATAGAACACAAGAGATATTTTGCAGAATGTGCAAGACTTAAATTTATTAACACAGTTATCAAATGACTTTATGAAACTGGGCAGAATGAACAATATCAGCTTTTGTTTTCTGTGCAAGAAAGAAAATCATACAGGTGAATGATAACAGTTTTCGAGTTTAACATTGTGAATGTAACTGCAATGTTAAACTACATAGTTAAGTGTTAAATGAAGTCTCAAAAAAGTCTGAAATCCTTATAGCTTTACCATTACATTAATGCATTGTGATTGCTAGAGCTTTGTGTATTGCACATAATTACTATGTAGCCATTATTAAATATGGCTGCAGAGGAATTTTAAACACCATCCAATAGAGAAGTTCACAATAATCTTCTAAAACTGGTTTAAACAGTCTTGTATTTACAATACTGTGATTCAGGGCTGAATTCAGCTTTTGAATAAGTAACACTTTCTTGCCACCTAGTGGAGAAATACTATCATGGGGGGGGGGGGGGGGGGGGGTAATGTTCCACGTTTAAAAACGTGTTACAGAAATACAGTTTTCGTGAAATGCACAATGCATACTTGTTTAGGGTACATATCATAAAAAGACATAACAATACATCCAAAACATGACACGTGATACGGACAAGGCAGCAGGAATGGCAGCGTTGTATGGGATTTAGATCCAAGAATACACATTTTTTCTCCGCTATAGAATTAAAAAATGAATTAAAAGAAAACTTTAATCTTTAAAATCTATAGAAACGTTTTAATAAAACTGATTTAATGTAAAAACTGTATAAAGGAAGAGCTGACATGCATATCCACAGAGCACATTAAATAAAAGAAGAATGGTGATTAATACCATTCAAATGGAAAATTGTTAAAGTTAAAACAAATAAAGCATGTCTGAATGCATGTAAAACCTGCAGAAATGCCAACAAGACACCGTTTTTGAGTTACCAACCTACTGGAATCACTGCAGTAAGTTAAAACTATGCTGCACTTTTAGTTTGCCTTAATATCAAATACACACCACGACTATCCTTAATAAAGGGATTGTGATCACAGCCCTCTAAATATCCATCTATGCACCAAAAATCGGTTCAAGAATACATGCACTAATCAAACTTACAGTTCTTTGTCTATGTTTATGAGCTCAGTGACTGAATAACACTGTGAATTATGAAAAGCAAACAAAAGTCCTCTTGTTTACGTTTGTAATTCCAAGAAAAAGTTTTTATTCTTCAGTCTTTCCTCTTCTTCCACCGCGGCATGTGCATCATGTAGGTCTTGGAGAATACTGAAGAGTTTTGGTAATCCATCTACTTTCTTCTGGTCTGTAAGATCAAAACAGTCATGTATTGATATAGGAAGCCGCTATATGCCAGTTCAGGAGAACAAATGGTACATTAAATGGAAATGGAGGAAAATTTACATTGGAAATGAAAGCAGTGTTATTTTACTATTGTTTATATATTATTATAGTATTTGGTCATATTTTGAATTAGCATTTATTTAGCTATCATTTTAGGTTTTGGTACTGTCGTTATGTTTTGTCATATTTCATTTTTATTCTTTTTAATATTTCTATTTAGCTTTATTTTTATTTCAGTTTTAGTCATTTTAGCAATTTTTTTGTATTTTTTTAACTAAAGTTTTAGTAATTTAACTATAATTACAATATATTTAACTATAATAATTACCACATAATTCACATTTCACAAAAACAATCAACATCAAGTAAATGTACATGAAAAATATATGTAAAATAATAATAACAAAATAAATGTATATATAAAAATAAATGTATATTACAAAAAGATCAAATATGCCGGCGTTCTGACGTAGTACCTGGAAGCTCTGCAACGAAAATAGCGTACGAGTCTGACAGGGGAGAGATGAATTTGTTGAATAAAGTCGTTATTTTTGTTTTGTTTTTGCGCAGAAAAAGTATTCTCCTTGACTATTTTAATGATGTTTTTACTACCTTCCTGGACCTCAAAAGGTGCAATGACGTCGCGGCCTATGTATGGTTCAGAAACCCTTGGATCAAAAACAAGATAATGAGGGTGAGTACTTAATGACAGAAATTTCATTTTTGGGTGAATTAACCGGAGGCCTGCAACCAATGTCTACTTTGACCCTCAAACACTGTAGTTGTGAATGAGGCCTGGAAGAGTTTGGTTTGTGTCGAGAAAGCGCTGTTTTCCGCACTGCCAAAGCAAATCCACTTTGCATGCAGTTCCAAAGTATGAGGACTCGTGTTTGAATTGATATGGTAAAACCAACACCATTGTTACTGTTCATATCACTGTGTTTATAAGTGCTAAGTAAACATCCGAAGCTGAAATTAAGATGGCCATTTTGTTTCCGACACATGCTGTAATCACAACAGACTGGGCCATCTGACCATTCAGAGCAGAGTAGGCTCTCGGAAAGGAGGGTTTAGAGAGACCGAATCCTTTACCAAACTTTTTCAGACACTGTGAGAAAAGAGGTGATGCTGCAACGTTTTTTGACTGTGGATATATGTAAACCCATTGAAGACCTCCAAAACAAAATTAGGAACCTTTAAAATAGCATAATAGGGGCACTTTAAACTTGAGTTTTTTTGAAAAGTTTATTTTACGTTTTCTAATATTTATATTTTATTTTATTTCAGCTATAAAATGATTTCAATAGCTTTAGTTAATGATAACAGTGCTGAAAGAAAGCAGAGAGGGATATGCCACTGAGGTGTCCGGCAGGCTTCATAACTTACCTCTTACTGAATCTGCCTCCTGAACTCCCTGCTGCTCTCTCAACTTGAAATACTTATCTCTGCAAAAAAGTACAAAACATAATTTCTAGACGACCTGGACCTATAGGTAATTTACATAGATTTTACACAAATTTAGAAGGTATTACAAAACTGAACTGCTTTGTATAATTTAATTCTATTCGAATTATTATTGTATAGAATTATGTGCTTGAATCCATCATTTCAGCTGTCATAAATGTCAGACACAGGCCCAGTATGTTAATGCCAAATTACCGCATGGCATGTTGGACACCACTGAGATGTTGGTAGATGAGCTGAGCCTCCAGGTCTGGGTCCAGCGGGTCATACCACTCCTGCAGAGTTACTCCATGTCTGGTTTTATCACAGCCTGTATCTATGAACAAAGAGTTTCAGTACAGTTTAGTAGGATTTTTACTTTTTTTTTTTTAATCAATACTTTTATTTAGCAAGGATGCATTAAATTGATCAAAAGTGACTGAAAGAAATGTATAATTAGTCTTGATGAATAAGGAGAGCAGCGGAGGGGATCCTTTAAACAGCAGTTTAACTGAATAATTGCATTTTAAAATATATTGAAATAGAAAACAGTTATTTTAAAATGTAATATTATTTCACAATATTACTGTTTTTATACTATATTTGTGATCAAATAAATTCATCCTTGGTGAGCATAATAGACCCCAAACAGATCACAAGCCTGGTTTGCTTGTACATTATCTAATATTTGCAGTACCTGATTTCTCCTTCTGATGGCAGCAGCTCCATCTGTCTGCTTTATAGATGCCAGGATGATAGCAGCTCATAGTGTTTGTGTTGTGACTGCAGGCTTTCCTCAAAGCTGACAGCCAGTGGTTCAACTCATTGACAGTCTACAGTCACACAGAGAGACAAACAGTATAAGACAATGAGACCCATTTGAGGTTTTCCAGGGCCCATTCTTACAATCTCACCAACAACAAACACATGTCTGAGTTAGTGTTTATGAAATGCCACATTTACGTTTTATTTGTGAATCCAGTGCAATACTAACTTTGCAGTCGAGGTACAGGGTCTCCTGCTGGCCCGAATCTTCACTTGAGATAATCTGCATGACGTGGGCATTACCGAAGCACTTCTCCTCCACCTTCTCTACCGCTCGGATCTTTGGCAGCGAAATAGACGAGCTCTTCTACAGATCCAGAGACCAGAGCCTGCTTAATATATCTTATATACTGTATATATGGGAGTATCTATAAACACTTTTTATATATAATAAACTTATATTTCACCTAAACTTAAGCATACTCTTCACTCACATTAGCTATGTTTCCATTCACTTATATTTTATGCACATTTTGGGATATCACACAAAAAAATGCTGGAAATGCGCACTCTGACGTGGATAAATGTTTCATCCGATAAGAAGACATGCGCATAAACTATGGTGTCAACAGTGGATGTGGATCAGTGCAACAGTGGAACAGTGGATAACTGGACTAACCAGTGGACCAATTTCATTGCACAGCATCTCAAATGTTGGTTTGACCATCAAAATAATTTGGTGTAATGACCTCCCAGAAGTGTCTCACATGATTGCGTACCCAAACATCAGGCATCCAAATGTGACCCCTCACCCAGGTCCTACTCGCCCCGCTCTGTGCGGACCTTGAACCTGGGTCTCCAGCGTGGGAGTTGGACGCTCTAACAAGGAGGCTAAATGCTGCAACCTCTAGTGTCAGTCGCTAGAGCATCTCTTGAGATCAGATGAGTGAAGTTTACTCACACAGCGACTACTAGCTGGCCTCCGTTACACTCACCCCCCTAAACCTCACTCCCATCCGTGTCACGGCACCAATGTGACCACTCACCCAGGTCCTACTCACCCCGCTCTGTGCGGGTCTTGAACCTGGGTCTCCAACGTGGGAGTAGGACACTCTAACAAGGAGGCTAAAGGCTGCAACCTCTAGCATCAGTTGCTAGAGCATCTCTTGAGATCAGAGGAGTGAGGTTTACTCACACAGCGACTACTAGCTGGCCTCCGTTACACTCACCCCCCTAAACCTCACTCCCATCCGTGTCACGGCACCAATGTGACCCCAATGTGGTACAATGTGACTTCCGTTACAAAAACACAAGATACTGGGTTTATTGCGCTTCGTTTACATGCTCTGAGACATAGTCATTTATGATGTATGAGAAAGAGCCAGAGTGGCTTCCCTGATTTCAGCAACTTCCATTTTTATTACAGGGCGCATGGGAAGGAGATGCTGCTTTATTCGCAAATGTTTTATGGGATATTCCAATTTTGTGCATAAGTTAAATTTGCAACTTTGGATGGAAACAGCTATTGTTACACAATAACCATGTACACCAACCTTTGAAAACTTTATTAGGAGCAAAACTGTTGGTTGTGATGGCAATGCAGTATAACTGAGAGGGACAATCATTTGTGCTAAATGCATACAGTATATGAAACATTTTGACACAATATTGAAATGGTTTATTTTATTTTTAGACCAGGGATATTATCGTTAACTAAAACTAAAACTATTAAAATTATTTTTATTAATTAAAACAAAACTTAAATAAACTAAATATTAGGGATGCACCGATACCATTTTTTTAAGCGCAGAGTACGAGTACCGATACTTTTTTTCTGGTACTCGCCGATACCGATGCCTATACATTTATTAATTTCTCTCTCTTTTTTGGTGATGTTGCAGTGTTCCAAGCACAACACAGTGAGATTAATGAATGTAGGACAGCTTTTTTATTAATACTCTAATGAAAAAGGTAATAATTATTATGTGCTTGTCACAAACTTAAAGAACAAAAATTTCACAGTGTCCAATAACCTTCAAAAGGCATAATTACCAATATATATAATTGTTGTTATGTAAAAAGAAATTTACAACCAATACAACAAATACTATAGAGATACAAATTAAATAAACTAGTTTTTCAGATACAGTAGGTTTATTTACCATGTATACATTTATTTAATATCTTTTGTTGTTTTATTAACATTAATGACAAATATAGGCTACTGTCCCTTTAAGACCGAATCCATGGATACTGACACATATCCTGTTTTCACCATGGTTTTCACCCAAATGTTTACGTCCACTTAAGCCATAAGCCGACTGTATTTACGTGAGATACTCTACACCATGGACATTTTGACAACTATGTGTGCATTTGACCATTCAGGCACGAGGAGAACTGATCGCGCGCTGTCTGAGAACTGGGATCACGCGCAAGAAAGAGATAGCGTGCACGCGCAAGAGAGAGTGCTTCTGGTCTGTGTCATTAAGCGCGATTCCGCCTATCCCGTCTTCACTAAACGATAATAAATTGCAAATGAAAGCATGCAGTTCGCAATGTGTGTGTTGTCATTATTAATTTTGAAGTATTTTCACACCCCTGAGGCTGACATTGTTTCTGCTGCTGCTGCCGGTGCACGGAAAAATCTGTCAGTTACGTCATGCGAGGTATCGGTCTTTGGTATCGGGGGTATTTTTACAAGTACGAGTACAAGTACACAAGCTTGGTATCAGGCCTGATACCGATACTAGTAATTTAAAATATTAAATAAAATCTAACAATATACTGCTTAAATAATAGTAACATAACAATGGTTTAGACCATCATAGTTAAAAAAAAAAAAAAGAATAATAAAATAATATTCATATTTTTATAATGAATTTACTTTTTTTGGGGTCGAAAGTCTGGATCTAGGACAAATATACTACAATAAATACAATCAAGTTTTTATAAGGTAACAACAATAAATGAAAACAAAAAGAAAATCTGGTTGAAATCTCAAATCTGTTTGCATTATTAAAAATCCCCTGGGACATAAAATTGACCATAGAAACATCTCAGGTTACGTATGTTATGTACGTACGTCGCGTTATGGCTTGACGCTATGGAAATGCTTTGCGGGAAGCACGTATTTACACATTTGGCTGAACATGATGACATAGCAACATAACGTAGTACATCACTGAAACCACAAATAGATGGCAGCCGAGCGAATGTCAGAATCTAATTGTCTGAAGAAGACGCACAGGCTTGGCCGGGCTATGGAAACTTTAAAAGGGTGGGTCATTGCTATTTCACTTTCACAAGTGTGTAATGTTGCTGCTTGAGTATAAACAGTATCTGCAAAGTTACAACGCTGAAAGTTCAATGCAAACAGAGATATTGTCTTTTAAAGAATTCTCTGTTTAAGGACTACAACAAACGACTGGTAGGGACTACAACGAGCTTCTTCCTGGGTTGGTGACATCACTAACCCTAGAATTTACATAAACCCTGCCCCCGAGAACATGCAACAAATGGGGTTAAGGCCATGTTACCACATTACAGTACTTAACACAAATGCAATGGCATTTCATAAAAGCAAGATGACAAAATTACAAGTTATAACCATAATTAAACTAAACTATACCTGTTCTATCTTCATGCAGCACATATTCTCTGGCTCTGTAGGCATCTTACAACAGTTCCCACTGGAGCAATTTATAGATTATCATGACACAATATGCTAATCAAGGACTTTAAGATAGTTAACTCCACATCAGCTACATAAATTCATCAACTAACCGTTCAGAAGCGTCCTGTTGCATTCAAAATGTTGTCACTTCTGCTTGAGTCTCTCCATCATTGTCCGACTCCGTTTTGAACATAAAAGGCTGAACAGTTTCTGACATTTTCAGTGAGTCTGCATGAGGTAATGTGAGGTGCTGCCAAGTGCTAACATGAAACTCCACACCCTTTTGAGAGCAGCAGCTCATTTGCATTTAAAGGGACACACAAAAACTGAGTGTTTTTGCTCACCCTCAAAGAGTGACAAATTTAACATGCTATAAAAATTATCTGTAGGGTATTTTAAGCTAAAACTTCAGATACACACTCTGGGGACATCAGAGACTTATTTTACATCTTGTAAAAGTGGCATTATACCACCCCTTTAATACCAATGTTGGACAGTGCCTGACACACAATGCTGTACCTGACACACAGTGCTATGTATCTGCACAGACAGTTGCTGAGTTCAGGCTGAGGCCAGATCAACCCTGAAGGACTTGAGACCCTGGAGTTGAATCCATGTCCAAACTATAAAACCTGATGAATGTTTGTGGAGAGGACTATCCTGCCGCAGCACAAACATCTTGCAAGGGTGCACCCCTAGCAAGAACTTTGGAGGAGACAACACTCCTAGTTGAGTGGGCCCTAACTTCTAGAGGTGAAGCCATTCTGTGTGCCTCATAGGAGAGGAAAATCGAATCAGTGATCAAATGCGAGATACACTGCTTGGTGACAGCATTTCCACTATTGCAGCCACCAAAGCAGACAGAAGCTGAGAGGACTTACACCACTGGCCTGAGCGGTGTATGTAAATTCTCAAAGCATGGACTAGACATAGCAGATGATTCTTGCTCTTGTGTCTCATGAGAAAGTCTGCAAGACTACTGGCTAACCGGCCATAGAAAGAACTTTTGGAACATAGTCCAGTCTGGGGTGCAGTATAGCTCTAACATCACCTGAAACAAAATCTAAGCAAGAAGAGGCTACTGATAGGGCCTGCAAGTCTCCTATTCTCTTAAGCAAAGTTAATGCTAGTAAGAGAGTAACTTTAAGAGTCAGCATTTTTTCAGAGACTGACTCCAATGGCACAAATGGTGGAGGGTGAACTCCCTCGGGGGCCAGGGCCCATAACAGCCAGGACTTTTTCTTAGTCATCCTAGAGGAGATAGCAGCCCTAAGGTCCTGTCTCCCCCTGGCCGACTGTGGCTGAGCACGCTTCCAAGTCCCCCTGCCTCTGTGAGTAGGGCCGCCACACTTGCCTTCTGTTCCTGCCTCCTGTCACTAGGCCCTGACCTCCTGGATTTGTCGAGGGATCAGTTCTCTGAATGCCGCCAACTGTTTCTTAGCCTCCCGGTATCTGTCGATGACGGTATTGACTGTGTTGCCGAACAGACCAGAAGGCAAAATCAGGGCATTGAGAAGGAAAGCCTTGTCTTTTTCCTTGATCCTCATGAGGTTGAGCCACAGGTACTGCTCCATAATGACCATACCAGCCATTGAAAGGCCAATAGCACGGGCTGTCTGCTTGGCTGCACGGAGAGCGACATCTGTGGCCTTGCGTAGCTCTTTCACCGCCTCAGGGGCCAATCCCTTATCATAGTCCAAGTCATTAAGCAGGTCAGCCTGGTAGGCCTGCAAGATCACCATGGTGTACAGAGATGCACCAACCTGACCTGCTGCCCCATAAGCCTTACCCATGAGGGCAGATGTTGCCCTACAAGGTTTGGTGGGTAAGGCAGGTTTGCGCTCGAGAGGGGAAGATAGCCTGCAAGCGTCTCTTCCACCCTCAGCATCGCCCCGTACCTGTGTTCGTGCATAACGACCACCGCATAGTATATTGAAGTGGCCTGCGTATGAACTTACTCCAAGTATGGGTTCCTCCAAGACCTTGACACCTCAGTGTTGAAGTCAGGGATAAACAGGAAATGGCGGCAGGGAGGTTGCTCTTGGCCAGATGTTAAGTAATGGTCATCAAGCTTAGACCAAGTGACCCATTTCTTTTCACCAGTAGTGGAGAGGGCAAGAGAAATGGCTCGATGACTGAAGTCTCCGAGCCACCTCGGCGGCTGCAGGACCTGAGCCTCGGGGTGCAGGGGCTTGGCTCGTATCGCTCTCAAAGAGAGCCAAGTGGGACTGGACCATGCAGATGTTAAACTTCTCGCAGTGAATGCAGTCAGCCCCCTCAAAGACTGACCTTGCATGCTTCTCACCCACACAGAAAACAGTCATCACTGGTAATATACACACATGTAACAACTGAGACAATTGTTTAAATAATTGTTTAAAGCTCACTCTGGGGTCTGTCCCACATCCCCCGAGAAGTTCTCAGTTACAAGTTTTATTGCCCCGAAGTATGTATGTGCTACATGGAAAAGCAGAGAAGAGCAGAGACAAAGAGACACACAGAAAACCTGCATCTTTCCTGCATCTTTGACACAAAAAACAGACTTTCCTGCATTAATTTATAGACTGTTCAATAAATTAACATGCATATCCCCAGGAAATGGTATCCATTATTACTGTTTGTTGTATTGTACTCAGTATTGTATTGTTTGATGATACATTTAAGGTAACTTCAATTATGCCATGTTTAGTTTAGATTTAAATGCTTGTGTATGCGATATGTCAATACCTGTGCAACAATCAGTATTACAAGAATCTTTAATAGTTCTTCTTCAACAACTCAGTCAGTTAATCTTGCTCGGTCATAAAAGCCCTGAGGGATGTTATTGCCTGGAAATACAACATTTTCATTGGTCAGGTCAACCCTAACAGGTGGGACTTTGACCAAAGGTTAAAAGCCAGTGCACAGTGCCCCTCCTTTGCTCTCTCTTGCTTCTTGGACGACTGAAGAGACCCCCCTTTGCTGCAGGCCTCTTTAGGCCAAGGCCTGCAACCCAGCCAGAAGATACTGACTATAACTTCAGACCGAATCATCAAGGATTTCTCCTCAGCCTGCAAATCCGATGCTACTCGACCTAAAATTGTGAACCTCCTTTGTTACAAGGGAGTTTTTATGATGAATACTGATGATTCTTTCCCTGGTTTTTGGTTTCTTCATAGCTCCTACTGTTTCCCACTTCCGGTTTCACTCTATCATTTATCATACCCGTTTATATGTGACTTGCATGTATGTATGTTTGTGTTTGTTAGTTAGCTATGTGTTCGTGATTTATTTAATAAAACTTGTGCACAATACATATTTGGTTCTGATGCTCTGTCTGCAATGGATTGCCTCTTAAATGATCAGATGTGATTACCAGCTCTGTAAATGCTTATTACAAAGCACTGTAAATACTAAGAAAGAATTATTTTACTGTGGCCATGAAAAATACCATTCTCTTAGAATTAATTAATAATCAATACCGAGTGTTCACAGGATGAGTTATTGATCGTAATTTTAATGTAGCTACTTCAAGTTAATCTGATTAACAGATTCAAATATTCATAATTATTCATAATTAACAATTATAGAGAGTCCCCTTTGAGCTAATATCGCTACACACATCTCCTAAACTTAGAGCCTGACATGGTGGAAACTAACTCCTGACTTTGTTAGGACAAACAAATCACACAGTGAAGCAAACATACACTCACACATGCGAATTGGGCAATTAGAATCTGATGACACATTTGGCTGGCATATATTTATCTATTTATAGACCTTCAGTGATGTACTGCTATGTCATCACATTCAGCCAAACATGGATTGGTTTGTGTAAACACATGCTTCAGACACCAGCTCACACGAAGTGTTTCCATAGCGTCAATCCATGATGCAGCGTTGAGTTCCACTCGAAAGGAAATATCTGTTATGAGTCAGGACATCCAGTGCAGATAAACACTCACTCAATATCAACTAAATTATATATTAAAATATTATATATTCTCTTTTTCCATTTTCTATGTTCATGTATATTTGTATGTACATGTTTCATGTTTCTATTCTGCTGGTTGCTGAAAATAAATAACATAATAACAATTTCAAACCAACATTAAAGTTAAGCCATCAGTGCTACTTACCTTAGAGTGTTGCGTCCGTGAGTAGGACAGAGTGTCTTTACTGAGTGTGACATAGTACTTCTTAAAGGGTGATGTCATGGGCATACACTTGTCCTTGGTCCTGTGGAGGAAGAGGAAGCCTTCTTTCTCCATAGTGCCACACTGTAGGCTCATTCGTGTCTGAAGCTCAATATCTGTTTTAAAAAAATAAAGCAAAGAGAGAGAGCAAGACAAGTGAATACAATTAGGTTCTTGACTGTCTGCTCCATCTCTTAAGGGTCTGTTCTTTTTTGGTTGAACTACACGATTAAACCTGCTGCTTCAACAAGAAAATTAAAAAGGATAAAAAATGGATTAATTATCTAAAGATTGAACAGATATGACAGGTATGAATGAGTCTCCAGCCATGCATGGGGATCCACTCAATTTTTCATCTAATGACTAATTTAGAGCAGCTCACCCTCTGACTCATGGCAGTTGACCAGTTTTGTGATGAAGTCTTTGAGCTGGGTGATGCCTTGCTGTATGGCTGGCTGCAAGCAGACCATCCATGGCTCTTTAGAGCAACATGCAAGAGTGTCCATATTCCCAATGGTCTGCACAGCCTGAAGAAACACACAGGACAGTCACGATGATGCAAGAGGGAATATATTAACCATAATGAGGTCTATGAATGTATGCAGGTCATAATCCACGACTATACTGTGAGATAAATAGTTAATGTTATTGCGACAGTGAGTGCAACACCTTATTCTCCATTAACTGAAAGGATCTGAGCTTGATTTGTGTTAAGTTAAAGAGATATAACAGCTGGACAATGATACTATGTCTTTTTAGTTGATATGTTACTAGCATTCACAACAATATTTTCCTTGAAAACTGGTCATACTTTGGCAAGTAGCAGGAGTGTGCGGCTCGTACGGGCATCAGCATGTTTCTCACGCAGGTGAAATAATTTTGGAGACATGATGGCCGGTGAAATGAACCGCAGACACAGGAAGCTGGTCACAGCAATGAACTTCACCTTCTGAGGAAGAATATACAACCAGGTCATAAACATGATCTAAATATGTTTATTTCCATGGACATTTTTTTACCTTTATAATGACATATTTTTCTAACCTCATCAAATGTATGTGTGATCATTTTTATCAGTATCTTATAAAATCCACCTTTGAACTGCATGAATGCATAATACTGCAATTACAATCTGTTCCGGGGGTCACATTTGTCAGCTGCATTCGTCATCAAGGATGTCTCATTTCTGAAAAGTAGCCGCTATAAAATTGACCGTTATTCCTTGTGAAGTGTAAATTGTAATTTCTTCATGACTTTGGAATGTACTTTTCATTTTCATTTTTGGGTAAACTATCCGTTTAATGTCTAATTTTAAAATGGTGCAAAATAGTCCACCATGGAGTCTGCATGATATTCAAAATTTTGAACCTGTCCATCATTGTACGTATATGGCATTTTTTCAGTTTTTTTTTTGTTTTTTTTCCTGTTTTTTTTTCAGGCAAAAATGGGCTGATAAAACAACTGAAAAATGGACATAATTACGTTTTTAGTGAATTGTTAGGACACTAGGACACACCTTATGAATCCAGAATGTCCCATATGACCATGTAAATAACATTTATGAAAATGAACATCACTGACCCGGTACTCTTGGTCAGGGAAGCGTTCCTGCACTCTGAGGTAGAGTTGATGGAAAACCTGACAGATGAGCAGGGGGCAGTAGGAGGCAGACTGCAGAATGGAGGTGAGCAGCTCAGACAGGTACGACTGCAGGAGGCTGGAGCTCTGCTGAATAATATCAGACTCAGTCTGCTGACGGTGCAAACCTGCACACCTATAATACCAGAAGACCCACGAAAAATTCAGAAAAACTGACCTTTTTGAACCATAAAAATGTAAAATGTAAGCATGAGTCATAGTTGTCTTACCCTGCCTCTTTCAGTTCTACTTTACTGGGGTCTAGTTCTACATATTTCTTTTCTTCAAAGATTCGGTTTATTATGGGGCCAAGAAGCCTGTGCAGATATTGCATCCCAGCCACCTGCATTGAGAAAATGAAGACAAGTCAAAGGTGCCTTGTGTTATATTGCACATAATCACATCATGAAAACTGGAATGAAATATAATAAAACAGCAGGAGGTTTAAGCTGGTGTAGATGTACAGTACAGCAAAAAAACAAAAACAAAAAACAACCTGATGTTAGATTTAACATTAGATCCAAATAAACCCTATTTAATTTCTAAATGGATGTTCCTGGTTTTGATTCTGGTCTTGTACATTGATTCATCAATGTTTGCCTTCGTAGTCTTTTCTCAAGATGCTCCCTTTCTGTGGGCAGTTCTTGGTTGGAATAAATAATGAGGATCAAATGCTTTATGCTGCAAGACAAAATTCTGGCTTTCATATACACTTCAAATTAATTGAAAGATTTCTGCACAGTTATTAGACATGCTACACACATTAGGGTGACCAGAATTCCTTGTTTTCTGGGGACAGTCTCGGCTTTCATTTTGCACACAATTTTAAACATTCCCGAATGCAGTAATTCACACACACACATCTTAACTATGCTACAACAGTGAAAGTACACCCTGATATGAATAAATGTAAAAAAAATAAACGAAACAATTACAATTATATTCACAGAAAACAAAATGAACCTAAACTCCAAAATAATTTGCTTAATTTGGGATACACAAACATAAAATAACATCTGAAAAGTAAAAAAAAAAAAAAAAAAAACTGTAACAGTTTACAGTATATTCACAGTTTCTGAAAATAAAAATATTAAATACAATTAGACATTTTTAGTTTTATTTGTCATATATTCTCATATTTATTTTAATTTATTTTGTTTTTTATTTTTATAATTTGTTTTTGTAAAGTCATAATTTTGTTATAATAAAATACTGTTTCTATTTTTTTTTTTTTTTTATAGTGTGATTTTGGTGAATTCAGTTGTATTAAAACCAGTTAGGGTCGTTATGACCCACAAACATTGTTATAGTTATTAATTATAATAATAATGCCATGTATTTCCTGTATGCCCTAGTGTTTGTTTTTGTTGGGTCTTGTCCTTCTATGGTGTTTTGTCAGGTTTGCTCAGTTCTGTTTTCTTAGTTTACTAGTTACCATTTATATCTTTAAGTCATTATTATTATTATTATTAACTCTCTCCCTGGTGTTTACCCCAGCATTACAGTATATGGAACAGTATATGGAACCCACAACAATTAAAAAACAAAAATATTCAAAAATGTAACAGTTTGCTGGTGTGGCTGTAGTAATGCACATGTCGATAGGGAAATAACAGGAAAAACTCTTTATAACAATATAACTTGGAAAACGCAGGAGAACTCAGGAAACAAAATAGAACACAACCACATAATACAAATACAAGACTGAACAAAGAACTGAGAAGAACTACGGGTTTAAATACAGATAATGATTAACAGAACTAAGAACAGGTGTGGAACTAATAATAAATTATGGAAACAAACTAGCAGAACAGGCAAACCATGAAACCGAAACCAAAACAGAACACAATGAACCAAACATACTCCTGACAAATGAATGAATAATAACAAGTGAGATTTTAATTATATTTTGACCACTGAACTAGGAAATGTTCATTCGGTCACCATAACCAATGTATATTAATAAGTATATTTACCTTCAAAAAGGATTCCATAGACTTGGATGCTAATGAATTACTGCGGAATAGTGTGTTGGGTTCAGCTGAAGGATAACAACAACAACACAAATCATAGCATCAATAGCAGTGCACATAAGATGTAGAAATGTTTTTGCTAATACAGGTGTTACAAAAATAATTCAAAATTTAAGCTGCAAGCAGCGATGAAAGGGCTCTCGCACCCGTGCCACCGCCACGGCTTTAGGAAAAAAGAGTGGGCAATATGCATTTAAGTACATAAATAGAGAAGGATAATGTCAGTCATTTGTATTTTCTACCAGCTGGTGGCGATATGACTATAACTTAATTTTGGCATGTAGATGTCTTCAGGCCAGGGCACTTATCAAACGTGAAGTTTGGGGCAGATCGGACATTGTATGCCTGAGTTACAACAGCTTCCTCTTTTATGTTTTGTCAGGCCGCCACGGACACGCCCTTCCGGGAAAACTCTAGATCTTTGCAATTTAACGTTGCAAAGGCCTTCAGATTAGACTGACCATATATGACGTTGATCTTATTAAAGCTCTAGGAGGAGTTCGTTAAAGTACAACGTCTGGAAATGGCGAAAACTGCAAAGATTTTGCAGAGAAAACTCAAAATATCTTACTTCTTGTTGGGTTCTCAGGTTTTGCACCCTGGGACTTTTTTGTAGGTATTGGGCTGTTACATCTGTCTACCGAATTTCATACCTGTACGTGAAAGGGTTACAACAGGGTCCTCACACCATCGGTGCTCGGGCCCTAATAAACAGATCATTCACATATATTCCCATTTGCTTACTAGTCTTTTCCAGCTCCAGTTTGAACAGAACATCCAAGAACTCCTTGACAAGCCCTTGACCCAAAAACAGCTTCACCAGATTATTAGCTACTTCCTGTCTGCTCTCTGCTGTAGTGGTCTCATCAATCAGCATGATGAAATCAGGCCAGTTGCCCTACAATTAACACAGTCATTTCAGTCACAAATGAGGTTATGCTTAAAATTAACATAAAATATACTGTTAGCTAAAACAACAACACATTAACCATAGGGAACATGCCTTATTGTTTTGATGTGCAAAATTATTAAGGGATAGTTCACTCAAAACAGAATACTCTGTCATCATTAATTCACACCCTTATGTTGTTCAAACCCTGTATGACTTTGGAACACAAAACATATGGAAAAGAGAAAAACTCATACAGGTTTGAAAAAACATACTGTAAGGATGAGTAAATGATGTGAGAATTTTTAGGTCAGCTGTCCCTTTAACATTTGCAGGCACGAGTAGAGTATCCATCACATGCATACAAATGAGATCAGATAACAACGAGTGCTGCATTTCGCAATCCATACTCCGAATTATGTCTTGTTATCTTGTTACAAGGAATATGCCATGTGAATTTAAGAGATAATGCCCAGGCATATACCCTGAGATAAGGCTCAGTCCAAATGGCATCAGACTTACGTTGAGCTGAGAGCCGACCGACTGGCTGAGTAGTTCTGTGAGTGGCTTATAATGGCTGGATGGCAACACAACCTCATCTCGAAGCCGTAGCTGAAGCCGCAGAGAACCCAGAGTTCCTCTAGGAAGTAATAAGAGAATTGCAACAACACTATTAGGTAAAAGAACATACAGCTTCTTCTTTTTAAAACTGAAATGTGATTTTAATGTTTAATGGAAAATTAGAAAAAATACCCTTAATCTGTAGTTTCACATAAGAAAACATTACTCATAAGGAAAAAACCTTTCCAGGAAGTAAAGCACAGCATGGTAGACAAACAAAATTAGGCAGAATGACTCCATTAAGGACACTGTTCTGTTCAGCGATACATAAAAAGACAAACAGTAAATGTTATTACTGTAAATGTGGGTGGCTGTGTTTTTCAACTCTGTCATGATGGAACAGAAAATAAGGACACCGTGACAACCCAACTGAAAAACACAGTATTGCAGCAAGCATTTGGAGACAATCTGGCTTCAGAAATGTATGAAGTAAATATGGCTCTCAGATACAGCTGTACAATTTAGATACAAGCAAACCTACTGCCCACGTAGGCAGGATCCGAGCTGCCATAAACTCATAAATGACTTATTTGAAACACTCTATAAACAGAAAACAGCAAACTACAATAAAAAAAACACTCCACAGGAGACACAACTCAACTGATTTCAATAAACTCTGACATTAGCATGACTCTATTACATATATAACACACAAATATTAGGTAACAGTTAAATAATCAGTTTTTGATTAATGAATGTAATTCATTTTGGAGTAATATTAATATATTTTGTTCATGACTAGTCTAGCATCTTAGACAGGTGGAGCTGGGGAAGGTGGAGGGTTTCAGGAAATCTGAACCAGCAGAACCAGATTACAGTGAACACTGAACCAGACTTTTTAAATGTTGATAAAGCAATCTCATTGGCTGCATAATCAGCAGAGGCCTATTAGCTTGTGCCGTGTAGTAAATGATTGCTAGCAGATTACATGTAAAGGACCTATCAGCATGCGTCATCTAGAGTTTCATGACTGAACAAGATATTTAAATATTTTATGAATACTTTTATTAATTAAACAATTTTATTAATAGTATTCATGTTGCAATAAAGTGAATAATAAGATAATTTATTTTTATTCATGAATGTATTTATAATTAACATTTTTCTGGCCTCATCCACAACCTTGGATTTATTTTTCCACTGAGCAATGTATTCTGGAATTCACTTCTCCATGAAGGATACGGTAACACTTTAGTATGGGGAACACGTATTCACTATTAACTTTTTCCTCAAATAAACTCCTAATTTACTGCTTATTAATAGTTAGTAATTTAGTTGTTAAGTTCAGGTTTTGGGTAGGATTAAGGGATGTAGAATATGGTCATACAGAATAAGGCATTAATGTGCTTTATAAGTAGTAATAAACAGCCAATATAATTGGCTGATAAGCAACTAGTTAAAAGTGATAAATGTTCCCTATACTGAAGTGATACCAATATATGTGTTACATATGATGATGCGTTAGAATTTGATCAAAATAAGTTATCTTAGAAAGTGGCATAATTAAATCTGCAGTCCGTAAGTCTTGCCTTTTTGTCGCCATGTCTGTTCGAAACCTGCAATTGGAGTTAATTGCTGAATTATCATCTTCACATGGTTTGTTCATCAACAATGAAATTCATCGGATGAATCTAATGTTTTGAGGAGAATGTGTGGCTGTCACCGTACCACTACTGTACTTCCGAATCACAGATTGTAGTCTTGGAAGTATGACCAAAATAAGAATTTTCACTGGAGAATGTCATCTGAACAAGTAATTAACATGTCTGCCACTTTTGTTCTGATCAACTGAGAAAAAAACATTACAATAAATTGCGCTGCCAATGGTGATTAAATCTAACGATCGCTTAGCTCGGATCAAGTCAAACCATGCAAATTATTATTACTGTTATACTTTATTCTCAAATTGTTAATGTTAACAACATCAGCATTGCCTGACTATGTATATTTAGTGCGTATTAGCGTTACCTGTAGATTTCAATTTCTGTAGAATCTAATCTCTAATTGTCCATTTGTCATACTGTACCATACAATCCGCCATCAGTTGCTGTGAGAAAAGGCTATAAATGATGCGCTAGACTGCTACCATCAGCATCCTCACATGATATAGCCTGCTGGGACTCATTCTTTGTGTAAACAGATGTGACGTAATGACGCAAAGACGAATGGCTGCATGCTTGAATTTCCCGTGGAAACCTACCAGTACCACCCGAATTAGAAAACATTATTACAAGCTTACCGCTGTGAATCGGGCTAAGGTAAAGAGATAGTTTTGACAAAACTGGCTGGTTATGTACTTGTTAAAAAATTGATTTTGGATCATTTTTAACCAAAAAAAAAGTTATGGACAGCAGCTTTAAAGGGATAGTTCATCCGAAAATATACATTAGTTACCTACATTTTTGAGCATCTTTATAGGCCTATGATGACTTAATATACTGCTTCCGCACAGCTAACTGGGTTTTGCATCAGGTCAGTCTGTTAAGCATTAGTGTTTTGTTTTCACAGTAAACAAGCAAAAACTGATACTGTGTTTACTCAGCCACATTATCTGTACTCTGAACGGCCTAATCGGTGCTGTAATGAAAATGGAAATGTGACCTATTTTCTGTTTCTTTTAATTGCTTGCCTTTACATGTAGAATACACAAACCACAAGGTGTGGCTGGAGGAATATTGCAAGAGTTGTACCTGTTTAATAGGCAAAGGGTACAAGATACAAAGGGGGACGAGCAAGAATGTGACAACAAATGTGACAAAAGGGGGGGTCCACTAAGATCCACTGTGGTATAGTCTACTCATCATGGGGCGAAATTTATCCCAGGTCCATAAAATGAAGATACTGCTCTGACGAATATGAGAGAATTACTCAAGACTAAAAAAAGAAAAAACTCAATATGCACTAAAAAATGTGCACCAATTTGCAAAAATGTCCAAAACAGATATTTGAACATTGGATAATGCCAAGTTCAAAATTATTGTTTAATTTTGTTGACATATTAGAGTTCAAGGTTTTTACAGAGGGGAATCTGGATATCTGTATGTGTATACTTTTTATTTTGAAAGATTAAGAAAAATAGATTTCTCATGATAGGACTCCCTTAAAGCCATGTCATTCCAAACATCTTAATATTTTTTTGCAGTGGAGATGATATTAGCATTAATATTTTGTAACTTGTACATTCAGTTACTCCATACACCACATGCTCTCTCACTGTAAAAATGGGTAATACTCGAGGAAAGGCGGGAATTGGAAGAGAGTATGTGTGTGTGGCGAGTGCCACCATAACAGCCAGTCACTGAACAGCAGGCAACAGATGGTGGGCCGTCAAAAATCCAATCAGGAAGAAGACGGTGAGGGAGTGAAAAGAGGAGAAAGAGAAAATAAACAAAAACAACAACAGCTTGATTTGTTCACTGAGATGAGAGCGGATCACCAAAGGGGAGCGAGAGATTATAGGAGCTTAATGGGAAACTTTTCATCAGGATGACATCAGAATGAATAAAAAAACCCAATAAACTTCCTACAAAAAAATCACTAATTACTTCTGGGCCATCCTCACAAAATATAAAAATATGTTCATAACAACATCTGAGTTAACTATGCTGCAAATATATATAGGGACATGATGACTCAGAGATGATTAACATTGTTATGTTTTGTTTTTTTATTGCATGTGGGGAAAAAACCTAGAGTCAAATAATCCTTTGTTCAGGATTGGCTGTGACATTTTAATTCCCATCCTGTTTTTGTTTTTTTTAAAATGTGGACTGAATAGAAAAAAAAGTAAAACCTGTTTAGAAGGAACAGACGGTTGTATATCAGCATATTCAAGGCCGACAAAATCTGCCAATTTTGAAAATAAAATTGTGATAACTTTATATAATATAGTTTAGTTGTCAAGTGTTGCTCAGGAATGTATAGTAAGTAGTCATTAGTATAGTTACATAAAATATAGATGAATGTAAAACAGTTATTTTAAACTTTAATAATATTTTACAATTTTACTGTTTTTATTGTATTTTTGATCAAATAAATGCAGCCTTGGTGAGCATAAGAAAAAAAAATCATCTCTGTTAAAAATGTATCTCTGTTAGTAAAATCCATTTTTAATTTCTGGTAATGAATGCATTTCGCAATGAATTGTCATTGTCAGATTAGATTCACAATGCAGTGACATTTTAACGTCATGTATACCACTGTAAAGCATTCTGAGAAAAGACTTTTACAAAATGAACCTGCATGTTCTATTTGAGGCCTTAGAGAGCCCAAGTGCCTTTAAGAGCCCAAACAACTTAACACTGAAGTATCATATTAAAACTCAAAAACTTTTCCTAATCTTATTTTTAAAAAATCTGAAGTTATAGTTAAGTTATTAAGTTATTTCAAAAGTACATGAAAAATGTTACATTACTTCTGGGTTAGTGCTCCAATAATATCTGTCAAATTGGTTTAGATTAGGTCAGAGGATCAAATTACAAATTACAAGAGTTCGCAGAGAAAAAAATAGGTTAAAGGGATAAGCCCACCCAAAAATGAAAATGTCATAAAACCAAAAAACCAACCCTTTAATTTTGGAATTACTACTGTTATTTTTACACTTGAAGTCTCTGGGACCCCCAAACTTAAGGACAATAAAGTCAATCTGTGACCCCAAACAAGTCAATTTCGGCAGTACATGAGGGTTAATCCTGAAATCATGGATAGTCAGTCCATGTATGCCCTAAATACAATCCTTTGGCCTTTAAAAAGATACGATTATGGAACGGTCCAACATTTTTTTTAGCAATATTAAAAACAAAATAGAGTGTACTTGTGATGCTTAAATGCTGAAAATGTTTTCCGTAATATTTACACAATATTACACCTTGTCTACATAACACTGTGTGAGAGGTGCTCAAGCCTGATCCATTTATCCGTGTAGATGTGGAGCTTGAACTACATGACTCATAGAAGGATTTGGACAGTAAGTTCAATCAAGTCAAGTGCATGAATAAATGAACAACTGAATGAATGTCAATGACTCCTTTGCCCATGTGGACACAAGTGGTCACACGGACATGCCATGTCCCCAAAAGACTCTTCCTGCCTTAATCTACCTACATACTCGCACAAGCTCTCAGATGACGCTTAGCTTTTGTCATCACCCAACCGAATCCCCCGTACTGGAGTTTTTACATAAGCCTTTCCATCCCACTCCTCCTGTGCCAGCTTGAGATATAATCCCCACTGTCAATCCACGTGGCCAAATGATCTCTTATGGGTGGAGAGGAGGGCTGGGTGGAGGGGAGATAGAGCGAATGAACAGGAAAAAAAAATCCCAGGATTTAGCCAGGGAAAGGATTAGTACTTCCTGTCAACACATGGACCAGAACACACAAGCGTAACACTGTTAGAGGCTGAGGGAAGAGTGCGTAACAATCCTTCAATGTTAGCTCAGACTAATTCCCAGGAATTAACTAGGGAAAGTTGCACTTTTCCCAAAGCATAGTTTTATTATCCCTTGTATTTTATTGTGCTTGCGCCATTTGCTTAATGTTCTCTGCCACAGGCAACTGTTAAAGGTGAATACTTGTTGCTGTGGCAACCAAAGTTCAAGGTTTGCTTAGGTGGTGTGCATATTTGCCACAATTCCAAATACACTCACTCATATTCACTGTGTTTAGATTTGTCAGGCCCCAGGCGAAACCAGCCCTCCTCTTGCTGGGCAGACTGAAGCTTGTTGATGTTGAACAGGACCTGAAGGAAAACAGAGGATGCACATATCAATCGGCGTGACAATTAGCTGTCAAAGCAACCAAAGCTAAACACAGCAATTGGAACATTTATTATTGGGTGACAAAGGCAATGTCACAGTGAACATCTGTCAAACAGCCACAAACACAATGTTATGAAACAGTGACTATGCTTGAATTATTTCTGTAACTTCAGGGTATGCTGAATTGACAACACAGGCTCATTGGAAAAACGTACCAACATTTCTACCAACATTTTTGAGAAACACAAAAAATGTACCGATACACAAATCACTGCAGTTTCAATTCCAACTGAAATTAACAAAATTGCAAAATTATGATTACGGGGCAGATTATCAATTAATAAAGACATATTTTCACGCGGTTCCTTGCACAACATTATATTATGACCTCAAAACACTTTTTACAGTGCATTATTTGTAAATTAATACATTTTGACGTTTGCATCACATAACCAGCTCCATATGTTTGGTTTTTCTGACCTAGAAAACTTAAAACAGTAGTTCACCTGGTACAGCACTGCACTTGTGATGTAGAGTGCTCGGGTACGAGTCCCGTGAAACACAAGTAATGA
Organism: Elopichthys bambusa; assembly: GCA_037101425.1. Classification (NCBI taxonomy): domain Eukaryota; kingdom Metazoa; phylum Chordata; class Actinopteri; order Cypriniformes; family Xenocyprididae; genus Elopichthys; species Elopichthys bambusa. The sequence goes on from CM074434.1 coordinate 6,861,400, forward strand.
AAAAAGAGCTCAGACTTGTAGAAGCAAGCTATAATTGCATAGTTGCTTTAGCAAATGTTTAGGGTTGTGTTTAGTATAGGTGGTACATTATTTTCAAACGCGATAGAGCATTAATCACTTAGCGCCACTCACAGGACATTTCAATTCAGAACTGCCGCGATACGAACAACAACCAACTTAATAAAACATTGGCAGATTCATCTGTTTCGGATAAAAGTGAACTTGCTTTTAGCGCCACTCACTGGACATTTCACTTTGAAACTGTTGTGAAATGTGCAATACGCAACGTAGCATCGTTTTGCAGAAATTATGTCACAGGTATGTTTTTCCAATGAGCTTGGGTTGTTAAAAATATTTGTAACATTAAATAATATTCATCCACATTGTAAATAATATTTAGTGTCGGGGACGATTTTGATACCCAAGTTTTTTTGATACCCAAGCAAAGTGGTGAATATTTACATACAGTATATGAATAATCATTTGAAGCATATTGTATGTTTTATACACAGCGAAAATAGCCTGTATTTTACCTAAATTCCAGGATCAGCAGCAAGCTGACGATCTAGATAGCAGGGTGAATGTTTATATGGTTGCAAGTGAATGGGTCCCTAAATATCATTTTGGCTTTAATAAGATTTTCCCCCAAAATTTCCCAAGAATAAAACTGGCATCCTCCGTGATTCCTGTTCTTTCCACAATAAAGAACTTGAATGTGACAAGCTCGTAATCACGACTTCAGAAGTGGGAAGTTAAGAATTGGGCAGCATTAAGCCCTTTTATGCTCAATGTTCGGTGTCATCTATGTTTGTGATTTAGAATTTTCTATATGTCTGCATAAATATGACCCAATGTCCGAAAAATAGACAAAGAGAACCCAATCAAACAAATGAGACAAAACTTTGTCAATAATTTATTGAGAAAAATTATCCAGAATTACATATCTATGAGTGGCAAAAGTATGTGAACTCTTGCTTTCAGTATCTGGTTTGTGCAGCAAACTAAACATTTCTGGTAACTGTTGATCAGTCCTGCACAAAGACTTGAAGGAATTTTAGTCCATTCCTCAGTACAGAACAGCTTAAACTCTGGGATGTTGGTGGATTTCCTCACATGAACTGCTTGCTTCAAGTCCATCCACAACATTTCAATTGAGGTCTGGACTTTGACTTGGCCATCCCAAAACATTAACTTTGTTCTTCTTGAACCATTCTTTGGTAGAATGACTTGCTGCATGACCCACTTTCTCTGGATATTAAAGATTTTCACGGTTCCTACCATGTAAAGAAGACGAGGAATGCAGGATACAAATAGCGGTAAAGTTTACTAGAGAATGACTGGTAGTAAACAGCATAACCACATACAATAACCGACCCAGGATGAACAGAACGGGGAGTACAAATACACAAAGTGATGAGGGAGCTAGACAGGCACAGGTGGAGGAAGTTAAACTAATCAGGGACTAACGAGAACAGGTGCAGACAATACAGGACATCATGGTGACATTACGCCCCCCCCCGTCCTCACGCCATAACAAAGAAAGTCTATGAAGAGGAGAGGGCGGAGGCTTCGGTGGAGGGCGTGGAGCTCAAGACGGACAGGAGCCTGGAGGAGTGGGCCATGGGCACCATGGTGGAGTTGATGGTGGGAGGAGCCAGGGTGGAACCCTGACTGCAGGGGCGGACGGAACCCTGGGAACGATCAGCAGAGGCGGAACCATGGTGAGTGGAGGTGCCGGCGGAGTGTAGCGGCTGACAGACCTAGGCTACATCGCAGGCCTGAAAGCCTGGTGCTGAGCTGCTGGCTCCCGGGACCGAGGCGATGACGGGGACTCGGATGACCGGGGTGACGATGGAGTGAGCGAGCATGACGGGGAGGTTGGAGGAAGGGAGGAGCCCGATGACGCTGTAGGGGTGCAGGGTTCCGGTGCAGCTGGAATCCCGGAAGTCCATAGCGGAAGCTGGGCGACGACCGCCGGAGGCCGACCTGGAGTGGCGAGTGGGCCCAGCGGAGCATCCAGACAGACGGGCTGCGGAGGCACTGAGGGAGCGGTGAGCCGAGGCGATGGTTACGGGCTGACGGGTCGAGATGCAGACGTGGGCCTGGAAGCCCGAAGTGGAGGCGGGGACTCGGCCTCAAGCCGAGCAGGTGGAGGTGAAGCCCGAGGCAAGGAAGATGAGTCGCATGGAGTGAGCAGCTGAGACAGAGCCGAGGAGCTTGACGACACCGGTGGTACCAACGGATTCAGGGGGCTGGTCGTGACCAGCGATGGAGACGGGACCAGGAAGACAGGCAGGGTTTCAGGCTGAAGGTGATGTCCGGACGGGACCGGCAAAGACAAGGAAGATTCGAGGGTGGGGACTTGGGTGGGAATTGGATCCGCGGACCACAGATCGATCAGGTCTTGATCTACTCCTGGCTCTGCGGTGGATCGACCAGCCTGTGTCAACTCCAGGACTTCGATGTTTTCTGGCTCCTGTTTTGGAAAGACCTCGGTGGATGCCTCAGGCTCGCTGGCTATGAGGGAGAGGCCGCCATTCTGGAACATCCCGGCCAGGTAGCCCAAATACGGCCTGGTTTCTGGGAGCATGAGAAGCCGCAGCACTGGTGAGTCCATGATACTTCTATCTCGTATCAGAGAGGTCGGTTATTCTGTTACGGTTCCTACCGTGTAAAGAAGACGAGGAATGCAGGATGCAAATAGCGGTAAAGTTTACTAGAGAATGACCGGTAGCAAACAGCATAACCACATACAATAACCGACCCAGGATGAACAGAACGGGGAGTACAAATATACAGAGTGATAAGGGAGCTAAACAGGCACAGGTGGAGGAAGTTAAACTAATCAGGGACTAATGAGAACAGGTGCAGACAATACAGGACATCATGGTGACAATGTCCTGACATTTTCCTTTAGAATTCACTAGTATAATTCAGAATTAATTGTTCCATCAATGATGGCAATTCGTTCTGGCCCAGATGCAGCAAAACAGGCCCAAACCATGATACTACCACCACCATGTTTCACATAGGGGATAAGGTTCTTATGTTGGAATGCAGTGTTTTTCTTTTTCCAAACATAATGCTTCTCATTTAAACCAAAAAGTGTATGATCTGTAGCAAACTGCAGACAGGCAGCAATGTTCTTTTTGGAAAGCAGTGTCTTTCTCCTTGCAACTCTGCCATGCACACCATGGTTGTTCAGCGTTCTCCTGATGGTGGACACATGAACATTAACATCAGCCAACGTGAGAGAGACCTTTAGTTGCTTAGAAGTTACACTGGGATCCTTTGTGACCTCGCAGACTATTACATGTCTTGCTTTTGGAGTGATCTTTGTTGGTCAACCACTCCTCGGGAGGGTAGCAATTATCTTGAATTTTCTCCATTTGTTCACAGTCTGTCTGTGGATTTGTGGAGTCCAAACACTTTAGAGATGATTTTATAACCTTTTTCAGTCTGATGAGCAACAACAACTCTTTTTCTGAGGTCCATGTGTTTGTGGAACTGATACACTTGTTGTGAAGTTCAGACTTTGCTAGATCCCTCACAAGCTGACACCTGATTGTCAACCCATTTACTAAAAACATCTAAGAACAGATGTAGCCTAATTTCACTTTCACATTAACTGCTAATCTTAGAGCTTCACATACTTTTGCCACTCACAGATATGTAATACTGGATAATTTTTCTCACTAAATAACTGAAAAGTCTATTTTTGTCTCATTTTGTCACACACACAAAATAACTATATATTAAACTAACCTGGTGTGCTTATTGGTCAAAAACCTTTTTTATTACAGTGTAAAATTATTTCATTATTTACTCATATTTGTAAGTTACTTTTGATGATTCAGACAACATATTGGTTTTGAAGGTGAAGTTTATCAATGAATAACAACATAAAAGAGTTGCATGACAATTTAAAAAATATTATTTATTTTGGTTGAACTATCCTGTAAAACAAACATTAAACACGCAATATTTTACTAATTAAATGCTTTGTGTTCTATTTTAAACTAAGACAAAGGTCAGCTTCAGAGCATGAGGAAATATTCCAGGATTTGCAAAAGGAAATGTCTATTCTGTGCAGTCACCTTTCCCAGGAAGTCGTTTCTGCTGACCAGATCCCAGTCCCACACCTCCACACTCAAAAGGCTGTCAGCCAGAGTCTCGTCCAGCTCAAACTCAAATCTCTCGTTCCAGCGTGGGTAACAGGACTTCTTAACCACCTGGAGGAAGCAGGGTCATGGTAATCAGTAACAGACAGTCAGATCTAACTGTGTCAGCAAATCAGAATCTTACAGAGATATGTCCTTACCGCACTCTCATAGGTTTTGCCATTGTACCTCACTCTAACAAAAGGATCAGAGGCCCCGTTGCGATCCTTTTTTGCAAGATCTCTAGAAACAAAGCCGATACATGAAGCTATTAGATGCAAATCCAAATGTAGCTTATGATGATAAAATCTCTGAAGCCCCATTCCAACAGTCAATGATTCACAGACACTGAGAGAAATTTTGTTTTTAATTCAAAATCCTTTGAATACATTGTCTTAGCATTTTTCAAACTTATTTTCATGTAATCCTGGAGGATCTTGTTCCATATTTCACATCATTTATATTTCACCAAGGGTTACTAATTCAGATGTCTGAAAAGTCATTAAAAAGTAATCACACCTTTTGCAAGAATTATTTTACATTTATTTGTCAATGAAATAGCTTTTTTTGCATTCCAAATAAAAATCCTTACAAGTAAAAGTATCATTAAAGTGCCCCTATTATGCTATTTTAAAGGTTCCTAATTTCGTTTTGGAGGTCTCCTACAATAGGTTTACATGCATCCAAGGTCAAAAACACTTTAATTTTCTCATAACATACATTGCAGTATCACCTTTTTTCTCACAGTGGCTGAAATGGTTCAATAAATGATTCAATCTCTCTAAACCCCTCCTTTCTGAGAGCCTACTCTGCTTTGATCGGTCATATGGACCAGTCTGTTGTGATTGGTCAACCACTTACAGTGTGTGTCGTAAATGAAACCCCATTACCATATCTGAATTTCATCTCCGGAGGCTTCTGGAGCAATTGTATACACTGTGAAATGAACAGTAATGATTTCATCAGTTTTACCTCATCAATTCGAGCCCGAGTCCTCATGCTAAGTGGATTTGTATTCACAGTGCAGAAAACAGCATCTTCTCAAATCAAACTCTTCCAGGCCTCAGCTTCAACTACAAAAAAGTGTTTGAAGGTCAAAGTAGACGTTTTCCGCAGGCAGCCAATGAAGACCACAGGCCGGCATTATGCAAATTTGTGATAAACCTACGCAGGTTTATACAGGAAGAAAGACTTGAATTACTGATGACTCATTTCAGGCAGTTCAGAATTGGTCCCTTCTTTTGGGAGGCAATAACTCAATGGGATTAGAATATGCAGAGATGCAGGGGACATTTTTCAAAGAAGTATGTTTACATAGAGGTTTTCATGGGCCAATGTGAATAAATCTAGATTTAAATTCAAAGGTTATTGTTGAAAAAAACAAAAAACGAATAAAATTCATTGGTTGTTGTTTAGCAGTGTATTTTATTTCTTAGCCAATTAAAAGCAAGAGATAAAAAAAAAAGTGTCAATTAGTCTGAAAAAACTGGTATTACACTTGACATTTCTGTCCCCCTCACTACTGAAATGATGGCTACGCACCTGAATAACTCCATTTATCTGCACTTCGATCTTTAAAACTTTGCAGACCTTTTTCATTCACAAACAGCTATATTAAACACTACATGAAAGGTAATATTCGAAAAAGCATAATAGGGGCACTTTAGGAATCAGAACCAGAACTTACATTTACTCTTTCATTATTTACGATTCCCATCCATGGATTGATAAAATGCATAATCTAATCACAAAAACATAAGTTCCCTGTCATTAATCATTTGCTGCTCCTCGTAGTTCCTCACCTTGCCTCTAGAACTTGGCAACACAGTTTTCGTGGGATATCTCGAACTCCCAGCACTGAGATCTGGAGGTGAATCTCCCCTTGCACCTCCTCATCTGGGTCAATCTCTGTTAAGTTCATCCATCCATCAACACCTAAACAAATATAACAAAAAGTGTAAAAGGAGAATTTATATATCTGCCACTGATGTTGAAATGAATCATTTCAAGTTATGCTGGGCTAAGTTCAAGGACAGGGACCCTAAAGTGGTCTAGTGCACAGCGCAATGGCGCAAAAGCAGGATTAAGAGCAGTATTATTAGGGCTTTCACTGCGTTACTGTATATCTGCAAACACACACACATGTCCTGATAGGGGAGGGTCAGTAAACTTGTACACACACATTGGGTAGGCCTACGGTTGGGATAAATGGAATATATCATGTCCCTCCTCAGTAACTCTAGGTTTAAGAGGCTTAGGTTAATAGAATTAATGGCCGTGCTGTATTTCTACAGAATAAGCTTATCGTAGGCCAAGAGTATTTACTGACATGTTGGATGTTCAATAATTGTGTGTTAAAATGTGAACAGACTGAGATTTAAGCTATTATTTAATGAAAATCTGCTTCGTTGTAGCTGTAAAAAGTAATACTTAGTAAAATTGTGGCAACAGATTACAAGCAATATTATTAATTCAACAAATATGAATTGAGTAATAATTAATTGAATTAATTCCTTAAAAGTCAACCATTTAAAATGAGTGAAATGTTAGTAAAAAAAAAAAAACAGACAGACATCAAAGAGGAATTAAGAACTCTTTTTTATTGCCAACACTGAAGACACCTGATGATAACAAGCAGAATCACTGAAGGAAACAGAAACACAAGAACTACAACTGACTTCAGCCACAGCCTTTGATGAAATCAACTGAAAAGACATTAAATCTCTCTTATCACTAACAAGACTGACTTTATTTCTGTCATTTGTCTACCGTTCTTTTTGAGAATTAACAGAGGTTTAGATGTTAATGTTTTATTGAAAATATTTGGTTACCATTGTGGTGATCAGTGTTTCCTTTAGTTAGGCAGTTTGACTTTGCTTTTTGTGTCAGTTTGTGGTTTTTGTAACAGTGTTTATTAAAGCAAAAAAATCGTTGCAAAAGAAACCTTGAACAGAAACTGTAGTTTTTTTGTTTTGTTTTTTAATACAGACATACAGAATCAGCATATTAATCTCAATGGTGACATACTTCATGCCGCAATGCATCCTGAGAACCACCATAGCATAAAACTCATGACTCGCAGCATGCACTGCAGCATGAAGTATGTCACCATTGTTGAGATCAATATGCTGATTCTGTATGTCTGTGTATTAAAAAAATCCTACAGTGTATTGAAAAAAGAAAATTAAGAATATCTGATCTGTGCCCACAAATTTTTGTTAGTGAACATCTATTAACATCAAATAACTACTTTTGATCAGTTATGAGATTAGTCAATAATTTTTCTTTAAGATTATTAAAACTTTTTCATCTGATCGTTTCTGTTCAAGGTTTCTTTTTCAACAAATTATGTGCTTTAATAAACACTGTTACTAAAACCACAAACTGACACAAAAAGCAAAGTCAAACTGCCCAACTAAAGGGAACACTGATCACCACAATGGTAAATATTTTCAATAAAACATTAACATCTAAACCTCTCTTCATTTTAAAAAAGAACGGTAGACAAATGACGGAAATAAAGTCAGTCTTGTTAGTGATAAGAGAGGTTTAATGTCTTTTCAGTTGATTTCATCTAAGGCTATGGCTGAAGTCAGTTGTTGTTTCTCTTTCCTTCAGTGATTCTGCTTGTTATCATCAGGTGTCTTCAATGTTTGCAATAAAAACTAAAAAGTACTTAACTCATCTTTGACGTCTGTCTGTTATTCAGATATTTTTGTTTAAATTTTACAAATTTTAAGTGGTTGACTTTTAAGAAATTAATTTGATTAATTCTTACTCAATTCTTATTTGTTGAATTTAATTCATAATATTGCTTGTAATCTGTTGCCACAATTTTATTATGTAGATGTAACGTATTACTTTTTACAGTGTAAATCTCTTTCTCCATTCTGCGGTGTTGCAATCAGTCAGGTGACACACAAGAACAAGGATACAAAAAAGATTTCAGAGTTTTGGAGAAAGGAATAATGACTTAAATAGGGTATACAACAAGCCATTTTACATGCTTTCATAGCTTTTTATTTCTTTCCCTGAAGTCCATCTAATGTTATTCAATAATAGTAATATGTAACATGTCATGTGTGTGGCTCCATGCTTTAGCAATCTTTGGTTTTTAGTGAATGCAGTTGTTGAAGAACCATTTTTGTATTTTGCTGAAAGCTTGACTAAAGGACCATCAAACCACTCTGATTTTGCTCTGGTTATGTCTAAAATTGTAAAATGAGTTCTTTTGTTTTCGTGGGTGTGGAGGCTTGTTTATTCCTGTGGCCTGGTAGGCAGTTTTTCCTCTCAATTAGTATTCCAGCGTATCACTCGTCAAGGTCCATTTTCCTTTATTGCTCTGTTGAGTAGCCCAAAAATAAATTGGGTCTACCAAGGAAAACCTTTCCATTTAGCTGAATGAAGAAAAAAAAATTCTGATGCTTTTAATTTATTTAGTGGAACTGAACATGATTATAGCATCTGATTACGCATAGATTTCATATTTTTGTTTGAAGCTTAGTGAAATTTGTATCTTAAATATACCAGACAACACTGATTGACAAAAAAAGCATATGAATTTAAAGCAGACATCAAGCATTTCAAGTAAATGCTGTTTGTTGTTCCTAGGTATTGCTCAAAAGAAATATGCTGAAAAGAAAATGGAATGCAAAATGACTATAATAAGCAGAAAATAGTCTGAAACAGCCAATTCCTCATTTCAATCATCCAACCCCTGAAACTACATGACAAAAACATGACATTCATGCAGATGAATTTCTCCACAAACAAGTGGCACAAATGAAATCTATTTGAAGAAAGGAAACGGGACGATAAAAAAAAAAAAAGCAAGCTAAAGTGAACTAAATGAAAGTAATCTTTCCACAGATACAGTATTCATACAATAAGAAAATGAAACATCAGGTAGGAAGCTTTGACTGACAGTCTCTTAGCAGTTAAAGGTCTGCCTCATAAACATGTTCAAAAACAGTACCCCCCCCCCCCCCCCCTCCCCCTCACACACACAGGGCCAACCTTTAAAGAGTCAAGGTCTCTGCTTCAAACAGATGCTGAGCCACTAGCCAAAATTCTTTACAACAGAGCATTCTTCCTTCACCTGCACACACAGTCTAAATGTTTAGAATACAAAAACAGAGAGTGAATAATAATAATAACACGTTTTTTGTATTTTCTTCAGAAAATGAGTGGCCTGTGCAAAAGTGGCTGCTGAGATGCTAGTGAGTTGTGGGTGTGTGGCAAGCAGGGCGAGGCTGAGAGCAGTGGGAATGGAGTGAGGCCGGTGGCGTGATTGCTCATAAGCTTCACCTGTGCACCAAACTGGTCTCTAAGTCCCACATAGGAGCTCCAGAAGGATAAAAGGAGGAGTGACGACAATGAAGGATGAGAGAGGACCAGGCCTGGGACTTTATGTTGTTGTTTTATTATGTTTATATGCGTCAGTCGTCCGTGAGGTGCTGCCGCTTTACTTTCATTTTGTTGTTTGTTTATTTTAGTCATTAAAATTATATTTAATGTATGCCGGTTCTCGCCTCCTTCTTCCCTGAGCCTTTAACTTTGCTACATTGGTGCTGAAACCTGGGAGGAAGGAGAGATACACTGTCGGAGAGCTCTTGGTGCTATATATTTATATTTATAACTTGTTATAATTAATCAGAAATATTTGGATCAGTTAATCGAATTAACATGATGAATAAACTTACACGAATGCACACAAAATGTTTTAATTAACTAAATCACGAACACATACAATGCATTCTACAAGAGGAAAACCAAAGTGTGAATCAATAAACAAGGATTATTTCGACAGGAGACACCACATAGATGGGGCTACGTTAACTAGTTGTTCTATGATCAGGCATGCATAACATATACATATACAAAAACTAATAATACAGAAAAATGTACAGGGAGAACGCATGTTCATTCATTAGCCAGATTTGTTAATGAATTAGTGGAGGGAATTCCATTTCTATGGGACTGCATGTCTACAAACCGGGGAAAAACAAAACTAAAACACAGACAAACCAAACATAACCCTGACATTTCCTCCCATCAAGAAGGCATGATTGCGCCTTAAAACATTAAAAACATATTTAGAGGAGGGCAGGTGGGGGCTTTAGATGAGGATGCAGAGCTGGTACACAGGACAATCCTGGACAGGGGAGGAGCCAGGGAGAAGATGAAGGAGGTAGTAGCCAGGGAGGAGACAACAGTGGGAGGATCCAGGGAATAACCCCCAGCCGGAACACCAGGATGTAGGCCCATGGTGGAGTCGAAGGTGGGAGGATCTATGGTGTAGCTTTGGTGGGGATGCCAGGAAGAACCAGTGGATTGTCCGACCGAGACGCGAAGAACCGGAGACTGGGCAACACTGAACGCTCTAAAGGATGAGAAGTGGGACGGGCGGCCAAGGTGAAGCCAGGATGGCGGAGGATCGAGGTGGAGCCAGGACTGAGGTAGAGCTGGAGGGAAGGAGGAGCCTAATGGAGCCAAAGGGGTGGAGGGATGAGTCTCAAACAAAGGCCTGGAAGTCCATGGCGAAGGCAGAGCCAGAGGATGAGAAAGCCCGGTGGATCCGTAGGGATGACGGTCCCAGGTGGATCCAAGGGAGTGTGGAGCCAAGGTGGAGTCGGGCTTGTATATTTGTTCTAATCATTTCCCTGCATATCCAATACATTTGTAGCAGATGCCTGCTTTCATTTAAACACTTTTACTCAAATTAATTGAGCATTCTCCTTTTAAGAAACAAGATCCACAGCATTGAAATGCAGGGGGAAAATGCAGATAAAAAGATTTAACTAATATCCTCAATGCTAGCACATCTCCATTCTAAGAATGTCATAATTAGAGTCTATATATGCCAACCTGCATAATAAGCCACCGTTCCGCTGTCAGCTAATTACACACCATCCTGTTATCTGTGTAGTTAGACTATGATTTGACTTATAGCTAACTTGAATGTTCACACCCTGTCAGACCAAGGGAAACTTGGGCACAGGGCTATTTCTGTGCTCTGCAGAATGTGTCCTTTCACTAAATGCTATTTCAGAGCCCTTGGAGAAAAAGGTTATGTGAGGCCATTTGTTCATTATAGCTGCAGAGAGGGTAAGGGTGGGAAGAGGACAGATGAAGAGAGGGAAAGAACCAGTATAAAGACTCATTCAAAAGTCAATGAAGGCTGACTTGTGTTATAGTTACTGTCAGATCCACTTCTTTTGGATACATCTTATAAACTCTTTGGCTCATTTTTATCATACCATGCCTGGTAAGGACATGTATACACTACTGGTCAAAAGTTTGGAATAATAACATTTTTTAATCTCATATGCTCACCAATGCTGCATTTATTTGTATCAAAAATACAGTAAAAACTGTAATATTATGAAATATTACAATTGAAAATAACTTTTTTCTTTTTAAATATATTTTAAAATATAATATATTCTGTGATGGCAACGCTGACTTTTCAGCATCATTGCTTCAGTCTTCAGTGTCACATGATCCTTCAGAAACTAAATTTGGATTGCAATTATTAATAATAGGTCTCATTATTAGCAATGTTGAAATCAGTTTTTGCCACTTAGGATTCTTTTATGAATATAAGGTTCAATGAACAGCATTTATCTGAAACAGAAATGTTTCGTAACGTTTTATATATATATATATATATATATATATATATATATATATATATATATATATATATATATATACAGTGCTCTGCGTAAATGAGTACACCCCCCATTTTAAACAATATCTCAATAAACACAAAAACAATTTCCAAAATGTTGACAAGAATAAGTTTAATTTCAACATCTGTTCAACTTATAACATGAAATTAAGGTTAATAATATAACTTAGAGAACTACATTTTCAGTTTTACTCAAATTAGGGTGATGCAAAAATGAGTACACCCCACTGAAAGTCTCTGGAGCAAAGCTAAATTTTAGACTACAAATGTCTAATTTAACAAGAATTCAACCACAGGTGAGTCTAATTATTCATTACACAGGTGTCCAGCAGACAATCGACTATAAAAGGGTGTTAAAACCTCTTCCCATTTCATGCTGTCAGCAATGGCACCACATGGAAGAGAAATGTCACAAGACCTGAGAAAGAAAATAATTTCTTTACACCAGAAAGGTGAAGGCTACAAGAAGATCAGCAAAGCTTTACTTTTCAGTCAGAACACTGTAGCAAAAGTGGTACAAAAATTGAAAAAAGATGGAACTGCAACCATCGCACAGAGACGTCCAGGTCGTCCGCGGTAGTTAATACCTCAACAGGAGCGTCTTCTGATGAGAAGGGCTGAAGAAAATCGAGATGTAAGTTCACTGCATTTATCTAAAGAAGTAGAAAGCCAAACTGGGGTGACTATTTCCTGTGACACAATACGGTGTACACTGCAGACGAATGGCATGCATGTGTGCTGTCCATGAAAGAAGCCTCTCCTAAAGCCCAGGCACAAAAAAGCCCGCCTAGAGTTTGCCAGGGTCCATGCTGACAAAGATGAAGACTACTGGGACTCTATACTCTGGAGTGATGAGACAAAGATAAATGTTTTTAGAATTGATGGCTTCAAAACTGTATGGCGTCGCAAAGGTGAGGAATACAAAGAAAAATGCATGGTGCCTACAGTGAAACATGGTGGTGGCAGTGTCCTTATGTGGGGCTGCATGAGTGCTGCTGGTGTCGGGGAACTGCATTTCATTGATGGCATCATGAATTCACAGATGTACTGCTCTATACTAAAAGAAAAGATGCTACCGTCACTCGGTGCCCTTGGTCATCGTGCGCTTTTCCAACATGACAATGATCCTAAACACACATCTAAGGCCACTGTTGGATTTCTGAAGAAGAACAGGGTGAAAGTGATTCAGTGGCTCCCAATCGAACCCAATCGAACACCTATGGGGAATTCTGAAGAGACAAGTTGAGCATCACTCTCCATCCAGCATCCAGTCTCTAAAAGAGGTCATTCTTGAAGAATGGAAAAAGATAGATGTTGCAAAATGTCGCTAGAAGACTTGGTGCTGTCATTAAAAATCATGGAGGCCATACAAAGTACTAGATTTTTGCATCACCCTAATTTGAGCAAAACTGAAAAATGTGTAATCTAAGTTATATTATTAACCTTAATTTCATGTTAACATCTAAACAAATGTTATAATAAACTTAGTCTTGTCAACATTTTGGAAATTGTTTTTGTGTTCATTGAGATATTGTTTAAAATGTTACTTTTCAAAGGGGGTGTTCTCATTTATGCTGAGCACTGTATATATATATATATATATATATATATATATATATATATATATATATATATATATATATTATTTTATTTTTTTTTCGTAACATAATCTTTACTGTCACTTTTGATCAATTCAGTGCATCCTTGCTGAATAAAATATTTTTTTTTTTGTAAATCTTACTTACCCAAAACTTGATAGTGTATCGTGGCTTTCCACAAAAATATTAAGTAGCACAACAGTTTTGAAAATAATTGACAATAATATGAAATGTTTCTTAAACACCAAATCATATTAGAATGAAAAAAAAAAATTAAAAACTGTCAAAATATTAAATTCAGTACATTTAGTAAACTACATTTTAAAATACAATAAATTAGAATACGGTTCTTTTACATTGTAATAATATTTCACAATATTACTGTTTTTACTGTATTTTTAATCAACCTAGATGAGCATTTAAGACTTCTTTCAAAAACATTTAAAAAAAATAGTGTTTAAAGACAGCAAATTGTGGGGAACAATACTAAGAACTTGTCTTGCGAGCCAAATTTGAACCAGCATTACCCACATGGGAACCACAGCTAAATATGTTGAGAACTGCACTAACCCCTTAAGCCACAATCCTGACATCCTGAATTGGGGCTGGGGTTGCTGGGCAACATTTAACAGGCTCTCGATCATCATTAGGCTATTGTTAATGCTAACAAGCCGAGTTGCATATTTAAACAATCATTATTATACCCTATCTGTCTGAGACATCAACACAGAGAACTAAACAATGTTAATGAATGGTGTCATTTAGCTTTTCTTTTCCATCACGGATAGCCTGTGTTGTATGACTAGTCATCAACACGACATGGGGGTACAATGAGTGATGCTTTGTTCCATTTTGTGTCATGATAATGGATAACCCTGCCGTGTCCTTGCCCCTCAGGCCCAATAGACATGAGCTACAAGCCTAGACAACCACAATGACTCACCAGCACTCAAAACGCCACCTCACAGGAACCCCACCAGAATGTGTGGTCATATACACAAGGGAGTTTTCTACTACAACGATGTTGATTTAAAGTCATCTCATACAGTTTTTCTTTCAGTTTTCCTAATCCATATTGTTGTCTTATTTTCAAATAAAAAATACATTTGCTTTAGAAACATTTTGAGCAAAATTATGTAAGATATTAAGACTTGTTTGCAGAAAATCCTTTGGCCATGTCTACACCAAAGTGTTTTTCACGAGGCTAGTGTAGTTGTTTTTTTTGTTTTGTTTTTCTCCAGTTGTTTTCAATGGGAGTGCCATATTTTTTAAAAGAACAGCAGTCTATTTCATCTATTTCACGCTGAGCATTTTTTACCGGTCGCAAAGAGTTGAAGAATGTTAAACTTTGGGTAAAACCAATCACAGTGGAAGAGTCTTCATCCAAAACAAGTGCCAGAGCAAGTACGTTACATTGTGTCTACATTTTACCTTTAGAAACCAACTATTTACAAAATCAGATTCTACTAACAGTAGAATAATATTCCGTATTATTGCACATATGGCGTCTGAAAAAAAACAAAACGCTACACCGCAAAAACTCTCTTAAGCGCTAACAGCAAGGCATTTTCAGAAGAGTGCTGGTGTTTTCACAGTCACATGACACTCAAGTGTCTTATAAAGTCCAAAGTTTAAAGTCCACATGTATGACTGCGCGTGAGTAATAAGGGTCTTACTTGATTATTTGTCAAAACTTTCTTGCAACACTCATCTTACAATCTCTGTCTTGTTGAGACTGAAAAATGTCTTGTTGGCTCTGAATATTGATTTCCCATTTAACCACAGCGACTGAATAAAGACTGTAAATATTCTCTGGAAAATACTCTCTTACCTTGAGGTTTAGCAGTGAGAACCTCCTTACTGATTGACACCTTCCCAATTACATCATCTCGGCTGTGAACAGAACAGTTTTTAAGACTGGAGGTTTCTACTGAGCAGCATAAGGGTCCCACTTTATATTAAGTGTCTTTATGGACTAACATTTAAATTAATAATTTTATATAATGCACTTATTGTGTACATACATGTTTCTGAATTGTAGTTATTTAAAAAAAAAAATACCTGCATGTAATTACATTGTAATTAACCCATACACCAAAACCTGTCCCTACCGTATCCCACCTTAATAGCAGCAAAAGTGTTTTGCAATACAGCATGAACACAAAACAAATGTCAAACATTGTACCTAACCCTTTTTTAACGGTTAATGACACCTAATATAAAGTGTGACTGACATAAGTTTTATATGAATCACAGTTACAGTGCTGTTACAATTGATCATGTTAATCATGTCAGTAGTTGAAGATGAAGTGGAAAATAATTAGTTTTCTACATTTTAGATAATACCCATGTAAAAATCACTTAAATGATGCTAGTGTGTTGTGAGAGGATCCAAGAGTCAATTGGTGCATCTGACAATCACAAACTGTCTGAGTAGGTACTACATTTGAATTTCTTCACAACCATTAAAAAAAAAGCTGCGTCCGAAATCGCGTACTGTTGAGTAGGTACTACATTTGAATTTAAATTTACTTCATGACCGTTGAAAAAGTATGTTCTATATAATACGAATGCGTGTAGTATGAAGGAATTCGGACGTACTACATCCGCCATGTTGTTACTGTCACATGACCTATCAGCGTCAGTTACGTCCCTTCAACTCCATTCACAAATCCTCTCCCGTGGCCCCATAGGATAGTAAAGTGTCCATCGTATGCGCACTTCAGAATCTCACCGGAAGTAGTATGTCATCCGGGTACTTTTTGCCTACTGTTTTTCGAATACTATGAATTCGGACATACTGCTCTGTTCGCATACAGTTTTTAGCATACTATATAGTAGAGAAGTATTCGATTTCGGACGCAGCTCTAGAAAATTAACAAATCCTCTCCCCTGGCCTCATGGGATAGTAAATTAAATGCACACTCTAGAATCTAGAGAGAAGTAGTAGGTCATCCAGGTACTTCCCACCTACTGTTTTTTTTAATACTGTGTATTCAGACATTTTGGCGTGTTATTTTTCGCATACCATATAGTAATCGATTCTGGTGACTTAAAGTGCAACAACAGTATACATTTCATCAGCTTGTGCATTCCCATTTCCATTTTTTGTGGTTGAGCCACAGTTACCATGTTGGACTGCTCAAACGGCCAGAGCAATGTTTTGAAAGCAACATTTTAGGGGAAGTCAACCTTAATGAATGGCTTACTTATAGATGTTTCTCTACAAACTTTAACAGGGCAAAGTATTTTAACAGAAAAATATCACACACTTCACCTTCAACCATGTAAGTAGTATGTAGATTAAGTAGTAGTATGTAGGTTCAGACCTGAGAGAGTCCTCATCCAGCACATAAAAAGACACTGTACGAAAGTAGGGAGGAAGATGGACGGTGTATTCTTCACCCCAAAATGGAGACAGTGTCTTCCATATTGTTGCTGTCCTGAGAGATAGATTAAAAAAAGGAATTTAAAAAACCTATTACTTCTCTGCACACAGTATAACCAACAGTCAGAAGTAAAAAGAAGCAAAAATCATCAGTGTGCCTATAAATGACAACATTCATCCTGTGACATTTTGGACATCAAATGTGTTACTTGTTCCGTATAAAAAAACAAATTCATTGAGTCTGAGGGTACGTTTACACGACAACGATATGGTTAAAACCGAGAAGTTTTTCCTTTGAGTTTTCCGCGTACAGATGACACCATTGTCAAATGATCCCATTCATACGAATCCGTGAAAATTACTACAAAAAACGCTGTATTCTGCTGGCAGTTAAGATTAAACTAATCTTAAACTAAAACTATTAAACAATGTTTTCATTAATTGAATTAAAGCTGAAATAAAATAAAAAATATTAGATGAAAAAAATAAAGTTAAGAAACTTAAAATTTAAAGTTGAAGTGCTAAAATCACTAAAACTAAAATAAAAATAAATTAAAGCTAAATAGAAAAATGAAAAAAGAAGACAAAAGCATGTAACAAAATTACTAAAATGAAAATGGAACATATAAAAAATTAAAGCAAATTCAAAATATTAATAAATACTACGCCTATAATAGTATATAAATACTAAAATAACTACTAACATATGTACTACTAACATATTGTACTAACATATGTCATCTTTAAATAAATTGGATGGAGAATAAGTATAAAGACATTGATTTTTATTTAAACATAAACAAAACCAGACAGTTTTGTTTATGTTTAACCACAGTTTTTCTTTAACCACAGTTATCCAAATGTCAATATCCAATCAGAAATTCTAAGCAAAGATTAGATTGTCAATCGTCTAATACAAGTGTGTTTTGTATATAACATTTTCACTCAACAGACTCACAAGGCTTATTTGCTGCAGTAATAATTAGCATAAAGCTAGCCTGAGGAAACAAACATCAGACTACGATCCATATTTAACATTTATTTACCTTCAGATTTAGTATACAGGGGGAAAGAATGTAACTTATTGACCAAAGAAATCATTGTGGCTCAGAGAACAGTAGAAATCAATGGTATGATTGTTAAACCTTTCAGTTGACTGGAAAATAAGTTATTTTTATAGAAACTGGAAATAAATTGAGTCACAAAAAAGGCGGTGCAGTGAATAACAAATAAAACAATAATAAACTTAGTAAGTTCAGTTCAAAATTCCAATGTTCTCACTTCTCTCAGTGTGGTAGCAGTTCCTAGCAATGTTTTCATGCATATAAGATGGATTTTCATTTCTGTACCTCCTACTCTTAATTCCACGTGGAGCACCAGGAATCAATATGCCCACACTGTACTGACGGTCATAGCATATATATATATATATATATATATATATATATATATATAGTGTTTTGAACCTCTAGCTCAATTACCTCAAATCAGAGGTTTGTTTAGTATGACCTTTATATAGCTACCAAGTGTGTAGGTACAACCACACAGCAATCTACGCACAGGAGGGATTTCAATTATGTGGCACAAACTGAATCAGTTCTGCTTCACAGAAAATTTCATTTCTAACCTGTTCGGTTTATTATAATTGACTTATTATAGGCTGTATAGCAACACAGTCCAATATTAAATCACCAAACACTGGGGCTCAAATTGAAATGTCAGGGGGAAAAAAAAATCATACCTACCGAATTATTGCCTCATTATCAATTTTCACGATGCAGTATGGATCACTGCTTCCAGTTCTGCAAGTGAAATGAACAATAATGTTATTGCATACTGGCAAAAGCTCAATAGTTATTAATCTCATGATCACACTTGATTGGTTTCCAGAATTTTAATTGCATGCTAATTATGCAACTGTTGCTCTCTCAGATCAGCAACAAGGCTTATTTAAATATATAAAGATAATATACATTAATGGTTTACAAGGATCAATGAAAAATATTTTTGTCTTCTTATCATACTCTTTTATTCATAAGGTTTAAATTATGATTAAGAAGGATTTTATAGCCTTATTTCAAAGAAGAATCTTTTAAAGTTCCACAAAGAATCTTCCTGATGTACTGGAGCTTTTAAGAAACTTATATGAAAGAACTGTATTAATCTTCTAATTCAAACAACCTTTATCAATCCAACCATGAGATTAATGAGATTCCAGAGGGAAGTCACTTATGGAGTCAATGACAAATAATACAGTGCTCAGCATAAATGAGTGCACCCCCTTTAAAAAGTAACATTTTAAACAATATCCCAAGGAACACAAAAACAATTTCCAAAATGTTGACAAGACTAAGTTTTATATAACATCTGTTTAACTTATAAAATAAAATTAAGGTTAATAATATAATTTAGATTACACATTTTTCAGTTTTATGATGCAAAAATGAGTACACCCCACAACAAAAACTACTACATCTAGTACTTTGTATGGCCTCCATGATTTTTAATGACAGCACCAAGTCTTCTAGGCATGGAATGAACAAGTTGGCGACATTTTGCAACATTTATCTTTTTCCATTCTTCAAGAATGACCTCTTTTAGAGACTGGATGCTGGATGGAGAGTGATGCTCAACTTGTCAATTCAGAACTTCCCATAGGTGTTCGATTGGGTTCAGATCAGGAGCCACTGAATCACTTTCACCCTGTTCTTCTTCAGAAATCCAACAGTGGCCTTAGATGTGTGTTTAGGATCATTGTCATGTTGGAAAAGCGCACAATGACCAAAGGCACGGAGTGACGGTAGCATCTTTTCTTTTAGTATAGAGCAGTACATCTGTGAATTCATGATGCCATCAGTGAAATGCAGTTCCCCAACACCAGCAGCACCACATAAGGACACTGCCACATTTTGACATTTCAGAATTAGAATTAGTAACCAAGCCTTGATCAAACTGTCAACTTGAGATTTGAATCAGTGGTGGAAGGAAGTAGTTCTGCACAAAAAAGCATTTTAAAGACACTCTGTTGTTATTTCTTATTTATTTACACACTTCTTATTTGAACACATTATCGAACTGTTGTATAAACACAATATCACACTCGTAGCCATGCGATATGGCTGTATATCAGCACGCTGTGATTACGTACGGCCAAATCACAGCTGTGCTGATATTGCTCATATACATTTTTTTTTTTTACAAATATCATGTACAAGTCATTCATAAAGATTCATTATATTTTAAAACCTGAACTACCCTTGTCATAAAAAGTTCATAAAAATTATGTCATATTTTAAGAGTCTTATTGACATTAGGCTTGCTCGAGATGCATCGGCGCTGCGCAGACCAATTGGTGTACGAGTCAAATGTCCTGTCTATGATATCATTTCCTGTTTTGTTTTTTGTTTTTTGTTTTTTAAACTTTTCTCCACATAACTTTGTTGGTCACACAACATGTCTTTGCTTTGGCATTAAAAATAAATGTATAACATTTTAACAAAACTGCTTCATTGCTTATATTTTTTTCTAAGAAATAATAATAAAAGATTATGCCAAACTACTTGTAGATCATTTCGTGTCTTCATCCTGCACACACCAATTAAGCAAATTCCTATGGAATGAATTGGAAATGCTAACACATAGCTTTCTCCAGGTATTATACAGTCCTCCTTGTAAATTACACACTTTGGATTTAAATTAAAGGCATATAATAATGTCTTCCTATTCTTTGTCCAAAAAATAATACCTTTTTTGTGTGTATATGCCATTTCCAATATTTTAAAATGAGAGAAATTCCATTTTCATTTCGACATCCCATTGTCTGATAGGTGAGCATTTGTTCATTGCAGGCTGTCTCAGATGAGCCGTGAATTGACAGAGAGCATTTGTAGAGATGTCCGTTGTCACTGTGAGGATATTGAAATTCCTCTGTGGAGGTAATGACTGCCCTTGGCAACTTTGGTGAGCTGTATGAGTATTTGAGTGTGTGTGCGCGGAGAAAGGAGAATGAGTGCATCGTGTGGTGATTCATCTTCGCCTGTTGTTATCAGTGTAATAGGGAAACCTGTGGCTGTCAGAATCAGGTGCTACATCAAACAGCACTGAGGCTTGGCAGTTAAACCACATACTATCATCCTCATGCCACCTGCAGGAGGAGGATAGAGATGATGACAAAAGAAGGAAGAGAAGAGATTCCTCCCTTGTTCTCTCTGCTTCTCTTATCTTCTGTAACCATGATGTTCTGTTTGGGGACTGAGAGACCCCAGAGTCATTTTAGTAGTTAAACACACACTTGAACTTTAAAGCTATCATGAAATGAAAATTCACCTATCTATTTTGTAAATTCATGTTATATATTTTATTCTGAATTATTCATCCATGTATGTTTTGTTTTTAATTTGTTTTTGACCTTGTAATTATTAATCAAAATCACTCACATGAGATCACAACAATCAAGAGTCCAATCAATTCCCGTAGAAAAAATCAAGTCCCGCCTACATTCTTCTTGTTCGAGAAGCCATTTCACTTGGATATACATCACAATAGGGATAAAAAGACTATCACAACATCCATTTCATGGCAACTTTAAACTTGTATGTACATCACAATATGAAAGAAAATAGGTCTGTTTCAACGCAACTTTAAGTATCAGGCTGTTATTTCTTGACTTTGCGATAAAAATATTACCGCAATTAATCATGCTCCTTTATAAAAAGGACATTTTCAACTATCTTAAAATGCTTAAAGATGATAAGCGCTTAAAGTGCTCATGGCGTAAGATGCTTAAAAACACAAAGCAGTGGCCACTAAGAGTCTGTTCACATTTGTAGTTCGGTTCTCTTGGTTCTTTTGGTCCAGACTAAAAAAGAAACTGATACATTTAGTCTTGGTTTGCTTAGCATTCACGCTGTCATTTTTAAGACCGAACCTAAAGATACAAAACAACAACAACAAAAGACTTTTATGAAGTATATTTTGTGACAGAACTTACCAAACATGCAAAACAATACTGAGTTCTAAATTAGATGTGCACGTTGTATGTGTGTACATATGATGGTATTTTTACCAGCTGAGAACTCACAAAGAGCTCATAAAATGTGTAAAGGAGTCAAAACAGTGTCAGGAATTCCTCCATTACACACGCAAATGAAGATCTTCTACAAGGAAACAGCGTTTCCGATGCCTGTACTGTGTAATGGGCAACGTAGCTCCTATGACGATATAAACCAGGTATGTTTGAGCATTTTGTCCTTTTAGGGTCACATCTTGTAACATTATGTCCTGTTTTTGGTTCGTTTAAATGTCTTTGGTCCATGTTGCGTTTATATTCCAATCAAAGTTCATTCAGAAGCAGACCAAGTTCCACATTTTCAGGGGTCTCGGTCCGCTTGCACTAGGGTTCGGATGGCAGCATTCACGAACCGCACTAACCAAGCCATTGCACCAGAGTTTGTTTTAATCAAACCAAACCTGCCAAGTGTAAACACACCCTATAGATGTCAGTCTGAATGTGTACATGGATACATACTGTAACTAATCAGCATATCATGTAATTAATTTGATTAAAAATTTTAATCGATTGACACTCCTACACTCTAAAAAAAAATGCTGGGTTGTTTCAACCCATTTGGGTCAAATATGGACAAACCTAACCATTGGCTTAAATTTTTAACATGGGTTGAAACAACCAAGCTTTTTTAGAGTGTATTTTTTTTTACACACACATCTTTGGTAGACATAACAACGTTAAAGTCATCTCAAGAGAACATGAGGGTTAAGTGGGTTCTGTGTCACAAATACATGAATCTGGCTTGACAGAATCCAGGTCTGTGTTACAATGGTAGCTCTTTAACAAGCTACAAACTCATCTGTCTGCATGCTCTACACTCGGACCAATGGGTTAATTTGTTATTCCAGTGATTCTGTCTTCAGACTATCATCTCTTGTTGGATCACACAACCATGTCAACTGTACAGTTTAGCTGTAACTGAATGAACACAAAGCTTACTGCCAATGGAAAAATGAGAAGCTAAAAGAATGAATTATGCTCTCAAATTACAACTAGGCGTAGGGGCTGCATGATTTAAAAAAGAAAATATGACAATATGACATAGTGCAATTATTAAATTGCAAAGGCTGTGATTTAATTAAAGGGTTAGTTCACCCAAAAATGAAAAATCTGTCATTAATTACTCAGCCTCATGTCGTTCCAAACCCATAGGACCTTCAATCATCTTCAGAACACAAATCAAGATATTTTTTATAAAATCCAATGGCTCAGTGAGGCCTCCATTGACAGCAAGTTAATTAACACTTTCAAATGCCCAAAAAGTTACTGACGACATATTTAAAACAGTTCATGTGACTACAGTGGTTCAACCTTAATGTTATGAAGCGACAAGAATACTTTTTGTGTGGCAAAAAAAAACAAAAAAAAAACAACTTTATTCAACAATATCTAGTGATGGGCGATTTCAAAACACTGCTTCATGAAGCTTTACGAATCTTTTGTTTCGAATCAGTGGTTCGCAGCGTGTATCAAACTGCCAAAGTCATGCCCCCCAGTGGTGAACCATTGAAATTTCGAAACTTTTTGAAACAAATTTGACATAACGAAGCCTTGTTTACTGAAATCACGTGACTTTGGCAAATCAAAATTAAATCAAAATCTAAAGTATCAAACAGTGCATGGCGAGTTACACGCAAGGTTAAGGGTTTAGGGGGAAAAAAACATTTTACTGATTACTGACAACAATATCAGCATCTGATTGCACTTTCTATTTATAATGATCTTGTAAAAGTCCCAATCAATGAACATTTATCACAGTAAACAAGTGCTCATTTGCCTTTGCCCAGGTGCTGATTGCTCACCAGCTGCTTGATTATAATTAGCCTATCTAAAACAGTCCAAAATCTTTCCAGAGCCTTGCAATCACTGAAGAAAGGTGCATACTATTTACTAAAGCTCAGCCAGGGCATGTGTACATAAAGAGGGATGGTTGTGGGAGTGTTTGTGGAGAATGTCTACAATCTCTCTCTATGCAACGTTTGCCAATGTCACCGAAGTGTCAATACAAACACTCCATGTAACATCTGCTCCGACGGTTCGGCCCACTGACTAGTTAAGCAAATTTGATAAAGTGACTAGTAATTTAATTTAATCATACAAGGAAGTGAAATCAGTAACTCAGGAAGAGAAGAGCAGAGAATCACATTCTCTTTGCATTGACATTGTTGAAGTGTTAATGCAGATGACCTTACTAAACAATAAAGTCATTTCCTCAGAATGTGGGAGAGCTGTCATTTCTACAAATAGAAAACCTATAAACCATCTGGGCTGTTGTCGTCAAAATTAAACGTGAGTTTCCAACCTCATACCAGACAAAGAAAACAGAGCTGAGTGCCAAATTAATTCACTATGAAATGCTGCCAATTTCAAACAGGGAACCAATTAACAAGCTTAATTCATTTATACTGCTCATTAAGGGTCTGAAAAGAGTGTTTATACAGTAGTTTGGCATGAGCTTCCAAATATATATATATATATATATATATATATATATATATATATATATTGTGTATTTGAGATAAATAAAATAGTGTAAAATATCTGAATATGATCGATGAATCTGATGATATGGTTGATATACTAATGAGTAATATCTAATAATAATATTGATTGAAAGAAATGCACTATATGTTTCTGTTACAGTGTAATTCCCTATACAGGGAGCATCTGTAGGGAATGGAGTGTACAAATTACATAATAAAACTTTTTAAAGCTTTTTAAATTTCATTCATTTAAACTAAAATCATGTTTTAGATATATTTATATCACACA
The DNA here is from genome assembly GCA_037101425.1 of Elopichthys bambusa. Classification (NCBI taxonomy): domain Eukaryota; kingdom Metazoa; phylum Chordata; class Actinopteri; order Cypriniformes; family Xenocyprididae; genus Elopichthys; species Elopichthys bambusa. The sequence goes on from CM074434.1 coordinate 6,886,079, forward strand.
TCATATTTATATGATAAATGCTTATTCATGGTAATACAGAATAGGTTATCATTTGTAGACTACACTTTTATTGATTTGTTTTTCAAAGATAGTATAGGATATAGGCAATATTTGTACACGTTTATGATTAAAATTCCAGAACTGCTCTTTAAAAATCCATAAGTCCTATTTATTTTATCCGTGTCATTGTAAAAAAAAAAAAAAAAAAGTTGACAATGTAAACGAATTTTTTTCTTGCTTTTTAACACTAAATTGCTCTCTAATATCAATATGGTATCTGTGAATATATGATATATCTGTCAAATCCTTTTTTTAGTTTATTTATCATGTACACTAAACACATGTCTTCCCACGTGTTTCTGTGTAATTCATCATATAATTATCACAAACTCATAAACACTTACATGTCCTTGATTGGCAGGTTCTTTCCTTCCACAATCCTGATGAATAGTGTGCTTCGTTTAGCCATGCTGTCATTCAGTGACTATATCACGCGCCGATACTTCTTATTCCTTCAATAACGCGCATTCTTTTAAGCATTGCAGAAATGATAATATCCGCAAACAGGCTGTTCTATCTATAAAGCTTATCATATGTAAACCCTGTGCTGAGAAGCGGCACCGCCGTTCGGTCCAGCGGTCGTCTACTACACAATCCACGCGTTACACACAGGCGGGTTTGATCTCTGTGGGTTGTTTGTAGGAGGAGTGACTGACTAGAACAAACACTAGAAGAGAGAAGGTTAGGCTGACGCGACGCGACAAAACTACAACGTCCCCTTTAGAATCATCGCAACTGCTTATAAACTGAAAGTACGCGACTGTAAGCGGCTTTGTTGAATATTGTGGACTTCTGACGAGGTGTGGCGTGACGCGACGCGACGCGACGGGTAAATTGAATTCTCCGTGTGAGAGGAAGAGGAGTCATTAATCACCCTCGAGAGAAAGAGCTACCTGAGATTAGCAAACAACTGTCTCGGTAGACTACTCGATACTAAATACATAAAAACTAATAGGGTTACACTTTTTATTCCAGTAAACATTTCTCAGTGTTTTGAAAGTCAATATTTGTTTAGACATTCGTATCTTGAAGGCTTGGCAAAAAGCTATTGAATATTTAAAACGTTATTGCCTTGGACAGGGGTTTTCAAACTGGAGTCCATGAGGACATGCTAGGGGGTCTGTGGAAATGTTTAGAGGAAAACAATGTAAAAATACATAAATAATAAGATTAAATGAAGAGATTAAAATAAAGTCAAGTATAATATTCCATTAAAAATAGATTAAAATACAAATTTGATATTCATAAAAAAATTAATAAAACAAATAATAAAAATATATTAAAATGAATTATAGAAGTACAAACTAAAAAACAAACTTAAGAAACAAAATATAATTTTGTATAATATTTATTTTTTTACAGTATAAATTGGGTCTTTATACATTCATTTTATGATTTTTAAATCGGGGTCCCTCATATATAGGGGTCTGTGGCATCTAAAAGATTGAACACCCCTAAAGGATAAAATATACAGTTAAAGGATTAGTTCACTTTCAAATGAAAATTAGCCCAAGCTTTACTCACCCTCAAGCCATCCTAGGTGTATATGACTTTCTTCTTCTTTCTGATAAACACTCTCAGAGATATTTTAATAAATATCCTGACACATCTGAGCTTTATAATGGCAGTGAACAGGACCCACAAGTATGAGCTGAAGAAAACGTCTCCATCCACATCCATCCATCATAAACGTGTACTCCACATGGCTCCGGGGGGCTTATGCAGGGGTGGATCTACCGGGGTGGCATGGGGTGGCAACTGCCACCCTAAGAAAAAGCTTTGCGACCCCAAAGTGATCACAGAATAAAATTTAAATGTAAGCAGTGTTTCAAGTACTGCTTTTCAGCAGCGGCATTTCAATGTGATGACTTTAAAAAGACAGCAAGAAAACACGTCTTTCAATAAACTGCGCATGATGGTTGCACGAGCACGCATCGCGCCCAGTGTAGTCAGCTTCATTAACAAATGACTCTTATGAACCAGTTCTTTGGGAGTCAAAAACACACAGCGCAGCCAAGTTCACTTACGAAATGTTATTCCATTTGTTCGTGAATCTGAAAATTACTGCTTCTCAGTGAGAAATGTAACTCTGAGATTCATTTTTGTAATTTTTTGGGGAGCTGATTCACCGTCCGCCCACTCCACTTTCATCATGGATAAAGTTCTTTTTGCCATCCGATGAAACAATAACATGAAATGTTAACATGAAAGAAGATCCCGATTACAGAAACCAATAGATGTGTTAGGTAAGATTCTAAACAAATTTTAGCTTTTCTCGATTGCTAAGTGATTCAGTTGGCCCAGTTCCCCAAACCATTCTTTCAGTTCTCAAAACAAAGACACATTTCTCAAAACATTTAACAATGACAACATTATGTAGCAAAAATCTGAGTGAGAGCTGAATGAATAATTTACAGGGGTTTTAAACTTACACAGTACCAGTACTTTAGATGAGGGAAATTTCACTATTCTATGTACAGTAAACTGTAGCACATGTTGTACCCCCTCAAACTTGTGATTGTCAACTTTCTTTGTAGCCATTTGTTATGTGTACTGTATTTTTGCAGAACTTAGAAATGACTGCCTAGGGATATAGTCTTGTGTCAGAAGACCAATACACTGCTATAGTACTGTATATACTGTAATGAAATTTGGCCAAGTGTGCAGATGATGCTGAATTTACTTTTACTGTAATTGACCGAATACTGTACTGTGGTGCATACCAAGTTCATATACATATATTTTTTTCATGCTTTTCATCTACTGCAAGATCAATTTACAACAGTAAAATGAAAATTTTGTTTTTTCCAAATGTTCATTGCTGTATTTTACTGTATCTGCATTTTTTTTTTTTTTGTATACTGTAGTAGACATTGAGCTGCAAACTAATTCCTGAATCCCAATAAGAGGTTTTTGTTACAGTGTTATATGAATTGATCTCACTAGTGTTCACTGGGGAGTGCAGTAGTCTGTGTATCAGTTTGAGGTTTGTACAAGTCGGTTTTGAGATTGTATTTATAGTTGTGAGAAAATGTTAAATTGTTTCATGAACTGTGCGTCAGCAATCAATAAAACAATAACTAGACTGAAAAGTTTGAAAGACAGTTTTATGCAGTATTAAAACTGATCATCTCTTTTAGTGATACAAGCTCAGACTCATTTAGAATCTGTTGATGTTTTTCATATAGTGTCTTTACTTGGTGCCATGATGGATATTGAAATCTTGTTATTTATTTTTAATTTTAAACAGTATATAGATGACTACTTTGTGGTAATGCAATGTTTGTGAACACAATTGAGTCAGGCCATAAATCTTCAAAATTGATGCATGAGTGCTTGCTTTGGTGTTGCCACCCCTCATTAACGTCATGCCACCCTATAAATAATTTTCTAGATCCGCCCCTGGGTTTATGAAGGCCCTCTGAAGCGAAGCGATGCTCTTGTGTAAAAAATATCCATATTTAACAAGTAACGAAGTAAAATATCTAGCTTCCGCAAGACCGCCTTCCATATTCAAGTTACAAAGAAAGTGTAAACTGTCGCGTCAGTTACACGTTTTCCATAAGTTGAATAGGGAAGGCGTAGGCCGTAGCATAAGCTTTTTTAACTGCAAGAGTTTTATACTTTCTTTGTACGTTGAATACGGAAGGCAGTCTGGCGAAAGCTAGATATTTTACCTCATAACTTGTTAAATATGGATATTTTTTACACAAAAGCATCACTTCGCTTCAGAAGGCCTTCATAAACCCAGGGGCGGATCTAGAAAATTATTTATAGGGTAGCATGAGGTTAATGAGGGGTGGCAACACCAAAGCAAGCGCTCATGCATAGTTTTTGAAGATTTATGGCCTGACTCAATTGTGTTCACAAACATTGCATTACCACAAAGTAGTCATCTATATACTGTTTAAAATTAAAAATAAATAACAAGATTTCAATATCCATCGTGGCACCAAGTAAAGACACTATATGAAAAACATCAACAGATTCTAAATCACTAAAATATGTTTTAGTGCAAGTTAAAGAGCAACAAAAACTTGTTTTTTTGCAAACAAGTTTTGAGTTTCTGTTATTAACAGAGGTGGGAATGTCTGTGTGTGTTCACCCAGAACACCCTATCAACTACATACTCTAGCAACACCCCAGCAACCACCTAGCAACACTTTAGCAATCACCCAGAACATTTATATTCTGGCCTAACTGACCAAACTATTTACATTTTTTAAACAAGACTTTAAGTTAGCTTTATGACAAGCCAGCATAAAACTGTCTTTCAAACTTTTTAGTCTAGTTATTGTTTTTCTTGACTGCTAACGCACAGTTCATGAAACAATTTAACATTTTCTCACAACTATAAACACAATCTCAAAACCAGCTTGTACAAACCTCAAACTTCCAGGTCAAAATAAAATGTTCTAGTCAAAAACGTATTCTTCAAACTTCGCTTCAAAAGGCCTTTATTAACCCCCCGGAGCACAAGTTTATGATGGATGGATGAGGATGGAAGCACTTTCTTCAGCTCGGATGCATCAGGATATTTATTAAAATATCTCTGATTGTGTTCATCAGAAAGAAGAAAGTCATATACACCTAGGATGGCTTGAGGGTGAGTAAAGCTTAGGCTAATTTTCATTTGAAAGTGAACTAATCCTTTAATTGAAAGCACATGAGACTACAGTGTACAGGGTAAATTTTCACAATAAACTAGCTAATAAATAGTCTTTTATAGGTTTTTCAGCTAATTCTAAATGAGGAAATAATTATAAAACAAAACAATTCAAAAATGTTTTGCACATGTGGCAACCTGTCCCAACTTGACATGTACAATCCATTAAAATACCATTCCTTATATTGCTGACAATTCTCTGAATGTGTGTCAGTGTGGTTCTGTTGTGCTCACTTGGTTATCCAAAGATATGATGATATTGGAGGGCAGAATTCAGAAAGGTTTTGAAATGGATGTAAATCAACATGCAAAACCACTGCTAATGAAAACACACTACTGTGACTTCGTTGTTTTGCAATCTTGCATTTAAATATCTGAGGACAGCTGTCCACTTCTCCGTTCTCTAAATATCTGTCTGGTGTCAATTTTTGAAATGCCTTTTTTCTAATGATTCAGTGTTATTTAGTGTGAAAAACAGTACTAAAACAAGGGGTGATTCAGAATAGCCAAGAGCTATAAGTGTAATATGAAAGTGTACTTCCTTTTTCACTTATGTTTCAACACGGGTTATTATGACTGATAAACTCATGATGTGACCAAATAACCCCAGTCTGCAATAATAATGGAAAGAGACTCCACACTAACTGAAATTACTCACATAAAAATATAGATGAAACTGAAAGAAAATATCTCTCTAAGCACACCAATCGTAGCTTTGAAGTTTGACAGCCTTGCTGAATGCATGAATAAACAAGGTTAAAAAAAAAAAAAAAAAAAAGAGTTCATTTCTTTGATGGAAATGGACTCTCACATAATGTCAGCTGTGAATACACTGACAGATTCTGATATAGGCTACACAAGTGCTGTCAACATCAGAAAAAGATCGAGAAGTGTGCCTTCATCATGGAAAAAGGAAGGTGATTCACTGTCCAGTCACAACAGATTTTCTTTCCAGACAGACAAATTGACCACGACTACACAAGAATAAAAAGGATGTTCACGCAATAGGATTCAATAAACATTCTCAGGCCAGGTAAAATGCCAATGCTGTTTAGGCTCAATTGAGTTTTTCCTTCGAAATATGTATTTTTACAAAATATAGGCGATCTAACACGTGAGTGTGGGCACGGATGACTCATTGATCCAGGAATACAGATGACAGATCCTGCACCTTTAGAGCTATGACTAGAAGAGGGGATACGCTGTGTGGGCTTCTGTGATTCACTGATTTATCAAAGAGTTACCAGAGCGCAACCATCTCTTTATATAGGCTAGAAAGTGTGTGTGTGAATGTGAGTCGCTATTTAGCAGAGGCTTTCCATGTGGTATATGAGGATCTCATAAGAAAACAAATACTTTGTGAGCTGGTGATTTCATATGAATTCGTACAATGTAATTTGGACAGAAACATAGGATTTTTTTATTAAAAACACAAGCATGGAGGTCCACCTCTAATCTAACCCCTAAAATTAACCATCAGTGGGTCATATCAGACCGTACAAAAGGAATGAGATTTTACAAATTCGCCACCGATTCACCAAGAAGGAAAAAAATACTATGGAAGTCAGTGGGCTCCATCAACTGTTTGGTTACAGACATTCTTCAAAATATCTTCTATTGTCTTCAGCAGAAAAAAGAAATTCATACATATGAGTAAATGATGACAGAATTTTCATTTTTGGGTGAACTATCCCTTTAAGACAATCCTAGATTGCACTATGATGAGTTGAATAAAATAAAATAACTGATAAATAAGAGAAACATTGAATATTAGAAACTTGTAAATCATTGAGAAGTATTAATAAAAATAGCAATTAAAACAAATTAGCCAGTACTGTACTGTATGTGTGCTATGAATTTCTAGGTGTATTAGAGTATCATGCTGTTAGCTTAGAAACATGCAAATATTAAACTTTACGATTCACGATTCGATACATATGACGATATTGAACTCATGATAAGATATTATTGCGATACTCCAAGATAGTAAAAGGATAACAAAAAATGTACCGTTGATTAAAATGCTAAATTTGGTATTATATTGGGGGTGGAAATGAATAGGCTTGGAATTGGTACCGGTAACCCAATGTACAGGACAATGGTGACACCAGAATAAAAATATTCATGATTCTAACACTGAAACACAGATTTATTTTAGATGAATATGTTTGCACTCTGTCACTGACTAGATATATTTAAAATAATGTAGGCCACTCTTTACTGGTAACATAAGACATTTGGCATTATCAGGACCCACAAATATTCCCCATTTGCATTATTATACATTATATATAGTAATTTAATGTAGTACTGGCACTAAAACTCTGTCAACTTGAATTTTTTCTCGCACAGTAATTTTCATTTTGGGTGAACTATCCATGATACATATTGTTGCATTTTTGTATTGCGATATATTGTGACACAATATATTGTTACACCCCTACACAGCAAAATCCCCAGAGTTGAATCAACTCTGCTCAGAGAACACATGGTCCCTCTCTACATAGAGTTAAAATAACACTGAAGCAGAGTTAATGTTAATGAGATAATATGCTGTTTGTGGAGTTGTTTAATCAGTTCAGTTGAGTTCATCTTAGGCTGTGGCTGGAAGTCAGTTGTAGTTCTTGTGTTTCTCTTTAGTGATTCTGCTTGTTAACAGCAGGTGTTCATCACTAATGCACAATCATCTCTTAATTAATCACTTAATTATCTTTAACTTTAACACTGCTTCAGTGTTACTTTAACACTATATAGAGAGGGACCATATGTACTCTGAGCAGAGTTGATTTAACTCTGGGGATTTTGCTGTAGATTTTTTTCTGTTGTTTTTTGTAATAAAAATGTAATAATATTAATAATAAAAGATATCAGTTAACAGTTTGCAGTAAAGTTTAATTTGTTAACATTAGTTAACTACATTAGTTAATGTGAACTAACAATGAATAGTACTTCTACAGAATTCATTAATCTTAGTAAATGTTGAGATTAACTAATACATTTAATACATACAGATACAAATGTTGTTTTGTTAACATTAGTTAATGAACTGAGACCTAACATTAACATGATTTCTTAAAATTAGTAACATTAACAAAAGTTAATGCTTTAAATGACATTGCTTATGTTAGTTAATGCAGTAAGCTGTTAACAACTGGGTTTACAAAATATCCAGAATAATATGACTTAAAATGAACAAATTCCTGGTTTGGTCTCAATGAAAGGATATTTAAGCCTATATGAACCCTAAAACAAGAAAGGTTAGGAAACACTGCACTAGTAAATAGGCTACTACAGTATGACTGTCACAATACAACATTTGCTTGGTTACTAAACAGCGCCATCTAGTGAATCTAGTGCATGCTGTAGTCAGTGTAGTGTATTTCTGTTCCATCTGTTTTTTTTTTTGTTTTTTTTTGTTTTTTGTTTTTTTTTTGATCACGTATAATAATAATTTCAATACAACCATTCTGGTTTGATATTACACAGGAAACCGTTCTGATCCCAGGACAACAATGTAACATACATGATGATGTGTGTGTCATAGAATTGATGGGTTAATTTGAAGTTCACTTCTTTTCTTCTATTTTGCCTTGTGACATACTAAAATATAATTTAGCTTCCCATGGAATATGCACTGGAAGTATGGTGTCTATGGAAGCTCACAGCTTCTGTGTCTGTATGCCAGACTTGGGCAGAGTGTCCGATGTGGAATAATTTTTCACTTCCGACTCGTACGCTGGGTTGTTGTAGGGGTGCCCTCGCTCCTTCAGGTGGGTGTCATATCGGGGGATACGGATTGAGTTTATGACAGTCTGGGAACCCCCCGATATGGGCTTCCCTTCTTTCCTGCCACAGCTTGATGGACAAGATTGAGTTGTATGTTAGGAAAATGAATTGCACTGGCATAAGATGACATTGCATAGAATTATATAACGAGAACAGGACAATCAAATACATGGTAATGCACTCTAGACTGCTACAAAATACCATGAAAGAAATATACGTTTATGTTGGCTATATTGTCTGGAAAGAAAAAAATAATAATAATAAGATTGCCCCCCAAAGTTTTTGGACACTTAAGAAATAATATATGATAATATATCATTTTAAAGTGTGAATTAAGGGTCTACATTTTGGGAACACTGTATTTGTGAGGTGGACATGATTGATTTACATGATTTACTCACCAGGTTATGCATAACATGATGAAGAAAAAGAGTAAAAGCAGAGCCGCAGCCACACATAGGATGGTAGTAATGACAACCATGGCACCAGATCTCGCACTTAGACCATCATTAATGGTTTGAGGGTCTTGTACTGTATGAATAGATTATTAAGACATTAATAACTGGATAACACTTTAGTCCAGTTCTCACTATTAACTAGGTGCTTATTAGCATGTATATTACTAGGATATTGGCTGTTTATTACTTATAAAGCACATAATAATGCCTTATTCTGCATGACCATATTCTACATCCCTTAATCCTACCTATTTCCTAGCCAATACCTAAACTTAACAACTACCTTACTATCAATCAATAAGCAGCATTTAGGAGTTTAATGAGACAAAAGTTATAGTTAATAGTTAGTTAATAGTGAGAGTTGGACCCTAATCTAAAGTGTGACCAATAACTCCAATATTTACAGAATGAATTCTTACGTGTCAGAAGAGTAATGTTGGGAGACCAGTCCGACGTATTAACAATAGTCTGGTTGTTCACATCAATGAGAAGATATTTGAAACTGTGAAAAACAAAAGTGAAAAACAGTTGCAATACACAACCTGGTCTCACGGAAAAACGTTCCTGTGGGAACGTTTTCGCAAGTTGCAAAAAAACGTACCAATACGTACATGTCACTGTAGTTTCCAACAGAAATTAACACTAGAGGCAGTAAAACAGCAAGCACTTTTAATCGGTTTGATACACAGCTACGATTTCAGGGTCAGCAAACTTAAATCCAGTGTTTAAGAAGCTACTTTGAAATTGCGGACAAGCTACCCTTCTGACAAACTACAGTATTTTACAGTAAACTATTCAATAATTAAGTTGAGAATCCCAAATAAGGGCAGCATTGCAGAAGAACCAGCATTTGAGAAGTATTGTATTTTTGTAAGATCTTGTAAATAAATAAATAATTGCTGGTGGGGATTTTTCAATGACTCTTTCTGCAGGTTACATTGTTAGCGACAAGTGACTGTCTTTATGAGTGAATCATTGAATTATTCACTTAACGATTAGTTCAAATGCATTGATTAAAGCCACACTATGTAGATTTTCGCTGCTAGAGGTCACGTAGCTTGATGCGGAATCATGGGAGATGTCTCACAGCCGGTGGAAAAGAATCGGGACGGGACTCAGGCAGAAATCATGTTCATGGATGAGATTATTAACGTTACTGTAGTATGAAGCAGAGCAGGACCGAGTGATGTTGGAGCTGAACGAGGCCGCTGGAGTGATTGCTAATGAAAGACGAGTGTGACACACGCATAGCGAGCAGCGGAACTTTTATTATGCCACAGTCACCGCTTCCGCTTCTTCCAGTCAAGTGTATGTGTTGTAACGCAGCACTGTTTTATCATATTAGATACATTTAAGTGTGTTGAAAATGATATTATAACATTACTCTGAGCATTCGCTTGGCGACTGCTGTGAGACACTTGTTGCACACTGCAGTAAGCTAGATCGATATTAGAATATCATATGGCATGCAATTAATTTTAAAACATATTGTATGACGGAGAAAATGCTGTATTACCGTTACTAAATATAAAGCTGCATCTGATTATGCTATGTTAGCCACATGACAAAATAGTGTTTTTCTCTGAGGCATGGTGAAAACATGGTACTCTCATAAAATCAAGAAAGCGAGATTCAAACAATAAGACTAAACGTGTTGAGCTATAAAACAATGAATAGTTTTCTGTCTATAAATGTAACCAAACAGTTGTTCCCTTGTCTAATAAAACGTTATATATTAAAGCATCTTTGGTAATCAAGGGAAATCAAGGGTAATGCAGGTATGATGTCATTGATAGGCGACGCACGGACACGGTTCGTGTCCTGGTTAAAATTGGTTATTTCTCTGAATTTAAACATTCTTGGAAACATCTGGGATAATAATGTAAGTACACAAGTCAACAAAATATATAAGACTGTTCTATATGTTTTTGGATATTTTAATCCAACAATCTTACATATTGTGCCTTTAATTCAGGAACTACTGTCTGTTGCTCAGAAAAAAGCAGAAAGGTTGACTTTGTTTTGAGTGTGACTCCTTTTTAAAAATCTTACAATTGAAATCGTGTTGTAGATCTGAATATCATCACAGCCAGGCAGATATTCAGCAATGGCACTCTTGTTCATTTGATATTGCTCAAATAAATCCATGATCAATTTATGGTTAAAGTAGTTTTCCTTGCATACCGGTGTTGTGCGAAATTTCGACCCCCTGCCAGATTATTACCCTTTTAGTACTGGTAGGTTTAGGAGTAGGTGTGGGGGAGGGGTTTGGATTAGGGGTGGGGTTACGATTAGGCAATCAGGTATCGACTTCAATAAGGGGGGTAATAATTTGGCAGGGGGTTGAAATTAGGCACTACACCAAAAATGTTGCACGTACGTAAACCCGCCATACCCTACGTGTTTTGAACCGAGCATCGGGGGTACCGGCACGTTTTTCCACTTCAAGCACTGGCTACTCACTATAAAAGCCAGTTGTTGTTTTTTTACTGTTGAGATAAATGTACTCAACATGACATCGAAATAAAAGTTTTGTTGGTTTTTGTAATCTTAAATCCTGGAAAAGAATTAGCATTTTAAAGTCAACATGAATTGTCTTTAGTATCAACACAAATTTCCTATGTGTTTTTTATAAAGGCAAATTTGAATCTATATGTAAAATAAGGTCTGAGGTTCACATTGCAGTACATTAAAAGGTCTTACCTAACAACGGATCCATTAGGTAATATTCCATTACAGTTGATGCCACTACATTTCCCCTCGGCTCCGACTATGAAGTAGACATCATTGGAGGATTGACTACAAGGGAAGCTTGCCAAAGGTCCAACTTTGGTCACAAAGAAGTTCCCTGATGATGGGTTAAACGCTGTTGGGTAGGGTGACAGGCTGAGGACATAGGGAGCTGAGCGGTTAACTTGAGCATCAAAGGTGCTGGTCGCTAAAGATGAAAGAGGATCGATCATTTAAACAGATGGGAGCATTTGCATAAAACCTTCAGTGACCTGTAACATTTTAGAAAAAAAAAAATTGAACCCTGACCCTAATTTCTAAAGACATTTTACCTGAGCTCAGCGCAGCTACCAGCCATATCTCACAGCCATTGCATGTCTGATTAAAAATACAATACGGCTGCTTCAGTATTACCGTATTGCTGGTGATTTTGGCTTGGAAATCATTAGGTGTGAGCTGGGGCTGGAATGTCTGACCTGTAGACAGAAAGAGACAGTTTAAAGAGCAGTTTAAGTGACCACATTGTTCCCACTTTATCCCCATTCTAGTCTGTCACAGAATAATAGGGGGTTCAGCCCTGATTTGCTTGCACCTGTCATAAGGAAAATGGATTGTGTAACACCTACCAACTCCAAACTCTGTATTTACAGAGGTACAGGTGCATCAATTGAAAAATTTGGCAAGGAACTGAACACACAGGCTCAGTCTTGCCTTCTAGTTGGTTTCTCCTGAGATTTGTATGAACATGACATACGAGAGGCTTCATTATCTCTCTAAGAACACAGGTTCAGTGGTATACAGAACCCTAGGTTTCTTGGCTCAGTTTTAAAGAACCCTTTATGCCAAAAAGTTTCTATATAAGGAGAAAGGTCTTAAATCATTACTTAATACTTTTTTTTTCTTTCATTTTTTCTAGTGATAAAGTATGTTTACAAGTTGTTTATTTCATAAAGTTTAATCAAAATTTAAAAAAGGATTAAAGGCACAATATGTAAGATTTTTGGATTACAATTTGGATTTATTTCTGCTCGCACAGCAACATTAATAATCTTGTCATGAATATGATTTCTGCCCGAGTCCTGTCCTGATTTTTTTCCACCGGCTGTAGACATGAAGACAACACTTCCCATGATTCCGCGAAATCAAGGTGTCATCAAGCTACGCCGTTGTTTTATAAGTGACTTCTAGCAGTGAAAATGTACATAGTATGCCTTTAAAACAAAATTAATTAAATCTAAATCCATAAAATGATCCCATGATGGAAACCCCTAACAGGTTCTACATATGAAGCAGGTTCTATTGAGGTTCTACTGACAGAACCCTTTAAGGTTCCATACAGAAACTTTGGTAACACTTTAGTATAGGGAACACATAAAAACTATTAACTAAGACTTTTCCCTCAATAAACTCCTAATTTACTGCTTATTAATAGTTAGTAAGGTAGTTGTTAAGTTTAGGTATTGGAATAAGGTCATGCAGAATAAGGTATCTTAGTAAGTACTAATAAATAGCCAATATTCTAGTAATATGCATGCTAGTTAATAGACCCTTAAATAAAGTGTTACCGAAACTTTTATTCTAAGAGTTTAGTCTTTAATATCTGTGTATTAGGTCATAAAAAAAAAACTTGTGAGCTAAGTGTGTTCCTATTGCTATAATTGATACTTAACCTAGTTATATTGTTTAATAGATCTGACTCAGTGTAGTTCAATATAAAATACAGTTATACAAGTACATTGCAGAATCTGCAAAATGTTGTTTTAACAAAATAAGATGTATCATAAAATGTTAGTACTACTCTGAATAAGCTATTTCACATAACAGATATTTAAATACTGTATAGTCCACAAGAAAAAATAATAGCCTAGCTAATTTATGAAAAAAAAAAAAAAAAAAAAAAAAAATTTAAATACACTGGATTCTTAATGCTGTTTGTCATTACTTGGATAATCTGATTTTTATGATCCCTCTGACTTGGTTAAAACTATTAAATGGGACCAATTATGCCCCTTTTCACAAGATGTAATATAAGTCTCTGGTGTCACCAGAATGTGTCTGTGAAGTTTCAGCTCAAAATACCCCACAGATCATTTATTATAGCTTGTCAAATTTGCCCCATTTGGATGTAAGCAAAAACACACAGTTTTTGTTTGTCACTTTAAATGGAAATGAGCTGCTGCTCCCGGCCCCCTTTCCAGAAGAGGGCAGAGCTTTAACAGCAGCAGGCTTCGACTGCTCAACAATAACAAAGCTGGAGAATCTCACACAGCCAAAATGATGATTGTCAGTAACGGTGTTCAGCCTTACATTGTTCAAACTGGAGTCGGACACTGATGGAGAGACTCAGGAAGAAGTTACAACTTTTAGAATGAAACTGGACGTTTCTGAATGGTTAGTGGATACATTTATGCAGTTGCTGTGGAGTTGATTCAACTCATCGACTAGCATGTGCCGTCATGTTAATCTTTTAAACCCATATTGACGCCCACTATACATACCGTACCTGTTTGTCAAACAGAGCCATACACAACATTCTAACGTTTATGATTGCTATCAAATGCTGTGAATGGTCTAATATTTTTTCCAAAATATTGCTCCAACAGAAACGCTCCTTTTTTAGCAATCAAGCTTGCCAGAGTCAATTTGCAGGCTATCCAAGCTAACAGGACTGTGCTCATCTGTGCAGCCAGTTAGCATGCTGCACAGAACTTGCGAAAACAAAATGGCAGCGCAGGGGGTGGAAACATGCAGATTAAGGGGTGGTATATATTATAATAAGATCCCCTTCCTACATCACAAGGGGAGCAAAATCTGAAATCTGAGCTGCTCGTTTTTTCACATGCTTGCAGAGAAAGGCTTGCCAAAACAAAGTTACTAGGGTACTCCTTTTTCACGTTTTCTGGGTTGGTAGATGCACCGGGGACCCGATTATATAGCACTTAAACACGGAAAAATCTGATTTTCATGATATGTCCCCTTTAACATTTTGCAGATTCTGCAAACATATATTTTATTTTCATTGGAATATCAGCCAATTTGCATGTCCCTATTTATCATATATCTTTATTGATTATTTAAAAGGAATTTATAATCATATTTTCATTAAGAAATGAACCAAAAAAAAAAAAAACAAGTTATACGTTCTAAAAATGTTAAATAATGAATGGACATGCGGGGCAATAGTACAAATATTTTTCATTTTATGAACTATATGTTATGTTCTATATTTGGTCTGCATTGTAAATGTATTCATTTTAATGTGAATTTCTAGGTGTGTATGTCTAAGTATGTGGGTGTGTTCTGGGAATGTTCTATAGCCAATGCCTACATTTATGTGCATGTGTTTTATATATATATATATATATATATATATATATATATATATATATATATGGCCGGAGGAGAGGACCAGGGTTAAACTGAGAGAAAAGGTAAACAACATGATTAAAGAAGAAGTTTTTATATAGTAACAACAATATAAAAAGACCAAACTAACACTGACAATTAAAGCTAAAATGCACTTACCTTGTCCGGTCCACATCCAGATAGACAGCAATGACATCAACCGGATTACTGTATTTGTGTTCATCATGTAACAAGGACGCAGATAGTTTCTAATAAATAAAATCCGGAGCAGAATCACACCTCGCTGGTGTCTCCAATTCAGTAATAAGCCTGACAGATAATCAACTTTTATAAAAAGAAGCTGAAGGGGAG
The DNA here is from genome assembly GCA_037101425.1 of Elopichthys bambusa. NCBI lineage: Eukaryota > Metazoa > Chordata > Actinopteri > Cypriniformes > Xenocyprididae > Elopichthys > Elopichthys bambusa. The sequence continues at coordinate 6,901,496 of CM074434.1, forward strand.
GGGGAGTTTCTCATGAGGGTGTGTGAATCCCAGGTAGAAACTGGGAGGTGCTTTGGGCATAAAAAAAGTGCTCTGAAATTCCAAAGACTGACTATTGTTACTTTGTAAGCTTTGAACAATGCTTGAATCATATTAAAATGCTTTCTGCTTTAATCATATTAAACAAACACATTTTAATTGACATTGCTTTATTTTCTATTCAAGCATCAAATATGCTGCGACATCAAAAAAGGGTACCTTGAGACTGTAATTGTGGCAAAGTCAGACGAAAGGCTGTTTGAATGACTAATGTTAAAGTTAACAAACCCGTGGAGTCCTTCTCATCAAACAATCACATGACATGAGTTGCATCCAAAAGCAGGGGTGTGGCGTCTATTCATACAATATATTAATAATACAAGCAGTGCTCAATTCCTAGTGTCTTGAGGGCAGAACATTAATTAATATCTTAATAAGCATCAAAACATTTTATTTTTTAATTTACACCATCATATTGGTTTTCTGTGACATAAGCTGCATATTATACAACACCAGCAATTGTAATCAAATAATCAAAACTGTGTTTACCTGAGCTAAAACCAGCTTAACCAGACCTGCTTAGACATGAAGCATATGAACTTGTTTATAGGCAGACGCTATTGACATTTTCTCTAACGTTCTCTTTCTTGTTAGTGGCCTATATGTGAATATGTAAAACAATATTATTTGCAAAGACTAGATGGGTGAGCTGCAATCATGACAGTAGTAATACAACAATATCTAAAAATCTCATTTAGGTGAATCAGACTATGATCCAGAGTTATTAACAGTATTTACTGAGTGGTCATGCAGGGTGGAGAGAATTCATAAGTTTAGTGCATTAAAGGAATGTGGCACATTAGTCCATTAGTGACTAATGAACAATTACACTGCTATTCCTTTCAGTAATTTAAGTTTTTTCTGTTAATGCTGAGATTATTGCACATTTAGATGAAACATAGGAAATTATAGATAATTTATGTCAAAAATCCTCAGATTAACTGTTTTTTAAAAATAGTTTCTTATTTTGCCATTTTAAATGTGCCTGTGTACAAATGATTTTTTTAAAAAGTAAACCATTATATCTATTATTATTATTGTGTCTCCATAAATAAGATCAGAAAAACAGTGTGCATAACTACAGAATCAGCAAATTTTCAGGTTAAAGGGTTAGTTCACCCAAAAATAAAAATAATGTCATTTATTACCCTCATGTCGTTCCACACCTGTAAGACCTTCGTTCATCTTCGGAACACAAATTAAGATATTTTTGACTAAATCCGATGGCTCACTGAGCCTGCATTCACAGCAATGATATTTCCTCTCTTAAGATCCATAAAGGTACTAAAAACATATTTAAAACAGTTAATGTGAGTTCAGTAGTTCTACCTTAATATTATAAAGCAACGAGAATATTTTTGTGCACCAAAAAAACAAAATAACGACTTCAAAACACTGCTTCGGAGCTTTGCGAATTGAATCAGTGACTCGGAATGCCAAAATCACGTTATTTCAGCAGTTTAGCCGTTTGATAGGAGATCCTATATCAAAAAACAATTTTAGAAAAAATCTAAAATTGTAGACGTGGTCTCAGACTTTTGGATATCATAAGGTTCATTAGTTAAACATTAATGTATTAACTAACATGAACTAACCATGAGCAATATATTAGTTACTGTATTTACTAATCTTCGTTAATGTTAGTTAATGAAAAATACAGTTGTTTGTTCATGTTAGTTCACAGTGCATTAACTAATGTTTACAAGATTTTAATAATGTATTAGTAAATGTTGAAATTAACACTAACAAAGATTAATAAATGCTGTAGAAGTGCAGTTCATTATTAGTTCATGTTAAATAATGAGCTGCAGTTTTGGAGATGCTCTGACCCAGTCATCTAGCCATCACAATTTAGCCTATGTCAGACTCGCTCAAATCCTTACGCTTGCCCACTTGTCCTGCTTCCAACACATCAACTTTAAAGGCCAAAATGTTCAACTGCTGCCAAATATATCCCACCCACTAACAGGTGCCGTGATGAAGAGATAATTCACTTCACCTGTTAGTGGTCATAATGCCTGATCAGTGTATGTATATATATATATATATATATAGGAGCTCAGTGAATTCAAGCGTGGTACCGTGATAGGTTGCCACCTGTGCAATAAGTCCATTTGTGAAATGTCCTCACTACTAAATATTCAACTGTTAGTAGTATCATAACAAAGTGAAAGCAATTGGGAACAACAGCAACTCAGCCACAAAGTGGTAGGCCACGTAAAATCAGAGTGGAGTCAGCACATGCTGAGGCACACAGTGTGCAGAAGTCACCAACTTTCTGCAGTGTCAATAGCTACAGACCTCCAAACTTCGTGTGGCCTTCAGGTTAGCTCAAGAACCGTGTGTAGAGAGCTTCATGGAATGGGTTTCCATGGCCGAGCAGCTGCATTCAAGCCTTACATCACCAAGTGCAATGCAAAACGTCGGAGGCAGTGGTGTAAAGCACACCGCCACTGGAGCAGTGGAGACTGTTCTCTGGAGTGACGAATCACGCTTCTCTGTCTGGCTATCCGATGGATGAGTCTGGGTTTGGCAGTTGCCAGAAGAACGGTACTTGCCTGACTGCATTGTGCCAAGTGTAAAGTTTGGTGGAGGGGGGATTATGGTGTGGGGTTGTTTTTCAGGGGTTGGGCTTGGCCCCTTAGTTTCAGTGAAAGGAACTCTTAATGCTTCAGCATACCAAGATATTTTGGACAATTTCATGCTCCCAATGCTTCATGGCTCCTTCCTGTTCCAACATGACTGCGCACCAGTGCACAAAGCAAGATCTATAAAGACATGGATGAGCGAGTTTGGTGTGGAGGAACTTGACTGGCCTGCACAGAGTCCTGACCTCAACCAGACAGAACACCTTTGGGATGAATTAGAGCAGAGACTGCGAGCCAGGCCTTTTCGTCCAACATCAGTGCCTGACTTCACAAATGCGCTTCTAGAAGAATGGTCAAAAATTCCCATAAACACACTCCTAAACCTTGTGGAAAGCTTTCCCAGAAGAGTTTAAGCTGTTATAGCTGCAAAGGGTGGGCCAACTCCATATTAAACCCTACGGATTAAGAATGGGATGTCATTAAAGTTCATGTGCACGTAAAGGCAGGGGTCCCAAAACTTTTGGCAATGTTAAGGTAATTGAACTCAATTGAAGGCAAAGAACTCTCTGAGGATCTGAAAAAAATAATTGTTGCTCTACATAAAGATGGCGTAGGCTATAAGAAGATTGCCAATACCCTGAAACTGAGCTGCAGCATGGTGGCCAAGACCATACAGCGGTTTAACAGGACAGGTTCCACTCAGAACAGGCCTCGCCATGGTCGACCGAAGAAGTTGAGTGCACATGCTCAGCGTCATATCTAGAGGTTGTGTTTGGGAAATAGACGTATGAGTGCTGCCAGCATTGCTGCAGAGGTTGAAGGGGTGGGGGGTCAGCCTGTCAGTGTTCAGGCCATACTCCGCACACTGCATCAAATTGGTCTGCATGGTTGTCGTCCCAGAAAGAAGCCTCTTCTAAAGATGATGCACATGAAAGCCCGCAAACAGTTTGCTGAAGACAAGCAGATTAAGGACATGGATTACTAGAACCATGTCCTGTGGTCTGATGAGACCAAGATAAACTTATTTGGTTCAGATGGTGTCAAGCGTGTGTGGTGGCAACCAGGTGAGGAGTACAAAGACAAGTGTATCTTGCCTACAGTCAAGCATGGTGGTGGGAGTGTCATGGTCTGGGGCTGCATGAGTGCTGCCGGCACTGGGGAGCTACAGTTCATTGAGGGAACCATGAATGCCAACATGTACTGTGACATACTGAAGCAGACTTCGTATTCGGAGACTGGGCCGCAGGGCAATATTCCAACATGATAACGACCCCAAACACACCTCCAAGACGACCACTGCCTTGCTAAAGAAGCTGAAGGTACCTAAACCCTATTGAGCATTTGTGGGGCATCCTCAAAGAGAAGGTGGAGGAGCGCAAGGTCTCTAACATCCACCAGCTCTGTGATGTCATCATGGAGGGGTGGAAGAGGACTCCAGTGGCAACCTGTGAAGCTCTGGTGAACTCCATGCCCAAGAGGGTTAAGGCAGTGCTGGAAAATAATGGTGGCCACACAAAATATTGACACTTTGGCCCCAATTTGGACATTTTCACTTAGGGGTGTACTCACTTTTGTGGCCAGCAGTTTAGACATTAATGGCTGTGTGTTGAGTTATTTTGAGGGGACAGCAAATTTACACTGTTATAAAAGCTGTACACTCATTACTTTACATTGTAGCAAAGTGTCATTTCTTCAGTGTTGTCACATGAAAAGATATAATAAAATATTTACAAAAATGTGAGGGGTGTACTCACTTCTATGAGATTCTGTGTATGTGTATATATACACACACTTTTTTTTTTATTTAGAAAAGTTTCTTAAGCTCATCAATGCAGCATTTTTATGTGTTCCAAAATAGTTAAAACCGTAATATTGTAAAACATTACATTTTAAAATAACTTTTCTATTTTAATATATTTTAAAATGTAATTTATTCCTGTAATGGCAAAGATGAATTTACAGCATCCACAAATTGTTGCATGAAATGCCACACAATTATTCCCTTCGCTGTTTATTTAAAAAAATACATATTTACAACAGAAAAGTCAATCCTGGTCAAATTATTGGTAACAATTTACTTAAAGCCTTTATGTATATTTTTCAAAGTTAAACCAAAGTTAAAATGCATTATAATATTAGCAGATTCTGAATTTGGTTCGTCATGTTTTAAAGCATTAAACTTTAAAAAGGTGTGTACAATAAATAGATAATGTATTAACTGAGGTTACAATTATTCATGAGACCATACAATGCCTTATAAGGTGCATTACAGAGCATAATTAATACATTAAAATACTTTTATAATGATTACACATGAAGGCTTTAGGTAAAGTTACCAAATTATTTTATCAACACTCCAGTGAAGAAAAACATACAGCTTTTTTTAAATGTCCAGGTCAAGTGTTGAACATCAGACCATATCAACCTCAAGCATTTAACATCAACCATAAAGGATGCCAAAGCACTTCTGAAACATTGATTTCAAACAACAACAACAACAACAACAACAAAAAGTGTTGTCAGAACACGTTGGTAATTGTTCTTTGCTTGAGGTGTTTTTGGCATCACATCGTAATATATGCTGGAAACTTCCATTCCTTCATTCGGTCACCTCTTCCCCATGATGAAGCTGGGCACTTCTGCATCATCATCTTGCTCCTCTGCTTCAGAAGCCGAGGATGACGACTCCTCCTCTGAGGCTGCTGACACAAAAACACGTTATTGCTCACCGCTTAGATGAAAGCTGAAATTACTCAAATTCAATAGGTGCAGTTACTATAATGATGATGATGATGATGACCTGTGCTGTCATCTAAAAATAGCAGTAATAAATACAGTGCCTAGATTAAATATTCACATTCATGGGTTATGGACGTGCAACAGCGATCGAATACTCGACCATGACAGCAACGATCGATCATGTAAACGATGATGGAAATGTGCGTTTTGTTTTTTTTTCTCCTCCTGGCAGCACTTTGGGCAGAGCCCTGAGCCCTGATTGTTTAGCTTGCCACAGCATGCATCAAAAGATGTGAGAGAGAATGTCTAGCTTCACTTTGACAAGATAGATGAAAATACAGTTCAATGCAAGCTGTGCAGCACCAAGCTTTTATCTTGTGCTGAAAATATCCTTTAAGTTGTATTTATAATTCAACAATAATCATCAGCATAGGTGCCAAGCCCCCGAGCACCCATGGAAAAACAAGATATTCTCATTTCATTTCAACCAATAAAAATCAATTGAAGCCTTCAGACACTGCTTTCTTTTCGTTTTTATAGTCCATTTGAGGCAGCTTCTATTTCGTTAATGTCGAGAGCGCGTTTGTAACGCACGCGACAGCGCATTCATGTAATTCACGAGTACAAATCTCTCTGCGCGTGAACACAATGGCCAATCAGAGATGTTTAAAAATCGGCTCAACAGCGCTCAAAATGGTAGGGGAAAATGCTGGTATCGTCACATTTGTAAAAAAATTCAGTACCTTCTTGGTATCAAAGTCGTACTTTTGACAACCCTACAATTGACTATTAATTATTATAAAAGAATAATAAATGCTTATAAAGAATAATATTTGCTTATTTAATAAATATCTTCCAGCTGGTGGTGTTTTAAAAAAAAAAAAAAGAAGAAAAAAAAAAAAAAGTGTCCACTGTGATTAAATTCTGTAATACCACAGAATATGAACATAGGAGTTAATACTTGTATTTCATTATTTCTAACCTTCTTTCTGGCTCTCCATCTTGGCTTTCTTGGCCATCAACTTTTTTTGTTTCAACTTTTCCCTAAATGACACAAAAGAACAATTGAGATTCAGAAACAAGAGATAAACTTAAGAGATTTCTAGAGATTCTAGTATCTAAATCAAACACAAGATGGTATTTTGCAAACCTCTTCTTTCTGCGTTTGGCTGTTCTTTCCTCAGCAGCCTTTTGGTTTTCTTTCACCTTCTCAATATATTCTTCATCCAGCTTTTGCTGCAAGAGTGAAAAGTTATGTCAATATCAATATTAGCTCCTTTATCCAATATTTTTCCTTTTCTTAAAAAAAAAAACCCATTAAAAATTTTATTTTTAATCATTTTAATGGAGAGGTTTAAAGTCTTCTGAAGAGACACAATGTCTTTATTTGATGAACAGATTTATTTGAGGCTTTTATTCACATATAAACACCTGAATATTACATTGGCAAACTCAACTGTACAGACTTCAGAAGGATACCAGCATCAGGAACAAGTGGATGGTGTATTTTTAATGGTGTCCTGAATCACGTCACTTTTGTTCGAAACATTTTACTGCAGATTGTTTTGTAAATTAGGCACAGTGTAAAGTAGAGTTCACAAAGAAACTTGTAATATTACTTGTAATAAATAAAGAAACTTTTAATATTTGAATTTTTTTTTCTTGAAAACAGACCACATTAACCCAGGCCAAGTTCAAGACCTGAAACATACTCTATGCAAAATAATGTTTGAAAATGTTGTTTTTAACCAATTTAATCTTAAAGGGATAGTTCACTCAAAAATAAAAATTGTCATCAATTACTCTTATGTCATTCCAAACCCATAAGAATCTAAAACGAAATGATATTTTATTGAAATCTGAGAGATTTCTGTCCCTCAATTAAAAGTCTATTCACCTAAAACTCTTTAAAATGTTCATAAAGAGATTGTACAACAGCGAAATGTACCTCCTCTGCACCTGTGAGCCTGAGAGCAGAGCAGATCCACCGCTGCTCTGACACCACACCTAAATTCCGTTAAGCCGCTACAAATAACGGGTAGAACTGCATTCCACTGAAGCACTATTCACCAGCAATAATTTAAAGTTTAAAAAAAGGGTGGACTGAAAAAAAGTGCTTTGCATGTCACTGATAAGCATGACACACACGTTCTAAAACTAAAGTCAAATATCCATCATTCACATGTATATTGTTCTGCAACAATGCTAAGCACCTTATATTTTCACCAATTTGTCAGCATGTGAAACGGAGAGATTTCCAGCTGTACATGTCAATACACTTTCATAGTAAAGGAGCATTATTTGAAAAACTGATATTATGGTGTAAATTAAGGCTGCCATGATTCCTTGATTAAATTAGAGTATTCGATTTTTAAAAAATCCTTAATTGCAATTTGCTTGTGTCGATTAACCGGCAAAATACTGGAAGTTGCGCAATTTCAAAATAAAAGTTTAAACTCTCTATTTATTTATTTATTTATGCCATGTCAGCAACAAGGCTATTTTCACGGCGAAAACAGAATAAACAACAAAATTCATACAATTAACAAAAAAACTAAAGACATTTCATATTAATACAAGATAGAAATACTAAAATACATCCAGGTGATACTTTCTTAAATACATCAGTTAAACACATCTCTGAATAAAACCGTTGTCTATTTACATTAAAAACACTGCAGTCCATTAAAATATATTTAATAGTCATTATAGTATTTTAAACCCTCACACTGAGTTTGCATGTTTTGATGTCAACATGTGGCATTTCTATTGTAAAGAAGTGGCCAAGTATTAAAGATTAGTGGACATTTAAATAAAATGTTGTTCGGCCAATATTAAACCAGAATTGAATCTGCTGTAAAGTAACACCACCAGGCCATTGGCGCCCTCTGTAGGTGTTTGTTATAATACGTAATGTACATATGTTGATGTTTATATTATGTATACTACATTGTGTATTTTAGCATTGTTCAATAAAATCACATTATCACTTTCTTTAGATACTTTATCTGAACCAACTATTATTGCCTCAATGTTATTATATCCATGTATTTTAAGTCATTTTACTGGTTATTGTTCACTTAGGTCTATTTTTATTACATCAAAAAATATATTGTATGCACTCCAAAAGATAACCAGTCCATTCTCAGGTGCGTAAATCAAGAAAAGTTTGATCAACCAAAAAAACAAAATTGTCCGCACACTGAAAGACATGCAATTAGACCAGGGCAAGGGTCTATCAAAAAATTACTTTAGTTTAACATCTGCAAAGTGAAACAAGGCATCTTAAAAACAGATCAAAGAGCAGTGCAGTCCTTTTTGTGATAGACCCTTGCCCTGGTCTAATTGCATGTCTTTCAGTGTGCGGACAATTTTGGTCTATAACAATTAATCTTAATCGTTAGTGACAGCCCTAGTGTAAATTGAACTAGTGACATACATACATTGTAAAGCAGCTTCTAGGTAATAATCATGTGCTTTAGGCAAAAATAAACCTACCTTGTCAGATATTCGTTCCAGGAACTCCTGTCTCTGATACTCTCGACGGCGCAGATGTCTATACACGTGGAATTCACCGCTGCCTGCTCCAGCACTGGAGCCTGAGAAAATGAAACATAACAGCACTCAATAAAGACATATGCACCCCTCCACAGCCCTGAAGAGTGGTGTGGCTCAATAAAAATGAATTACAAATAAATAAATTCTGTTATCCTGACAGATTATTTGCGTAGGCAGAAATTCTGGGAATGATGGAATCAATGAACAGTAAAGTGTATGAAGTACAAGACAAAATATGAATCCATATGAAAACTTGATAGTATCACAACATAGATCAACAAAAATATTGGGTCATTCGCTTTTAAAGGGTTAGTTCACCCATTCTGTCATCATTTACTCACCCTCATGTCGTTCCAAACCAACTACCACTTTGAAGATTCAAAAAGTTCTTAAAGAGATCGGAAAACTAATCCATATGAATTCAATGGTTTAGACAATTTTTTTTGAAGAGACACGATCGCTTTATACACTGAACAGATTCAATCGAGGCTTTTATTCCCATTTAAACATTCATCAACTCACACATCAGTTGTGGTAAACAAAAGCTGACATAAGCGTGAGTAACTGGTGATTTTTTTCATTTTTGGGTAAACTAACCCTTTAAATGTTAAGATGCATCTCCCTTTATTAGCATATGTTATGTTTTTGTTTGTTTGTTCTGAGTGTTAGCCAATCACAAAACCTAGAGACAGCTCTGCTCCAATGGTGTGAGTTTGGGGATGGACTACCTGTTGATGCAGCCAATGGCAATATGGAGAGTCAATGTTCAAACAAACAACTTCTGCGAGTGTTTTAAAAATAATTCTTCAAAATGCACAACCCAAACACTCTAAGGCCCGGTTTCACAGACAGAGCTTAGATTAAGCCAGGATTAGGCCTTAGTTCAATTAGGATATTTAAGTAACTTTTATAAACGTACATTAGAAAAAACATTACTGGTGTGTATCTTGAGACAAAACAATGGCATGGACATTTTAAGATATGTCAGTACAAGTTGCTTTCAGTTAAAACAGCTCAAACATGGATTTTAGTCTAGGACTAGCTTAAGCCTTGTCTGTAAAACCGAGGGTAAAAGTGTTTCTTTAAGTTTACTTCTTCAGGGGCGCCGCAACATCAGCAGTTTCTGATTCCCGAACGAATGATTCTTATGAGCGGTTCTTTTTAGTGAATCGAAACACTTGAATCAAACACATTTGTGAAACATTAGGATCATTACTGAATTAATTTCACTCACTTACTAAACTGCAATTACAAATTGTTACTTTAATCACGTCTAACTGAACCAAGAAGTGGTAGTGTTTTACTGACCTACAATTCATGAGATGTATATGTTTGAACATGAATTTTTAAGTAATCAGTTGAAAATGAATGATGTTACCACAACCACACGTTTAATTACATTACAATTAATATATTTATGAGCAATCATTGGGCATTTGTAAACACTTTTTGCAAGAATTGTATTAAGTTTATGCCTTTCTTTTGCGCTATAGCGGTCCTGTTAAAATCTGCAGTTATCTAATTTTGAAACATTTTCTGAGAGCACTAAGCGCATTTTTCTATAAATATTTCTTCCTTAGAGGTACTAAAAGAAACTTTAATGATACTATTAATAAAGCATCTGAGTTGTTCAGAGGAATCGGGCGAATCTTTACATTACTTACGATTCCCATCGCCAGATCTGAAACAGTAAACAAACACAAACCCATCACATCCCGCACAAACTCTGGTGGAGCGCGTGGATTCCAATCCTTTGGTCTCTCCGGTATGGGCGCAGGTTTATCCTTTAAAAAAAATACAGTATAAAACTCAGCACTGTTTGATGTGCAATGCATCGTTATCATGAGTTACTACACCGAGTAAAACCGCTAGTTTGATGTAAAACTTAAACTCACAGGATTTCGCATCAATCTCTCCAACTTCAAGCGCTGCTCTTCTGCTGGAGTCTTGGCGATAATTAGAGGCTGAGACTCTTTTTTAGGAGCTTTCCCTGATCGCGCATCTTTCTTATCCTCCGCCATGATTCCTCCAATGTCTTCTTCGAGGCAGGTTTTGAGTTCTTCTTCTGTTCACTTGTGGCAGTTCACTCATCTGAGACCACATACTGCCACCTACAGGACTAATATGGATCTACATTGTTTTGGGGTTTCTTCTTCTTCTAATTTTTTTGGCGCGTTGCATCCTGTGTGCATATCGCCACCTACTTTTGCTGTTATGCAGTCATGGTTTATTTTTAATCAGTTTCTTCCTTGTTTTTGCTCTTTTCTAATTTTTCACACACACAGCGAAATAAATATTAATACTTACATAATTTACCAATGCTATATCCTATTCCTTCTTCCCAGGAGCCACCTGGCACTGCGTGTTTTGGGGTATCAAATAAATAGCATGTGTATAGCTAATGACTTTTTTTTTTTTAATCTTGCTGACATCATTTCCTCTGTCTCATCATATCATATAATTTCATATCATATAATATCATATCTCATGCTAAATGCCCCAAAACATGCTATTACCATGATTTTTATTTATTTATTTGAATTAGTGCTAGTCATTTTATCCCAGAGAAGCTGCACTTTATCCAGGAATATCTTATTATAGACATCACCTCACCCTTCCTCAACAGGACGCATACAGGCAGGACAAGGTCATCAGCATTTCCATTGCTTGCCAGTTGCCACCCCTATTTGTTCAGAGTTGTATTTAGATGCATATAAATTAGGATGCATATCCGCCACATCTGTTTTTCAATCCTCAAACCAACCGTATGTATTTCCCAACTGGAACAAAAGTATAGGTTTATTCAATGAAATATATTCACTTATAAATCCTTCATGCAATATTTCATTCTAAATGCTACTTTTTTTTTCTCCCCACATATTGTGTGACCCAAAGGGCCTATTGGACAATCCACATAGGCCAACATATACTCACTATGGGGCCTCATTTATAAAACTTTGCGTAGATTTCATCCTAAAAGCGTACGTACGCGCAAAAGCTAGATTCTAAGTACGCACCAAAAAAAAAAAAAATCAGATTTATAAAACCATGCGTAGGCCAAAACCTGCGCACAAGTCCCTTCATAAATCCCAGTCAATGGAAGATTGTGCGTACGAGCATCTCCACCCTGTCTCCTCCCCGAAATCACCATATATGGAGCTTACGACGCCTAGTTTTACTATGCATAACCTCATCTGCATATCATTTCCATGCACGTTCCCATCCACGTGACAACATGGTTAACACCGTCAAAGGTACAAGACATTGGAAAATATTAGATATGGACTATAAATGCCGTTTGTGCAATACACTACACTGATAAAAAATAATCCAATATCCTCTTTGTTTAAGAATAAATATATCAAAATATCCATAAAATTGTATAAAATAGTTTTAGAATAGAGTTGATTCATTCATTTCCACTGGCCAAATAGTATTTGAATTGTTTTTTATGCAAATGTATGCAGTTTTACTGATAAGGTGAACATATAATTTAGGATGTTTATAGGCTATTTTTAGTGGAAACAGTTAGGCCTACTTATTTATTGCAGTGTAAATACAATTGTCTGACTCGGCGCATCACTGACAAAGTATTTTAAAAAGGAAACATGCCAATCTAAAATCCGTTTTCCTCAAATTATATCCTTCAAATACAGTGGTAATTGTTTGAAGATCCTTCACACGACATCAACACCTCCATGCAGCTGCGGTTGTAAGGTAAGCTATTATCATTGGACCTATTCAAACTGGACAACGGACCGTTCGACCACCGAATCCAGCAGTGCCTTCCATAATATCGAAGTTAAGTGTGCATCACTGATCATCGTTCTCACTAAAATATTTTGTCATAACATCTGCAGTTTGTTTAAAGAGGAATTATTGTGCGCCTATCACTCCTCACTGTCATTAAAACAGCGTGTCACAGGAAAAGTGATCGAAAGTAGGCCTAGCACATCTAGCCTACTATCTAAATTCATGTCATTTTGTTTAACTTCTCCGTAATGTAATTTCAGTGCTTATCTCCAATAGTGAAAGTGTAATATTAATGTAAGTGTGTATATCAAATGAAAACGTGAGTTTCCACGCGAGTTTAAATCATTCTTTTATTTATTTAAACTGTTATTGTGAACATGCACTGTATTTATGATTATGACTCATAATGAGGATTTACAGTGGTTTTCCTTCATCTGCCGTCAGTTCCTCAGCTCACCATTGGTGTCGCCAAACTGCTCTGTCTCCAAAATGTTCGTACGCATGGGTCAGAGTTTGCGTGGAAGTGCGCAAATTTTCCCGTCAAGTTTGTTTTTATAAATCACAACTTATTCATTGGAAGTGGTGTATGCACTTTCAGGGCCTGTTTTGTGCATACACCAAGTTTTTTAAATGAGGTCCCATGGCCCTCATTTATCAAACGATCGTACGGCAGAAAACTGTGCGTATACGCTCATTTCCACGCAAAATTTGGCATTTATCAATATGAGCGTGAGCGGTGGGTACGATCAAATCTCACGTCAGGTCTCAGCTCGTGTACGCATGTTTTTGAGTCAGCGGGAACTTGCATGCAGCATAGTAAATCTGGTGTAGAATTGTTATGAGAACATTTGTTTTATTTTCCTGACCGACAAGCACTCACTAACCGATCATTAACCATTAAACGACACGATTAAAATGTCAAATTAAAATTAAATTAGAATAGATGCGTGTCTTAAAATACCGCAAATGTATATATAATGTATATATATATATATATATATATATATATACTTATATATATTTTAATAATGTTTGTAAGTATTTAGTTCTATTTACCGGTATTATTATTTAAATTAATTTTATTGTTTGAAATTATGAGGGGGTATTTTTAGAGTAAGATACATTTATTTTTCATGCGATTACTTCCTCTTCATGGCCGGGTTAAGTTTCTCTATGTCGTAAACTATAGGGCGAGGCTTCTAAAATTTGGGGCGTGATATTTAAATGACGACAGTTTTCAGCCGCCACATTTATCAACACCCGTTCATTCATGCAACGGAATTGGCCGCATACAAAAGTTTAAAGAATCACATGTGAGCGTTGTCGTAAGTTGATTTTTCCGTTCGAATGTACGCTGGTTTCTACGTTCGTTTGATAAATGAGGGCCCATGTGATTCCCATCAACCCCTAAAGCACTAACATGTTTTGACAATGACATAACTTCCACCATATACCGTCTTTTCCTCTTTTGTGGCAGGAAGGAAGTGAAGGCAGTGGTGAGGCAGCAGATAATGTTTTATTTGAAATAAAATGAAATTAAAAGAAATTAAGTGTGAAACAGAAAGGTCTATTGTGTCCTTGTCATGCTGGGGGAACACAGTTTGCACATTTGTGTCAATGCCGGCGGTATGTGATGTTAAATGCAATAGTTCCCAGGCTTCAGCCATCATTATAATCATTGTATAGTGTTTTATGAACATGATAGCTCAGCAGACAGGGGCTGTTTTGATTTTAATAGTTATCAGTGTGCAGTGAAATATTCAGCAGAATTCAACCATAGCAGTATCTCACATCTCCACTCTACCGTGAATGCGAGATCTGACCCAGCCTATCAGATCCACACAATGCTGCTGTTGATTTTGCGATTATAATCATAAACAGATTGTGTAGGGTAATTCCTCAAACATGCTGGAGCGAGCTGACATCATAATATTACTCCTACTGCATTTATCTCTTCTTTTTTTTTCTTTTTTTCAAATCTTCCTTTTAATCAGTTATTTTTAGCTTTTTTTCCAGTAAAATATCAGGTTACACTTTATTTCGATGGTCCACTTTAGACATTCTACTAACTAGAAGTAACTTTGCAACTACATGTCAACTAACTCTCATTAGAGTTCTGTTAGGGTTCGGGTTAGCAGAATAAGTTGACATGTAGTTGCAAAGTTACTTATAGTCAGTAGAATATCTGTTGGGGAGCATCAAAATAAAGTGTTAGCAGATATTAGGCAGACAGTCTATTAATACTCTAATGACTGCTAGTTGACGTAGGTGCAAAGTTACTTACAGTTAGTAGACTGTCTAAAGTGAACCATTGAAATAAAGTGTTCCCATATCATATATCAACTTCTAAAATTATGCCAAGATATATGAAGTGTAAAACGTTTAACCAACTGAAATCACGAATCAAAATATACTTTTCTAGTTGAATCACAGTACATTAAAACAATTGTTTTGTATGACAAGTTTCTCAAGCATTTGAATATGCAAATTAGGCATTATCTAATTAAATATGTACTAATTTGCATTTCCAGAATAGAAATCTGAACATTGGATAAAGCAAGGTTGAAAATTCTTGTTTCGTTCTCTTGGCATTCAGAGTTGAAGGTTTTTACAGATGGGGATAAAATGTTATATAAATCAGGGAAATGATAAATTATTAAATTGCAGAATATAAATATGAATAAAACTGTAAAGTTTGATGTATATAAGTAAAGTAGAGGTTTCTGTGTCAGTGTATATTTATATTTATAAAACAGTAAGTTCCTGTCCTTGATTCTGATTGGTCAATAGCTGTGTTTTATTCACGATAAAGCATGCCTATGACCGCTTCACCCAACGGTTCTGTGTATCACTACACAACGCCCTCAGCAACCACTCTTAGCAACGTAACCTGTATGTTCTCAATTGATATTGTTCATTGAAGCTTACTGTATTATGTGGAAGAGTATTGCGAGAAAGAGATCGATTGAGCGAGATTATTACCTGCATTCAGATTTAGCATTTTCCTTCAGGTCAGTCCTATGTTCATAATAAAAAAATCTGTTTAAATGTCTGATGTATTATCTTGTCCTTTTAACATTTAAGGGGTTATCCCGTGACTGACAGTGCTAGTCAAAGCATTTGGCAGTTGCGTCGTGTTCGTGTTCACAACAATTCAGTCTTTTCAATTTTAAAAGTCTTTGCTACTGACTGACGCACAAGTTCATGAAAGTTGCATTAATACATATTTTTGGCTTTAATATTTGTATTGTGTGGTAACCGTTTTATAAAAGCAATAAGGTACTCGAGGCTAGTGCTGTATTGTGAATAAGTCACGGCTGAAGGGGTTGCAACAACGTCCTTCAGCCGTGACTTATTCACGATACAGCACAGCCTCTCGTACCTTATTGCTTACATATATTGAGAAAATTGCCTTTAAAAGTGTTGTAATTGCAATCTACAGACAAATAGAAAAAGTGTGATAAAATGTTTTCTTTCCATGGAAGTAAATAACCCAAAATTTCAAAATTGACTATAGTATATGAAAAAACAATGGTTTTCCTGTAGTCTTAGCTTAAATTTATGTCTAAATTTTCTTAATCTATTGGCAAAAAATCCTCTTGTTTTCAGCATAAACCTTCCTATATTTGTATTATGCTTATAACAATTAAAAACAATTTGCCAATGACAATTTTATTTTAGTATTATTTATATACTATTGTATTATTTATTAATATTTTGAATTTGCCTTTATGTTTATAATTATGTTATGTTTGTATATAAGTTTTTGTATTTTTCCTCAGGTTTTATATGTGGGTTTCAAACTCAAAATCTTAAATCAGAATAAAATCAGAAATGAATGAATCAGAATAAGTGCATATTGTCACAAAAAAAAAAAAAAATCAAACGTGTGT
The DNA here is from genome assembly GCA_037101425.1 of Elopichthys bambusa. NCBI lineage: Eukaryota > Metazoa > Chordata > Actinopteri > Cypriniformes > Xenocyprididae > Elopichthys > Elopichthys bambusa. The sequence goes on from CM074434.1 coordinate 6,918,105, forward strand.
TCAATACACTTGTTTGTACTTGTTCATCTTTTTCCTGGGAAATATTGATGGAAATGATCAATAGATTTTTGTGGCCTTGATTTTAAGCTGTGTAATTGACTTTCATTTGTAGGTCAGTGTGGATTTGTTTTGTGTGTTCATTCAGTGAGATGCTGAATCCTGCCTGAGCCGGTTGAGTGCACTTGCAGTCTTGATTCATTAATGCCCTTGAACGTCAACTTGTAAAGCATGTTCTCTACACGCTGCGTGTGACTCAAACCAATCCTGCTCTCATAAAAGCCCATAGTGTTACTTCCTAGGACTAGCTTGTCATGCCTGTGCGTGGCTATTGCTGCCTCCAGGGCAAGTGTGCACTCTACAGAATAGAGTGCACATTAGAATAGATGTTCCCTTATAGAAGCATGAAGCATTAACACTAACACAATTAGACACTAATCAAGTAACACTATGCACATCATGCGTACACTAGCATGTGCAAGCTGATGCTTTATCAGACAAGTCTGAGGATATCAAAACAGTACAAGGGGAAGAAGAAAGATCACTTTTAGAAAAATGAATTGCAGACAAGATGGCACAACGCTCAATAGGACGAAGTCCTGGCTCTCAGGTGAAATAGCCTTTGTTACAGAGCCATTGTCTGTTTATTTGCTCTTTAATGTGCATGAGCATTAGCTGGACCAGCCTTAAAAATACTGTTTTTTAGAGCAAGCTGAACTACAGATGATACATTTATGCAAGGCCATAATGACCACATTGACAGGTCCCACACAATAATCAGATATGGCAAATTTAACAAAGTCTTTTTTTAGGGTCTAATAGGTTCTAATAGGTTGACCGGACCAGTGTTTTGTGTTTGGTCAACCGCTTCCAGCGTGTTTTGTCACATAACCGTGAATTTCAACTTCTTAAGTCCCCTTCCCCTGCTGACTTCCCTTCGCCTAAGACATTTCTTTCACGTCATTTCTTCGTGTTGCATGAGTGCCCACTACTGGCAGAACCCTTGCAATGGGCTGTAAATGGAACGCCGTAAGCTCGATCACTTAAATTAAGTGCGAGCATGGCAAGTTGCTGTTGTGACGTGTCTATAGATCTGCCTGAAGTGCACATATGAGTAGACTCGCTCCCCTGGTCAAAATCAAGGGGTCAAGGGTCTGTCCAATTAAACAACTTCACTTGTCCACTTGATGAAGTTGAACACACTTCTAAATGGCTCCCCCAAGGAGAAATGCTTAGGGAATTTCATGAGTGTATGGCTGCATCCGAAATCGCATACTCTCTTGAGTAGGTACTTATTTTGAGTAAGTAATTACTTAAGGGGTTAGTTCACCAAAAATTGAATTTCTGTTAAGTAATCACCCTCATGTCGTTCTAAACCCGAAAGCTCTCTGACCCCTCCATAGACAGAAATTTAATTACTACTTTCAAGTCCCAGAAAGGTAGAAAAGACATTGTTAAACCTTGTTAACCTTAATTTGATGAAGTGACGAGAATACTTTTTGTGCGCAAAATAAAACAAAACTAACGACTTCAAATATTTGATATTTCTTAATGCTGCCATTTAGAAAAAGTTACATTTTTAGGCTGGTCTAACAGCGCTGGTCAATGTCAAAATTATGGTCAATCAGATCATAGATGGCGGGGCTTACTATTCACTCAAGACAAGTGTGAATTCCAATGTGATGCTTTTAGTTTTTTTTTTACAGTGAAAGAGTGCGTACGTGGTAGGATATAAGTAGCTAAACATTTTATATGTGACTGTTTTATGATGGATATGTTTAAAGACCCACAGTAACATACAGTGATGCTTTTACCATTCTTATTTCTTCTTTATTCCCTTAAATCCCTTTTAATTTTTTAATTGTTTTGTGCTGTTAGCGGTGTCTGACTATGGTCGACACGTGGGGTAATGACATCATAGTTTCACAAAATATACAGATTGGCTGTACACATGAAAACGCAAGGGTGTCTTTTTCAGATTTATCCATTCTGGGACCCAGTTTCAAAAAATAGTGGTTTCACCTTCTGAAAACGTTGGATCTGTCTGGACGAAACGCCTATATGATATCAAATTTTTTCGTATACAGCTAAAATATACAGTGTAGACGGGCCCTAGATTTGAAGAACCCTGCTGTATCCCATACATCCTGTATGCCTCAGAGCGAGTAACTTCAGCTAATAAGAAGCTGACGATATTTGGTCCGGTTGTCCTTACTTTTCGCCAATGAGAATGGAGTGATTTCACACATGCTTCAGGCACAGGTCACGCAGATGCTTAATTTTTGGGTGAACTATCCCTTTGAGATATTACTGACTTAAGTAGCTTCAATGTAGTAATCATGTTAACATGTTTTGCTAGTAGCTTGTAGTGTAGCTAATAGGGCTGCACGATTAATCGTAATTTAATCGCAATAATGATATCTGCTTCTCTCCACTGATTACAAATAATCATATATGCTTGTGGTTGCCAGATGCAAAGAGCGTAAATCCCCAAAAATAGAGCTTTTCACTTAAGGGTTAGGGTTACTGTCTTCCCGGTGTGCACGCGCTCCCTCTAAATGCGGAAGAAGCTCTGATAATCTGAAAACAAACATGTGCGCTGGAATTTAGCGATCGCCACAGCGAAATTCTGCTTCAATGAAAGTGTCATACAGCCAGTCTTTGTTTCTTCACAAGCCACTCGTACTATTTGTGTGACTAAATCTGCCATGATCAAACTTCCATGAATTCCAACAAATGCTACACGGATATCCACCTTACTGTTTGCAGAATGCACTTTGCAACCTATGTGACAATTCAATCGGCAAAATGAACATAGTTTGGAATTATTGGAAATAATATTAGGAGTTTCGCTGTTTTATCTTTTGAAGTTCCTAAAGGTTTTACCAGTTTTCATAATGTTAATCAGTTTAAAATTATATCGCCACTTGGACATTTAACATATCGCCACTTAACATGAAAACGCTTAACGTGAAAAAGCTTAATGTGGCTTAATTTACTAAAACAGTGTTATTAACAAACCAAACTTAGTGAACACCATACTAATAAAGCATACTATGTACAGAAAAGCAGATGAGCCCAGAATATGAGCAACACGTTTAATTAAGCATTTTCCTCCCATAAAGAAAACGCTTAACGTGGCTCTCTACATTAAAATAGCACATTTATTAAACACTATACTAATAAAGCATACTATACAGAAAAATGGGTTTGTGCAGAATTTGATCTTTTAATATCACTTAGTAGGCAGGTCCGGCGCGTGCCTATAGGCGAACTAGGCAGCCGCCTAGATTTCCTAAATCCAAAAAGGAGAGGGATTTAGTTTAAGTTAATTCATTTTTTAGACATTCGTTAGGAATTATTTCACTTATATCAAAAAGTTATCACCCAATTAGTTATTCTAAATCTAAATTATATTTCTCTCATTCTACCGAGTACCAAACCCCGCCCCAACCTAGAGCGGCATATCACTGAACCAAAAATAAATAAATAAATAAATCGGCATTTTGAGTGGTGAGTGGATTATAAGTTTGCAAGATCGCAAATTCTCTCATAAAAACAAAGAAATGTAGACATTATGTAAATAAGAGATTCAATGTGTGACAGCTTCATTTATTAGAACAGAACTTTGTGAGATAACTTTTTAGTGATTATAGGGAACACTCTTTGCGCGCTTTCTGCCATGCCAAATCCCTTATACAGTATTTTGTACTGTATACTTTTATACTGTTTATTGTACTTTAATAGCAAATGTTTTATCAGGAGTGTTAATGCTGGGCTGTGTATGTTGTGAACTGAAACTATTACAAGGAAATTGAAATATGTGTTTTTAAAGGTGAAGCACTTCTCCTTAGCCTTAAGTTAGTTCACCCTCCGCCTATGAGTGTGTGTGAGAAAGCTCACCGTTGTGTGCACAATAAATGCCATATATAGGCCTATTTATATAACCTCTATATAACGAAGAGCTGTGCACGCGCAAGTGACGGGATTTTGGGTGTGAGAACCGCAAATGCAAGTGTTTGCATTTGTAGGTTACGTGCTGATTATTTTTTACATTGCAGAATGAAGAAAAAAAGAAGAAGAAAAGAAATCCAAAAACATGCTTGTACATGCTTTTATATTAGTGCAAGTTTATTAATAAATAATAATACAAATAATAAATGAATAAACAAAACCTCCAGTCTTTCACATGCATCTCAAAGATCGAGTTTAATTGTGAGTGTGAAGTGGGGGCGGACAGTGTTTGGCCTAGAGCGGCTGTTGAGCTTGCGCCGGCCCTGTTATTAGGCTACATTAAGTGACGTTAAGCCTTTTCTTTAACTGTTTTCTATGGGAGGAAAACACTTAACGTGTAATTAAACACATTGCGTTCATATTCTGGGCTCATCTGCTTTGCTGTACAGTATGGCTTATTATTATGTTTACGGAGTTTGGTCTTTTAATATCACTGTCTTAGTACATTAAGCCACGTTAAGCGTTTTTCACCTTAAGCATTTTAGAATGTCCCTATCCATATATATATATATATATCAAAGAGCATCGTTCTTTGCTTTACGAATTTGCAAGGCAGTCTGAATCTGTGGTTTGTCTCATTTGCAAACGAATTGTATTGCTTTTAAAATCTAATGTGAATACAGATAACAAAGCGTTCACCAAAAACCATGTGTTATCAAAAACCAAGTTATCATAGTTGGTTAAATGAAGTCGGTGTGCCACCTACAGGCCTTTTGGGTGAAGTGTAGGTTGGTAAAGAACGTGCAAAATGACCATAACTACATATAGAATAATCGTGATTACTAATCGTGATTATAATTTTGAGCAAAATAATCGTAATTATCAGTTTAACCATTAACGTACAGCCCTAGTAGCTAGCTACTTTTTCAAAAGCGTAGATTAACTGTACTTTAACTCCTGTACGTTAAAGTCGGCATAAAAAGGAAGTTGTGATAGTCTTTTCTTTCCTATTGTGACGTATATCTTATGTATATTGTGACTTGATTTTATCCACTGGGAATGAATTGGATCTCTAGCTGCGTCTCATTTCAGAGGCTGCATCCTCCGGAGGTTGCATTTGTAGGCTGCATACTTCATCAAGAATGTCTTATTTAAGAAAAGTAACTAATAAAATTGACTGTTATTCCTTGTGAGGTGTAAAATACTGTAATTTCTTTCTTACTTTGCAATAAAGGTTACTTTTTTTAAATGAAACCGCCTCAATGACGTATGTGACCAACAAATACGACCTCTGGAGGACGCAGCTGTTGGATGGTTGTGGTTTACAATTGCTGTGATGTCATGTGAGTGACAGATTGTCCCGCCCTCACACCAGTAAACACATCATCAGAGAAGAGAAGAGATGTCGCTGCAAGAGGGAGGGGAATATATTTTCAATAAAGATTACAAGGTCACATAAATTAAAAGAAAATAATGCCCTGCACAGATAAATCATTTATAATAAATACTCCCAATATTCCATAAAAAAACAAGAACTGTCTATTTTGATTTTATGGTGACTTTAAAATATGAGTGTAGGTTGTAGTTTGTCGAGTTGTAGCAATGTAGCATTCCTAAAATGTCTGTATTATTTGTATTACCAAAATGGCTGCCGTGTGAAACTGACTTACCCTTAATCAAATCATTGTTCAAAACCTGCAGCATCTCATCTAAACAGAGATGTATGGATCTGACTTATTGCATCTGAAATGGCTCAGTGGTTTGTGATAAATGGCTTTGTCGTTCTTCCTTCTCTCTATATTTCTTTCTCTCACACTCATATAAACAGCTTGTCAAATTTACAGTCTCGTCCACTTTGGCTAGTCGATTCAGTTGATAAAAGCAGTGCAGGATCAAAGGTGGCTATATATCATCCCCCTTCTCATTTTCTCATTACCTTCCAGCTGATACTGCATTCAGCAGTCTACCTACCCAACATCCATCAAAACAAGGAACAGTTTTGACAGTTTGTATTTGAGGCTCATTTCACATACCCCATCCTAGAATAGTGAGATATGATGAGCTCATTTGAATATTTCAACTACCCTAAACATCAACCCTGTCTGCGTATTACTATAAGACATTTTCAAAAGGATGGAGAATGACTTAAACAGAATCCTGTGAACTTAAAGGCTTATAGATTTTAGGACACAGGACAAGATCAGGATAATGTGGCAGAGGCCAATGTAAAAACATACGTCGACAGGCAGGTATGACATTGCGTTATTTAATTCGGACCAAATATACTAATTGGATGAACATTTTATGGGTCTACGCCTTCCACAGACGATATATATTTATAAAAATACATTTAGACCGTTTTAACATAGTGACTGTTATCAGGATATGAGACTTTTTAAACAGTATAACAAGAAATGTTTCTGTAGAGAATCGCCTAATGCACCTTTAACCTCTTTGTTGTGATGTAACCCCCTCAGCCATGTTAAAATCACCAACACATTTGAGGGGCTTGTTGCTTTTATAAATGAGAGGCAATATGATAATATACAAATGCTAAATAAATAAATAATAACATTTTAGGCCTAATACATTTTGACATATTAAGTTGCATAAATTAACATCAATGTATTATCAAAGTCCCTTTAAGACAAGTCATTTCACCATCTTAGAAACGCATTCAAGTGCAGCTCCTATCTCTTTGAATGGGGAAGCATCAAGTTCTCCAAAGCTCTTTGCCAAGCTTTCGATTAAATTTCATATTTTAAATCACCAATGAAATCTGACAACTGTATCATAAATTTTGTTTCTAAACGCTCGAATCATGACAAAAAAACTGGCTGGATTGGTGCAGGAAAGGTGCAATATGTTATATTTTGCAGTAAAATATCCAAAAACCATTATATTATATATTTTGTACACTTGAGTACTTACAATATCCCAAATGTTTCCAACTATTTGTAAATCATGAGAAAATTGCAATTTTAACCAAGGCTCCGGGACGTGTGAGGAGTCGCTTGGCAATTGCGTCATACCCGTGTTAACCCTCGGTCTGCTTCGGTTTCCGGTTTTATTTTGTAGAAACCATATTTTCAGAAACAACTGGTTTGATATATTTATAGACAGAAAACTAATTGTTGTTATATAGCTTAACACGTTTAGTCTTATTGCTTAAATCTAATTTTTGCGAGTACCATACTTTACCATGTCTCAGAGAAAAACACTATTTTGTCAAGTAGCTAACATAGCATAATCAGATGCAGCTTTATTTTTAGTAACAGTAATACAGAATTTTCTCCATCATACAATACGTTTTAAAATGAATTGCATGCCATTTATCAATACAAGCCATCCAGCATTTAAAATACACATGAAATCAATATTGACCTTTTTTATTTTGTTAGCTCAAATTGTTAGTTTTGTGGTGAACAATTCATCCATGCAAGTCAATCCACATAAAAAAATTGTTTTGTAATATTTAATCAAAATCTGAAAATGCTCCTCCCTCTGCAACAGTGCCCCTTCTCTAATGACATCAGTTTGACGGCTTGGGTTGAAAACGCTTAAACCACTCCCCTCGGTCCGTTAGTCTGCTATGAGGGAGAGATGGAGAGGAGGAGCGCTAAAACAAAACCCTGCCCTCTATTCAATATTCCGTTTCACTTGGAAATATGTCACAACACTGGAGAAAAGTTGTTTGCAACTTTAATGTTTAATAACTTTAATATGATATTCTAAAATCGAGCTTACTGCAGTGTGTCTCAAACAAGTGTCTCACAGCAGCCACCGAGCGAACTCACAGGGTAACATTATAACATCATTTTCAACACTCTCAAATGTAAATATGATAAACAGAGCTACGTCATACTCATGACCGGAAAAGAGGAAGCGGCGCCGGCGACTGTGGCATAATAAAAGTTCCGCTGCTCGTGAGGTGCGTGTTGCGCAATCGCTCCAGCAGCCTTGTTCAGCTCCCACAACACTCGGTCCTACTCTGCTTCATACTACAATAACGTTAATAATCGCACCCATGAACATGATTTCTTCCCGAGTCCTATCCCTTTTCTTTTGCACCGTCCGTTGAGGTGAAGACCACGTGTCCCAAGATTCCGCGCTCAAACTTGGCGTCATTGGCCTTTGTTTTGAATAGGCCTCTAGCGACCTCTAGCGGACAATTTTTTTTTAAAAAAACATATTTTACATATTTACATATTTTACATACCTTTAAGCTAATGCGCATTCGCAGTCCTACGTGTGCGTCTTTATCCACCTTATTCTGACTAGCCTACTGCGTTTCGAATTATGGGTTCCACTTCCGGTTTGGAAAAAGACTTAAACGAATCGTTTGGTTGCCCTACAAATAAAGCTTATCCGTCAGTTTGACTGAATGAGCTGTCAATTTTTCTTTCATGTTTTATTTTCAGACATCATGAGAATAACGTAACGCTTGGTATTTTAACGTATAACAAGAATATCTATGGTAAGAGCTCTTTTCAGTCGCTGCTTTCTATTTTCGTGATTATTTTCTTTTGTCCCTTTGCATGCTGCTGTAATAGTATGAAAAAGGACAACATATACTGCACATTTGTGGTCTGTTCTCCCGATATAATTTACGATATATATCCCATTAATAATTAATTGGAATGCACAAAAAATCTCTCGTTATTCTCCTCAAAGCCTTATGTCTCTTTCCAGGTTTGTTTTCACAGGTAAATACAATTTATTATCTGTAAAATTGATGGAAATCACTTTGAAATAGTATCATGTTCATGAAAATGTTTTATTAAGGCAACATATATTATATAATACAGATATATAAAACTATAGTTTTATTTAACCAGTCCGTTATTGCTGTGGAAAGTACCTTGTTGATGCTTTTACACCTTTAAATGTAATTTTAATGTTTGTTGGTTGAAGGGTGAGTAGAATAATGTCTTCTCATTGTACCCAGTTTAAAAATAAAACGTATAATTGCGTTCATAGAGGAGCCTTTCACTGACTGTTTACAGCTTAACGGAAGTTACGCCCATAATTCGCGCAAAGCGCCATGGGGCATAGGAATAAGGTGGATAGGAACTGCGCGTCTGACTGCCGCTGCAGTGACGCGATAACGTTACCAATCGGCGATTGGCTTTATATTTAGAAGGCGGGACTTTTTCCGCCATATTGCGCTTTTCACTTTCTCCCATTCAAAACACGCCTCTTGTGTTATTCTAGTCTTTGGTATTATGAATGAACATAAATTGACAAAGAGCAATAGTATATTTCAAAATTAGTATTAATCTACTGTGCACTATTTTTTTTAAGTACTTTTATTTAGCAAGGATGCTTTAAATTGATCAAAAATCACAGTAAAGACATTTATAAAAACCGTTCTATTTCAAATGAATGCTGTTCTTTTGAATGCTATATTAATCAAAGAATCATGAATTAAAATGTATTTCCATGAAAATATTAAGCAGCTCAACTGTTTTCAACATTGATGATATTAAGAAACATTTTCTTGAGCAGCAAATCAGCATATTAGAATGATTACGGATCATGTGACACTGAAGACTGGAGTAATGATGCTGAAAATTCAGCTTTGCCATCACAGGAATAAATTACATTTTAAAATATATTAAAATGGAACAGTTATTTTACATTATAATAATATTCACAGAATATTATACTGTACTTTTACTGTGATTTGTTGCAAAACAAAGCAGACAGCGTGAGCAAGTACAATGCCATCAGTGGGAACATTCTTAATGAACGAATTCTTAACAAACTCTTTTTTTTTTCTTTTTTTTTTAGGTAAAATTCACTAGATTCACCCTATAGAATGTTTATCAAGTGTAGTGCATGACGAATTGCTGTCCAAATGAGTCTTTCATAACATGATTGCCATGAGATAGAATCATCTCATGTGTCTTCCTTAGTCCTTCATTTCATCTTCAGCATTAAATCAAGGGATCAGCCCATCCAGAAACAAGCTGAGCCCTGATGAACCATTTGACCAACACAAACAGCCTAGAGGGGCAAAGTCTGAGAGCGAAAGAAGGTCACAACCCTTCTTTTTACTCCAGGGGACATTGCATCAGTAACCATCCAGGAACCATCTAAACAGCTTACAATGAGAAACACCAACTAAAAGAATCGGAAAGATTATGGAATGATTAGGTAAAACATTATGCTTCCCCCAAAACAGCAGTTTGAATGCACACCAGATGGTCCGGGCGCCATTTGGTCTTGACGTCCACTTTCCACGGCCCTACACAATAATGTGTGTGTTTCTCAGCAAGAGCAGTAAGCAGTCAAGTCATTTCATGGAGAGCTCAGCATTCATAAAGCAACACAATACACTGGCTTCACGCTGATCAAAAATTGCAGTGTTGAAATGTATAATAATGCTGCTGTGACTGAAATTTACCACAGGACGTCAACAGGCCCGAGAGCACATCATTTGATGTTTCTCAAAGATGTCATCTGGCTGAACAAAGCAGTTCTGTTCATGAGAAAGCCTCCATCTTCCTTTTTTGCACACTGTGAAATCTGTCTGTCTGTGCCTTGGCATTGAATCACATTAATGCCAAGCTGCATTTATGGTTATGGAATTAAACAAACTCAGTCATTTACAAAATGAAAACACTATTTATACAGTACCTGTCAAAAGTTTGAACAGATTACTATTTTAAATAGTAATATGATGCTTTGTTTATTTATTTAAAGTTCTTTAAATTTGTTATAATATTTCACTGTTTGACAGCATTTTTGATCAAATAAATGCAGACTTGGTGAGCATAAGAGACGTTCAAAAACCTTACTGACCTCAAAAATCTTGCAATTTTTTTCATCAGTTTGTGATGATGAAATGAATATAATTTAGGGTGACCAGACGTGCCGTTTTTCCCGGGACAGTCCCATTTCAGTTCTATTTTTAGTGTCCCGACTTATTTGGAAAAAAACATGTTTTGTCCCGTATTTCATCTTTCCTAAAACTTCATTATGAGCTGATCATAGAACGAGTAGTAGTAGTGTTCTGTCACGCGAGAACAGTCCAATCAATTCGTTGTAGAACAAAATTAGGCCTACCATCTAATCACAATTCGTTATTGATTAACTTGCCATTAGTGAAGGGGGGATAGGCAGAATATCGCTGAATGACACACACCAGAAGCGCGCTCTTTCTTTCCTTGCACGAGATCCCAGTTCTCTATGCGCCTGAATGGTCAAATGCACATATAGTTGTCAAAATGTTCATCGTGTGGAGTATCTCACGTCAGTATAGTCGGTTATGGCTTAAGTGGACGAAAACAGGTGGGTAAAAACCAGATATGTGTCAGTATAGAGGGTATGCATTAACGTCACTTTCCCGCCAGAACGCGCTCCCTCAGCTGGACTGAGTGGCAAAAGAACCTGCTGCATGACTGGATTTAATAGGGGAAACTGCGAAAACGCGAGTAACAAACGATTACACTAAAAGTTGGGCTCGAAAGCGTTCTTTATAACATGTCAAAGAAACCTAATCCATGGATATTGACATGCAGCCAGGAATCGTGTTTCCTGACATTTATATGTGCCTGATTTTGACGCCGGAGAAATACATAAAGCAAATCTGCCTGTGAACACTTTATATAGGCTAACTACAATATAGGTAGGTCTAAATGCGAGTGATTACTTATATCAATGTTATATATCGTCGAGCCCTAAAACTTTATTTAAAAACACCCAATTATGCAGAATATAAGATGGTAAATATTTAATTGATGAGTTGTCAACACAATATATAACAATACAATGTATGATTTCACCCCAAAATCCATCATTTCGACACAAAATGATAACTGCAAATCCATGTTTCTCTGCCTGGAGTCCAGTTGTTTCTGTGAATCGCAGCGATCCGTTTGCTTTTTTTCTGTAGCTTTTGGCAGTCTGTAAAAATATAACATTTGTACAGTCAATCACAAAGCTTTTTCCCGTTTTGGATGCGTTTTGTGTGTTTTCGCGTCATTCACGCTGAAAGTGGGCGTAACCGCAGTCATAACGGTCGACGGTGACGTCACGTGCATACCCTCTATTACGTCCATGAATTCGGTCTTAAAGGGATAGTAGCCTAATTAAGTAATTGTCTGTCATTAATGTTAATCAAACAACAAAAGATGTTAAATAGATGTATACATGTTAAATAAACCTACTGTATCTAAATTTGAAAGTTTATTTAGTTTGTATCTCTATCGTATTTGTCGTATTGTTTGTAATTTGTTTGTAAATGTCTTCGATATATATATATATATATATATATATATATATATATATATATATATATATATATATTGAAATAAAATTTCTCATATCATGGTCAAGTTGCCCATCTCTTGCTCACCCGTCCCGTATTCCACCATGAGAAATCTGGTCACCCTAATATGATATCAATTTTCAAAAAGGTAATGTCTTAAATATAATATTTAAAATTTTTTTGCTAAAAGGAAGCATGAAAATATGGTAAAAAAAAAAAATTATGCATTACAGATGTTGCGCTTGTGCATTTCCTTGATTGACATCTGTTATGATTACACCCGATTGAAATCTGCAGCATGAAATCGACCAAATGAAATCAGTAAAGAACAGAGAACACCTTCCCGTTTGTGTTGACAACATTCCTCCTGCCTCCATAATGAAAAACGCTGATCTGGTCCATGATAAGCACATGCTAGAACAAGTTAATCCACTGCGCAAATAAAACCCTGCAGACTGATAAACGAACTCTGGCTTTTAAGAGTCAAATGACTCATCCAGACCGCTCCTCTGCATGTCCAGTGTTGTGGAATGAAAATGAAGACATATTGGAGTTTCAGGATTTGAGGGTCTCTGAGGAGGGGGAATCAGATCAGGGATATCATGTTCAAGGTCACCTTATGCTAGATGTGCCGATGAGTTGACAGATGTGGACTCTGTCTGACCTCGTGGACTGACACTGCTGCTATGACGAGATGTCTGAAAGGTCATAGACACAGAAGAGACTCTTCATGTTCTTAGAAATCACTGTGCCTCTAGGCTTCATGCTAATTCTTGAATAGTGATGTCATGCTTCTTCAGCAGATGATCTAGTGAGTGAGTTTCATGTCATACTGAGGCTGGATTCACCACAGCATCAGGAAAACAGTGGTCTGATTTAAAAAATGTATCTTTTGGCCAATTCCATTACTGTATACTGTAGCTATTTCTGACCCCACAATTGACATGACATTTCTCAAGGTAATCCGTTGAATATTTGGATAATGTTTGCTATATTCTCATTAAAGGGGTCCTTGTTTATTATTTCACTTTTTTTTAACTTTAGTTAGTGTGTAATGTTGCTGTTTAAGCATAAACAACATCTGCAAAGTTACGAAGTTCAAGGCAAATGGAGATATTTTCTTTTACAGAAATCGCTTTTTAAGGACTACAACAAACGGCTGGTATAGGGACTACAACGAGCTTCTTCCCAGGTTCACAAACATCACAAACCCCAAAATGTACATAAACCCTGCCCCCGGGAACACACAACAAAGGGGGTGAGGCCATGTTGGGCTGCTTTAGAAAAGAGGGAGAGATGTTGTAGTAGAGTGCTGTTACCATGCCGTCTTTTTTTTTTTTACGCTGGACTGCTTCACAAACGAGGGTCAATTCAACGCTGGATTTGCACAAGATTAACATGACGGCACATGCTAGTCAATGAGTTGAATCAACTCCACAGCAACTACATAAATTTATCCACTAACCAATCCAGTTGCATTCTAAAAGTTGTAACTTCTTCCCGAGTGTCTCCATCAGTGTCCGACTCCGGTTTGAACAAGGTAAGGCTGAACACTGTTACTGACAGTCGTCATTTTGGCTGCGTGAGATTCTCCAGCTTTGTTGGTGAGCAGTCGAAGTGTAAGCTGTTAAAGCTCTGCCCTCTTTTGGAAAGCGAGCCGGGAGCAGCAGCTCATTTGCATTTAAAGGGACACACACCAAAACAGTGTGTTTTTGCTCACACCCAAAGATGGGCAAATTTAACAAGCTATAATAAATGATCTGTGGGGTATTTTGAACTGAAACTTCACAGACACATTCTGGGGACACCAGAGACTTATATTACATCTTGTAAAAGAGGCATTATAGGTCTCCTTTAAGAAAATGAAAAACCTTTAATAATCTGGTTTAAAACCAGCATGATCTCATGAGAACCATGAAATCAAAATTGACAATTATTTTTTTATGGAATATAGCAGTATTAGTTATAAATGATATATACCCGTGAACATGTGCCTTCGTAATCTTTAATTAAAATATCTTCCCCTCCCTCTTGCAGCAACATCTCTTCTCTTAATAATACATTTTATTTATATAGCACATTTCAGACATAAAATGCGGTTCAAAGTGCTTTACATGATCAAGATTACACAGATGAACAACACAAACAATACTGAGCTTAAGAAATGCATCAAGGTAAAAAGGATTTAAATACATTACACAATATAAGAAGATACAGACATATAAAAATCTTCTATACATTTTATAACATTTTTATTATTACTTATGACCAAAAAGTAAACGCCAAAATAAAAAAATAAGTTTTTAACTTATTTTTTAAAAATAGTAAGTGTACTAGCTTCCCTAATGTCTAACGGTAATGTATGCCATAGTTTGGGGGCATAATTAGCAAAGGCAGCGTCTCCAATCCAGTAGACCTGCATTTGACGATCTTAAAGGTCTTGATGGAATATAATTAATGAGAGAGCTAGCAATATTGTCCATTACAAGCTTTATACATGATGAGTAAGACTTTAAAATCTATCCTAAATTTTATAGGAAGCCAATGCAGTGTTGCCAAAACTGGTGTTATATGTTCTCTTTTTCTGGTTCTAGTTAACAACCGAGCAGCAGAGTTTTGGATAAGCTGAAGTCTATTCATTGATTTTTGTGGGAGACCAGTAAAAAGTGCATTACAATAATCGAGTCTATTTGAAATAAGAGCATGAATTAATTTTTCTGCATCTTTCTGGTTTAAAAACAGATGAATTTTAGCTATATTTCTTAAGTGAAAAAAGGAAGATTTTGTTACCTTATTAATGTGTGAGTTAAAACTTACATCTGAATCTAAAATAACGCCAAGACTAGTAACCTCTGGTCATAAAGTTAATTTTACTAGATTCGTAAACAACAATTCTCTTTTCATTTTTGGGCCAACTAATAAAATATCGGTTTTATCCTCATTTAATTTTAGAAAATTGATACTCATCCAATTATTTACTGCCATAAGGCAGGTAGTAATCGAATTAATAGCCTCAAGGTGATGATACATGGGGCAACTTCTGAGCAATGTTGCTTGGGCACTTTCCCATTGAGAATGAGCAACAAATTTCTATTTGGATACTTTAGATTGGTTATGGGCAATTTTTTGAGATCCTCCAATCAGAATGCTAGCAGCCGATCACGTGACCGGCTTGAAGATTTCAGAAAAAAAATCAAACAAGATGGCAGCCTCTCAGCGGCAGTCGAGCGGAGAAAAGGAGCATAAACTTATATCTTTTTACGCTGGTTGACATGTGTCAACCCAAAACCCAAATCGAAATTTACCTCATTTAATGCTTAAAATACCAACAACTGTCCAATTTAATTCGCATAGGCTTAATTAAGCCATTGAATGTTTTCAGTTAAATACTACAAAGACCCGGTTTATTAATGTCTGTAGTGGCGTAGGCTATAGAGCGTATGGTATATAAAAGTAGCTTTTGACGCGGGTTCGAATCCGCCTTTTGCCAAACTCGCTCTTCTCCCTTTTCAGATCACAAATCAGATCGGAAAGGCATTTATATTTAATAAAAACGAAGAAAGTATTTGAAAAGTTGAAATAAAGTGCCTAACAAGTGTTTATAATAAAGTATTTATTAGGTTTGCAATAGATCTGCTCCTCTCTGATTAGTTGCTGCCAACTGTCCGTTGCCTTAATTAGTTGCCCTGTGTCTCATCAGGTTGCCCGTTGACTGCAACATTGCCCAGCAACATTGCTCAAAAAGTTGCCACATGTATCATCACCTTCAGTGTCATTTGGCTCCACAGAAATGTACAGTTGAGTGTTGTCAGTGTAACTATGGAAACATACATTATGTTCTCTAATAATGTCACCAAGTGGCAGCATGTATAATGAGATCAACAAAGGACCAAGGCAGCTTTCTTGCGGAAGTCCAAAGTGAGGTTCATGTTTCTCAGATACATGCTCTCCAATTTTGACATAAAAAGTTCTCTCTTTAATATACGTTTTAAAACAATTTAATACAGAATCAGAGAGACCTACTAGTTTTTCTAAACGATTGATTAAAATGTCATGATCGATCGTATCAAACGCTGCACTTAAGTCTAGAAGAACTAAAATTGAGACCTTATTTTTATCATAGTTTATTCTGAGGTCACTAATTATTTTTGTAAGGGCAGTTTCGGTACTGTGATGTGCTCTAAAGCCAGACTGAAATTCCTCCATAATGTGATTTTCTTCAAGAAAGGTGTTTATTTGTGCTACAACTAGCTTTTCTAGAATTTTACTAATAAATGAGAAGTTAGATATCGGTCTATAATTAGCCAGGACACTACTATCCAAATTAAGTTTCTTCAATACAGGTTTTATGATAGCCATTTTAAAAGCATTAGGGAAGCAGCCAGTCTGAAGAGATGTATTTATAATATGCAAAATGGACTTGAGACACTATCAAACACTCTTTTAAAAAAAAGCTGTAGGCACAGTGTCAATGCATGAGGTCATGGATTTACAGGTAGTTACAATCTTAGAAAGCTCAGTTAATGTTACACAAGAAAATTCTCCTAGTGTTACATCTCTTTCATAAGATTTATCAGCTATATTTACATCAATAACAATATCAGTTCTTATTGATGATATTTTTTATCTTTAAAAAACAAAGCAAGTTCTTTGCATTTTGATGTAGAAAACTGTTGAGGAATGGGGGCAGTATTTACTAACTGATCAATCATAGAGAATAATGTACTAGGATTACTAGAGTTCTCTGTAATAATCTTAGAGAAATAATCCTTTCTTGCTAAAAAATTGTGTTTTGTTATAAATAGCCATTGCTTCTTTATATATATTATAATGGACTGTTAATCGTGTTTTTCTCCATTTTCGTTCAGCAGTCCGACTTCTCTTAGCTTCTTTCACATTTTTCATTTTTAACCATGGGGAAATTCCAACACTATCTCATGACCAATTCGTACGTATTTTATGAGGTGGCTAATTCGTATGAATTCATACGACCTCACTCGTACAAATTCGTACGATTTGTCTAAACCCCAGTGATGGTTCGGTTTAGGGGCGGGGTTTGGGGTAGGTCAGTCGTATGAATTCATACGAATTTGTCATCTTGTAAAATACATACGATTTAGAAAAAAATTTATGAATTCGTACGAGTGAGGTCTAATTCGTATGAATTCATACGACCTCACTCGTACGAATTCGTACGATTTGTCTAAACCCCAGTGATGGTTCAGTTTAGGGGCGGGGTTTGGGGTAGGTCATTCGTATGAATTCATATGAATTTGTCATCTCGTAAAATACATACGACATTATTCATTATTCGACCTCACTCGTACGAATTCGTACGATTTGTCTAAACCCCAGTGATGGTTCAGTTTAGGGGCGGGGTTTGGGGTAGGTCATTCGTATGAATTCATATGAATTTGTCATCTCGTAAAATACATACGACATTATTCATTATTCGACCTCACTCGTACGAATTCGTACGATTTGTCTAAACCCCAGTGATGGTTCGGTTTAGGGGCGGGGTTTGGGGTAGGTCATTCGTATGAATTCATATGAATTTGTCATCTCGTAAAATACATACGATTTAGAAAAAAATGTATGAATTCGTACGAGTGAGGTCTAATTCGTACGAATTCATATGACCTCACTCGTACGAATTCGTACGATTTGTCTTAACCCAATTGATGGTTCGGTTTAGGGGCGGGGTTTGGGGTAGGTCATTCGTATGAATTCATACGAATTTGTCATCTTGTAAAATAGATACGTTTTAGAAAAAAAATGTATGAATTCGTATGAGTGAGGTCTAATTCGTACGAATTCATACGACCTCACTCGTACGAATTCGTGCGATTTGTCTAAACCCCAGTGATGGTTCGGTTTAGGGGCGGGGTTTGGGGTAGGTCATTCCTATAAATTCATACGAATTTGTCATCACGTAAAATACATACGATTTGGAAAAAATGTATGAATTTGTACGAGTGAGGTGTAATTCGTACGAATTCATACGACACCTCGTAAAATATGTACGAATTGCCGTGAGATCGGGTTGGAAATTCCAACAGAAGACACGTTTTTTATGTTTAATGGAGCAACAGTATTTAAAACAGATGACCGCTTCTGAATCATTGTTTTCCCTCTAGCCTGTGTTAAAATTGCATTACTGCTAAAGAACACACAACAGTGGTCTGTTGTGTGCTCTTCTCTTCATCTCTGATGATGTGTTTACTGGCGTGAGGGCGGGGCAACCTGTCCATCACATGACATCACAGCAATAGCAAACCACAACCTTCCAATCAATTCCTGATGGACAAAATCAAGTCCCGCCCTACTTTTTTTTCTCTCTTTTTTTTGAGAAACTGTTTCACTTTGATATACATCACAATAGAGAAGAAAAGAAAAAATTGCAAATTCTGTTTCATGCTGACCTTATTTTATGAGGTACCTTTTTTTTTTGTATGAATTGATACGATTTGATTCGTATTCGAAAACATAACATTTTTAGAAATAGTTAAGCAAAATGTACTAAAATGTATGAATGAGACTGTACGAATTCATATGAATTTAGCCACTTATTTGGCAAAGGGTAAAATAGTTTTTAAATATGATTTTCAAGGTAAAAAATTATTATTATTACAAATAATTCATTACTGATTCATAGATATTACATTTTTGTGGAGTCACAACACATGACATTCTATAATCTTGTTTTGTAATAAAAAACTGGTAACACTTTACAATAAGGTCCCATTTGTTAACATTAGTTAATACATTACTTTAGTTCACCCAAAAATGAAAATTCTGTCATTAATTACTCACTTGCTTAAGCTATCGTTTACATAATTGATATGATGATTTGATGAATGTTTATATGTGAATAAAAGCCTAAATTAAATCTGTTCATCATCTAAAGTGATCCAATCTCTTCAGAAAATTTGGACTAAACCGCTTGATTTATATGGATTTTTTTTTTTTATTTTTTTTTTTTTTTGGGATCTCTTTAGGAACTTTTTGAAGCGTCAAAGTGGTAGTTGCGTAGCTGTCAATGGAGGGACAGAAAGCTCCCAGATTTCATCAAAAATATCTTAATTTGTGTTCCAAAGATGAACGAAGGTCTTACGTTTGGAACGACATGACAGAAAATTTTCATTTTTGGGTGAACTAACCCTTTAACTTGAACTAACATTAAGCAAAACATTTGTTACATTATTTAATAATCTTTGTTAATGTTAGTTAATAAAAATCCTGCTGTTCATTGTTAGTTGATGTTAGCTCAGGCCCATTAAATAATATTAACAGATACAACTTGTGATTTTAATAACGTATTACGAAATTTAAATTAAGTTTAATAAATGCTTTAGAAGTATTTTTAAATGTTGAAAGTTGACTTCAATTTGGATTTTCTCCCTTAAGATAGGATCTTTGAGAGTGGACAGGAAGCAAAGTAACAAGGAACAGGAAGCAGTTTTGTTAAAATATCTAGTTCAGTCATGAATCTCTAGAGGGTGCAGGCTGATAGGTCTTTTACATGAAATCTGCAAGCAATCACAGTATTACCTCATGGCACAAGCTGATTGGCCTCTGCTGATTCTGCAGCCAATAAGATTGCAGTAAATCAGATTTCCTCTAAAATCCCCCAGCTCCACATACCTAGATCTGCTATGAGATTTATGTATGTTTATTCATGTAGCAGCATATTTTACATGCTCACAGCAGCATGTCTGTATCTAACGGCAGTAGCAAGTCCATCAGATCTAGTCCGCCAAAACCAAATACATTAACACTGCCATTTTTATTAACATGCTAAAAATACTTTTGTCATGATTGAACTTTTACTTCTGTTTGAAATAATTATGCTGAACTATCATAAGGTTTTCCTTTTTTAATCCTGTAAGGAGGTTTTATTTCCTTTACTATGTTTCCAGACATTATCCTTTGCTGAATTCCACTCTTGTCAGAAACAGGTGAAGGTTAGTAAATTCTAAGAGATTTCTGCTCTGCACCTCTCACTGATCCCTGCAGGGTGATAAATAGTAAAGGCACATACCTTCTCTCCCTTGTAATGATTCATAACGTAACATATTTTCCCATAGCTGCTTAAAATACAATACAAGCACTGAAAATAAATGCAGAACTTTCCGGCCTGGACATAAACACCCAACAAATAAACAGTGTTTGATGTCCACATGGGTCCATAACAGGATTTCCATGAATAAATCCCTCACTCTTAGATACGATTTTCACTGATGCTGGTTTAAGGACACATTACTATAATGTACTTTGTGCTAATCTAAGTTTATTTGTAACCCTACTCAACTGTAGCTTAAGAATAAAGGCATAACCCTGGAGCAAACAAATCTCCCGTCTATGAGAGCTCAGTCAAAGACAACAGCGTGTCCATACATTCTGACTACAAACTCGACTGCAATGGGTGAAAAAAAAACCTGAAACAACAAAGTGTGAAAGTTTGCACTTTCAAAGACTTCAGCTGCAGCTGTGTAAATAATAAATAAACCATCTGAACTGTTCTCATTGTAAAAACGAGTCTTGCACAGACAAACATACATAATCAGTTCATCTAACTTACTTGTAATCTTTTTTATTATGTACTTGGAAGAAAAATCCTTAATAAAACAAAACTTGTCTGATGGTAGGAAAATAATAATAGGGTGAATCTCACAAAAACATGTCTGGACCCAACAGTGATTTTTCATATCAACAGAAAAATATACCGGGATAACCTTCTTTTGAGACTCCCTTGCTCGGTCAGTAATGATATGCTAAAGCCGTTGACGTGATTGGTTACAAAGTAGTTTGTGACGTCAGAAACACCAGCAATTTCAAACCACAGGTTTGAGACTGTCTTTGGTTTACTAATGGGCTTTGGTTGCACATGGTTTGTCTTAAAGCATGTTAAAAACACCAGATAGACATATGAACAACACTAAACATTTGATTTTCACCACAGGGGGACTTTAAATGATCTTCTTTACTACATTACAGTATAAAACAAAGAAAACATTCTTATTACAGGAACACTACTAATTTTGCATTGTGACATTAGTTTTATGTACAGTTTACTTGGTTCTCATTACTGTAATGTGCCTGAAATTCAAATTTTTCTAATAATTTTACTTCATTACAGTACAAAACACACACACATATATATTACATATGTAATGAGAATTAGGGGAAAATTTGCTTGATTGTCATTAAAATAATGTAATGTAATTTTTTATAATAAATGAAAAAAAAAAAATCTTAATTACTTATTTTTCATTCTTTTGATTTTGAGGTGAACCATGACCAAGAAATAATGTAATATAACAATATAATATTAATAAAACTGAAAAAATTAAAAATAATAATTTTACTAAGATTTGTACTCATAAAATGTAACCATTTCATTTTTGAATCTCAGGTAAATTTGTTGTTTCAAGAAAGATTTTACACTATAAAAATAAAACAGGACAATAAAAAGCTCATATTATCTGATATATTAAAAGACAAACAGTCATGCAGAGGTCCTCTCGATGATAACATGTTCTATGTTCTGTTTTTTTTCTGCATGCAAGTTGCACCACATGACTTCAATATGGTGTTTTTTGACTGGAGCGAATGAGAGTGTCTGCTGTTGGCTAGTCCTGCAGTGCGCTATCAGAGTTTCTCTGAAACCCTCCACCTGCCCCAGCTCCACCTGCCTGGATCTGCTAAGGGATGTACTCATAAAATGTAACCATTTCATTTTTGAATCTCAGGTACATTTGTTGTTTCAAGAATGATTCTACACTATAAAAATAAAAAGACAAACATATGAATTAAGGGGCCATTTACACAGAACACATTTTTGTGGTTAAAAACGAGAGACGTTCTTTAACGTTCTTTTATTCACAATAGAACATAGATAACATAACATATTTAAAGGGAGAAATTTTACACTTTTATCCACTAAATGAGCTCATTTCAAATTTAATGCCTGCTACAGGTCTCAAAAAAGTTGGCACGGGGACAACAAATGGCTGAAAAAGCAAGACATTTTGAAAAGATTCAGCTGGAAGAACATCTAGCAACTAATTAAGTTAATTGATATCAGGTGTGTAACATGATTAGTTATAAAAGGGATGTCTTAGAGAGTCTCTCAGAAGTAAATATGGGCAGAGGCTCTTCAATTTGTGAAAGAGTGCGTAAAAAGATTGTGGAATACTTTAAAAACAATGTTCCTCAATGTCAAATTGCAAAGGCTTTGCAAATCTCATCATCTACAGTGCATAACATCATCAAAATATTCAGAGAAACTGGAGAAATCTCTCAAAGTGGAAAAGTGTTCTATGGTCAGACGATTCCAAATTCTTGTTGGAAATCACGGAAATCGTGTCCTATGGGCTAAAGAGGAGGGAGACCTTCCAGTGTGTTATCAGCATTCAGTTCAAAAGCCAGCATCTCTGATGGTATGGAGGTGCATACGGTATGGGCAGCTTGCATGTTTTGGAAGGCACTATGAATGCTGAAAGGTATATAAAGGTTTTAGAGCAACATATGCTCCCCTCCAGACGACGTCTATTTCAGGGAAGGCCTTGTGTATTTCAACAGGACATCGCAAAACCACATACTGCAGCTATTACAACAGCATAGCTTCGTTGTAAAAGAGTCCGGGTGCTGTGTTCTATTGTGAATAAAATATTGGCTCATGTGATTTGAAAGTCTTTTAGTTTTCATTTTATTCAAATTTAAAAAACGTCCCAACATTTCCGGAATTTGGGTTGTAGAAAAACAATGGTCAAGTAGTGCAGTGGAATGCAAAAAACGTTCTGTGTGAACGGCCCCTAAGAACGGGTTTTTACAGTGTAGCAAAATCAAGTACAACACCAGTGAAACAGAGAACAAAATACAAAACAACCAAGATATTGGTTTAAAATAAACATCATGATTAGACTTTATTGAACACCCATTAACATTACAAAAAGGTGCCATTTCACAAGTCCCTCAGCGGTCCAAAAGACCTTCCAGTCAAAAAGCAGTGTCTCATGAAACAGGGCACTTCCCTCATACAAACAGCAGCTAAACTCCTGCCATGTCCCGACTAAATCCACACAAATACAAAACATAACGAAGTTAAACGAACAAGCAACAATGACAAGCAACATTAACAAATACTTTATGGCTTTCTGCTCTCCTCCCTTTTTGGGTAAATGAATGTTTGATTTCATGGCAGCATCAGTATTATATATCGACTCGATGAAGGCTTCACGTGGTCTTTTCGTAATTTGCGGACTTTGCTTTCATGTCAAACTCATGGTGCTGAACGTTATCGACACGGAGGCTCGGGCTGATGGGGACTGGGCCTGTACAGCTGCTGCAATCGGACCGGTCTCACCGGCCAGCCGGGTAACTGTCCTATTACTCTTAGGCCAATGGGCTGCCCGGGGCAGGAGTGAGGGGCACCAGGCCCTGAGACCTGCGGTTGGCATGAGCGTGAGTCCAGAGGAGGTAGGACTGAAGCGGAGGAAGAGGAAAGAGGCAGCAGGATGGCCGGGGTCAGACCGTATCTGAGCTGGAAGACACGAGGAGGGCCGTGGGCGCTGATGCCGTTGGGCCGGGATTCCTTGTGCTCCTCCTCCCTCTTCTGCTGCTCCTCCTGTTTCTTCGGTTTCCTGTCGGGTCTGTTGAACTCCTGGAGCTTCTCGGCTTGAGCGCGGCGGATATGGTACGTCTTCCTGTGGCTTTGAAAAGAATCAAGGAATTCCTCCAGGGGCATGTGGCCCTCCATGAACCTCTCCAGCATCTCCTGTGAAGGTCAAATGACAAATAAACAGGTATTAGAGGACGGGAAGTCAAGCCGGATTCATAACAAGTGTGACGCAGTTGTCTTTCTGACTTATCATGTTCCAAGACAAATGTCAAAACCCAGTTGCATAAAACAAGTTATTTTTACACCTAATATGAACTTTAAAATGACTTTTGGTGGCATAATCTCAAGCAGTCTGATTGATTCTGTCATTTCAATAAATATTTTTGAGTTAAATAAACACTGCTGGAAAAAAATAGCTTAAACCAGCCTAAGGTAGACTGCTGGTCTTAGCAGGTTTACGATGGTCTAGCTTTTATTTCTGCAGCATTTGAATTGATAATTGCTCTAAGTTGCACTAAATAGAAAGAATTGCAAATTTTAGTTTTAAGTTCGATTAATTTATTTATTTAAATTTTTTCACAAACCCGTTTGGGAAATTCTGGTCTACTGTATTGATCTCCCAGCCTGACAGGCATAAAAGTGCCTTAAAAACTTTCTAAAACCATCAAAAGAGAACACTTTAGGCTCATTTAACATGGGGCAGTCGTGGCCTAATGGTTAGAGAGGCAGACTGGTAATCTGAAGGTTGCAGGTTTGATTCTCAATACCGGCAGGAAACGACTGGCACCTAACCCCCAAATCACTCCCTGGGCGCCACAGGAAATGGCTGCCCACTCCCCCGGGTGTGTGTTCACGGTATGTGTGAGTCAAATACTCACTGCTCCTAATCTGTTAAATGCAGATGACAAATTCCGAGTATGGGTTACCATGTCATTTTTAAGATGTTTTTTGTTTGTCTTTTTTAGCAGGGAAAATCAATGAATTTAGATATAACACAACGGACACTTTTGGGTTACCTGACATTGTTTTTTACATCGTAGAGTTTAACACACAAACACGATGTGTGCGCAAATAATCGCAGTGTAAATTGTACATGACCTTGTGTGTTGACTGAAGCCTCTGGTGGATGGGGCAGGTATCTGCACTCAGTATGGGGCACTGAATAATTGATAAGTCTCATCTGCACAAACCCACCCCCTAAATGTCCTCACAGACAGAACAATAAAGTGTTTTAGGACACTGCCCTTGGCAAACTACACATCAGTGTGGGACAATAACATGCAACGTGTGACTCAAATAAATAAATAAATGAATACATAAATAAACAAGGTTATGATGTCCTACCCAATTTACGTCACATTGGCATTTTATTATTGCAAGTAAAGCTAGTATTCCACAAATAAAAAGTAAAAGGATCCAGAAGCTATTGCATGAATACAATTATATGATTTTTGTTCTTTCAGAAAATATAAATACACATAAGAACAGCAAACTGAGGCTATAATTCGCACGTGCTCACCAAAACTGGATAATAGAAAGTTGGAAAAATATTGCCTGGTCTGATCAACGCTTCAGGCTGCTGCTGGTGGTGTAATGGTGTGGAGGATATTTTCTTGCCACACTTTGGGCCTCTCAGTACCAACTGAGCATTGTTTAAATGCCACAGCCTAGTATTGTTGCTGACCATGTCCATCCCTTTATGACCACAGTGTATCCATGTGCCATGTCACAAAAGATCAAATCGTCTCAAACTGGTTTCTTGAACATGACAGTGAGTTCACTAAACTCAAATGCCCTCCACAGTCACCAGATCTTAATTCAATGGAGCAGTCATATTCAAATGGTTGACCACGGTCCATGTCTGGACCCAGCAAAGGACCAATATGGACCGAACAGCATTAAACAATATCAAAGTCAATAAAATAATTTTAGACTTTCAAACATGATTGACCCAGTGCAGGCTTTCGCTCTCGATCAGTGAACAAACTGTATCCGATCCAATTGTGTGAGTTTATGCAAATGGCTATCGTGACGAGTTCTGCGTCCTATCCAACTGTGAGTGTTAACAGATCTGCATCTAATCCAATCGCATCCTTATATGCAAACATCTTTTGCATTTGAATTGATAATTGCTCTAAGTTGCACTAAATAGAAAGAATTGCAAATTTTAGTTTTAAGTTTGATTAATTGGCCTATTTATTTATTTATTTATTTATTTATTTATTTATTTATTTTCCCAAACCCCTGTTTGGGAAATTCTGGTCTACTGTATTGATCTCCCAGCCTGACAGGCATAAAAGTGCCTAAAACCTCTCTAAAACCATCAAAAGAGAACACTTTAGGCTCATTTAACATGGGGCAGTCGTGGCCTAATGGTTAGAGAGTCAGACTGGTAACCTGAAGGTTGTGGGGCACCGCAGCCAAAATGGCTGCCCAAAGTCAATCGCATCCTTATATGCAAACATCTTTGCACGTGAAAGACGGTGTTGCAACTGTGAGCAAGCAGCAGAGGGATGCACACAGAAACAGAACGTTGATATCAGACATAGACTTTGCGAATGTGAGTATGGCTTGTTCAAAGAAAAGTAATTTTTCTCCCCTCGACAAGTTCAAAACAAATGTGCCTTATATGCTCCATAGCGCTCGTCAAAAGTGCCAATGTGAAGCCATGAAGACATGAAACAGTCATTTCGAGCAAATTTATCCTCAAAACACAGAGCTAAGAATGAGAAAAATAAATCAGCTCAAAGCCCAATATGACAAGTCCACCAAAGTTCTTGTCCGTTCCCTGACAGACCGAGAATGTGTAATGTAGTGCTCAATAAGAATACAGTAGCTTGGATTTTGGGAAAACAAAAAAAACAATTTACAGACACAGAGATGGTAAAAGAAAGTATGAGTGAGGTTTTCGAGGCCTTGCTTGATGGTAAACAAAAAGATAAAATGGATCCCATTGTCAGATTCCACAGCAAGAACTGAAATATTAGTTGTGAAATATGTGGTTTCATAACTTGATGAAGCCATTCAGAACACACCATGCATTTCTTTAGCTGTGGGTGAATCAACAGATACGACTGATTATTCCCAGCTTCTGATATTAGAGAAATTCAATGATGAAACAAAGAAGGAATTCTGTGAAGACCTTTTGGGTTTGACAACTCTTGAAGCACACACATGAGGAAAGGACATCCATGAGGCCATGAGGCCAACTTGGTACTGAAGTACCGGTATTTTTGACCCTAGTCTGGGCCAGAGTATGCTGAGGTCATGACAATGAAGAAACTGATCAACTTTTGATAGCACCTTCGTCCCTACAGCATTGTCTGTTAAAAGGCTTTCTGACAGAGGTCAATGCCAGCTATGATGACTTACTATTGCACAACAATGAGTGTGTTTACATGCACCCTCATAATGGCATTATAATGGGATTTTGGCAATATTGCGATTAAACTTTACCTCATGTAAACGCCATAATCACATGAAACTAGGTGGTGTACGCTGATTTTAATCGCAATAAACAGGCATGTAAACACCTTAATCGCATTATTACCACTCTGACCAAAGTGCGCCTGTGCCCGGACATATACGGATGCCCTGTGTTAATTACACTTCATGAACTCCGTGACATTATTCTGAAGTTTTCTCTTCTCCAAATTGCTAAACTCTGTCAGCACAATTCGCTGCGCAGTCAGCTGCTTCGTATCTTCATCCAGATGGCGCGAAGAACGTGAAGGCAGCGTAGGCAAACCAAGCATTGTGATGTTCATCACGGTGCCAAATAATATCGCATTATTGGTGCACATGTAAACATATTCATTGTCAGGGTTTTGGAGTGCTTTTGGGCCATCCGGGTGGAGATCAAAGCTTTCCTATAAGAGAAAAGAGTTTTTGGAAGATGTGGAGAAGATGCAAACAGCTGCATTTTTGGCAAACATTACATCTCATCTTAATGAGCTCAATGTTAAGCTGCAGGGACAGAACAACACAGTATGTAATTTGATAACAGCAGTCAGGTCTTTCCAGAGGAAATTGGAGATTTTCAAGACTGATCTCCACACTGAACTTGTCCACTTCCTCAAACTTTTGAAGCGAATCAAGGGAGAGAAAGATGTTCTACCATGCTAATTTCATACAGAAGCTGATGGACAACTTCAAGACTCGCTTTGATGATTTTGCTGAATTGCTGTTGATTATACAGAACCCATTCTTGGTCACAAATGAGTTTTCAGAGGAAGCAAAACAGATCTTCATATGGGCAAATGTTGCATCACAACAAATGGAATTGATTGAACTGCAAGAAAATGTGGCTTTGAAAGAGCAGGTTGGTAATTGTGACCCTGCTGCTTTCTGGGGAAAGATGGTGCCTGCAGCTGATTTCCCTGTTCTAAACCAAATGGCACCACATCCTGACCATGTGGTCAGGTTCCACATATTGCTGAGAGTCAACATTCTTCACAATGAACACCTGCACCATTGTCTTAGAATTGCATTCACACAATTTTTTCCAAAGTTCAAATTATTGGCAGAAGAACAAGTGTAATTTTTCTCATTAGTCACTGATGTAAAGTACAGAGTGACTAGTGCATGCATGGAACAAGGTCTGCGCAGCCAGATTTTTCTTTGTTCTCCATAAATTGTGCACTTTTGTTATTATTATTATTTATTCAATTAAGAGAAATGCACAATGCATGTACAATGGCTCAAAGTGACTTTTTTTTGCTTACAGATTACTATGCAACCACTTTTGCTCTGATACTGTATGTTGTCACGAATGTGCAGTTTAATATATTTTTGTAAGTGAAACCATTTGTTAAATACGTTTTGTTTAACTAATTTCTTAATTTAACTTCTTGATGCAGCAAGTAATAGCATATGGACAAGTACAGCCTGTACAATGCATATTTTCATAAAAAAGAAGTTGTGAACTCATGTTCAAGAAACCAGTTTGAGATTATTTGACCTTTGTGACATGGTGCGTTGTCCTGCTGGAAGTAGCTATAAAAAGATGGGGGTTCACTGTGTTCATAAAGGGATGGACATGGTCATTAACAATGTTCAGGTAGGCGGTGGCATTTAAACAATGCTCAGTTAGTACTAAGTCAAGAAAATAACCCCCACCACCAGCCTGAACTGTTGATACAAGGAAGGATGGATCCATGCTTTCATGTTGCTTACACCAAATTCTGACCCTACCATCTGAATGTCGAGACTCATCAGACCAGGCGACATTTTTCAATCTTCTATTGTCCAATTCTGGTGAGCCCGTGTGAATTATAGCCTCAGTTTCCTGTTCTTAGTGGACAGAAGTGGCACCCGGTGTGTCTTCTGCTGCTGTAGCCCATCTGCTTCAAGGTTTGATGTGTCGTGCGTTCAGAGATGCTCTTCTGCAGACCTTGGTTGTAACTAATGATTATTTGAGTTACTGTTGCCTTTCTATCAGCACAAACCAGTCTGGCCATTCTCCTCTGACCTCTGTCATCTGTCATCAACAAGGCATTTTCGCTCACAGAACTGCCGTTCACTGTATATTTTCTCTTTTTCTGATCATTCTCCGTAAACCCCAGGGATGGTTATGCGTGAAAATCCCAGATCAGTAGTTTCTAAAATACTCAGTCCAGCCCGTCTGGCACCAACAACCACGCCACGTTCAAAGTCACTTAAATCACCTTTCTTGTCCATTTTAATGCTGAGTTTGAACTTCAGCAGATCGTCTTGACCATGTCTACATGCACTAAGCTGCTGCCATGTGATTGGCTGATTTGATATTTGCATTAACAAGCAGTTGAACAGTTGTACCTAATAAAGTGGCCGGTGAGTGTATATTAATAGTTTAAACATAATACTAAACTGTTGCTAAGTGGTTAAAATCTCTTTTTTTTAATGCAAGTCAATGTTTTTTTTTATTTTTTTTTACTCGTTCAATTGTTCGGCAGGCAAAAAATCGAATCTAAAAACAGCATAGCAAACCTTTCTAAACAATCCCAACAAACATTACATTATAGGTTAGTATTTAGGGTCAGGGGTTTGTTGAAATCCCTCAAGCATGAGCAATAGTAATGCCTTACCTCAGTGGGGTTTCCCAGTGTAATCAAAAGTAAAATGACTATTGGATGAACACAAAGTTACAAGTATCCAAAAGTTATAAATTCAAAGGTTTACTTTTTAAAGGAGTTTTTTCTTAATGGATAAAGCAGAGCCCTCCTTCAGTTATTCATGTGGTCTCTTGCTGTTTATTAGCTCTTTATAATTCCTCAATCAAGGCATCATTAAAATTTTATAGTTTCATATAAGAACAGTTGCCGTCAGCCCTTTTCCAGACGAATAGAATATGCAAGTCCTGTGGGAATCCACGGCTTTAATGCGGCTCAGAAACACACGTATCGGACTGATGTTTTGTCTGGCACAGGTCCTGCTGAAGGCTAGCTCTCCGTACAGCTTACTTACAATGGAGTGAGATCATCTATCAGACGGCAGGGGCATAATGACAAAGTCACAGAGCTATCGATCGGACTTGTGTGAGGTGGAAGACACAGTGCTTGTTTACAGCTTGAGGATGGATAACCCCACATAGATCAATCAGATGCAGCTGAACGGATGGGGCAGGGCGGCTGAGACAACAACAAGAGAAGACATCTAAGGAGTATTTTTCCAATGGCACATGTTGTGCTGAGCTGTTTTAAGCACCGTTGAATAGTCTGTGAAGCTAACATATCACATAATCATTTGTGAGGTCCAATATGTGGACAAATCGTTCTTCTGAATCAAGTCTTTTCAATGAATACATTCAAATGGTTTGTAAACCAGTTTCGAGTCAACATCTCACAGACTCCTTGATCTGCAAATGAAACTGTTTTAATAAAAGCATTTTATTAAAATGCCAAGAAAAAAAGAAAGTAATTTTTACATTGCTTTATGTATAGTTCTAAATTTATGGGACTTTTATGTTTCTATTCATCAAAGAATCCTGAAAAAATGCATCATGGTTTCCACAAAAATATTAAGCAGCACAGCATTGAAATGTTTCTTGAGCAACAAATTAACATATTAAAATGATTTTTGAAGGATCATGTGGCACTGAAGACTGAAAATTCAGCTTTGTCATCACAGGAATAAATTACATTTTAAAATATATTAAAATATAAAACAGTTAATTTAAGTTGTAATGCTATTTCACAATAATACTGTTTTACTGTATTTTTAATCAAATAAATTTGACAAAAAAAAAAAAGTTGAAAAAAAACAAAAAAACATTTTGAACAGTAGTAATTTGCAACAAATACCTGGATCGTTTTTTTACTGGTTTGTTCAAACAAACCGTTCAAAGGAATCGATTCACGCAAACAAGCTTGATTTCCCATCACTAGTAATGAATGTTAACAAGGAACATGAGCGCATGGATGAAAAACGGGGATGCACAGACATGGCCAGGCTAAAATTGAATTATATCCATACAAATAGATAAAACCATTTTCATGCTTCTGAGACAACGAGGGCTGATATTACAACTGTTGTATTCATATTGAACAATTTGTATAGTCTGTTACTTTATAATTTGTCCTACACCTGTGCTTCAGATGCGAATGACAGCTCAAATCAAGCAACTTGTTGAGTACCATTACTTTAAGCAATCAGAAATGCAAAAAAAATTGAATAGACTTACACTGAAGAAGGGAATATTATTGAGACTTGAGTATATGACTTGGGCCAATAAGCAACCACCCTTGCAACTGCATGACATTGCACTAAAATTCACCCAGAACACCTGCACAGAACACCACACACTTGAACCACTCATTTTCTTTTGAAAAAATAAAAAATAAATAAAAAATGTTGACCCCATAAAGCCTACTGTATCTTATTTGATATGCAAATTTCTCAGGCCTTTAAATTATCAACATGATCAAAACCATGATTGTGGTACACGTGCCTTTTTACTGTGAAATCTTTACTGATTTATATTAACTAAATTCATGAATACGTTTTATATGGTTAGTCATATTTCAAAATGAACTGGACTGCTATACTGTTATAAAGATCTCACTGATTTACAACCTATTTTATCTTAGTTTCTAGGCATATAAATATCAGCAACTGCATCAAATTGCACATTTTTTGCCCAGTTTGGGCCTTCTTTTCTTCTTGAGTATATTCTCCTTATACTATATGAGCCATAAGTGTAATGTATCAAATACAATACTCGAGAGAAAAAAAAAAAAAAAAACACCACCACTTTTTTTGTTTAATATTTTTGTCTGAAAGGTTCAATAATCTGTTCCATTTCAACTTATTTTTCTGAGTATTATTTCATATGTCAGACTTTACAGGGTTAAGCATTAAATTCAATATAGGCTGAATTATAAATATACTGTATATCTACAGAAGCAAGAAAAACAATTGAACACCATGTGAGGAGAAATGTTCTTAATGAAATGTTGGAAGTGCTGGTTTTCCACTTCTGGGACAAACCACAGTGCTGGAGACATGACATCAGCTCTGATGTGTTTGCCTCATCTCTTATTTACGATACATAGGCTGTCAAGTCTTTAAATCATTGATTAGATCACAGATCCATCTTTGTAAGTAGTGCAGAGGTTAGTGGATTTTTAGGGTGGATATTCATCTTCACATCACCCTCAAATTCAGAGCCAGATCAAACAGTTCTGTGTAAGTAAGGATTGTGTCATGTAAAGTAAGGACCTTCTGCACTTTTGTCAGGCTTTCATTCTGCTTTGTTCTGGTTCAGTTGGCAGGGCATGTTCATTCAACAGTGTGTCTGAATAAACAACATCCTGAGAGAACTGCTAAAAAATAACATGTCAAAATTTTACCCGTCTTTTGATATAGTGTGGGCAGGGACTGAGCATAAAAGACACAGAAAGACTTTCTGGATACATAAAGGATGCAAAGGACTTTAAAATCACCTCAGACTGTTCTTCGGCACGTGCAACCTCCTCCTGGAGCAGATTGTGGGCAGTCTGAGGGCTGTGCTTCTCCGTCAAGGCCTCTGGAAAAACCACAAACATTTAATCTCAGTCAGTTTCAATTCTCAACATGACACTGGCTCAGAACTGAGGAGTGAAAGTCATTTCTATAGGTATTACAGTGACTCTGTGACCCCAGTTGCCCTGCTGCTGAATCTACTGCCCCATGACAAAAAAAAGTGAAAGACAACACAAAATAATATGTAGATAATAAATAGACAACCTCCTGTTACATAAGCCACATTTCCACCATTGGACCAATCCCGCTTAACCGTTCCATTCCGTACCAATCCGGCTCAGCCAGTACGGATATGGTTTTATTTTCCACTGTGAGGCTGATAACAGAACTAATTGGAATTTAAAGGGTTAGTTCACCCCAAAATGAAAATTATGTCATTAATTACTCATCCTCATGTCGTTTCAAACCCATAAAACTTTCGTTCATCTTCAGAACACAAATGAAGATCTTTTTGAATGCTGTCAGATTTCCTTCCATTGACTGCTGTTGTAACTACCACTTTGATGTTTCAAAAACTTCATAAAGAGATCGGAAAACTAATCCTTATGAAGTGTTTGCTGATGAATGTTTACATGCGAGTAAACGCATAAATTAAAGGGTTAGTTCACCCAAAAATGAAATCACGTGGAACCCAAACCCATAAGACCTTTGTTAATCTTGGAGCACAAATTAAGATATTTTTGATAAAATCCGAGGGTATCTGATCCACACGTAGGCAGCAACGACATTGCACCTTTTGAGGTCCAGAAAGGTACTAAAGACATCATTAAAACCGTTGACTTGACCACAGTGGTTCCACCTTAATATTATGAAGCGACGAGAATACTTTTTGTGCAAAAAAATTTTGTTCAACAAATTCGTCTGTCCCCTGTCATACTGCTACACTATTTTCGTTGCAGAGCTTCAGTGTTTACGTCCGAACGTTGGCTCAGTATTGGCCGACTCTGGTCATGTGAGCAGCATAATGCATGCGTGAGCCCACATTTAGACATAAACACTGAAGCTCTGCAACGAAAAGTAATTAATGACAGAATTTTCATTTTGGGGTGAACTAACCCTTTAATACAAAGGCGTCAGTCATTGCCTTGGTAAAGCAAGAGTTTACAGATGATATGAGATGTAAATAGTCATCGCATTATGGAGATATTCCTTTTAATTTCAATATTTTTAGTTTACGTCACTTAAATAGCACGCTTAGCCAGCTACAGTGAAACTGGTAACCAGGCAGCAGACAAGCGACCATTCCTGAGTGGCGTTGTCTACATGCATTCTACGGTTCAGCACAGTTAGCTAAACGACATGAGAATTCCAGCCCGAGAACAGTTTGTAATCGTGCTGTGCCGTACCAGGTCGAAGTAGAAATACAACTGAAACAGTTCCTATCTGGCCCGACGGTGGAAAAGTGGCTACAGAATGAGTGAATGATTCTTTTGAGCCAGCTCATATCAGTTCATTGGTTGAACAGATTCACAAAAAGTCCAATGCCAGTGAAAGAGAAAAAGACCACAATATATCATGGTTTTGAGTAACTTTACACTATGCATAAATCATTTAAATGTTATCATAATATATAATAGATGATATTACAATGATAATATAATAATTCACTTTCAGGACAATTTTTCAAGCTGATGAATAATAAAAACATTAATAGCTAATCAGAATCCACTTGATTTAAAGACCTTGATAATTTAAGGTGACAGATGACATAACCTCTGTGTGCGCTTATAATAAATAGAACGTTATCCAATATAGTTTCCATTAGATTTATATTTCTTGTTTTGAAAGGGCCTTAAGTTCCTGCTAATTCACATAGTTCACATAAAACTACCGTATGACTTCAGACAATTTGAAACACAGTATGACTAAATAAAGGTTCTTAATTGGCACCTATGATTCCATTAAGGAATTCTTTAGATTATTTAAATGTTCTTCACATTAAGAAAAAAATGTTCTTTTAAGAATTGTTCACTTAAAGAACCAAAATTGGCTCTTCTATGGCATAACTGTTAAAACTGAGAGGTACCTTTATTTGAAAGAGGCCATATAATGCCTTTTTTTACAACATCTTGTTTTAGTTTTTTGGGGTCTACTAGAATAGGTTTTCATGCTTGACTGTTTAAAAAAAACACCTTATTTTTCACATATTTTATATTGTTGCAGCACCTTTCTTCCCAGTCTGTCAGTAACGCTCTGTTTAGTTTCTGTCTCTCTATGAAGCCCCTCCTTCCAAAAAGCTCAATGTGCTCTGATTGGTCGGCTGGACTAGTGTGTTGTGATTGGTCATCTAATTTGAGTGTGTTTTGGAAATGTCTTGCCCTTTTCAACAAATGCAACTCAACCAGGTCTCATTTTATTTAAATGCGGAATATTATGACATGTTCGTTCCCTGAAAAAAAACTCAAGACTACAATCAAGGCGTTTCAGGGAGTTCAGAAAAAGTGTGCACTGATATAGAGAATAACCCCCATTGAAGTGACCTTTTTCATGTTGCTAAAACAGCAACATTACACACTAAAGAAATTTGAAAACATAAAAAAGCATAATAGGTCTTCTTTAAATATTTAAACAGTGTTACTTGTTTGGTCCTTTTGGTGCATGTTGTAATAAATAGCAGAAAAAAAAACTGCATAAATGTATATTTATTTGTATAAAAAAAAAAAAAAAAAAAAAAAACAGCTGACAGTGTCCCGCTGCACAAACAGATCTCTCAGGGGCTGGTAACTGTGTGCCAACAGGACAAAAGAACACCACAACAGTGTGTGAAAACATATTGTGAGTGTGTTCAGCTGTGAAGAAGCTCCACTGCTTGAGTTTTTGTGTAAAGTGCAGAGCTGAAGCTGCACTCAGATCTCTTTACAATGTTATTGCAGGGCCCTGAGGGTGAGGGTGGATGCAATCACTTTCTGTTAGCTCATGTCCACTGATGTGAGTGAGGGGCTCGGACCCTCTAAGTGTTGTGCTGGGGTTGCTAAGGCAACCGGCAATTATGTTAATGTGAAGATGTGTTGAGTCCAAAGGGGATGTGAAAAGCTGAGCTTGTGGCCATTGAGGGCATAGACAGGTCACAGCAATGACACCATTTGCGCTCCAATAAGTCAGAACCTCAAAAAAAAACTCCATTATAGAATGGAAATGCTCTTGAAAAAATTATTGTGAAGGTACCATGCTACAATGAAGGTACCAGATGGTAATTAGAATGGTACTGTATGATTATCATATTCTCCATTTACATGGTACTAAATGCTAATTTTAATTAGAAAAAAATGTAAAAGTACTACAGTAAAAGTTATTCTAAGTTATTAAATGTACCATTTATACAGTGAAACATTACAGTATATATCATTTAATATTAACAAGTATAAATGATGTAATCTATGGTGAAAATTAACTTTACAGAAAATAATATATGTACTTTAATGTTTGTTTCAGCAGGAAAAAGTATCAATCACTTTAAAATGTAGGCCAATATTAGTGTTATATATTTACTTTTACAGTAAAACATTTAAAAAAAAATTTTTTTTACAATGATAGACAATAAAACTACAGTGAATATTGGAACTTAAAATCAAATCATCTTAGATTTTTACTTTTTCTGCCAGCATGTTCATTGCCCTCACCCCAAAACATATATTTTTGACAATACATATCAATAGTTTATATTTAACGTTTCAGTTCTTCTAACAAAAATAGTCAAATAATTAAAAAAAAAAAACTTGTATTTTCTTTAAACTTGTTTAAACAAAAGTTTGGGGTCAGTAAGATTTTTTTAGAATTTACTGACTCATTTAAAATTTAAAAATGGAAAACAGTTTAAATTGTATTATTACAATTTAAATTGTAATATTATTTCATTATTACGATTTTTACTGTTTTTATTGAATAAATGGAGCCTTGGCGAGCATAAGAGACTTCTTACTGACCTCAAACATTTGAACAGCAGTGTACATGGAAATGTAAACATTAGAATAATTCTATTGTCAAAGAAACAATAATATTTAATTTTTAATTACATAAACATATTTTTGACCAAATTAAACAAAACAACAACAACAACAAACTTTTCATGGCTGGTAAGGAATATTTCTGGATGATCATTTTTTCTATTCACCTGCTATTGAGAAGTATGGCAAAAACATAACGTATGTGGCTCTAAAAAAGATCGCAGTTTTATTTGGTGGTGCTAGTGGTGTAGAAATGACACACATTATTAAATATAAACATTTTTTTTGGTGAAGGTACCACCATGGTAGTGACCAAAACATGACAACACCATAATACCACATTCAAATAGCCATGGTAATACCATGCTTCTGTTCAAGCATACCATTAATATATCATTGCCATTCTATTCTACAGTATATAATATATTTGAGATTCTCCCACAGACTTGTATATGATGAGCTTCATCCTTAATTCATCTTGTCATTAATGGAATGATGCCAACACTCTCTGAGATCAGTCAGGCACACGCCTTGCCAACTCACAACAAAGCCTTCAATATTGCTGCTACATGTCCCGCTCTCAGAACATGAACAATCAAAGGCCCACTATGTCACATGCATTAGTGTGTATCTGTACATTCTGGCCCTGTGACTGCTGAGGCATGTCAGCGTGAGCAATGGGGGAGTGGCACACCACGTGCATGACCCCGGAGACCCACACGATGAAACGGTAATGGAAGGTGACAGACAGCCAAACAAACACTTGGGGAGCAGCTGTGGGTGACCTACATACTGTGGAGAAACCATGCAGATGGGCTGCAGGGCGTCCGCTCCACGGCAAGAAGACTGGAGCCAGAGATATGTCCTGGGGCTTGTAGGATCTCGCAGTCACAATGGCTACTGATGGATATTATTCTGCGGACCCAATGCTATTATTGTGACAAGACAGATCATAGTTCTCTGCTTGAAGTGGTCACGTGGAACCAAAATACAAAAAACAAAGGCAAAAAAAGAAAAAGAAAAAGTTGAGATTTTAACCAATTAGGTGCATGAAATGGCCAATCAAAGAAAGAAAATCATCATTCACCTGAGCTGAACTTCAGAAATCTATAAACCAGAGAAAAGTTCGGCTCCCTCTCCATGAATACATAATGGTAATTGATTTCATTGACTGAATGCAACTGTTTTGTTCCAAACAAAAGGTCTTTTGAGGTCTGACTTTATTATTCTGTCGGTATTTGTAAAATAAATACATTCATACTAAATGTCTCTTGAAGGGAAAATTGTTTGTTCTCACAAAACAACCCTTGCGAAAAAAAAAAGTACAATTTAGCATACTTTGAAAAAGAGTACTTACGGAAATAACATAATTGAAAAGAAGTTCTTAAATGAAAACTGAATATTTTTGGTCACTTAATTGCATGTTAATTGCAATCTGCACTTACAGTTTCTTTCATTACAATTAAGCACGCTTCTTTTCCACAAGGGAATCCTTTATAGAGTGTTGGAGTGATGACGTATTTTTGTAGACCAGCTCAGAAGTTAGCATCACCCTGGTTCCCTCGACAAAAACCCAACTGGATTTTTCCTTTGGCTTTGGGATTATTTAAGAAAATAAGCTCTGTGACCAACAATATGATGTTTACACGTTTTGTTCATGATAACCTTCACAAATGACAACTTCACAACTTTTATTCATTCTGAAGTCTAAATACAATTATAAAATAAAAAGCTAAACGTTGCTATAAACAAACTACACTACGGTCGCATGACTTCAATGTCACTACCATTAAGCTTCTGACAGCTCTTTTAGTCTTTATTTAAAAACATTTTCTCTGAAAGTTCAAGTTATATAGTTGCAAGAGCGCAACATAAACACAATGAGGCTGTGAAAGCAGACTAGTGAGTAGATGAGTTTACCCGTTCAGCGGATGGCGTTTAGGCCCAGATTTACAGCGCAAACCCTCTTTTGGCATTAAAAAACTACTGTCAGGATTTACTAAAGACACACAGTGAAACATTAGTGGTGAAAAGGCGTGGACAAGTGTTATTTTTGTGGCTGACCTTACTGCATATGCATTTGTAGGAGTTTCCCTTTCAGATGCAAAATTTATGGGAGGAGAGTATTTAAATCCATCATGCAAGGTGATTTACTAAGGGTTGTGCTAGTCAATTTACTGATATCGATCCAGTGTCTACAAAGCGAAGTTTTTCACCCTACCACGGTACTTTCGCCTACGTCACGCGTAATGCATGGCGCATCGCAGAGCAGTGCAAGACGAGCATTTGTGGTTAAAAAGTATATACATTTTTATGTTTTTTAAAAAATGGCCAATTGTTTAATTAGATAAGACCCTTATTCCTCATCTGGGATCGCATAGAGCCCTTTGAAGCTGCACTGAAACTGCAATTTGGACTCCACTGAAGTCCACTATATGGACAAAAATACTGGAATGTTTTTCTCAAAAACCTTAATTTCTTTTCAACTGAAGAAAGAAAGACATTAACATCTTGGATGACATGGGCAGATTTAGGAGAAACTCTTTAAAATAATGGGGTCGTGTCAGTCCTAAATTTAGGAGTCCTCAATTTTTGCTCTAAGAGTATTTCACAAAGCATTTTAGCGCTAAAACTAGCTCCTAAATCTGTGAAACGCTAGGAGTAGTCAAGAGGACTCCTAAATCACTAAGACCAAATCACAAACAATCCTAATCCACCCAAAGACACTGTACACCATTGAGGCAATAGCGATAGAGCCTTGGGTGCTTAGCCTTTTATTCATAAATGCAATACATTTTGATTTATAGTTTTAAATCTACAATGAGGCGCCAAAAATAAATCTTTAACAAATAAATAAATATTGTCCTATTACCTGTGGCAGAGGTTTTCATGAGTTCACACTTACAAATGATTGAATAGAGTAATAAAATATATAATAAGTGTATTTGGTGTGCTGTCCAAGGGGATCGAGAGCTCTGAGGATGAAATTTAGCCCAAACCCAAAGTTCTCCCCATATCCCCAGCCGAGAGTGAGGAGCGGGGTGGCGGAGGGATTGCAGAAAACTGTCAAAGTAACTAAAAAAAAACTGTGTAAAACGTAGTTTTTACAGAATAATTTTGGCAGCTGTGGTTTACATTTACAGAACAAAATGTACATTTTACAGTATAAAACTGTAATTTACAAACAAGAAAATTTGAATGTAAACCAATAAATTCAACAATGCACACTACTACTAAAATTTGTTTTATACCTTTAACATATACTGACAACCACCATAATAAGGCATGTGGTAAAAGAGAAATCCACATGAAGAATCAGTAGCTTTTCCACGAGCTGAAGTATATACTAATACAAAGAAGGTGCACAGAGTCATTCACGCAAACACAAAACACCATCATGGTGACCCACAACACTTACATAATGCAATAAACATTCATTAAACAACAGAAGTTGTAACATAAAACCCTAACGTACATAACTGATAACAAAAACTATTAAGAAACATGATTATTTAAACAAAATACTTTCAAATGTGGAGTGTCACACAGGGAATTGTGGGAATATCAGTTTACAGTTTTTGACTAAATTATACATTGATTTAGTCTTTTTTACTTATAAAAATAGTAAAATTTACAGCATTTTACAGTGAAAATTACATAAAATGTCTGGTAAGAGCTTTTACAGTTTTCCCCCGTATATAGTACAGGAACTTACTATTAACCTATTTACAATTTGTAAAGCGTTTTTACAGTATTTTACCGTTAAAATCACATTCATTTTTTACAGTGTAGATTTACAGTTGATTTTAATTTTAGTTTGCACTTTTTAACATTTGTATTTTAACTTTAATTTATTTTTATTTCTATTTTAGTTTCAGTCATTTTAGTACTTTAACAAACTTATTTTAGGCTTTTCTTCTGATATTTATATTTCATCTTGTTTTTAATAAATGAAAATGAATTTTAATAGATTTAGGTAACAATAACAGCATTATAACGCTATCTAAAAAAAAAAAACAAAACAAACAAACATTTATAGCCTAAAAAAGACATTTTATTGCAGCTTTCTGCGAACGTAAATGAAATGTAAATGTTAATGAAATGATTTTACTCGCTCACAATCAGTTAATAATCAATAAATCTATTTTTTTGTCATGTCAGTACAACCTTTTGAAGTGAATTGAAACCTAATTATTTTTTATCTAGCTAGGTGATTATCCTAATTATTATGTCAGTAAAATATGCATGAGCATGCCTCTAAGCATGAGAAAGTAGCTGAAGCTGGTGAATGATTAATTGAAGATGAATGAGAAATGAGAAATCTCAAAACAGTCTTGAGCAGCGAAACAGACTTAGCATGCAAGACTCAGTGGACCAATCATTTTTTTTTTATGCTACACACCCTGTCATCCCAAGTCATATGTCAATGGACTGGACTTATTACTATGCATGAAAGGAAAGTGCTATTTACACAAGGACTTCTGTCAGTGTAAAGCCACCTTGAAATGCAACACCTTTTGTTTGTGTTGCGAGCTAATGCTGCGGTGTCATCACAACATTCATTCAAGAATATTTTCATTTTCTATAACTCACCTTTTTCTTTCTAAAAAAAAAAAAAAAATGGTGTGTACTGCCACAATGATGAATGGTATACAAGTATAAGAGTGACAACTGTTCAGAATAATTGATTATCTGAAATTTATTCCATACAGTTTAGTTCACATTGGCCTCATTTAATGGAATTCTTGGCAAAACTAATTCTAATAGGCTTGATAAATGTGTGAGCATATACACAGGAAAAATTGAAACGCTCTCTTCTCTGAAAGCGTGTGCACACACACTCCCTCACTTCCTGTCAAAATAACAGAACGGTGGGTGTTCTTTTGTGGTCTTTACAGATAAATACCACCGGCTGCTTTCCTGTCATCAGAATGAAAGGAATAACTTCAGACGGCTAACGTGCCCCATTGGGTTTGCATGCGAAAACCTGCAAATCACATCCTCTTGTACTCGCGTGTCAAAGATTAGTTTAACCAATAGAATGTTCTAAATCAGTGTGCTGTTGTTATTAAGATTTTTTTGATGGAACACAAAGGACAAAAATAACTGTGCATGACAGTTTACAGTAAAAATGTCAAAAATAACCATAAAAGCAGTTCATACGACTCGTGGACCATATCCCAAGTCTGGTGTGCTTTCTCCAGAAGAAAGTCATACAGGTTTGAAACAACATGAGGTAAAGTAAATTGTCAATTTTCACACTTTTCCTTGATCAAACCCTTGAACAGACATCTGCTTCTGCGCATGCAGCAAAATTCTGTTCAAGTGTCACTTCTGATGTAAAATTAGAGGGGAAAGTACACCAGCGCCCTTCTAAAGAATGCATTTGCGGAGGGCTTTTGTTCAGGTTTTCCTCAGGTCAAAACAGACAATGTAAGGACACCACACAAGCCCAAACACAGGGATGCAGGTGCCTGAGGAGACCTTTCAGTTTAATTAAAAGGCTTGGCAGATAGGTCAACACATGTTTTCTTCTAAACGGCAACACACTCAAAACAGACTCAACATCACTACATGCATTTCATCAATCTTGTATGACCATTAAAGGGTTAAAAAATTCTGTCATCATTTACTCACCCTCATGTTGTTCCACACCCATAAGACTTTTGCTCATCTTCGGAACACAAAAGAAGATCTTTTTAATGAAATTTAAGAGCTTTCTGTCCATCCATTGACAGTCTACATAACTACCACTTTCAAGCAGAAAGGCAAAATATTTATCTCCAACAGGCGTTCGTGAGAGCACAACGATCCATAAGTGTTATGTTGCCGTGAGAGCAGACGCTGTTGCATGAAAGCACGTTGGAGATAAATTTTTTTTTTTTTTTTTGGGTGCAAACAAAGCAATCGTGTCGCTTCATAAAATTGAGGTTAAACTACTGGAGTCACATGGATTACTTTAATGATGTCTTTACTACCGTTCGGAAGATGAACAAAGGTCTTACGGGTTTGGAATGACATGAGGGTAAGTAATTAATGACAGAAACAAAACACAGCTTCATTTTGATTCGAATCAGTGGTTCAGATCGTGTATCAAACCAAACGTGTATCAAATCCAAAGTCACGTGATTTCAGTAAACGAGGCATTGTTACGTCATAAGTGTTTCGAAATTTCAATGGTTCACCACTGGGGGGGGGCGTGACTTTTGCAGTTTGATACGCGCTCCGAACCACTGATTCGAAACAAAAGAATCGTAAAGCTTCGAAGCTTCATGAAGCAGTGTTTTGAAATCGCCCAACACTACATATTGTTGAATAAAGTCATTATTTTGTTTTTTTTGGGCCACGAAAGTATTCTTGTTGCTTCATAACATTAAGGTTGAACCA
The DNA here is from genome assembly GCA_037101425.1 of Elopichthys bambusa. Classification (NCBI taxonomy): domain Eukaryota; kingdom Metazoa; phylum Chordata; class Actinopteri; order Cypriniformes; family Xenocyprididae; genus Elopichthys; species Elopichthys bambusa. The sequence goes on from CM074434.1 coordinate 6,961,285, forward strand.
CTGTAGTCACAAGAACTGTTTTAAATATGTCGTCAGTACCTTTCTGGGCATCTGAAAGTGTTAATTATCTTGCTGGCAATGGAAGCCTCACTGAACCATCGGATTTTATCAAAAATATCTTAATTTGTGTTCCGAAGATGAATGAAGGTCTTACGGGTGTCGAACGACATGAGGGTGAGTAATTAATGACAGAATTTTCATTTCTCTGATATTAATTTATGCTTTATTATTGTTAAAATTAAATAAAAATTAATTCGGATGGTTCGATTTTCTGCATTTTTCGCATCCGTAGCAAATATTTTGAGGGGTGTTTTTAACAATCCAAAAGACAATCCAATTAAGAGCCACCAAATGACGAATATGAAAAAACAAATACGACAGTTTCGGACTCAGTCAGGGTGCAAGGACCTTAAACTTTTGAGGCTTGCGCAGCTTCTCGATGAGAAATCAAACAAATGAGCGCCGTTTTCTAAAGTCTATGAGCGCAGCACACACAAATAAACTAAATTGACATACTGCAGTTAAATTTCAAAATGTGGTGTTTTTATATTTATACAGTGGGTACGGAAAGTATTCAGACGCCCTTAAATTTTTCACTCTTTGTTATATTGCAGCCATTTGCTAAAATCATTTAAGTTCATTTTTTTTCCTCATTAATGTACACACAGCACCCCATATTGACAGAAAAACACAGAATAGTTGACATTTTTGCAGATTTATTAAAAAAGAAAAACTGAAATATCACATGGTCCTAAGTATTCAGACCCTTTGCTGTGACACTCATATATTTAACTCGGGTGCTGTCCATTTCTTCTGATCATCCTTGAGATGGTTCTATACCTTCATTTGAGTCCAGCTGTGTTTGATTATACTGATTGGACTTGATTAGGAAAGCCACACACCTGTCTATATAAGACCTTACAGCTCACAGTGCATGTCAGAGCAAATGAGAATCATGAAGTCAAAGGAACTGCCTGAAGAGCTCAGAGACAGAATTGTGGCAAGGCACAGATCTGGCCATGGTTACAGAAAAATTTCTGCTGCACTTAAGGTTCCTAAGAGCACAGTGGCCTCCATAATCCTTAAATGGAAGACGTTTGGGACGACCAGAACCCTTCCTTGAGCTGGCCGTCCGGCCAAACTGAGTTATCAGGGGAGAAGAGCCTTGGTGAGAGAGGTAAAGAAGAACCCAGAGCTCACTGTGGCTGAGCTCCAGAGATGCAGTCGGGAGATGGGAGAAAGTTGTAGAAAGTCAACCATCACTGCAGCCCTCCACCAGTCGGGGCTTTATGGCAGAGTGGCCTGACGGAAGCCTCTCCTCAGTGCAAGACACATGAAAGCCCGCATGGAGTTTGCTAAAAAAACACCTGAAGGACTCCAAGATGGTGAGAAATAAGATTCTCTGGTCTGATGAGACCAAGATAGAACTTTTTGGCCTTAATTCTAAGCGGTATGTGTGGAGAAAACCAGGCACTGCTCATCACCTGTCCAATACAGTCCCAACAGTGAAGCAAGGTGGTGGCAGCATGATGCTGTGGGGGTGTTTTTCAGCTGCAGGGACAGGATGACTGGTTGCAATCGAGGGAAAGATGAATGCGGCCAAGTACAGGGATATCCTGGACGAAAACCTTCTCCAGAGTGCTCAGGACCTCAGACTGGGCCGAAGGTTTACCTTCCAACAAGACAATGACCCTAAGCACACAGCTAAAATAACGAAGGAGTGGCTTCACAACAACTCTGTGACCGTTCTTGAATGGCCCAGCCAGAGCCCTGACTTAAACCCAATCGAGCGTCTCTGGAGAGACCTAAAAATGGCTGTCCACCAATGTTTACCATCCAACCTGACAGAACTGGAGAGGATCTGCAAGAAGGAATGGCAGAGGATCCCCAAATCCAGGTGTGAAAAACTTGTTGCATCTTTCCCAAAAAGACTCATGGCTGTATTAGATCAAAAGGGTGCTTCTACTAAAGACTGAGCAAAGGGTCTGAATACTTAGGACCATGTGATATTTCAGTTTTTTTTTTTTAATACATTTTTTTAATAAAAACAATTCTGTGTTTTTCTGTCAATATGGGGTGCTGTGTGTACATTAATGAGGAAAAAAATGAACTTAAATTATTTTAGCAAATGGCTGCAATATATATAACAAAGAGTAAAAAATTTAAGGGGGTCTTTCCGTACCCACTGTAACATTTGAATACAGTTCAGCAACATACATCACACGACCTGACGACCAATCACCTCGCGATTGAAAATGTGACACTGATATGACAGTTCAACAAACAAGTTAATAATATTAAGTTACTTACATTTTAGACGAAATAATGACTGTTTTGGTCTATTTTAGCAGCGAAAATAGATCCGATGAATCCAAACAAAGATCACAACATAGCGCATCTCACAGCAACACTCAATCGTGTTTTGAATGATTCAGTGTTTTGAACAAATCGTTTGAGTCAAAGATTCAATGACCCATTCACAAACATCTGTCTCATTCTTGATGAATCGGCCGTTTGAACGAATCATGAATGAACGACTCAATGACTCGCTTAATAAAACCACTTATCACCTGCATTTGCGCTCACTATTGACAAACCAATCAAATTTGTTCAAAACTTTTTTTTTAAATCTGTCCAAACACATTTTAATTTTTATTCAGGAGTTATGTATATACAAAACTTTTTATGACAGTTTTTTTTACTTTTTATGACAGTAGTTTAGTGATAAAAAAAAATTAGCAATTTTTTTTTTTTTCAGGTTTTTTTCCCTCCCATCCTGTAGCCTACTCGCGCCCCCCCCCAGGAGAGTGTCCTTTAAGGAACAGAATGTTCTGATGTAATAATATGGTCTAATACTTAGTATACTTAGCATGATATTGAACTTTTTAAAGGGGAGCAAACAATCCATATTACAATTTATGCTTAGTCACATTTGTTATGAATATATTTTAGTTATTTTCCTAATATTCAGCAGAGCATTTAGTTTTCCTCCCATTCAGTGTCACAGAGCTTAAGCCAATGTGAAAGAGTTAAACACAGAAATGTCAACATAATGTATCAAGTTTATTTTTTTCTAAGGGCTTTTGGCATGGAGTTCCCAGTTTGGGTTGGATTCTCAGGAGATTGATTTCAAAAGAGGCCCCTTTCCCCTACTGAGTGATTAAGGCCTCATGTGTGTGGTAGCTCAATGGCCCTAATCCAGCTTTGATAACTGCCCCCTGCATTCAAACACTGAGAGAGGGCCAGAGCGACTTCACATCCTGTTAATTACCAACTCCTCCATCAGTAAGAACTATGCCCTCTTACAAAGTTTCCCGGCCTCTCCGGCTTCCCCAGCATGCCTCTTGGCCATGTGATTTACAGCCACTTTAAGACAAAGATGCCCTTTTCTCACTCGCAATGACGGCTGACCCCCCTCCAAAGGTTTTTTTTTTTGCAAAGTGTGAAGCGTTTGACAACCAGTTTGGTGAGAGTTCTGTGGGTATGTGTTGAGAGGTCAATGATGGGGTTGTAGTGCGTGTAAAAGGTCAGCAGGTCGGGCGCCGGGTAAACGTGTCTTTACGCTAGGTTAACAATAAAAGGGCACTCATGGTGCTCTTTGCTTTTGAAGCAGGATGGATAGTGTGTCGTATAACAGCGCCGCGTCACCCTCCAGAAAATTTACAGGTCAAGAATGTGCCGTTGACCACATGTGAGGGGGAACAGAAGGAAAATAATTTCATACACATTTAGCGAAAGCATCAAAAGCAAATGGTAAAGTCTGAGTGGGAACAAAATCGCCCAACATGGTTGCGTTGGGACCTGAATCATCAAGCTAGACTAAATTCCCATCAAGAAACTAGTAGTGCACCTTCCAGAGCTAAATTCTTCCCCCAACAACTGTCACTGCCACGGCGTATTACTCAATAACCTCTGAGCCAGAACTTCGGTCTCAGCTGATGGAGCAATCCAAGGGTTTGTCATTCTTTCTTTTGGCTCCAATGAAATGAGAATCAGATGTCTGCTGTTGGGGGAACAATCTCTCCCACCCATCCGGCTGCAGCCTGCAGCTGGAGGCACTGGTACATGTGTGCTACATGGTGACAGGAAGGTGAACATTCCACCCTCCTTCCGTCACTGGCCCGGCAGCTGCAAGAGCGAAGAAAAAAAGGTCCTGTGAAACAGCGTTTCTCGAGTGGACTGTTGCCCGTGTGGCTATGGAGATGGGAACTTCCTGTACAAGCTCTGTCAGAGCGTGTAAGCGGACTAGCAGATATCTCCGCTGATCTTTTGTTGCTCTGTCGGACAACGAAGGAACCCCACCGTCTCCTCCTCCTCTCTGCCCGCTCACGACAGTTCAATTTCCTGCTGGCATTTCACTCTGGCAACTTTTTTCATCAATCTCCTTCAGACTTCGGTTCCCAGACGCTGCCGGGCTCTCGGGTGAAGGGGTGGGTCGGTGGTTGAGACCTTCTGACTATCATATGAATCTCTGCCTTTTCTTTGAAAGGCACTGGAGGTGGGGTCTCGAACAAAAGCCCTTTCAAATGGATCTGCATCACTAGTTAGGCTGCACAATGGTGAGGAGGGGCCAAAAAAGTCAACAAATAATTCATATTGGCCTCTTTAGTCTAGAGGGCTGGAATGCGGGCCCAAAAGTACGGCGGGTGGGTTAATGTTGTGGGCTACAGCGGAAATATACAGCCTAACCATTCATGAATGAATGCAAAAAGAAGAAAATGTCTAATCTCATAGTCTGTAAAGCTACCGCACGCCTAAATTATTAGCATAACATTTTTTTCACGGACGAAAACGAGGCGATGACTAAATAAAAAAAAGCATTTTGAATGACTAAAACTATGATTAAAATCTACTCTAATTTTCGTCAACAAATAAAAACGAGACGAAAATGATAGAGAGGGACGATTTGGGAAGATATCCAGTCAGGAATGCTGTCCTGTGTGGAAGATGCACACATTTGAAGTGTAATGTGCTGATCTAACCACGGGAAACGCGGCGCTGTTGCGCACTCTACAGGCTCGTCCAGCAGCACTTCAGACTGCTTCGCAATTAATGAATAGCGCACATTTATGCCAAGCGACTGCTTATGAGCTAATGTTGATGAATTATGACAATGTTTACTATACAATGTTTATACGGTAATATGTTTTAGACAGTTGTAAGAACATATATTTTATTATCCCTCACCTGAACTTAAATGAGCAGCCTGAAACTACAGTACAGGCCGCAGACATTTCAGAACAAGAGTCACGGTGTATTTCGGGATGGTTTATTATTATTATTTATTATTATTGTTATTTTGTTTACACAATAAGCTGTACTTAACTTAAGTTAACTTCTATTTAATTCATAGTAAACTACGTCTGTCACAGGAAGGAAGACTAAGAACATTATTTGACACATTATTCAATGTATAAATCTTCATTACTTGAAATAAACGTTACCTAAAATAAAAAATAAATATATAAAAAATTTAAACTTATTTTATTACATCTAGTTTCCAAGCTTTAGCTTAACCTGATGTACTAAAACAACTAAAACAGAAATAAAAAACTATAGACATTTAAATGCAAAAACTTAATTGAAATGACAAGTACTGAATTGAGCTCTCTTTCGTGTCTCTTTGCACTTGAACGGTCAAAAACTGTCCGCTTTGGCAAGTAAAGTACAGTTGGTTGTCTTAAGTGAACATAAGTTTGGAGAATATCAGATGTATATCAGTGTATTGCATCTGTGTATTGTTAGATAAATGCTTACTTAATGCATTTATTTAATTTAACAAAATCAGATTTTAGTCGACTAAAACTAGACTAAAACTAAAACAATTTCCGATGACTAAAATATGACTAAAACTAAATCAAAATTTGCTGTCAAAATTAAAACTGATGCACACAGCAGGTTGTGAGGATGAATGCACCAAACAGGCCAAGAGCAACGAGAAGCAAGAATTCCAGAGAAAGACTTCCAAAATTCCAACATCTTCCTCTGAGGTCCCATTTGGGCTACTTCATTTAAGCAGTTTCTCCTTGCAAACATCAGTGTACACAACAGATACTTGTTTGACTTGGCCTAAACACACAGAGAAGCAAATTAACTAAACAGTTGCACCACTTTGGGTGGAATTTCACTAACCACCACATTCCAAGATGCTAAATACACTTAAATGGAGCTGCAACAAGTATTTATATTCATTCAGTTTAATTTATTGTTATTCTTTTTAGAGCAAAAACAATTCAAGCCTATATTAAATAGTCTCATTACAGATCTTATTGACAAAGCTCAAAGCTATTGCTGCAATTATACACGTGCCTGTTTTAAATCACGTTCCACACAGAATTTTATTTAAATGAGATGCTTGTGTACATTTTCTATTGATCATAGCAGCACTTATTCAACAAATGATGGTGAACCAAGGTTCAACAATAACACTTTTTTCCTCTGATAACCAAGTTGGGCCAGTTGCTTTCCCTCCAATAATTTTCACTGGCCCACCACAAAAGAATTATCTAATTTTATTTTTAGCAATGTATTTTCATATTTTTTAAAAGTATAAATATTGTTATTTTCCATTAAAGGGTTAGTTAACCCAAAAATGATCCCATAATTTACTCATCCTCAAGCCATCCTAGGTGTACATGACTTTCTTCTTTCAGCCAAACACAATCTGAGTTATATTAAAAATATAGAAAATGGGAGTGAATGGTACCATTTTTTTTTTGAAGCCCAAATAAGCACATCCATCCATCATAAAAAATAATTCATATGGCTCCAGGGGGACAAACCAGTGATTATAGTTTATAAAGTTATAAATATGGATATTTTTCTTACAAAACCCCATTTCCTCGCTTCAGACAGCCTTCATTAACCCCCTAAAGCCGTATCGATTACTTTTATGATGGATGGATACGCTTTTTTGAAGGTTTATAAAGGTTTATATTTTTTAATACAACTCCGATTGTGTTTGGCTGAAAGAAGAAAGTCATATAAACCTAGGATGACTTGAGGGTGAGTAAATTATGGGATAATTTTCATTTTTGGGTTTAAGTAACCCTTTAAACCTTACAATTTCTTTCTTTTTAAAACTAAACTAAATTTGTAGTAAGCTGGGAAATATACAGCTATAATTTAAATTAAAAAACAAAACAAAAAAACAAACATACTGAAAAATGACATATGAAAAAACATTACTGATTAGTCATTTCTGCCAAAAGCTTCTCAATGTTAGCTAAGATTGCAAGTCATAACCCTGTAAACCCAGCAAACTTTCACTTTTGCATGATATCTGCAAAAGTAAAACTGGAAGGTATGTGACATAACCATTTATAAAGCACTGTTTACCTGAAACAAATTTCTCCCACATGAATTAAGGTAGCACAACCAGAAGTTTATCCACCTAGAAAAGTAGTCAAACCTCAAAAGGCAGAGAATGCCAATTACACATTTTTACTGATTAATTTTTGTGTTTGCATTAAAATAAATTTTGTGTTTAAATTGCCCAACAGTCTTCCATTGTAAGTGCCTTACTATAAACATGTTTTTGTTTGTTTTTACAAACTAAAGTTAAACTCAAGTCAGTTATTCTCTTTGAATTTATCTTCCTTAGTTTAATAAACATTCAAAACACTGTGACTATTTAACCATTGAAAAGAGTCAACGCTCAAATCCTGACCAAGTATCGTTATGAACTCTGAAGCCTAAAATAATAAAGAAAACAATAATAAACGAATGATTTCTAACCCACAAGTGCTCTGTTGTACAAGCTGATAATTGACATGCGATGTCAGCGGGCCAATAAAAAAGATAGGGCGTGAGAAACTATCATGCTGAGCGCTCAGCCAAGAGAGCAAAACCAAAGAAGAACACAATAACATTTCTCTTATTCTGGCCACGCTAAGAGAAAAAGGAAAACAAGTCCCCATGAACCCACAAGGAACTGTTTGGGAAGTGAAACCTGAGCACCTCAAGTACGTCTGGTCCAGATGAGGGCAGTTATTCCTGGCTGGTGTTGAAAAGAGGTGGGGAAGCCAGGTGGGGACCTCATGGCCCCAGACCACCCCTAAGGCAGTGTTTCTCAACCAGTGGGTCCCAGGGGATTTCCTCTCAGGGGTCCCCCTGGCATTACGTCAAGGACCACTAGGGGTCCTTATAAAATATCTGAATATGAATATTTTGACATTTGACATGTCAAATATTCAGTCATATTGTCAGTTATATTCTACATATATTATCTTCTTTTATGGGAACAAGTCACCTAACGTAGTAGTAAATTATACTTGATTGCATTTGGTCGTCACAAAGACATTAATGATACCAATGAGTCAATATTATTCTGGGGTCCTTGAGGACGGTTCTAAATATGACGGGGGTCCATTACTCAAAAAAGGTTGAGATTCACTGCCCTAAGGGACCTGACCGCTACACTCCACCCTGGTGAGGGTGCGATGGAAGGTAAAGCCGCTCCAGCGCTGGGGATATCGCAGCTGGACGGATCAACAATCCAGGCATAGGTCAGCATGTCAACCATTCTCACGTTGAATAATTGAGGAGCTCCGGACGTCAGGGCGTGTTATTATGGAACATTGTTGCCTGGTGATATTGAAATATCACCACCAGAAGCACACTAAAGCAGTGTCCCGATGCTATTCTTAAACTACTCAGTCAACAGCTGGTGTATCATCACATATCGGTCATCAGATTAGCAACAAACTTAAATGAATGTGTCTAACATTGCTTTAATCTGAGGAGGAGCACAGTACACTTCTTCCCCTGAAAGACGTTCTGTCCTGGCACATTTGGGTTAAGCCCACATTTTAAACACAGCCAAACCAGAGAGGCAGCACAAAAAGCAGGGTGGGCTGGGCCAGAGTATGTGACTGAAGCAGTTTTGTAATCACTCCACTCTTGGTTTTCCCACTTCCTGCTTTTTGCTCGCTCTATGCTCATTATATTAGAGGATTGGAAGTATTATATAATATGGTATAGCTAGGGCAGGACAATATGGCCAAAATATTAGGGATGCACTGATACCGATTATGATCAGTATCGATATCGGGCCCAATACCAAGCTCGTGTACTCGTAAAAATACCTCAGATACCAAAGACCGATACCTCACGTGACATAACTGACAGAATTTTCCGTGCACAGAGACACCGGCGGCAGCAGCAGAAACAATGTCAGCCTCAGGGGAGTGGAAATACTTCAAATTAATGATGACAACCCACACATTGCAAACTGCATGCTTTCAATCACAATTCGTTATCAATTAGTGAAGGCGGGATAGGTGGAATCACGCTGAATGACAGACCAAAAAGCGATCCCTCTCGCGCGCGCTCTCTCTCTCCCTCTTTCTTGCGCGTGATCCCAGTTCTCTCAGACAGCACGCGTTCAGTCCTCTTTGCGCCTGAATGGTCAAATGCACACAGTTGTCAAAATGTCCATCGTGTGGAGTATCTCACGTAAATACAGTCAGTTATGGCTTAAGTGGACGTAAACATTTGGGTGAAAACAGGATATGTGTCAGTATCTGTGGATTTGGTCTTAAAGGGACAGTAGCCTATATTTGTCATTAATGTTAATAAAACAACAAAATATGTTAAATAAATGTATACATGCTAAATAAACCTACTGTATCTGAAAAACAAGTTTATTTAATTTGTATCTCTGTAGTATTTGTTGTATTGTTTGTAATTTGTTTGTAATTTCTTTTTATATAACAACAATTATATATATATATATATATATATATATATATATATAGGTAATTATGCCCTTTGAAGGTTATTGGACATTGTGAAATTTTTGTTCTTTAGGTTTGTGACAGGCACATAAAAATTATTACTTTTTTCATTAGAGTATTAATAAAGAAGCTGTCCTACATTCATTAGTCTCACTGTGTTGTGCTTGGAAAACTGCAACATCACCAAAAAAAAAAAAGAAAGAAAAAAAAAAGAGATTTATAAATGTATAGGCATCGGTATCGGTGAGTACTAGAAAAAAAAAGTATCGGCACTCGTACTTGGTCCTTAAAAAATGGTATCGGTGCATCCCTACAAAATATTATTGCAATATTTATCATAAAAAATTAATAATAATCATTTATTATTATTTTTAATAATAATAAATGAATGTAAAGGTTTAATAAATTGTGTTGTTACTGCACATATTATTATTATGATTATTATCATTATTATTAAAGTACATCATACAAGCAAGATATTTTCATCCATGTTTTAATATATACAGTATACAAGTTTCATACAATAGTAATATATTACTGTCATAATTTATGCTAAACTAAAACTTTTATTTTGCCCGTTTGCCCTAAAGATCTTTGAGTTTCAGTATATTCAACAATAGCTTATCAAAAGAAATGATGAAATGCTTGATGAAGTTCATATGCACTGTCCTCATATAGTATGACAGCCGGTGCTGAAAACAGCACAAGTGTCACGCATGCTTAAGTATGCAGCATAACACGTGGTTGAGTATACTTTGAAAGATGCGTGGACACGACTGCGCGTGAGATGCGTCCGGGCGCGGAAAGTGAAGTATACCCGGGCACTTAACTCTCACAAGACGCTAAACTTTAACTCACCAAGTCGGCTTTGCTTTTCCCTGCAGGCAGCAGTCAGCTTTGCCAGCTCCTCGTACTTTGCAGCCAATCGCAGCTTGCCGTTTTGAAGGTGAGGGCGATGTGAAAGGCTGTTTTCTGCAAGACTCCGATTGGTTACCAACAAGGTTTCCCTGTCCAGCTGGAGTTCCTGAAACTGAACACAAATTTGTTATTCATCAAACTGGAACAACAAAGACAGCCTCTTTACAAATACATCTCTACAACCTAAAGAAAGACCAAAGGTGTGTTAATCAGTTAAACATGTCTACATTAAAGTCCATTTCTTATGTAATGTGTATTCAATCTTGAGAGGGGTTCACACTGACATGTTTTAATATTCATGTGTCTGTATAATGAGTGCGGTGCAGATCTGTGTTTTATTGGTTATTGTCTCCCCTTTTCCCACAACTCTACTCTTCCACTTTTCCACAGCTTTACACACCCATTTCTTGAGACTTCAGTCATGTTTCCACCTCAGGAACTTTCCCCAGAAACTAAGAACTATGGGGTGGTACTCGGTGTGTTTCAACTCCAGGGACCAGAGTCTAAATAAAGTTCCGGGTAAAAATGTCCCCCTCAGAAAGTCCCTGCTCGTGAGGACGTACTTTTTCAAAGTTCAGGACTTTTCGGGTGTGAGACTTGAGCACTGAACATGCTGATTGGTTAAGTTCACGCAGCATTTTTTTTTAACCACCATTTTTAAAAGTCTGTTGCAGTGTGTGCGGTAAGAGTTGTTTGCTATTCAAATCAACAATGAGGTTGAAATCCAGCTGGAACTGGAAAGTCACGCGCAGTCCTACGTCACTGGACTAATCTTCACGGTACTTTAGATCGTGATGGAAATGCAGACAGCAACAGGTCTGGAGGAAAAAAAGTTCCTGGGACAAATTGTTCCAGGCAATTACGGTGGAAGTGAGTTTTTTCAACTCAGAGGTGTGAACGACCAGGTTAAATGACACTTTAAATCACAGGAGGTCACCAAGTACTGGCCTTCTAGCTCAACTGCTGTAGGCCTACCCACTGTATCAGGTGACGGATCAAATAAGCCAGGTGCTTTCAAGCCTTCTGATGCCAAGCACCCCCAAAATGATGATAAGGGACCTGCTTCCAAAATTATAAAGGCAGCTGCATATGTACTGTACATTTATATTGGGTGTGGAAAAATAGCAAATGTAATTATAGAGTCAACAATATTAAACATTGATTAAAATATTATCTGAGAACTAGAAAAGGTAAAGTTTAGTAAAGTTTGATGACTTGACAAAGGCTGGCCTGAACTAGTATGAAATAGTTTTAAGGTTTTATTGTAAGAGAAGAGCAGAAACAAGGTCAGACAGGCCATATTAGGCCACTTTAGACCCTATATGACCTCATTAGACCTCCAAGAAACCATATCAAACTAGTAAACCTAATAAACCTTTTCAGACCAATTAGATCTGAGCACCAAGTTCACTAAGAAAGCACATCGGACCATTAGGAAATGCTACCATGTTTCTTAAGGTGCGGTCACATTTTTTGTTGCTCAGCAAAATTTCATGAGCATCATTCCAATAGGAATCCTCGCACTGGGAGTTTTGTGTGAGGGTGAAAAGGTTCCCCATGCAGATTTTGCTAATTTTCAAGTTGGTCACATGAATTCATCGTTATGCTATTGACAAGAAACAATGTTTTTTTGTTTGTTTTTTTCGCTGAAATTGTTTTTAGGCATTGTTAGCATGTTATTTGGTGTTGTTAGCATGATTTAGCATGTTTGCTAGCATGTTTTAACATGTTTGCTAGCATGTTTTAACACAAAAAGTTTTGGCATGTTACTATAATGTTTTCCAGGACAAAATGTCCTGTTGCTTGTCACGGCTGCAAAAGATAGCCGGAAAAAAAAGAAGCTTTTTTTGACTGTGGGATTAATCACATAGTGCTTAGTTAGTTAGGACACAGTGAGCACGTTTACATGCACACCAGTATGCCAATAACTCACAAAATGCAAATCATAACCCACGTTTACATGACTTTATTAATAAATCAGGTTATTTGTTATGTGATGTTAAATAAAGCATTAAAAACCAAAGAAGAGTATTGCAACATATCAGCGGGAAACTTACGCCGCATATATTATCCTCTCATGCAGTTACAGATGCAGCATATTGACTATACCACTTCTACTTCTGCTGCACAAGATGAAAACACATTTTTATAATTATTTGGGTCAAGATAGAGTCTGTGATATTTCCTCCTCCCTTACTGCAAAACATTTACTCTGTCTGCAGTAAGGATGCGTTCCTGTCACACATCACACATGCGCACTTCAATAAGCCAACAGAAAGCAGGTTAATGCGTTTACATGCTGGGCGAAATCGGTGTAAGGGGCAAAAATCTAGCTGTGGTGACTGGTTTATGCTTAAGCCATTTATAGTATGACCATACTCCGATAAAGGAAAAAGGGTAAACACGTTTACATGACCACGTGCACTGTCGGCTTATTAAGCATAATCGGGTTAAGAATGTGCATGTAAACGCACTCAGTGTTAGTGTCTAAAGCTTTTTCTTTTTACATACCGAAGAAGCACGGTCCACAACCGTGGTGTTTTTTACTCATTTGGAGCAGATGAACCCTAACTTCAATGTAATCCTGTGTAAGGCCGTTAAGAATGCAGATCCATATACAAGATGGCCATCAAGGTCAAACCACAGAAGACAGGAATGCAAGAACACAGAGAACTCAACATTTTATTCAGGAATTATGAGCCGTACAGAGTGAGTGTGAATAATGCAACTCAATACATCAAATACCTCAGGGGTCATATGAGGTTAGCTTATTATGCCAGGCACAGAATCCATGAATGTGTCCAAGGGAGACTGTAGGAAATCCAAGAAAGAGAAAACAATAGCCTCCAGCTTTATACTAATGTGACTGAAGACTTTAGCTAATATGTTTGATTTGTAGAGAAAAGCTCTTCATGTTTCATGAGAACAGTGAGGTATCTGGGTATGGCTTGGGCAAGGGCCCATATCCGCGTGTGAACAAAGACATTCAGCATTTAGCTTTAGGGCTAGGTGAAAAAAGTTTCCAGTTAATCATAATCTTCATTTGAACAATCTTCATATCAATTAATCAAATAACTCTTAAGAACTGGTTCTTTTTTTTAATGAATAAAAATATTCAGCATAACCAATGTGGTGCAATTCATGAACAAATGACTCTTATGAATTGGTTCTTTTTAGTGCATGAAAACATACAGCATAGACTCTAAAAAACGCTAGGTTGTTTCAAGCCATATTTGGGTCAAACCCAGCCGTTGGTTTAAAATAGGGCTGCACAATTTATCGCAATTAAACCGCAATTAATTTGGCAAAGGCTGCGATTATTTTATGCGCAGCTTGTCAGAGCTGTACGGCTCTGTGATCAATAGTAAATGCTTCTCCATCTGAAAGCCAGAGGGAGCTCTTGGGCAGAAACTCCAAATATGCCCTGCCGCAGAAGAAGATAACATGTCATATCCCTGTAGCTGAATAAACAGAAGACTGAAATGCTTTGATTGATTAAACATGACTAATAAACACACGACTGCCTTATTATGTGTAAGAAAGCCACATCATTTCACAGAAGGATGCTATGAAGTCGTTATGAAGTGAGTTCGGAGTAAAAACATGTTATTAAATGTTGTCTGTTGTTGGACAAGATGTTAATAATTGCTTCTTATGTTGGGAAAGATGTTTGACACGTGTTGCTTTTGCAAATGTACATTATATGCGACTCAAACTCGCAGTGCTTTCAGATGGATTAGCATTTGCAGCCTTTGCGATTTCATAATCGCACTAAAAAATTGCGTTTAAGTGATAATCGCATGTTATTTTTTGTATCGTTCGATAAATCGTGGAGTCCTAGTTTAACATTTTTAATTACCGTTGGTTCAAAAATTTTGATTAAAATTTGAAACCCAACCATTGGGTTTGTCCATATTTGAGTGTAGCCAAAGTAATGAACAAATGACTCTTATCAATCAGTTCTTTTTTAGAGAATAAACGCATACAGCATAGACAAATTAGCACAATTCATGAACAAATAATTGTTATGAATTGGTTATTTTTAGTGAATAAGATATAGCATAGATAAAGTAGTCCAATTTATGAGAAAATGACATTTCGTCCCCTTGGAATTATAAGGTTCTATCTGACATTTTTGTCAAAATTGAGTTTTTCACATATTCATATTCTTTGACAACTTATTCGCATTATATGATGTTCTTTTTTTAAGTTGTGTACATTTTGGGACTTTTTTAGAAAACAAAAAGGTTCTATCCACAAAGGCGAACTCTAACTTGGTTCTATAAGGTTCTATCTGTGAGCCAATCAGCACTACGAATGCACACACGAGAATCAATCAGGATCGGCTTTCTTTGTCATGTCCCTGAATGCGCCGTGATAACGGAAAAGATTGCAGAAAACGTTAAATCAGTGAAGAGAAGACTTAATAATTCCACACAACAATTTTTATTAGAAACCCTTATGACTGACTATTTTATTTATGATCTTGTCAATGACAGCAGCCCAAATTCCAGGGAATTTCAGTCTTTTTTTGTGTTTTGTTGTAGCTTTTGCTGAGGAATTATTTTCATAGTTAGACACCACGCTGGCCAGCAGCGCTATTAAGAGGCTAGGTTCGGGTTTTGTAGTCTATTCTCTTTACTCCAGTCACGTCATTGTCATACGAGGGAAAGTTTTGTATATATTAGGTTATGTTTTAACCTTGATCCATCCTGTGTACTTGTATTGAGCTGTATAGCTATAAAGCTCTATGCTATGGCATGCTGGATTAAAGTGTATAAACTACATTAAGTGAGATGAAATGTTAAATTTTATATTGTTGGTAAAAACTGAGTTGTTGCATAGTTGAAATAATTTAAATATTTTAAATTTTAAATATTTTTAATTATATATAGTCAGTGAAAATTATTCAATGTTTATTAAACTTTGTTAAACACCTTTGCTGAAGCATTGTCTGTTTTCTTGCAGTTTTTTTTACAATAGTAAGCCTTAAAGGTCAAATACTCAACAATTTAATTGATGGGGTCTTAATTACAACAATAAACGTTAGCATGTTATTTCAGCCATACTGATGTCTAGAGAGAAAGTCATTTTACCTGTCCCACTTTCTGTGGAATAAAGTGCTGCTCAGATGTATTACAGTAGCTGCTTTCTGTCTAAATAAAAGGAAACTTAAATGGTTCCTGCAATAATGTGTTAAATTACCCACCATATTCCTACCTAAATTTAACATCTGCACTGGACAAAATATTTAGCACTGCCTTTGATGCTTAACTTGAACAAGAAAACAAAATATTCATTCTAAAATATGAAATAAATGTCATAGAAAGCATTAAATTGAACTTTCTCATGCTTGTCAACATATTACTTATAATTTGTTTTAAAACATTGTAACAAACTGCTTGTGTTCCTTGAAAATTATTGCTTTAAATAATGTTTTGCAAGATAAAACCTTATATTTCCAAGCAAAAAGTGATTTTTTTTAGAGTTAGAAAGTTCTATCTGCGTTTGACCCGTTCCAAAAATCCCCATTTACAAATTTGAGAGGATTTTGACATTGTACAGTTAGAATACATTTGGGGTCTCTGTCATTTTCATGTATGAAAGAGACTTGTTTCCCATATAATTTTTGCTATATGGAATGCAAAAACTTTGAAGCTCAATTTCTCAAAACTGCTCAGAATGCAGATAGAACATTATAATTCCAAGGGGGCGACTTATGTACCAACTCTTTTTAGTGAATAAAAACATACAGCATAGCCAAAGTAGTCCAATTCACATACAAAAAAAAAAAAAAAGAAAAGAAAAAAAGCATACTACTCAACCAGTGCAGTTCAATTAAAAAACAAACGAGCCATTCAATTTTTCAAAACGCTCACAAACTTAGGAGATCATTTGAATCAGACTGGTAGATCCTTGTCAGAACGTTTATGGAATCAAGTTATCATTACTTATATTGATATTAATATATTTTAATATACAGAATGGATGGATGGAATTTATTTTTAATTACAGTGTAGTATATACAGTATGTGAACGGATAATATGTATACATAATATGTACACCCATTCAGAGCTGTTAATCTAATTTTTAATAATTTTATATATTTTTATAATAATTGTTTTGCACAGAAAAGGCAATTAAAAGCTTACTTTAAACTTTTTTTTTGTTTTGGTTGTGTTCATTATTATATCTGTTAAATAAAATCAATTGAACTGCATAGTTTAGACCCTATTGTTCATTTTAACGTGTTTTCTTTTGTTTTGTTTTTTTTGTACCAAGTTAGAAGGTTATGGCAGTAGCTGAGAGAGAATTTTTTTCATACAAGCAAAATACATATTTTAACTGAAATAAAATCAAACTGAATCAACACACAATCGAGGGCTTGTGAAGTGGGAAATGTATAAGCAGACTTACCAATATTCTGCTTAATTCATAATTTTAATTCATGGCTGTGACAAGAAGGCTTATGGCTCAAGGTCAAACCACAAGTAATATGAGAGAAAAAATAATAAACACATGACAGCATCACAAACAGCAACAGAGTAACTCAGAGGTAAAGACCTCACTCACCACAATTTCATTTTGTCTGAACGCCACTAAATATTGACATTCAGCTATATTTCTGTAACAGCAAGTTGATGATTTCCAGATGAAACTGAATGAGCATTCTTCCAGTGATTTGCCGTTGAAAAGGGGACACAGCCTAGAGCGGCAACGGAGACAATGCTCGATTAACCAACTGCCTCAGTCTACCACGTGTTGCTTAATTACAATAAAACAAGGTCCCATGACGAAATAATCCTTTTGGGATGGCTACTGGACAAATCTGTCCACATGTCCTTTAAAAAAAAGTGCCATTACTCGCTCTGACCGTCCTGCATGACATGGCCCAAGACCACTCTCTAACCATGGAGGGAAAAGCAGAGACAAGTCCAAACCAATGTCCTCATGGAAAGCATTCGCAAAGGCCCAGACATCAGTCAAAACCACAGACCCCTACTTTCACTGTAAGTGAGGGTTTGGGTCATAACAGAACTTCATTTTTCTTCTCCTGTTGCTGCAATGAATATTAACTGCCAGTTTTATGCATTTCAAAACTTGGGGAACATTACAAAGACTGAGTGTGCTTAGTCAAGCATATAAGAGGATTAACGATTCATTCGCTCAACGAATATGAGAATTTCGCCTTCCTTCTTAATGCTGTGCGAGACCCCCAAACGTGGTGGTGATATTCCCACTGGTGGCACATCTATTACAGAATCTATCTGGCTAAGGGGGAATGTGAGAAAGGCAGTCCCCTTTGATCAAGCCACCATCTTCTGAAGACGACGAAACTGGAATACTTGAGCTGCTTAGAATAACTCAAAAGAGCATACGTGATCAGAACGTGGTTAAGGTTATGTGAGGTTCTTTTTGTTCGGAAATAACTTCAAACTTTTAAGGTCAATTGCTTGTTTCAACTCTCGACATAATTGCTGTTTACACAGGGACGTTCCATCAACGCCTCAAGAGAGCAGGTGATGGTTGAATGTTTTTCCTTGGAGACAACTTCTTCAGAATTGTGGAGCACAGAACGAGCAGATAATCATTTTCTAATTAAAGGATTATTATATACAGTATAAGCAATGTAAATATTCAGAACTAATCCCTCATCAAACGCAGTTGGAAAATGCCAAGCAATTTTTTGATCACATAATGCTAAGTGATTGCAAATTACACGCATCAGTTCTGCATGACGAATTGAGCCGTGAAGAGTAAAACGCAAACACATGAGATGTCTGTGCTGTCCCAGTTTGACGTCATTCCATTTTCTAGGGGTGAGTAAGTTTAGGCCTATAAGGTTTAGAGTGAACTCCAAAGGGTCAAGGTTTTGTTGGTTTTCGCACCATTAGGCCCATTTCTCAGCAAAAAGCATCTTTTCTCAATGGATAGCCATTCAAAATTGTTAGTGTATTTTGACAAATTTCATTTTTTAAGTGTTTTATTTTAAGTAAATATATTTAATTATATTAGATATTTGCCAGTGCCCAATTCTTTCTTAAAAGCATGAAATGGACTTGGATATGATGAAGAGGCACTCTTTGGCTTTCATCTACACTGTAAAAAACAATAAGTAAAATTTACTTCATTTTTCTTTTGCAAGTTTTTGCACGCATATTTTTTAAGTAAAATTTCAAATATAACAAATATAACTTTATTTAACTAAGATAAGTAAAATTAACAAAGAAAATAAGTCATTTTAACTTGGCCAGTAAAAGGTTGAGTAATTTCTACTTTGTTGAAGTTTCTTTTGCAATACATTTTACTCAAACAATATAACACTGAGTTAAACCATGCTTTTAAAGTATATGCTTTACTTAGAAACATCTAAGTAAATAATACAATAGATATTGTGTAGATACCATATCTTCATATTAGAAGTAACGCGGCACCTCAACACAGAGACCTCATTACTTGGTACACGATACACAATGACGGTAACATTCGATGGATCGTTTTGAGTGTGAATGTGGCATTTTGAGTAGAAAATGAACTCCAAATATCACAAAATGGCAAGTTACTAAACATAACCACAAAAGCAATGATAAAACCAGTGTAAAAACAGCTGGAAAACAGCGAAAAATGATTGTTGTGATTGTTCAGATTCATGTACAGTCAGATGTTCTTTGTCAATCAAACCAGTGAAGACCTAACGGTCAACTTCACATTATTTCTCTTAGTAGGATGAAAATAATCTGTTATTTAAACTGCGATTAAATTATAAATAGAAAGCGATCAAAGAACGCTCCCTTTACAATCACTGAAGCTGTCAATCAAACAGCATAAGTTTATCAGTGACTGAGTTCTGGAATAACGAAATGGCTGCATTCATGTGCTCAACATGTCTGTGATCAGCTAACATTACATGCTCATCACTGCAACCTTTCATTCCACAATCTAAATATAATGCCATAGAGCTAAATATAATCAACACTTTACACGATTAGTTAACCTTGAGAGCTGTAATAGTAAAAACATGCTAAAAGTTTTCGAGAGAGTTAAGCATGTAATACTTAGCTATTTCATATGCAAAGATGTTAGCCAATCACAGCAGTGGGCATTTCTCACAGCAGAAACGCCCCTTCAAATCAGAGGGCTAAAATCAGGGTAGAAAAATTGCCTTTTATTTCTAAATTATGACAATTTTTGATGTAAAAGTCATACTAACACTATAAGTGCACCACAGGAAACATTCTAAAACAATGCAGTTCATGACCTCTGTACATATACCTGCTAATATACCATGCTAATACACCTGCTGCCGTCTGTCATTAATGTTATTTAAAGAACTAAACGAAATCACTCAGTGATCTTGACTGAATAACTTTTGTAACTTGGAACTGAAAATGGGAATCGATAAACAGAATTGGAATTGGAATCTCTAATATTCAAACAAAACCCAACAATATAATAAGAGTTCATTTCATTCGTGCCAGTTGTTTTTGTGTGACTCTTGAGTGCGATTGCAGTGTTCATATATGCCTAAATGAACCAAAATAAAAGCAGAAAACAGCCAGGTTCCAAAACTAATGCTCCAAACAAGCCTGGTATGAAAATGCTTCACTAGTGAAGTGTTTGGGACCGAGTTCCATCAGTCAATTCATGTCATGACATCATTGTCATGAATAATTAGCTATATATCATTTTCACAGTTCAGGTAATTTGCTCAAAACAACTTGGCTACAGAACTGAGCAACCATAGGCAAAAAATAACAAATTTCAAATCACATACTTCCAAACAACTGCCATTGAGATGAATGGGAATGCTAATGGATAGCTCAAACCAGGTGTTACAGACCTCCTTGGTGAGGCCTGAAGCATATGCAAGTATGTGAATCATCTAGCTATGCAAATTTGCATTCCAAAACGTGTCAACGCCACGTCAAGTACTATATGAATTGTATTCTTAGCATTCCGCTGTGTTATTTACTGGTCATTAGTGTAATGTGTCTCTTTTATGGTAAGTTCTTTTTCAGATCTACTACTACAGCTATATCGCCCCTTCGAGTACTGAAGTTTGCTACCGCTATGCAAGAATGCACAGCAAGTATGTACAACGGGACCACTCGAATGCAATGTGGTGGCCAAGCATTCATGCATGCATTGTGTAGAGTTTCCTACCATTTGTCTCTGGTTTTAGGGGTTGGTTATGATTAAGATTAGGAATAGAGTTAAAGCTATGATCATTTGATAATGGATGTAGATCCAGGAACCTATCCTACTTGGGTAAATCATGTGGTGCAATTTACACCACAAACTAAAACATGATAGATGTTACTTGTTTCATGACAGGATGACTACAAGCTCTCAGCTCTCATTAACTGTTTCACATTACTGCAGCCCATCCAACAAGGCAAGCATTTCCATGGTTTCACAGCAAACAAAGAGCGCACTATCTTTCCAAAGAGTCACTTAAAGTTTCGGAATCTATTTAAAGACGATACAGATGTTGTCGACCACTAAATGAGGGTATGATCAGTGAAGGATCGTTTAAATTCCTGTAGAGCCATTTTTGGGGATCTAGACAAGATGATAAATGGTTTGGGTAATGAATTGGATATGGGTTGTCATAGATTTTCCTACAGTTCTCACTCAAAATCCAAAGTGTGGCTTTGGCAGAGATGGTGTTCTTCTTATCTCTCCTGCAAACCTAATCTGCATTCAACAACCAGAAATTACACTCACTCTGATGCTCTGCTTAACAATTATGACTGCTCAGCGGGACTCAGTATTCGTCATCTTTTTTAACTACACATGGAGGTCGAAATATGAATATTTATCTTGTACTCTAAATAAGAGCAACATATGCATATTTAGCACAGCATGCTTTGGGATAATTGCTAGAGTTTATTTAGGAGACATGTCTGTTTTCTAGTGCTAATTGCCATTTTATTTTTTTATTTTTTGGTCACACTTTAAGGACCACTTGAAATTGCTTGATGAGTGCAATTTTATTTCATGTGTTGAAATATTTCCTATTAAAATAAGAAGTTAGACAAGATATATCAACCATTTAAAGTCTATTATAAGGAGAATAATACTGGAATGTTTTCATCAAAAACCTTAATTTCTTTTCGACTGAAGAAAGAAAGACATGAACATCTTGGATGACATGGGGGTGAGTAAATTATCAGGAAAATTTTATTTGAAAGTGAACTAATGCTTTAAAATTCATATTTGATCACCAAAATGACATATTTAAACTTTTTTTTTTTCTGTGAAAAAAATGTCTTCATGCTTCAAAATAGCTTGAATGTAACTCTACACCCTTGCTTCATTTAGTATACACGGATCTATGAATATGCTAAGTAGCCCCGCCTCCACTCACGCAATTTTATTTCATGTGTTGAAATATTTCCTATTGAAATAAGAAGTTAGACAAGACATATCAAAGGGTTTGTCCTTTTTTTTTTTTTTTTTTTTTACAGCAAACGGCTTCAATTACGTTGCAGACAAGAACTACTACAACATGACTCATTAATATGAATAAGAGACAGAATGGTATTATTTATATACTATTATGGTATTATTAATATTTTGAATAAGCTTTTATTGTTATATATTCGTTTTTCATTTAATTTTATGTGCTTTTATCATTTCTTTTTTTAAATATAGCCATTTTGCTTTATTTATTTATTTTTCAGTTTTAGTTTTAGCAATTGTAGTACTTAAACTTATTTCAGTTAGTTGCCAAGACAACATTTCTAATTTTCATTTAAATTCCCCCAGTAGGCAATAATTGTATCCCTTAAAGGATTAGTTCACTTTCAAATAAAATTTTCCTGATAATTTACTCACCCCCATGTCATCCAAGATGTTCATATCTTTCTTTCTTCAGTCGAAAAGAAATTAAGGTTTTTGATGAAAACATTCCAGTATTATTCTCCTTATAATGGACTTCAATGGCCTCCAAACGGTTGAAGGTCAAAATTATAGTTTCAGTGCAGCTTCAAAGGGCTTTAAACGATACCAGACGAGGAATAAGGGTCTTATCTAATGAAACGAGAAAAAAAAAATGTAAATGTATATGCTTTATATAAACAAATGATCGCCATCCAAGTGCTTCCGCCAAAACCATACTTTCGTATTCTTCAAAAAGTTTACGCTGTACGTCCTACGCCTTCCCTATTCTACTTACGGAATGAACAGTTACATTTTTTCCGTAAATAGAATAGGGAAGGTGTAGGACATACAATGTTTCGCTAGATAAGACCCTTATTCCTTGTCTGGTATCATTTAAAGCCCTTTGAAGCTGCACTGAAACTATCATTTTGACCTTCAACCATTTAAAGTCTATTATAAGGAGAATAATACTGGAATGTTTTCATCAAAAACCTTAATTTCTTTTCGACTGAAGAAAGAAAGATATGAACATCTTGGATGACATAGGGGTGAGTAAATTATCAGGAAAATTTTATTTGAAAGTGAACTAATGCTTTAAAATTCATATTTGATCACCAAAATTACATATTTAAACTTTTTTTTTTCCTGTGAAAAAAATTTCTTCATGCTTAAAAATAGCTTGAATGTAACTCTACACCCTTGCTTCATTTAGTATACGCGGATCTATGAATATGCTAATTAGCCCCGCCTCCACTCACTCACATGAGTTTAGATTAGGGATACACCGATCCGCCTTTTTCGCTTCCGATACCGCTTCCGAAACCTGGGATTCAGTATTGGCGATACCGATCCGATATTCAAGTAATAATAAAAAAAAGTGCTAAATTACCTAATAAACTGTATGTCTCACTGTGTGGAAGAAACTGGGATCATTCTTTTGTGCAAGATGTCAGGCTTGACATTACTTTCCTAACTTTGTAAAACAAAATAACAAACAGACACAAAATATTTATTAAATAATTGTGCATCAGTGCAACAACTGTAAATAAACCAATAGCTTCACTAGCTTGGTAGACATTCAAAATAAACCAGCTGATTCCTTCATCCATGACTCATGGCTTGTTTTTCATGAATGTTTGAGTCATAAATGACATAAACTAAATATATTTATATATAAATATAGGCTATATAAAATTAAAAGACATTTCTTTTAAATGTATAGCAGAGTTTTTTTAATGAGGCAGCAACATATGATAGATAGGACAGAACAAAAAATGCTATTAACAATCTTTCATTGCGCAAAAGTATTATAATATGAACGGCTCCCATACAGAGCTGCACAAAGCACTTATGCGCATCCCGTGTGCAGAATGATGCGCTTGAAGCATCATGGAGTCGCAGCGGCATTGAAAAGTTCAAAGCACAAAGTGAAGATATATTGATGCGTATTACCGGTATCGTTGTCTACAGATAAAGTATAATAATAGAAACATTGATTCATCTTGGAGAGAGTTTCATCGTGTTGACTGTCGTAACCGAATGCGACACGCAGTCTGAATGCTGAATGGAGAATGACTGACAGCCGCAGCTGAGGGAGGCATTTACGTGAACTTTAATATAACGACTTAAATATTTAGCTGTATCTCAAATTAAACTATGGAATGGCTTCAGAACACTTGGAATATAGTGCAGGGAAACTTTATGGTGCTTTTTAAAGTTTTTGTGCCTTTTGTGGAGCTTAACAATAACAGAATAGTACACGCACAATATCGGATTTGGATCGGTCCCATCTGGCCGATACCCGATCCGGCAAAAATGGCAGTATCGGAGCCGATACCCGATCTGAGTATCGGATCGGTGCATCCCTAGTTTAGATATCCACTTGGTCAACTTTACTGGGGTAAATGCTGCACAATGGCTCTTGCTGGACACATAACAGTAATTAATATGATTAGCCTTTTGCTTGACTAGGTTATTAAACAGCTAATAATGTGTTGCTAATGTTACACAAACCATGTTCCTGTTCGCCATCTCCGAGTCAGACAGCTGCCTTCTAAAAATCAGTATCCTTAGAAACACACTTAGAACATCAGTGAAGAAAGGCATAGTTCAGCATAACATAATATACATCATATACCCGTTATATTGCTAAATCTACCCAATTTTTTATATCAAAAGAAAAAATACCGGGATAACCTGGCTTCACTTGAGACTTCCTTGCTTCACGGCATAGTAATGATATGCCAGAGCCTGCCGGCACATTGACGTGATTGGTTATAAATAAGTTTGTGACGTGAGAAACACTAGCGATTTCAAACTCAAAGTCTTTAGATCACTGCAGTTTTAAGAGAAAATACTTTGCAATGTTGTTGATTTATGATTTTGCACATGGTTTGTCTTAAAGCATATTAAAAACACCACAGAGACATATAAACAACATTAAAAACTTGGTTTTCACCACAGGGGGACTTTATAATGGCGCTTTTCCACTGCATGGTACGGTTCGGTACGGCTCACTCTTTGGTGCCTTTCCACTGCATTGGACGGCTCGGTACGGAACAGTACGGCTTGCTTAAACAGTACCACCTCGGTGGAGGTTCCAAGCCTGCTGTACCGATACTAAATGTGACGTGTAAACACTGCAGATCACTGATTGGTCAGAGAGAATCGTCACTACAAGCGTCATTGGATTTGAAACACGAGACACCAAACCCACTAGATTTAAATAGTCAGCCACTGCCACCGCAGTATTATTTGTTTGTGCGACTTTTTTAAAGACTTGCTTTAAACGACTGTCGCACGC
This sequence comes from Elopichthys bambusa, assembly GCA_037101425.1. Classification (NCBI taxonomy): domain Eukaryota; kingdom Metazoa; phylum Chordata; class Actinopteri; order Cypriniformes; family Xenocyprididae; genus Elopichthys; species Elopichthys bambusa. The sequence continues at coordinate 6,986,630 of CM074434.1, forward strand.
AACTTGAAAAAAGAAATGGCTGCATCGTGGTCAGCAGATGAGGTGCAGACTTGTTGGTAGCCGAGGAACGGATCCATGGCAGTAAAGGCGGCACAACTATAACGATCAGTCTATAATCCCACCCACTTTGAGGTGGTACTAAACTGCAGTGGAAAAGCAAACCGAACCGAGCCAAGTCATCCACGGAGTGGAAAAATTTAGCTCAGGTGATGTACAACTAGTCTATTTTGAAATGACTTGGTTTTGCACTAGGTAGGCAGCTCACTAGGTTTTGACACAGAGTTAATAAATCTGCCAGAGCATCTCTTTAAAACTTTATGCAGTCTGTTACCTAGAACAAATTAATCTGAGAAATTGCAACTCCAGCTAAGGATGTGGCTGATCTTGGCAAGGATGTGGTGCTTCATACCACAAAGACAGCTAAGACACACACTCTTTCACATTTCACAAGCCTGTGATCAATCTTTTAGTTACTAGGAGCGAGTCCTGAGGCTCTTTCCTTCTCTGGTTAGTATTCCATACAGCTGAGTCTGCCGCATGCGTCATAAGTCACCCAGAGCCAATAACTGTCCAAGTCCGGCCCCTGCTAGTGTGCATGTCTTTCACACTTGTGGTGGGATAATGGACATTCTGAAGGCGGAGGGCACAGCAGGGTCTTCGCCCCCCGCCCCCCACCCCCTCTCCCCTCCAAAAGACGGCATGCATTTCTCCAGTATCTCTGTTCTTAACCCATTTCCTTTCTCTCTTGCTGTTTAATGCAAAAGTAATACTCCCAGACATACAGAGAGCGTTTTCCCTAAACAGGAATTGACACAGACTATCCATTTCCGCTTGCAGCTGCCTGTATGTCTGTTTATACACTGTGCAGATGCAAGTCCTCTGGAGACCATGTGGGCTGGATGATACAATGGTCATAAAACAAATATGACAAATTAAATGCCTACAGTCACAAACTGGAAAATACCTTACAAAAATAGTTCATTAGTCATTTAAAAAAAGAAAAAAGAAAAGAAACATTATTACCTCAATTATAAACCCATATGACTTTCTTTCTTCCAATGAACACAAAAAGAAAACTTTTGACTTTTGATGAATGGGGACTGTAACTTTTTAAACTTTAAGGACACAAAAGCATCATAAAAAAGTATCATGAGCTCAAGAATCGCTTCAGTGTAAAGATCATACTCAAACAAACAATTCATTAACAAATTGCAACTTTGCTCCAAAGGCTGATGTGATGCCTTCTTATTATGTAATTTTTCTTTTTAAAAATATCTTTTTAGCTCACCAAGACTGCATTTATTTGATCTAAAATACATTTTGCAACATATTATTAAAAAAACTGTTTTCTATTTGAATATATTTTAAAATGTATTCCCGTGATGGCAAATCTTTCAGCATCATTACTCCAGTCTTCAGTGTCACATGATCTTTCTGAAATCATTCCAATATGCTGATTTGCTGTTCAAGAAACATTTCCTATTATTATCAATGATGAAAACAGTGCTGCTTAATATTTTTGTGGAAATCATTCTCAGTATTCTATGACAAATAGAAAATTCAAAAGAACAGCATTTATTTGAAATGCAAAATTGTAGCTTTATAAATGTCAGTTTTGATCAATTTAATACATCCTTCCCGAATGAAAGTATTAATTAAAAAAAAAAAAAGTATCCACCTCAAACTTTTGAATGGTAGCGTATACGTAGCTACTTAACTTGTGTAATGCATTTTTCTTAAATTTGTATTAAAAGTATTGTTAAAGTCCCCCTGTAATCAATAATTTTATCCCTTTAAACTCATCTTTAAACACCAAAATGCCATAATAAATGTGAAAAAAAATGTATTCATGCCTTAAAATAGCTTGAATGTAACTCTACACCCTTGCTTCATTTAGTATATGCTGAACCATGAATATGGAAATTAGCCCCGCCTCCACTCACTCGCACCAGCTCTGAGATCCACTTGGTCAACTTTACTGTAGTAAACGCTGCACAATGGCAAGTGGAAATACTGGTTTAATTCAGCCATATATGTTTGAACCAGAAACTGATTCAGAAGAAGAAGTGGAAGAGTGAATTATACAGGCTCGTCTACAAGTCGACGTTTCAGAATGGTAATGTGTTTCATGTATCGCTCTCTAATACATAACAGTAATTAATATGATTAGCCTTCTGCTTGACTATGTTATCAATCAGCTAATAATGTTGCTAATGTTACACAAACTATGTTCCTGTTCACCATTTCAGAGTCAGACAGCTGCCTTCTAAAAATTAGCATCCTTAGAAACACTTTGAGTCAGTGGAGAAAAGCATATTGTTTATCATAACATCGTAATATACATCATTTAAATAATTCACCCGCAAGAAATGTACCTGATTTTTCATATCAACAGGAAAATAATCCGGAATAACCTGGCTTCTCTTGAGACTCCCCTGCTTTGCAGCATAGTAATGATATGCTAAAGCCCGCCCCTCATGTTGACATGATTGGTTACGAGGTTTTTTTTTTTTTTTTTAAAAACCTAATCTATTATTAACTCACAGGCAGATTTCACATTTGTCCCATCTGCCACTGGTCAGCAAACAGATAACCTTGCCTTAAACTCACGGCATTGGTTGAGCCAATAAGATTTAACATCAAAGCTTGAGATGATTTCATGAAAGCAATACAAAACAGCAAAGGTAAGAATTCATATGATTAATGATGGCTGTACACATTGAGCATGCAGCATAAGCACAATACATTAAGACCATCTGTTTAGTCCAATATAGTTCAGCTTGGTCAATAAACCATGAATGACCAAAGAGCTGCCGTAACTGATGAATTCAAGGAGTCTCCTCTCTGTATCTCTAATGACCACATAAAGTTAACCATAAAGGCCGTCTCATTGCTATTCATAGGAAAGAGCACAGCCTGGTATTACAGAGCCTTTTCCATTTAGTAAAACCACCACAATCTCTTGTTAGAGAGTGACGCTCATGCATACAAGACCAATAACTGTATCTAGAGCACTAGACCATTGTGACCCTTTCGTTGCGGTTGCCCTTGGAGACCTCGTGTGTTAATGAATTGACCTGTTTGTGATGGGAATAGTGATGGGCCTCACCGATCACAAGTCGTTAGGAGTTTGACCTCTACGACCCCATCACATGACTCTCCTGCATGGCTATCAATAAAGGTCATGAATCTGTAGAGTACTAGAGTCTGCATCTATATTTGCAGTTGTTTGTGTTGGTATAATTCTGATTTTTATGTTGTTGTTGTTTTTTAATGTGGCAAGGCTGCTCAGTTCAAATAAATAAATAAAAAATCAGAATTCTGTCCTGGGTTGTTATTGTTAACTAAAACTAAACTATTAAAAATTGGTAATTGAAACAATATTTCGGGTAATTTAAATAATGCTGAAATTAAATACATATATATATAAAGTGCTGTCAAACGATCACATCCAAAATAAAAGTTTGTGTTTTACATAATGTGTGTGTACTGTGTATATTTATTAATATGTATATATAAATACACACACATACATGTATATATTTAAGAAATATTTACATGTACTGTTTATATATATATATATATATATATATATATACACACACACACACACACACACATATAAATATATATATATATATATATATATATATACACACATATATGTATATATATATATATATATATATATAATTTATAATTAATTATAAATATTTTATATATAAATATAATATATTTTTATTAAATATATACATCCATATGTGTCTTTATATACACATAATAAATATACACCGTAAACAAACATATATTATGTAAAACAGACGTTTATTTTGGATGCGTTTAATTGCGATTAATTGCAAATTGTTTGACAGCATATATATATATATGATATTAGATGGAAAAACCTAAACAACCTAAAAGTTTTAGTAACATTGTAGTTGAAGTTACTAAAATTAAAAAAAATTAAAAATTAATTAAAGCTACAGTATATAAAAATATATTTTTAAATAAGAATAAAATAAAAAACAAAAACATTTTTAAAAAAACTAAAATTAAAATTCAAAATATAAAAAGCTAATTCAAAATATTAATAAATACTAAAATAGCACTAATTCTGTCATTCATGTTGTTCCAGAGCTGTATGATTTTTTTTCTTCTAAAAGAAACACGAAATGAGAAATTTAGCAGAATGTCCTGGCTGCTCTTTTACATACAATGAAAGTGAATGGGGATGGAGGATGTCAAGCTCCATAAATTACCAAAAAGTACCAGAAAATAACCATAATCGTAAATGTCATGTCATATTCTAAGTCTTCTGAAGCCACATGATAGCTTTCCATTAGGAAAATCTTTCTCTTTAAATGTCAATTACATTTGAAGTCAGTGACGCCACCATTGGATCTCACATGTCTTGTAAACAATCGCATCAAGTCTGAACACGTCCAAGTATGAGATTTAAGAATACTAACTTAACTTGCATAGTATCATGGTAATTTTTGTCTTTTTTTGAGCTTGACACCCTCTGTCCTCATTGACATTTGTTGTGTTCCACATTTAAAATAAAGTAATACAGTTTTAGCACGACATCAGGAACTATTACCTTCATTTACTGTACATGATGTGTATATCATATTTAATGAAGAATAAGATTGTATTTATGACCTACTGCAAACATGTTTGTCCTTATATTTCAAACAACATACTCAGGCTACAGGCATGCAGGGATCTGGTATCAAGCTACAGCAATTTAAGTCTCAGATGTCATATATCTCAGTCTACAGTGACACCGGATCAGTCCTAAATGAGAAATGATTTTCTAAGCTGAAAATGAATTATGCACCCTAAGAGCTCTCAAATAACCTTACCGTTTCAATACATGATCATCTGTGAGAGAAACTGTATAGCCTAAACACAGTGAGCCAGAAAATATATACAACCATGCAAAAAAAAAATGCAATTCAGATGTGTTTATCATGCACAATGAACATGAACAGTGCAACAATATAACTATAATAATAATATATATATATATAATAACAATCTGCAACTTTATGTAGTGTTGCTGTTATGTTTCTGTACACAACAGTGAAATATACAACTGAGCAGTCATTATAAATAATGTATGAAAATATTTCACTGCTTAACGATGCGATTGACCCATCAGAATCAAGTAAAGACTTGCGTATTAAAACTGGCTTTTATATCAAGGGATTAAAAAATACCCATTTTGTCACAGTTTTGTTGCAAAACTACAATGGAAAATTCAATAAAAAAGATGTGAAGCAGCGTACTACTAAAATAGTTTAATTCGCTATTTACTTTTACTGTAAAAACTTTAACACTGAGAATTTTCAAAGAAACATTTCTCAAAGAAAAAAATGTCTGTACAAAAGATTATTTGATGAAGTATACGAGTCTTTGTATTAGGTCTGCAGTGCAATGGTCTGCAGTGCTGTATGGTACAGGATGTATGTGATGGCGTGTAATCCATATAACATGCTACACAAATCACTCGATTGTAGGTGAATAGAATAACCTACCGCACAGTTTGGTAAAATGACAAGTACATCAGTTTTTTCAGAGAAAAAATGACAAGCATGCAAAGAAACAGCCTGTTAAAGGTGTAAAATTTGTGTGTGAAACGAAGAAATACCTTTTCACTGAGTCGCACGATCTGATTCATTTTTTCTTCATCTTGAAGGAGCTCCCGTAGTTCACTGCTATTGAGGACCCTGTACCCATCTGGGTAAGAGTTCACGTCCCTTTTCTGGGACATTCTTGTCCCCGTGAGGCGCACTAAACAACTCCGTTTGCCAGCCATTTAACTTCCATTTTGCTCCCGCTCGGCGCCAAATGTACGTGAACACGGGAGTGGTGCCGGAGAAGCTCTCTTCGGCATGAAGGCGCACCACTGACTGTTTGCGAAGACAATGCACGGGGAGACTATGGCATACGTTTACAGATTCCACCAGTTCCGCATTCCACCGCAAGGAGGCGCTGCGCCGCAGCAGTTAGAACGTGCCATACATAACATACAAAATACAGAAATCAGTATAATACGGCAGAGATAATACGGATCTTCATACAAAGAATACATTGTAATAACTGAGCTAAGTTCTCTCTATCTTAAGAAAAAATTATTTTACTCGTTTATAAACTTGCAGCTGTCATAAATATATATTTTTAATGAAAAAGTAAAAATATGCATTGGACATAAATCGGATTTGTGGATTTTAATTTTCCAAACATAAACCTGAAACCTGCAAAGAACATATCTGTGAACACATTTTATTATAGAAATTATAGGCTAATTTCCCCCCCGTGTTGTTATTGTTAACTAAAACTATTAAACATTGTTTTCCTTAATAAAGCTGGAATAAAAAAGTGTTATAAAAATTTAATTGAAATAAGTTTAGTCACCACATGAAATCAAAACTGACAATTATTTTTTATGGAATATTGTTGTATATATTATAAATTATTTATCTCATGCACATTTTTTTAAAAACATATTTTTATTGAACATTAAACATGTAAAATGACAAGAAAATATCCCCAGAAAATACATTTTTAAAAAATATTTTTTATTACAGTAAACAACAAGAACAAAAATATACAATAAAATATGTAATTATGGTCAAAATAAAGTAAACCTAGAGTGTGTAGAAAATATTTTATTCCCTAAATTAATAAAAAAAAATTTAACTGTATGTCCAAATGAATATATATATATATATTCAACTTTCAGTGTGTTACACTATACTAGGCTAAAATTACAACTCTCCTTAATAAACTACAAAACCCGCGATTCTACAGAAAAGGCTAGACGTATAGCGTGATCCTATTGGTGGATTTCTCTGACGTCTTTATTCTACGACAATACAGAAAAACATGGCGTCGTTTGCGGGAGATCGCTGGAGGGAAGCGCTTAAGAACCACGATATTTTCAATAAATTACAAGAGAGGCTTCATTTAGAACCACAGGGCACTAGCAAAAGAATAGCCAAGAACCTTACGTTTTGTCTGAATGGCGACCTTTTTATATGGGACAGTGTTGAGAGTGTGTTTTACACTACAAACCTGCGACAGCTGAACACTGACGGCGACACAGACACCTCTAAATATCAGGTGAGTGTCTTTAAATATTGTCTGTCTGGTATAGTTATTTTACTGACGATGTGTAAATAGTGACCGAACTCTCCGCAGACTCTGCTGTGCATCAACCCGCCACTGTTTGAAGTGTGTCAGGTTCTCGTCAGCCCTACGCAGTATCATGTGGCTCTCATCGGTAAGCGTGGAGCGACTATACTGGAACTGCCGCAGCGCTGGGGCAAGAGGTCAGAGTTTGAGGGCGGACGCATCCAGATCAACTGCAAGTGAGTAAAGTTCAGGTTTAGGAGAGCTGCATTATTACTCCATCAGGTTCTTTGGTTTTTAATTCTCTCTTCTTCTTTTTTGTTCACAGGACGATTCCCGTGGCTGAACGCTTCTTTACCAGTTCTGCTTCTGTGACGCTCCGACAAGCTGCCTGGTATCCCAGTGAAACTGAGGAACCTCATCTAGTTTTACTGACCTCAGATAACACCATGAGGTATCTGAAATAAATGTCTGACAGCCGTGTTGAAGATGTCTTTTCGAACTACAGAATTACTGTTATTATTGTGCTAGGTTGTACAAAGAATGTATTTCTCCCCCCCCCCCAGGTTTTATAATCTTAAGGAGCCGCAGTCCCCTGCCAAAGTTTTATCTGTGTCTCAGTTGGATGAGGACAGCAGTGTTCATACAAGAGGGTAAGATTGTCAGTTTTCTTCCAAATGACAACTTTGTTGCTATTTTATCAACTGGTATAAGGTGCAACAGTTGGGTTCCAGAAGTAAAAACTCCATAAGGAAATTTATTTTGAACAATAACTTATAAACGTTTAAAGACAGACTTACTATGAGCTGAGGAGTTGTTAATCCATGGCATTTGCTTCTGCTGAAGCCGTCAGCCTGCATTATTTAAGCTTGTTTTTTTTAAATAATCGTGTTTAACAGTGGAATTCTTGGTGAAAAACTACATTACCCATGATGCTGTACAGAAAGTTACACCAATCAGAGTGTAAAAAAAAAAGCAACATGCTACAAAATAGCTCTTTAGCCCCACCTACTCCCATAAAACACTGCGAATTATGTAATTGAGTGGATCTCAAAATACTGAAATATATATATTTGCAATAAGCTTAAAATATAATTTTTATACATTTAATCAACGTTTGTAAATGAGTAGTTTTATATTTCTCCATTGTTTTTAATTCAATTATGCTGTTTGCAGTGCTTCGTGGGATTGTAGTTCTTTTCCTCACTAATTCCGTTAAGTACACAGTCTTGTATATTTGTCTTTTTTCAAATTTTCAAAAAAACAAATTTGCTTCAAATCAAAGTTTGTAGTGTTGTGATTCACCTCGTAGCTAATTGGCTTGGTTCATGGTTTATAACTCTTTAACAAAGACTATTTAAAAAAATTTAAAAAACTTCCGGAACCATTGCCGGAATGCGCTCTTTTGCCTGATGCTATGAGTATTCTGCTTGGATCAGGGTTATTATTGTTAACCAAAACTAAAGTCATAAAAATTAATTTGACATAAAAAAAACATTAACTGCAATAAAATAAAATTAAAACTAATTACATTTCAGCTAGTTGCCAAGGCAACAGTTCTCATTTTCGTTTAGTTGAAGTACTAAAATAATTGCAACTAAATCAATTAAAACTAAAACATAATAACTATATAGATGTATTTGTAACACTTTACAATAAACACTTTCCATAATTTAATGTTGGTTAATGCATTAACTAACAGTAAACAAAAAAATTGTTACAGTATTTATTAATCTTTGTTAACGTTAGTTAATAAAAATACAACTGTTCATTGTTAGTTCATGTTTGCTCAGGTCCATTAAATAATTAACAGTATTTTTTTTGTTTATTGTTAACTAATATAGTTAATTAACAAATGCAACCTTATTGTAAAGTGTTACTGACATATTTAAAAATAATAAAAATGACAAAATGCTTAACAAAATTATTAACAAAAACTATAATATAAAAATGATAATATAAATTAAAATAATGTAATATAATATAAAAATAAAAAATATATAAAATAAAAAAATGATATAGAAGTAACGCTGGCTTGGATCTTAAAATGAGGTGTTAAGATATAAATTTACTAAGTCTTTTCTGCAGGCGTTCCTATGCAGCGTCTCTGGGAGAGACGGCTGTGGCGTTTGACTTCGGACCGCTGGCGGATTCTCCTCATCTGAGCAGTTTGTGTGTGAAGCCGGAGCTGCTAGTGTATCCACTGTACATACTATATGGGAATGGAGAGACATTTTTGAGCCATATTTCTCTCACACACAGGTAACAATCACATGTCTATAACTGTGTAATGATAGCGTTAAACAATACTCAGTGGCAAAAATATGGAATTTGATTCACTGGATAAGTGTGGAAAAATGTCTTTTTAGACTATTGCACCTATTCAGCTTACTAAAATATAAAATTAAGAATTTCTAAAAAAATAAATGTATCATACAAGCTTTCATGGCAAAAGTATAGTGATCATTTAGTGATTGTCAAACTTGACTGAATGAATTCAAGGCGCACATTTTCATTTTGTAAAACTGTTTGTCTTTACCATAAGAGAATTTCTTTTGGACTTCACTTAAAAAATGTGCATGTGCCACTTTAAAGCAGCAACAGATTGCTGTTTGGTGATCATGCAACATGATTTACAGTGTCATAAACTGATGTGTGAATATATGGTGAATATATGCAGGTTATAAAGCATTTTAGGTTTCTTTTCATTATGTAAGTGCATGTTATCACTTTGAGAAAACCAATGAAAAATAAAATATATATATATTTACAGATGACCTTACAGTATACCAAAAATAATGCTGTATGAACCATTTGTTAAATATGGTCTGAAAAATCTAAAGAGAGGTTTGGAAATTTGAGTCTGGAAAAGTATGGAATTTTGAAATGGAAAATATGTAGGAACTCTGTAGTGTTGTCAAAAGTACCGACCTTGGTACCAATCGGTACTGAAATTTAAAAAATGTGACGATACCAACATTTCCCCCTATCATTTTGAGCACTGTTGAGCAGATTCTTAAACATGATTGGCCATTGTGTTCACGCGCTCAACAGATATGTCTGTGATTGGCTATAGTGGTCAATGCTTCAAAAACAAGAACCCTGCAAAAAAGTGAAAATGTAAATTATATGCAGATCTATACATCTGGGATACAGTATAATCTGTATGGGTGAATATTATGAAACCAAGAACATGTCCAGGAACATAATTAAGTTCAAAATCAGGCGAAGGAAATAAAAAGGCTTAAAGAAATTTGAGCCCATTTTTAAGACTATTCTGAATTATTTTGTTATCTAAAACTATTAAAAATAATTTTCATTAATTAAAATAAAGCTGAAAACAATTAAGTATAAATATTAGATGAGAAACTTTAACTTAAAACTTAATTAGAATGAGAATTAGAAATGTTGCCTTGGCAACTAACTGAAATAAAATAAGTATAGGTTGAAGTACTAAAATTACTAAAGCTAAAACTTGTATAAATATAAATTAAACCTAAATAAAAAAATATATAATTTACAAAAATTTTAAAATAAAAGGTAATTCAAAATACAATAATAGTATTATAAATAATGCTAAAATGTGTATCTATTTTGCATTACCATGATGTGAAAAAATTAAGTAAAAGCAATATATGTGTGTATCTTAGATAATGTTAATTCCAACATTTAATAATACATTATTGAAATCAAAATTTGTATCTGTTATTATTATTTAATGGACCTGCTAACTTGGACTTACAATGAACAGTTTTATTTTAATTAACTAATGGTAACAAAGACTAATAAATACTGTAAGAAATGTATTGCTGTATATTTTTTTATTTAATTTTAATTAATACATTAACTAACATTCACTAATGGGACCTTATTGTAATTAGTGCTATATATAAAAATATATACACACCTTTTCAATTTTTCCCGATATTCACCCAGATGCATCATTTTAAATTTTCTTGTTTCTTGTATCCTAGCCTGTCCAAGAGATTTGCTCCATTAATCTTCAGTTTTTCTCCTAGTATCAGTAATTTAGGGAAGCCAATGGGCCCATTACCCATGTATCCCGCGGCAGAAGACAACTATGGCTATGATGCGTGTGCTGTGCTCTGCCTGCCTTGTGTGCCCAACATCCTGGTTATTGCCACTGAATCAGGAATGCTGTACCACTGTGTGGTGCTGGAGGCAGAGGAAGATGAGGATGGCAGAGTAAGACAGACAGATAAAATTCAGTCCAACCATCTTGCATATCATCAAATGCAACTTTTACAGTGTGAGAGATGCTGAACTCCTGTGTTTGTGCATTCAGGCTGTAGAGAGATGGTCCAGAGGCTCAGAGACTGTGCCTTCACTTTATGTGTTTGAGTGTGTGGAGCTGGAACTGACGCTCAAACTGCCTGCTGGGGGGGAGGAGGAGGACATTATAGAGTCAGACTTCACCTGTCCAATCAGATTACATCGAGGTGAGGTCACACAGGCACTCACCATACATATTGGCTACATCCTAATTTGAATACTTGTATTTAGAGTTGTCAAAAGTACCGACTTCGGTACCTAGTCCGTACTGAAATTTAAAAAATTTGAGCGCTGTTGAGTGGATTCGTGAGCGGATTCTGATTGGCCATTGTATTCACGACTCATCGGATATGTCTGTGATTGGCTTCAATGATCATTGCTGTAAAAACGTAAATAGTCATCATTGAAGCTCTTCACCAAGTGCTTACATAGATACACAAGGAAGCGGACACCTGTTAAGACACCTGCTTTCAAACGCTCCCGCTTTCAAATTCAAACACTTCTGTGTGCTTTCAAACGCTGCAGTGCGTTGATCATTATAGCCAATCACAGACATATCTGATGAGCGCGTGAACACAATGGCCAATCAGAGGTGTTTACGAATCCGCTCATGTACCGAAGTCGGTACTTTTGACAACTTTACTTGTATTACGTCATAAAGATATGTAATTTGCTGGTGATTAGAGTAAAATTGCTTTTCACTATGTACTACTATGTCATAAAATTGCATCTTGACACCACAAAACTCTTTGCATACTGTCTGATTTTGCAAGTCAGCATTAGCATCTAGCTAAATTCTACTTAGCCATTAGCTTCTGTGGCAGCTTTGGGCTCACTTTCCCATTGAACGGTAAAACGTTTTAGGACAGCTCTTATTCTGCAAGGTATCGTGGGTAGTATTTTGCCAAAATTTAAAAATTAACATTCAAAATTTTAGAATCTAAGTATTCAAATAAAATTTTTAATTAAAAATATAAAAATGCTCTTATTCATCAAGAATACTTTCAGCATCATTAATCCAGTTTTCAGTGTCACATGATCCCACAGAAATCATTCTAAAATGCAGATTTGGTGCTCAAGAAACATTTCTTGTTATTATCAATGTTGAAGACATTTTTCTGCTTAATACTTTTGTGGAAACCATGATAGATTTTCCTCAGGTTTCTTTGAGTAGAAATTTAATTTGGTGCATCCTAGCTGAATAAAAGTACTAATTTCTGTCAAAACCCTCTGTTTCAGACCCTCTGTGTCAGCACAGGTATCACTGCACCCATGAGGCTGGTGTGCACAGTGTAGGACTCACCTGGTTTAAAAAACTACACAAGTTTCTGGAGTCTGGTGAGCACATCCTCTTTTTGCATTTAATTATTTATAATCACAGCACCGAAGTGGAGTGTTTGAGGAGCTCAATATGTATTTTGTTATTGTGTGTTTTTATGTGCAGATGAGGAGGATAAAGACAGTCTGCAGGAGCTGGCAGCAGAACAACGCTGCATAGTGGAGCACATCCTGTGTACCAGACCTCTCTCTAACAGGTTAAAGAACGCTTGCAGGAAATTAACATATCAGTGCTGTGGTATCAGAAGCAGCATTTAAAGCTAAAATCCCAGATCTCTTGTGAAACAAAAGGCCAAGTTGCAAATGTTTAAGCAAACCTTAAGAGATGCTGAGTAAGCGCTATAGATCACTGGTGCTTATTTAAATTCTCCTCTTGTCCCATGTCTCTCTCTCTCAGTTTGCCGGCTCCTGTTCGTGGGTTTTGGATAGTGTCAGACCTGTCCCTTGGAGCCACCATGATCTGCATCACGAGTACCTATGAGTGTCTTCTGCTCCCTCTTCTGTATGTGGCGAGCACTTTCTGGCTCTTTCCCTATTTGTTAGATCAGGGTTTCCCAAATGGGGCTCGTGAGGGAACTGCAGAGGGTTCGTGAGTTGATGAAAAGCTAATAATTAATTATATCAAATGTAAAATTAAAATAAACGAGGCTACACGATAATAGCGGTATAGCTTAATTTAATTAACTGCGCTGTTTTCAGAGTTTTTTTTTTAGTTTTTTTTATTTTACAGTAAAACTGTAATTTACAACCAGTGTTATTTTAGTATCATTGAGATACTTTTATAGTTTTTATTATTTTGAATTAGTTTTTATATTTTCCAGTTTCATTTGAATTTTAGTTAAAGTTCTAGTCATTTCCTTGTATGTTTTGATATTTTAATTATTATATATTTTTTAAATATGTCTATGTAGTTTTTATTAATTTTGATTTCAGTTTTAGTTATTTTAGGCCTTCAAAATAAGTCTTGCCTTACCAACTAGCTGAAATGAAATGAGTTTGTTTCAGTATATTTTATTTCAATTAACATTCATTTTATTTCAAGTAACGAAAAGGTTTTTTAATGGTTGTGGTTTTATTTTTTTTGTCAATTACAATAACCTTGTTTACAACAGGATAATATATTATAATAATATAATAATATATTTCTGTCTTTCTTTTTTTTTTTTATAATTGGAGTTAAAACTAATAATTATTTAAAACTAAATAATAATAATAATAATTGTTATTGTTAATAGTATTACTATCATCAACATCAGGGAGCCGTGAACATGAGAATGTGTTGTTAAATTATTGAAATATTAACTTAAAATCTCAGGGTACTTTAAATAAATCTTATACAGTAGTTCGGCTAACAAAAAAGTTTGGGAACCCCTGTGTTAGATTTTTATTTGGAAGTTACTTTGTCACATTTTTATGCTGTTAGTAACATTTTCTTTTTAAATCTCCATGTAGAAGCTCTATTCGTCCCCCGTCCCCTCCGTTGCTCTGCTCTCATCCAGGGGCGGGGTCAGACAGCTCTCCTCTGCGTGGATTGGCTGAAGACTCTTTTGAACAGCATATTCGTAACATCCTGGCACGCAGCTCGACCAATCCATTAATGCTGAGGTAAAATGTGGCCGCTTCCACTAACATTCATTTTTATAGACCCTGCGAAATAAAAGATTAAACCAGCTTAAGATGTTTTTATATGGTTCTAAATGATTGACCTGGACTGTCAGATGGTAGACTACCTTGAACCAGCAACAAACCACCTAACATTATCCAAAAACCAGCTCAGCCACCTTAACATGTTGTTTTTTGCATTATGTGACACTGGTTTGTGATGAATGGCTTTCTCTCTCTCTCTCTCTCTCTCTCTCTCTCTCTCTCTCTCTCTCTCTCTCTCTCTCTCTCTCTGTGTTTTAGAGCAGGGGATAAGGACTCGTCCCCTCCTCCTTCAGAATGTCTGCAGCTGCTGAGTAGAGCCACACAGGTGTTCAGAGAGGAGTATATCCTAAAACTGGGCCTGGCTCATGAAGAAATGCAGAGAAGGTACAAGATAAACATTTTTTTTAAAGCTGATATTTTGAAACCATATTTTCTCTTGCCGTTTATATCTCTTACATGTTAATATATACAAAGTAATATAGATAACTAAATCAAACAAGCAAGTGTGGGAGCCAGTATGTTGTCTGCGTTTACAGGTATTGACCTAATTAAACAATATTATGAGTATGAATTTAAACAGCATTAAGAATTTTTTTAAAAAATTGTTTATTCAACAAGAATCGATTAAATTGATCAAAAGTGACATTAAAGACTTTTACATTGTTACAAAAGATTTATATTTTAAATAAATGCTGTTCTTTTTTGAGGAATCATAAAAAAATGCATCACAGTTTCCACAAAAATATTAAGCAGCACAACTATTTTGAACATAAGAAATGTTTCTCAAGGATCAAATCAACATATTAGGATTATTTCTGAATGATACACTAAAAATTGACTAAAAATTCAGTTTTGCCATCACAGGAATAAGTTACATTTTAAAATGTATTGAAAATAGAAACAGTTATTTTAATCTAATAATATTTCACAATATTACTGTTTTACTGTATTTTTAATTAAATAAATGCAGCCTTTGTGATCATATGTTTGAAAAACATAAAAACAAATCTTACCGACCCCAAGCTTTGAAACTATACTCTAAGCACTGTGGTATTTCCACTGTACCATGGTACTAATGCAGTACTATACAATTACAGCACTGAATTCTGAAGTAGAATATGTTCAGTAGTGTATAAAAGTTACTATAGTTTTGTTCCAAATAAAGTTTATTCAATTTATTCTTTAGTATTGTAGGTCCATTTAATTAAATACAGCTGGTGTAATAACAGTTCATTTTATGATTCTCTCACTTTTAGAGTAAAGCTCCTGACTGGACAGAAGAATAAGCAGCTGGAGGATCTTGTTCTTTGTAGAGAGGAGAGGTGACCACAGCACTGCCTGAATAACATGAATCACAACCACACGTACAGAAACACATTTAGCTCAGCTGAATCACAGAGAAGAACTAAATGTATGAGTACTACATAGAGACACATCACACTAGAGAGCACAACCTCAAGTTATTATTGAGTGTGGTAAACAGCCCGAAAACTTGAAAAATGTGATGGTGTGTTGTAGGAAAAGCCTGACGGAAGCCGCAGAACGACTGGCTGATAAATATGAAGATGCCAAATACCGTCAGGAAGCCATTATGAACAGGTTCATCTTTCCAGTGAATTTAGTTGAATAGAAAAAATGTTGATATAGTCATGTTTTAAACGACTCAACTTTCTCCTCAGTTTAAAAAAGGCATTTATTGAAACTCTGTTGCTAAACCACTTGTACATGTGTGTAGAGTAAAACAGGTTTTGGGAAGTCTGCGCAGTCAGCTTCCTGTGCTGTCAGACAGTGAGAAAGACATGAGGAAGGAACTGCAAACTATCCACGATCAGCTCCGTCACCTTGACAACGGCATTAAACAGGTCCGTTCTGTCTCTGTTTTTCCTTCGGCAATTTAAGCTGCTTCGCTATGTATCCCAGTTAAAATGATTATATTTCGGCTGTGCTTCTCTGTTGTGGAGCAGATGCACGTCATTTCCCCAGTGTCATCGTGTGCTGTAATGTGTTCTCAGGTGAACATGAAGAAAGAATATCAGAAGAAGCAGATGAGTACAGGAGCATCTCCAGCTCGCTCTAGCCTCACACTCAACGCCCACCAGAGGAAGTGTGTCCAGGGAGTGCTGAAAGAACAGTACGTACAGAGGGTTGTTTTCACACCTACACTACAGCACCAAATGTCAATGCGAGTATGCACCGTTTATACTGTAAAGTGATAGTGTAGGAAACTTTTTCTTCGTCGAAGCAGAGACCAGGAGACGTTAGGATATCTTTCAAGCAGAAGTTACACTTTATTGAGAAACGTGCTGTGCGTCGCTGTAGTCATCCAAGTCTAACTCAAGCAGTAATAGTTTGTAGTTTATATACAGTAAAGGGGGAGGGATACATACAGTATAGGTGGAGACAATCTAAACAAAGCATGCAAATGCAGTGCAGGAATCAGCCCATTTCCAGCATTTCCCCAGTCCTGATCTAATCAGCATAAGTGTCATTCAGATGCATAGGTGCTAATCCAATCAGTCTGTCTTGAGCTTGTCACGCCAAATGGTCAGGAAGTGCATACCTGGGCTGCAAGACTTGATCTCCTTAGAATGTCATTATCTTTACCTCAAAATGTAAAGCACAACGTACTTCACCTTAGTTTTTAATGTGATGTTATGTCAGGACGTAGGATCAGCAGATCTTAAACAGATTCTTAAATTTGTAATCCCACAATAGCATGTATTGGAATGCGTGCTGTGATGTTGAAAAAAAACTTTGACAAGTTATTGTAATGCAAAAAAAAATTCCTGTTACGGTTGTGCAAAAAGTCTCAGACCTGTTACTATAATGCCAAAAAACCCTCATCCCTGTTACCACAGTGTACAGAAAACCCAACTGTTAGTGTAAGGTGCAAAAAGGTATCTCTATTACTGTAAAAATCATCCCTGTTATTATACTGTTACTCAAAAAAAGTTAGACAAAAAAATACATCCCTGTTATTGATGCCCATTACTGTTGCCTGTTAACTCACCCCATTTACTGTTACACAAAATGACTAATCCCATAGCTGTTGTGCAAAAAAAAAATCTTATGATTGTGTAAAAAAAAACAAAAAAAAAACGCATCCCTGTTACCGATGCCCATTACTTTTGCCCCAGTTAACTCCAGTGGCGAGGCCAGAAACGTCCAAATTGGTGGGCCCAGAGCCGCTCTGGGTGGGCCTTCATAAAGCCGGTTGCATGGGCCAATTGTATAATCATATTGAGTATGAAAACTCAATGCCAAATTATCAGGGGGAAAAAATGCAGCATGAATTAATGAATTTATATATGGTCAGACACTTCAGAGGAACAGCGGCAACTCAACCACAAAGCAGAAGACCACGTAAAGTCACAGAGCGGTGTCATCGAGCACTGAGGCGGATGGTGCGTAAAAGTCAACAACACTCTGCTTATAGTTCTAAAATTCCACTGCCATTAATATCAGCACAAAAACTGTGTGGTGGGAGCTTCATGGAACGGGTTTCCATGGCTGAGAAGCTGCATGCAAGCCTCACACCACCAAGTACAATGCCAAGCGTCAGATGGAGTGCTGTAAAGCTCTGGAGCAGTGGAGCAGTGTTCTGTGCAGTGACAAATCATGCTTTGGGTTTGCCGGATGCCAGGAGGATGTTACCTCCCTGAGTGCATTTTGCCAACTATAAAGTTTGATGGAGGAGATATAATTGTATGGGGCTGTTTTTCAGGGGTTGGGCTAAGCCCCTTACTTCCAGTGAAGGGAAATCTTGAAGTGCTAGTTCACCCAAAAATGAAATCTGTCATTAATTACTCACCCTCTTGTCATTCCAAGACTTTCGTTCATCTTCAGAACACAAATTAAGATATTTTTGATGAAATCTGAGATTATTTTTTTGTTATCCCCATAGAAGGAAACAATTACCACATTCAAGGTCCAGAGAAGTAGTAAAGACATCGTTAAAATAGTCCACGTGACTACAGTGGTTCAACCTCAATGTTATGAAGTAATGAGAAAAAAAAAATTCTCGGATTTAAAAATATCTTAATTTGTATTCTGAAGATGAACAAAGGTCTTATGGGTTTGGAATGACGTGAGGGTGAGTAATTAATGACAGAAATGTTATTTTTGGGTGAACTAACCCTTTAATGCTTCAGCATACCAAGACATTTAGGGCAATGCTATGCTTCTAACTTTGTGGGAACAGTTTGGGGAAGGCCCTTTTCTATTCCATTGAAAATAGAAACCCATTGAAAACCTTGAACTGGAACGGAGATTGCAATCCAGGCCTTCTATTTCAACATCAGTGTCTGACCTCACAAATGCTCTACTGGATTGAATGAGCAAAAAAATTGTGTGGGAGTGGAAGCTTTTATAGCTGCAAAAGAGTGGGACCATATTAATTTGGTCATTACAGTCCCTGTTGGTGTAATGGTCAGATGTCCGAATACTTTTGACCATATAGTGTATGTGTGAGATGAAACATTATTTATTTATTTAGTTATTTTTTACTGATAGAACACAAGAAAACCCAGTGTATACACCCTTAGGCCACTAGCTTTTGACTGTTGTGTTAGTGCAGTGATTCTGAACTGCTTTCTTCTATCCTGTAGGGGAGAGCACATCGCTGGAATGATGAAGCAGATCAAGGACATCAAAAACCATTTCAGTTTCTGATCATCAGGCCTCAAAGGCCAATATATTATTGTATAGCATTCATTGAAATTACAGTAGAACCATATAGCATCTCCATAGACCCTGAGCTCCTTAAATGATTGGATTTGACCAGAAGGTCTTTAAGAAAGAGCTAACATTTTTGTATAAACTAGTTTGTCTATTTTTATAAGACAAAATCTCCTTGTGTACACATCTCCTCGACAATAAAGAGTTTTTTACATTGAAGTGCCTCTTTCCTGTGTATGTGTTGCTGTGAGAGTTTATCAGTTGTGAGACAGCAGCATTGCACATCAGTGTTATTTCCTGAACTGAGACAATGACTTATCTGAAGAGGTCATGCTGGATATGAAGACTTTCCCTCCTTTCCTTCCCTCCTCTAATCACAAGGTGGAATGTGAAGAGGGAAAAGATCATGTCAAGAACAGGGAGCTTGTATATTTACTGTAGTTAGGGGGAAGGAATGTCCCGGGTTCAATACATGCTGAGCTCTATAAACAGTAGTCAATTATAAGGCCAGTCGGAATTATGAGATAGCCAATTGACTAATTAAAATTAACAGTTACAGTTATGTCACACTTGAGATACCAAGTCAATTATGAGATATGAAAGAATTTAAGACTTTGTGTTATATTTGTTTACATTTTGGCCAAATAAGTATTAAGACTCATAACTTGGCAAATTATTAAATAGTTAATTGACATCAACATTTTGACTGTCATTATAAGATTAAAAAGTAGAAAACTGACAAAGTTTTAAAAAAAAGAATGATGTCGAAGTTGTGGAAAAAAATGTCAATTATGACCACTCAAAATTGACAGTTGGAATTGTGAGATAGCCAATTGACTAATTAAAATGAACAGTCACAATTATGTCACACTTAAAATACCAAGTCAATTATGAGATATGAAAGAGAAATTATAAAAGTGAATTGACACAAAGCATAAGTCATAATTAGGAGTCGAAATTGTCAATTTCGACCTATAATTGACTTATAATTCCAACTAAGTCGAAATTGACAATTTTGACCCATAATTATGACTTATTCTTTGTGTCAATTCACTTTTATAATTTCTCTTTCAGAAGTCATAATTATGAGTCGAAATTGTCAATTTCAACCTATAATTGACTTAAAATTTCAACTCCTAATTATGACTTATTCTTTGTGTCAATTCACTTTTATAATTTCTTTCAGAAGTCATAATTATGAGTCGAAATTGTCAATTTCAACCTATAACTGACTTATAATTTTGACTCCTAATTATGATTTATGCTTTGTGTCAATTCACTTTTATAATTTCTCTTTCAGAAGTCATAATTATGAGTCGAAATTGTCAATTTCAACCTATAATTGACTTAAAATTTCAACTCCTAATTATGACTTATTCTTTGTGTCAATTCACTTTTATAATTTCTTTCAGAAGTCATAATTATGAGTCGAAATTGTCAATTTCAACCTATAACTGACTTATAATTTTGACTCCTAATTATGATTTATGCTTTGTGTCAATTCACTTTTATAATTTCTCTTTCAGAAGTCATAATTATGAGTCGAAATTGTCAATTTCAACCTATAATTGACTTAAAATTTCAACTCCTAATTATGACTTATTCTTTGTGTCAGTTCACTTTTATAATTTCTTTCAGAAGTCATAATTATGAGTCGAAATTGTCAATTTCAGCCTATAACTGACATAACTTCGACTCGTAATTATGACTTATGCTTTGTGTCAATTCACTTTTATAACTTTTATTTCATGAGTCGAAATTGTCAATTTCAACTTAGTCGGAATTATAAGTCAATTATAGGTCGAAATTTACAATTTCGACTCCTAATTATGACTTATGCTTTGTGTCAATTCACTCTTATAATTTCTCTTTCATATCTCATAATTGACTTGGTATTTTAATTAGTCAATTGGCTATCTCACAATTCCAACTGTCATTTTTGAGTAGTCATAATTGACATTTTGCTCCGCAACTTTGACATCATGATTTTTTTCAACTTTGTCAGTCTTCTACTTTTTAATTTAAAAAAATCCAAAATTTTGATGTCAATTAACTATTTCATAATTTTCCTCATAAATTAAATTATTTTTATGATTCACCAAGTTATGAGTCTTAATACTTATTTGGCCAAAATGTAAACAAATATAACACAAAGTCTTAAACCTTATACATGTTTACATGAGATTTGTGATCTTTACTAACCTTACGAATTGAATCGGCTACACTACAGACTAGAAATCCACATAAAACTTGTTTTTAATTTGTTTTATTATATAGATATATACAGGGATATGTACACAGTACAGTATATAAATTTGCAAGGGCTTCTGCATTTGCAACACAGCATGCAAACAAAAAAAACAAAAACAAAAAAAACAGAAATATAACTTGTTATTGTGAATGCATCTGAACTATCACTCTTCACAGACCCAGCAGAAATGACTGTCATGAATTATAAATGATACTGACTGAAAAAAAAAAAAAAAATCTATAAAAATGGTAGTTTCCTAGCCCCCAATTTGTTATTAGAGTTCCAACAGTGTCTTCTAAAGAAAAATGTAGTTCCTAAAATATTCTGACGTCAAAACTATACTGAAGTGAAACGCTTCTGTTGCTCTAGTGAAACATAAAACCACTGAAGTAGCAACTTCATTACGTGTGTTTGCAACGTGAAGACAGCACAGGACATGTGAGTGTTATGAAGTGAAACTGACGGGTAATAAAATGAACACCACTACAACACACATGGTCTTAATATAATGCACATATTCACACAGAAGAGCATCATCATCATCATCATCATCAGTCCACGTACAGATCACAACAGCAGCACTGGTCATACTATAGTAGCGTTGGTAAAGTTCTGTGTATTCATCAGATGGAGTTGTTAAAGTGGTTGGCTTTGCTCAGGAAACTTAATTCATAGTATTTATCAATTAAAAAAAGATGCACATTTTAATACATGGAAAATATGGACTGAATTAGTTCTTCCATTGTGAAATACCACTGATATCAGTCTCTTAATTACAAAATTAGCAGACAATGTTCAACATGCAGGTACAGGGCTTTTGACTTGGATTTAGTCCAACTGTCAGCCAATTTTTATTTTCAAGCAATGGCTGTTTTTAAATCAACAGACTTTTTTGTTAAAGAGCTTGGTCACCCAAAAATGAGTCCTAATTTACTCACCCTCATATCGTTCTAAACCTGTAAGACTTTCGTTTAGCTTCTGAACAAAAGATCTTTCTAATGAAATCAGAACTTTCTGTCTCTCCACTGACAGAATACGCAACTACCACTTTCAACCCCATGAAAGGTAGTGAAGACATCATTAATCCATGGGACTCCAGTGGTTTAACCGCAATTTTATGAAGCGACGCAAGTCCTTAATTTGAGCAAAAAACATAATTTACCACTTTATTTACAAAATATTAATCTCCATTGCATTCACAAGAGCACCATGACGCATGCGTGTTGTTGACACGAGAGCAGTTCTTGCGTGAATGCGTTGTTTTTTGTAAATTATGTTTTTTTTTTGGGCAAACTAAGCACTCATGTCGCTTCATAAAACTGAGGTTAAACCACTGGAGTCACATGGATTACTTTAATGATGTCTTTACTACCTTTCTGGGGTTTGAAATTGGTAGTTGCGTGGCTGTCAATGGAGGGACAGAAATCTCTCAGATTTCATCAAAAAGATCTTCATTTGTGTTCCGAAGATGAACGAAAGTCTTACAGGTTTGGAACGACATGACGGTGAGTAATTAATGAATTACTCATTTTTGGGTGAATTAACCCTTTAATTCTACAGTCTGAACTAAAATACAGTTTATTACCATTTAATTATTATTATTAATTTAAAAAAAGATCACGCCGAAATCACACGGCAGTTTTGTTTTTGTAAAGAAAAACAAAAATGTTTGTGACATTTTTGCCATTTAACTGAACTGAATATAAAAATCACACACGCTAGTTTCCTGTAGTTGAGTTACATCGTCTCACATCCATTGTTTAAAAAAAAAAAAACAGCAGCCAAAAAATGTTTTAAAACCATTAGCCCTTTTCATGTTCTTTTCAATTTGATTTAAACCATCCAAATATGCTGCTTTGGGTATTTAAGGTCAACATGATCAACTTTGGTTCTATATGAAATTCTGTTTACGCTGCACGTAGGAAATACATATTGTACCCCTCAAAGTGGTACACAAAACACAGGATTCAGTTTAGGACGCCCCTTAGTTGCACAGGGCATCACAGTGACTGTAAATCATTAGCATAGTGTGCTTTCATTAATACACAGACAGCAGAATGATGGGTAACCACCTTCTAAAACAGTGCTGTTGCCTTATACTTGACGCAAATCAAATCGAATATCAGACCAAACGTAAACTGTAAATATCATCAGATGTGTCTGCAATATCCTTCAGAAAGAAAGAAAAAGCATTAGTCCGTTCCAACAAAAGAAGCAGTAACATTAAGCAAAGTTTGTCAAATTGTTAGGAAGTAAAAGAAGAGATTTGGAGAATCTCCTAAGAGGATAAAACTATACGACACAGCCAGTGAAATGATTGGTGGATGAGGAAAGAAACAGCGTCGCTTGTGAAAACGTAGGAGACGGGTCGAGACGGGAATCAAAGTCTTGTGTATTAACTTAACTAATGCAATATACACACATAATCTGTATACAAGTATGTACAAAACACTTCAGGAGCGTCCGTTTCCTTCATAGGTCACTGCTGCTAGTACAGCAGACGGAAAGACGGAAGAGAAGTAGAGCGGTATCAGAAGAAAGAAGGAAGAGACGGGAACTTTGGTAGGGTCAGGGAACGGGAGAGTCACATTAGTTGATTATCCATTTTCTCATTTCCTGAACTGAATGAGGAACAAAAGATGCGTTCATTGAAAGACTGGCAGCTCCTCGTGGCATTACAAGACACAAACCCTTCACTCAAATAGAGACGGGAGTCTTTTTGTGCTCTTGCGAACGCATGTACAAGCTGGACAGATAGCAGTAGTAGGTATCAGTAGTGTTTCTCCAAGACCTGCAAGCTCAAGTCTTCCTCACTTGATGGAGTCGGGCCAAAAATCGGAGGTACAGGTGGAGCGTGTATGAGAGTGCATGTGTTTATATGTGCACGATGCGAGTCGTGGGGAGGAAGTGACATCATGTCTCGGGAAGCTGGCTGATGTCTGTAAGGTTGGTGTCGTTGAGGATGGCGCGGATCCGCTCTAATGAGTCCGCTTGCCGAATACGCTCCAATTGCACCTGCAGGAGAACAAAAGCATTGTATTTGCAGTGTGTGATGTGAAAATAATGTACACTACAGTTCAAAATTTTGGGGTCGGGGTAAGTTTTTGAAAGAAAGTCTCTTGTGCTCATCAAGGCTACATTTGTCTGACCAAAAATACAGAAATACTGTTTTCTAGGGGTGTGACGAGATTCTTTTACACCGTATTTTTAAGAAATCCACAATGACAATATACCTGATAGTCATAATGAATGTCATTTCAGTTCTACTTTGAGTATGAATTATCATATGTAGTAAAAGACAACGATACTCAAACACTGTAAAAGGTTTTGCCACAAACTCAACTGACTGGCTTCTCTCCTGTATGATTTCATATGAGTCTCTTCAGACCTTACTGTACATGATTTATGAGCTTCTATAACTTTTGACCTCCTAACCACAAATTGATCATAGAAATAAAAAAAAAGTATAAATAAATTAGTATAAATAAGTTAATCCATTTTTCTTCACACTGCCAGCGACACTCAGGGACAAAGTGACAGGATCCCATTAATTTCAATGGAGCGCTGGCGACTTCCGGCAACAAGAGCGACAGTGACCGTTGGCGACAGAATGCAGGCGTGTCAAGCAACAGGAGACACGCGACAAAAGTTCAGAAATTTCAACTTTATGCAAATGAGGAGCGAATTTCACGAGCGACAACCAATAGGAGTGAAGGCTCTCTGGAGCTTGCATCACCGTCTCGAGTGCAGGCAAGACAGACAGGACATATTTCCGGAGCGATTTCACTGTTTTCTGTGATTTGACTGTACATACATGGATATAATTAAATGATGCGTGGAAAAGAAACTCTCAGCAGTCTTGTGAGTTTGATTCATACATTGATAGTTTGTGTTGTTAATTACATGATGCTGTGAGCAGTTTAACACTGCTGCAGTTCATATTACAGTTTCATCTGCATTGTGTTGATTATTAGGGACAAGTAAATTGATTATTTGTCAAATTCAAATGACGTTTTAGTATTTTTTGACAGTATGAGAGTTTAATTTGTTGACTTAATGATTTAATGTACTGAGCTCTGCAGTCACAACACTACAACAACAGAATGTTATATATATATATATATATATATATATATATATATATATATATATATATATATATATATATATATATATATATATATATATATATATATATATGTGTGATTGCATTTTCTATAGATATGATCAGACGTGCAGTCTACCAATGATAATAGAGCGACGGCACTAGGAACGCCCACAAGCGACTTCACAGTACAGAAACTAGCGACATGCAGCGAAAAAGTCGCTGGCGGTGTGAACGGGGTTAAGGCTTGTGCACACGGGACGATTATCGCGCACAATTATCACTGACGTTTAACGCCTCGTGACTTAAGGGAGTCAATGTGAGTGTGCAAAGCACAGGCGTAAAAGCGTCATTTAAAAAAAAAAAAAAAAAAAAAAAAAAGTGCCTTTTGTTTTGTTTGACGTGCCGGGTTAAAAACTGGCCGACCAATGAGATCGGCGCTTTTGTTCACCTGCCTGGAGCTGCTGAAGTTATAGTAAAAGACGACTTTGTGGCGCTCAAGCACAAAACAGTCTTGCAGAGCACACACTGATAAGACGACGACGAAGCAGACCACTACAAACTATGGGTGCTCTGCCAGTTCTTGGCCACACCAATAGATGTGTATTATATGCTATTTTGTTTCTGTATTTTTATTGTTTTTTTTATATTCAAGAAATATATTTATGTAAATAGACATTCTCAACTATGTTTATTTGCACTACTGTTCACTTGCACTGCTGTCATTGTGACTTATTTGCACTACCGTTTATTGTTTTATTTACATTCAAGAAATATTATTTTATTTGCACTACCATTCACTTGCAGCCATATACTGTCAGAGAGTGAATTTGCACTCGGCACGTCGCCAGTGAAAATCGCTTGGGTATGAACACAAAGATGCGTCGAAAAATGCTGGCGATAAGCGCTCATGATAATCGTCCCGGTGTATATGAGGCTTACAATGCAAATTAAATGCAAACAATAAATGCAACCATAATCAACATACTCTCTCAATCTTCAAAGTGCAAATAGAGATCAAATTTTTCTTCAAGCATGATACAGAGCTAAGAGATGGTTACAACTACACAGCCCAGCCTAAGATAATTGGAAGATATTTGCATATATTCGTCGCACAAGACCTCCGCCATGGTCTTGTCGGTCATCTCGTTACTTACTCTCTTCACGTGATAAGTGAACTCTGATTCCTGCTGCAGCTCGTATTGGATGAGCTGGATGGGATTGAAGTGAACGTCATCCAACTGAATTAAATGGTTTTTATTTCTATAAAAATCAAAACGACAGTGGAGGCATAATGTAAACGTAGCAGTGGTATATTCTATCCTAATTGCACCCTCACACTCCATCATGGCAATATTGCAAGACAGCTTTTCACCTCGGTGAGAAATTTCATCACATTTTAATCTTGCAAGATCTTGTGGCACGAGATCTTGTCACACCCCTAGTGTTTTCTATTTTAATACATCTTTAAATGTAATTTATTCCTGTGATGGCAAAGCTGATTCATCATTATTTCAGTGTCACATGATCCTTCAGAAATTTGGTGCTCAGGTAACATTTCTTATTATTATCAATGCTGAAATCAGTTATTCTGCTTAATATTTTTATGGAAACCATGATGCATTTTTTTCAGGATTTTTTCAGGATTTTTCAAAGCTCAAAAGAATAGCATTTCTTTGAAACAGAAAACTTTTGTAACATTATAAATTACTTTTGATCAAGCGAATGCTTCCTTGCTGAATAAAAGTAGTAAACTCTACAAATCTCTTACTAACTCCAAACTTTTGAGCAGTTGTGTAAATAGATGAACCACGTTTCAAACTGGCAAATAAACAGACGCATTAAAAACTGTTTAATTCACGTTTAAAAGTGCAGTTAAATGAACAAAATAATAAATGAATAAACCACTTGTGAATTGGACAAATATATAGATAAAAAATGCTTGTGCAAAGTTGATCGTAAAGACGATTGGTGGCAATTGTTCTACGATCAACTTAGGCTTATGATGCTTTTGAGAAACGCAGCCCAGAGCTTTACCGACAGACTGGGAAGAAAGCTGCAATGACGTAAAATATGTGAAAAATAAGGTGAAAAATATGAAAATCTATTCTAGTAGACCCTAAAATCAAAAACAAAACTTTGTAAAAAAAGCATAATATGGCCCCTTTAAAACATGCACTCGCTTGAGGTGGATACATTTTTTTATTTAGTAAGACAACATACATAAATTACGAAGGAAACATTTACTAAATAAATTCCTAGATGTGCATCCAAAAATGTTTTGCCTCAAGTCATGTGATTTAATTACTCGCTGATCTAGAAAATGCAATGCTCTGGCCAAAGCTGCCATCATCTCCCAGAATGGTCGTCATCTCCTTCATGTTCTACTAGTGAAATGTGTTTACCTGAAGGGTCTGGGACAGCTTGACGAAATCTCTCTGGACCTGCTCGCTGACATCTAGCTCTGTCTGAAGTCTCTGTGCCTTGTCTTTCTCTTCAAACACCTGAGTCTCCAAAGCACTCTACAACACACACATTTTTTAAGATTACTTTGACTTTGTTTATTTTATAATTCATGCTTACATTAATTCATATAAACATGCCATATTTTGTTTGTTGCAAATCTATACTGCTGTTTGTATGAACTTTCTGAGAATCCTGCTTATCTGATCAACTGATTCATCACATGCACAGGAAGTGCTGAGTAGACTATGAACTTTGCATAGTTTTTATGAGAAACATAACTCAAAGCTCAGCATGCAGAAGTCTAATGTTAAAGCAGGGCGCAGTGGTCAAATAAGAAATCATACCTTGCTGGTAAGTGCGTCTTTCAACTGTTCCTCCAGACTGTTCTTTAGGCCCTGGACTTTCTCCAGCATCTGTCTCTTCTCTGCCAAGCTGCTCTCCATCTGTTGTAAAGATCAACAGATTGGTCAACAAGTACAGAAGCAACATAACAACCGTCTTCTGTACTCCAAACCTTAAATCACTAAAACTTGTTTAGGTCATATTTCAACCCAAAATCAGTGCAAACATTTTTTTTTTTTTTTTTAAATGTTCAAATATCAACAAGCGTTTCTCAGAAATGGCTTACTGGACCTTTAATTGAAATAAAGCTGAAATAAAAAATAATTATCAGTTGAAAAAATTAATGAAAATTAAAAATGTTGCCTTGGCACTAAAATTCTAAACTGGAATAACTAAAACTAAAATAGAAATAAAAATAAATTAAAACCTAAACAGCAATATAAAATAAATAAAGAAAGAAAGAGCACAAAATTACTTTAAATTAATCTAAATTTAAAATGAAATATAAAAACAAAAGCCAATTTAATATAATGAAACTATAGTAAAAATAAAAAAAACTAAAATAACACTGGCCCCAAATTCTGGTTACTATAATGCAAAAAAACAGAAAAAAAAAAAAAAAAAAACAGAACCACGAAATAAAAACAACGAAATCCAAATCTTATTACTGCAATAAAGAGTCAATCACACTGTCTGGACTTTTTTTATTTTATTTTTTTTTGTATAAAAGATACAAATGTATAAAAACAAATTAATTAAAAATACTTTATGGGAAAAAAAAATCCTATTATAATATTGTATGAAAAATGCTAATATTATGCATAAACACCACAAAGTTTAAATAGCATATATTTTTTCATTTATTAATATTATTTATTATTATTTCATGCATTGATAATTGGGGGTGGGTTCCCTTTTGATTTTGGGATCAATTATAACAGTTTTGTGATATTCAAGCCGAAAGACAATAAAAATCATTAGTATGCCTTGAACTTCTGCCCTACCTGTTCCTTCTCACTCTTCACTCGTTCCAGTTCCGTTTTCAAGCTGGAAAAAGATGCTATAGGATGGAAGAAAGACAACAACAGAACAGAAACATGGTCACATGCTGTTGCTGTGTTCTGTATTAGTCAGAAACATGTAATCAATGCATGGCCAGTTCTCATATGACAAGAGCATAAGTATAAGGCGAGCATTCTCCTCAATAACGAGGAATTATTTGCTCAAAGATCTGTGTTAGTGCTGCCTGAGCCAAAATGAAAATTGAAAAACTGTGACTTGACAATGAATTTAGCATGACTCATTACATATACTACATCTCAAGCTTGGCATACTGTATCTGCATTGGGTCACAAGCAGTAACAAGGTTGCCACTGAAGACTGCTGGGGAGTAACTAACTAAAAGAGTGCTGATACTACATTTTTCAGTAGCATAAACAGCTGAGGTAAAACAATGTAGGATTTTCAATTACTTTAACAAGCAACAAAGTGCTACAGTCTATGCTTAAAAGAACTGTGCGTAAAGCTTTCCAGCTAAGCAAGTTGAGGTAATAAATCGAACAAGCTCTCCAAAATGCCCTCACTCTCTTAAGTTCTATTGAACTGAACTTGTAAACTATTAGTTAACCACATCTTTGCACAGAAAGTTGCTGCGCTGCATTTATTTGTAGACAAATATTTAGTAAAATACTGTCATTTATCACAATGTCTACTGTAGACATGTGCCGATATATGGTAATAAGATACATCACGATAATGAACAGGCACGATATTGTTATTGTGGGCACTTCAACATTTTTTGCATTCATGTGATCACAAATAAATGGTAGCAAGCGAATTAGTATGTGTACATGTACATAATTATTATTATGTTCTCTTTTTATGTAGTTTTCAGTCAGCTACCCCCATGCTGGTGAAATGGTGGGGTTGTTTGACGTAGTACTATGGAGACGTATTAATGGCGGGTATGAGGGTAGCGCTGCGGGGCTACTTGGCTAACAGCGGAAACGCAGCTTAATTTTGGCCACACGGCATGAGGTCCGAGGCTGTTGGCCCCGCCTGATATGTTGTTAAGCCCTGGCTCACACTGGCCTGACAGTGGAAAGCAGCTAATGTAAACAACACCAAGGATGAGAAGCATGGCGGAACGAGTGAAGGAGACATGCGGAATAAAAAAAAAAAAAAGCAGCTGTGCTACTTTCTGTTTCTGAACAGTATTTAAATGCCCACTGAAGTGCCTTGGAACGGACAGCATTATTCAATGTGTTGACGTAATTTCCACTGAAACAGGAAGACCGGGCGGGACATATCGAACAACTCCTCCCCTTTTTTTAAATAGCCAATAGAGTTTCGTTTACATCACAGCTTAGCCAGAGCCGCTGAGCTCGGAAAATCCTCAGTTTCCTTCTAATCTCTAACTGTTTGTCCTACTAAACTCCTCCATATCGCTTTAAAATATAGCATTCAGTGCAGAATTCAAATGGGTCCGATACGTTTTGTGGTCTGCACCGACTCATGCATATGATCTGCTCTGTGCTATCGTGTCTTTGGACCAGAGCAGACTATTTACACAGTCTTAAGCCGGGCACACATTTAACAACTAGCTAAAACATTCTTAGACTGTGCTCATCACACAGCGATTGTTACCTTCGACTGAAGCAGATTTAAATACTTACACACGGGATTTGAACACCGACTATAATCACCGACTGAACGCAACTGGCTCTGACTGAACGTGTTGAAGTGCGATCAGTCATAAGTATCAATTTACATTAATAATCGGCCCGGCTTTAATCGTTCCCTATCCCTATATAGTGCACTATGTGTCATTCACCATATACGAAATAGTAAACGTGTGAAAAAGTGACCAATTTTAGCCACAGCTTCAGCATCTATTTTATAACATGGGGACAGAAAGCTTTAGATTGTAGAGGGCATTTGATTTGACAAAAAAAAAAAAAAAAAAAAAATCTGATGAGAAGCTGAAGTGCATGGTGATGTTAACAAAATCATTGATCCATATTGGCAGAACGCTTATATCTTCTAAATACGAATTTTGTCATTGTTTTGGAGCACACTAGCTCAAGACAACAGTAAGGCTAACATATTCATACTAAAAGCCAAAAAACTTAATTTGATTTCATGGCGACTTTAAAAGTTTCAAACACCCATTCAGATGATGTTAGACCTACTTAAATACTTCATAGACTACTTATTTTCATACTTAAACATTTTTACATTTTATTCTGGATTAAAACATACACTAGCCTAGATATTGTTTGTATCTGATGTTAAGATTTGTTAATTTATTAGTTAACATTAACAATAAATACTTTAAATTATTTATTAATCTTAGTTAATGTTAATTTAAAATTTAAAATCCAAACATATATCTGTTGTATAGACCTGAACGAACATGAACCAACAACGCACAGCTGTATTTTTATTAACTAACAAATGTAGATACTGCTCTTTGTTAGTTAATGTTAGTTAATGGATAATGCGGCCTCACTGTAAAGAGTTAAATATTGTTCTCTATAGTTCTTTTACACTTTAAACTTTTTGAAACATTACAGAACATCACCAAGTGTGGATACATTTATGGATAAATTTAAATCCCATCATAACCTGTTTCACTTGGAAATAAGTCACACTATGGAAGTAAAATACTCCTGCTCAACAGTTTGGGGTCAGTTTAAAAAAAAATATTCTGAAAAAAAAATCAATTATTTCAAATAATTGCTGTTCTTTTGAACTTTTAAAGAACCCTGGAAATATTCCAGAAAATATTAAATCAACCATTTTCAACATTGATAATATTAAGAAATGTTTCCTAAACAGCAAATCAGAATATTACAATGATTACTGAAGGATCATGTGACACTGAAGATTCACTGAAAATTCAGCTTTGCCATCACAGGAATAAATTACATTTTTAAATATATAAAAATATAAATATCAATTGTAATGATATTTCACAATATTACCGTTTTTACTGTATTTATTAATCAAATAAATGCAGACTTGTTGAGCACACAAGACTTTTAAAATTGTAAAAAAAAAAATTAAAAAAAAATATAATATATTTTTATTTTATTTATTTATTTATTTTAACTTTTTTTTTCCTGCCAACCTCAAACTTTTGAATGGTACTGTATGTTGCAAATGCTTCATGTTGACTTCACTGCTTCAATGCAATTACTAAAAGGCTAACTTGAACATAATTAAACTGCTTTAAATCCCAAGCAACTTGACAAGAGTTTCAGAGTAGCTTCTACAACACTGACATGAATATGGCGATAACATTTCAAATGCACATAGAAAAGTAGAGACGCATTTCAACTAAGTTATGCACATTTGTAGGAGCATGAACATTCAAGTTTAATTTCTCCTCCAAACGCAGAGACTAACCCAAGGTCACATGAAGTTATATTAGTATTAGTATTAGTATTAGTATAGTACACTACACAGCTAGATGAAGTAGTAGGAAGTGATGTGGACACGATTGAGCACATACACACACAGTGCTGATGGGTTTAGGGTGTGTGTTAGGGTGGCATCGGTGGTGCCACTATAGACAGACACGTCCTAGACAAACATACAGTCAGGCAAAGATTCATACCTTCCAGGATGTCTGAACACAAGTCACCAATGCAGAGAGAAGTGGAGGAGAAAAAGACAGAATTGATATGCAAAACATGAGAGGTAAATAGGTAGATAAATGTCTTGTGCATTCCTCTGATTGAAGGAGTTTCACAACCCTTCAATGATTTTAATCAGTTATTGGAAGCTAAACAAAAGGATGAAGGAGTAATTCCTTTAAAAAGAGAAGTTGGATTTGGTTACATTTTTCCAAACCGCTAAAGACTCCCATTTCAAAGCCTCGATGTAAGCCAGTATAAACATTCAGTGCTTTTAATCATTCGAGTTAAGGTTGGGTGGTATGAACAATATCATATCATTGTATATTTGTCATTTGATATCACGGTACTTGTATACATTTCATAATCTACATATTTTGGCTTGAAATTAAATCTAAAGGTTTATTACATGCATAATATATATTTACACACAACTATTTTCCGAATGCCCAGCCGTAAGTTTTCTGTGACTACCCAACTCAACTGACATGTACAATCCACTCACCAATCTCTTCTTTACAGCCCTCTATCTCCAGCTGTAGTGTGTCCTCTAGGTTTTCTTTCAGACACTGCTCTGCCTGAATCTGCTCCTTCAGGAACAGAATTTCAGCCTTCAGCTTTTCCTCTAAATGCTCCGCTGCTGTGCGTGCAGAAACAATGTCCTCCCTGTACTGCAACACCAGATTCTGAAGTTCCTGGGTAGAAAAATTACATATAAAAAAATAATAATAATAAAACAAATAGTTTAGACTGAGTGGATGAGCTTAATAGTGTGTGTGTGTGTACGTATATATTATATTATATTATATATATACACACACACTATATATTTATATTATATATTATATTATATTATATATTATATTATATTATTATATTATATTATATATAAAAAATCTATTTTATCAATTTTTTCCATAATTTACTAAGATTTTAATTCACCTGATTTTTCCATCATTTTTAAAGATGATATTATTAATGTTTCATAAATTTTCCTAGCTTTTCAGTTCCTTCATTTTTTATAATCATTTTCTAAGATTTGTTTTCATCAGTTTTTACGATTGTATTGAACATTGGTGTTTTTTCATATTACAGTTGCTGCCATTTTATAAAAGAAATCTTTTGATACTAAAATATTCCAAAGCATGCCTTCTGGTACAGTTATTTGTCCCAAAAAGACATTTTAATTTTCTCATCCCACTAACAGTTAAAAAAAAAAAAAAAAAGTTAAGAATCAGTAGCTGCACAATGATGCATTTTGTCCAACAATGCCTTCCTCAGAGTGTGTAAAATCACTATAATGCACAGCTTCTTCTGCCGAATTACTTTAATATTTCAAATATTTTCTTACTATGCTGCCAAAGAATAGGAGCCAATACAACAGAATGCATTCTTGTTAAAAAAAAAAAAATCTAGATGGAGCGCAACTGAACTGAACAGAAGGTGCATTTATAGGTGCAACCAGGGCTCAACAATCGGGACAGTGCTGCATCGTCACGAAAGTTTATCATTTGGACATGTTATTAAGTCTTGCCAATGTAAATATTCAAGCGCAAGAAGATGTGAAAGAGAACTCAATTCGGTACTTGTGTGCTGTGTGAGAAGTTGTGTGTGCATATATCCGAAGCACATGCCCAGAAAGCCATGCCTCAGACAGCGCACAAATACTAAATTGAGTTGTATTTCACGTCTTCTTGCATTTGAAAAAATATTCACACAAAATTGTCAAAATGTCTGTCTAGCCTAATATACTGCTGTTGTCTGTCCTTCATGTTAATCAAACAACAAACGTAGAAAATAAAATCACTCACTGCTCTTGACTGAATAACTTTCATAAGGATTAATCTATATTTAATTTATACAGTCAGTGAATAATATGCAGTGTTATTTTACATTTAATTACTTTATTTAATTTCTGTACCTGAAAACTACTGTTAGACCTACCTAAAAAACCTGAAAAGCGCTGTTTATTTCATTTGAATATTTGTTCTATTGTATTTATTTGTTCTATTACTCATAATTTGATTATTTGTTCTTATTTTATTACTAACTCTTTACTTGTCTTTAATAATATTTGAATTTTTTATAGACTAGTTTTTGCTGTGGTATCAAAATTGGAATTGGAATTGTGAGATTTCACTGGTATCTGAAATTTGGTGTCATAAGGTTGCATGGGTCAAACACAATGAAAACAATAACTATTTTCATTTATTTATATAGTACTTTTTTGTGGTGCGGCTAGTGAAAATGTTGGCAGGGCAGGTAAAAATCTGAACCACTGGTCAGAGCGGGCCAATAGAAAAAATCCTTAGCGTTGAACACTGGCAAATCTAAGACGTGCTGTAGTACCTGTACAGTGGTTGGCATGTGAAAGTCCTCTTGCTGCTGCAGCGTCATGTGAAGTCTGTGTTTACCCTGAAGACTCTCATTATCTTTCTGCAGTCTGTTCAGCTCTTCAGTCACCTGCTCTCTGGACTGTAGCAGCACAGCCTAGACACACACACACACACACACACACACCTTAACCTACAAAAAACACTGCAAGCCACAAATGTTTTCTAAAGCATATATCCATTTAAAAGTAGAAAATGATCCATTATAAAAGATTATTTTCAAAGGAATCTGCCAATAAAAATCAGTGTGAGCATGAGAGATTCACCGCGCATTCCTCAGGTAATAACTAACTTACAGAACCCTTTCCAGGGCGATTTATTCTGGGGATCATGTCACACCAGTTTAAGTTTATCACTTTAATAGTGCAACTTCAGATTTCAACCAGATGTGCCTCAAGCAAGCGCAAACCATGAATTCATCACAGCCAATACTGAATGCCAAAAGACACTTCAGTGCATTAGTACATGAAGAAATTCAAAATAGGTCTAGATCTAGATTACAAAGAGGTTCTACATTAGATGTTTTTCAATGGAAAAAACTAAACATATGCTCTCTCTTAAGTCCTCAAGCAAAGCGAGTGAATGTTTTTGTGTAGGAGTGTATTTGGTCATACCATCTGTTCCTGGGTGTTCCTCTTGGCCTGGCTGAAGGCCTGTTGGAGAGCGCTTACGAGAGACTCAGACTCCTGAACTTTCTGCTTCAACTCTAAGATCTGTGTGCCAGACAAATGAAAATTAACTCAAGTCGTTTGACTTGGAAGCACAGTAATATTCAGAGCAGTCGTTACATTTTTCACATTTAAACACTGTGGCTTTGTTTAAAAACAGTAGTCAGCAAAGCCATATTGCCTACACTAGTGTTAAAGAGTCTTCTTTTAAAAACATTTTTAAAAATCTTATGCTTTCCAAGGCCGCATTTATTTGATCAAAAATACAAGACAGTAATGTTGTGAAACATTAATGCAAGTTAAAATAACAATTTTCTATTTTAATATATTTTAAATGTAATTTATTCCTGTGATGGGAAAGCTGAATTTTCAGCATCATTACACCAGTCTTCAGTGTCACATGATCCTTCAGAAATCATTCTAATATGCTGACTTGCTGCACAAGAAGCTTATAATCATGACTTCATAAGTGGGAATTATTAAATTTCTGATAGCACGTGAAGGCAGCATAAATCCATCAGAGTGATCACCTTTACCTTGGCAGTAGTTTCCTCATTGGCCTGTTTGACAGAGTCCTCTAACTCCTGCCTCTCATTCATCGTCCGCTCCAGCTGATCGTTCGCCTGCCGCAACATGACCTGAAGTTTTTTAACCTAAAGGCATCAAAGGAAGTTACTAAAGATTATCTTTTTGAATAATTAAATAGGGGTCTTGTACATGATTTTAATGGCATAAAAAGACAAACCTGCTCTCTTGTCTCTGCCTCTTGTCCCTGAATGACCTGCAGCTGTTTCTCATAATTAGAGCACATATCACATCGCCGCCCCAACTTCCTTCCAGCATTCTTCAACTGGGGTGAAACCATAAAAACAAACATAAAATGTGTTATGAAAGGTTAAGGCATATTTAAACATATCCCCTCACTGTTGACCATTTTAAACAATAGCATGCTACACTGTTGTCACGTGAACTTGTTACATTGCAAGTTTAATTCAGCAAGCAGTGTCGAAAAATATTTTGCATTTTTAAAACAATTCTGTAAAATACGGCTCCCTGTCAATACTGATTTGAAGTTTCACAAACCTTCATCACGCTGATTCAAACAAGTAACTTCTGAGCTTGTGAAATTTTTTAACATCTTACAAGGACCAGCCCAAAAGAGTAATTTGTTTGTGAAATGAACTACACTGGTTGCATTGTTTGTATATTTCTTATTCATCAAAAAGAACTGGCTCAGAAGAGTCATTGAATTCAATTGAACTACACGGATTGGTTTAGGTTTCTGATTCACTAAAAAGAACCAGCTCAAAACAGTCTTTTGTTTGCACATTGATTCACTAAGAAGAACTGGCTCAAAAGAGTCATTTGTTTGTGCTTTGTTTTCTGATTCACTAAAAAAAAAAAAAAAAGCTCAAAAGAGTTAGTTTGTGATTTAAATCAATGCTTGAAATGGGTCGGTACATGCTGGTACACACAATTAAACTACCAACATACTGATTGTGCTGTATCTTTCTGATTCATCAAAAACAACCAGCTCAAAAGAGTCATTTGTTTGCATTTTAGGTTTCGGATTCACTAAAAAGAACTGTCTCAAAAGAGTCATTTGTTTGCACTGTTTCTGATTCACCAATGTAAGACTCGAGAAACTGGAAAATGCCGGGCCATCTGGTTGAGGAACGAATACTCCTCGAGCAGACAAAGGACACTTCTGGAAATTCACATCTGAACTCTCCATTGTGAAATTAGCATCCCCACCCGAGATGCAATCACACTAAGTAAATCACCTTTAATTAACATTTCTGTCCCTTTACCCCCTTCTTCCCCCATCTCTTCTCTCCGTAAAGCTGAAACCATTTGAAATTCACCCACGAATCTATATGGTTTAATGTGAAAAATTATCATACAACACTATACATGTTCATTTCATCATTTGAAATGTCTCAGTGCAACTGGTACAAATGTCTCATTCCCACAGAAGTAAACCAGAAGGTAATAAGGTTAAGAATTTAGAGATATTTTGCTTTCTGTGGTAGGTGTGGCCCCTTTCACAAGGTCTTTCATGCAAATGTATTTCTGTTCCCAAAAAGGTGTAAAGTACCCAGTCTGGATGTTGCAGAAGGCTCAGGGAGCGATTCTGTAGCCAGGTCGGCCCGTAATGCTTTGTTTCCTTCAGACACTCAGCACTATGTATCTTTCTGATGTCAGGTATTAATCTTTTACTTTTTATTTCTGAGCATTTGATGTTTTGTATTGATTATCTTTAAATTGATTATGTAATTGGCATTTACCTGACTAATAAATTGTTACATTAGATTTTATTCTGATTTATTCTGAAATTATTGACTATTAGATTACGTTAAATCCATAACCCCACAAATCTACGCTCAGGTTAGTACCGGACTAAAGTACAGCTTAGGTGGAGCAGTGGGGCACACCAACCAATATTTTAGAGCTCTGACTAACACATTGGCATTAGTTATGTATACTTAGACTGTGTAGATGTTAAATAATTTCTTATTTCTTGGGCTTCACTTTTTGACTTTCTTTGTGTCTTGGGCTTTTTCCATTGAGCATATCATTTACCTACCTAGACAAAACAAGTAGTCGTCGTCCTTGGATACACGCAACCAGACGTTGAAGACACACAAACACATTTACGCACATACATTTCTTACTTATTATTATATTTCTTGAAATGCCATACATGGTAAGGTTTGATTCTTAAGCAGTATGATTGGATGCTCAAGCCATCCTGGAGATTGTTGTTTACCCCATATGTCTATAAATATGACCCTTCTTCCTGAATAAATCGGAGAGTGCTTTGTACCACACTTGCTCTGTGTCTGCTTGGTCATTCTCCCGAGATCGCCCTATGGGAAACCGTCGTTGGGCCAATTGGGCAGGCCTTACACCAAAAAGGACTGGCCCAAAAAGTGTCATTTGTTTGCACTGTTTCTGATTCACTAAAACAAACCAGTTCAAAAGAGTCATTTGTTTGTGAAATGAACTATGCTGGTTGCATTATTTGTATGTTTCTGATTCATAAAAAAGAACTGTCTCAAAAGAGTCATTTGTTTGCACTTTGTTTCTGATTCACTAAAACAAACCAGTTCAAAAGGGTCATTTGTTTGGGAATTAAACTACCAACATACTGGTTGCACTGTATGTTTCCGATTCATCAAAAACAATTGGCTCAAAAGAGTCATTTGTTTGCACTTTGTTTCTGATTCACTAAAAAGGACTGGTTCAAAAGACTCTTTTCTTTGTGAATTGGACAATGGTTGCACTGTAGGTTTCTGATGGCCATATAAAAGCATATGTAGCACAAGTAGGTCCTACATGAATTCCGTGGATTCAAAAGAACTGGTATACTGCACACAGTATAAAAACTAAAAAAAATATTACAATATGATAGTATGCAAAACCTTAACTTCTTTTAGATCATTCAAAGCATCTACTAACTAACCTCTTGCTGGAGCAGATTCCACTCGCTCTCGCTGACCATTCGGTAGCCAGTCGGAGGCAGGTAAGCCGTATCGGCCATATGAGATATGCTGGACAGGAGTGATGCGGTCTCCTCCTGCTCTGGGGTCATGGCCTTAATGGCCTTCTCCTGGTCCTTGGTGAGGAGAAAGTGTCCTGGCTGGAGGGATGATATGGAGGAGGTGTCCATGCTATCAAAGCCCACACAGTCTGCCCCCACTAGAGGACCAAAGTCTGACTCATCCAGCTGGCTGGCTGACTTGGCCTTGTTGTTGTGTCCACCCAGCCCATGAGGCTGTAGGGCCCCTCCTGAAGAACCCAGACTGTCTGTGGACTGCACCCTCCGAAGACCATCTTTATAAGGGTCAGAGCTGTCTGGGCGCCCTGGGGTGTCTGCATCCAGAGAGTGCAACGAGCTGTGGATACTGTGGCTGAGGTGAGACTGAGATCAAAAAGAGAAAACAATCAGTTCACGTGTGCTACGCGGTCATGAAAGTTTATCATTTGCATGCATTTTAAAACAGTAAAAGTAATTTTAAAAAATAAAAGTATTTTAAATCACTTAAGTGCAATAAGCAGTGAAAAAGAACTCACTTCGCTCATGTGCGCTGTCTGAAAGACGTGCGTACATAAAGCCGCTGCTCATAGAGCGTGAGTACTGAACTGAGTTCTTTGTGCCACCTAATTGGGCTTGAACGGTTAAATACACATACTTGTGTGTCAAAATGCCCATCTTTGCAAGTATCCTCATAAGCACTGTCATTTATTTGTTCACATAAGTGAACAAACAGTTGAGAAAGAAAACGCTTGTGAATCTATATACTGAATCTGTGCATTCAGTCTTAAAGCGACAGTAGCCTAATATACCAGCTGTCGTCTGAGAGTGAAAAGAGAAAATCTCTCACTACTCTTGACTGAATCACTTTTGTAACTTCAATAAAAATAAATTTATATTTAATTTACACAGTAAAGACTGCCATTTTTTTATATACATTTGATTACTTTATACAATTTATGTAGTATTTCTTATTTTTACTGCTTGAAATTTTTCAGGTAGGTCTATTTCATTTGTGACTTTGGTCTATTGTAGTTTGTTTTCCTATATGCTTTTAATTTGTGTCATAATTGTGGTCATATCGCCCACCCCTAATAAAAGTGATCAGTTGGATTTAGATCTATAATTATAATTATAATTATAGTGTTTACAGGCTTTGATTTCCCTGGCATTGAAATAAGGTACATATAAATGTCAGGAAACTCAATTCCTGGCCACATGTCAATGTCCATGGACCACTGGTTCTTTGGTATGTTGAAAGGATCACTATGGATATAATTTAAGAAGATAATCATTTGTTTCACACCTGTTTTCACAGTTTCCCCTACTAAACCCCATCATGTTACAGGATGTTTTGCCACTCAGTCCAGCTGAGGGGGTGTGTCCCAGCAGGACAGTGACATCAGTGCATACCCTCTATATATGAACAGTATTTTAGCAATAACTATAATCGGAGCAGTAAAGTTGTCCCTTACATAATTATAAGGGGCTTTCACACCAAATAGTTCTAGGAACTCAGTTATAGGAAGTAGCTACTAGGACAGATCCCCAAGAACTAATTTCTCCCCGGGCCATGTTCCTGGTTGCATTCGCACCTGGAATAGGAACTGTGAAGTAGCCGACAGCGGCGTCTTTGAGCGTGGCATTCACAAATGCTAAAAACCTGTGGATGGAAGACGCCGTGTTTGTTGTGTGTCGTGGGTTTCATGATAACGGAGATGGAATGTAAATGCATAAATTTATGCCACTGAAAGAGCAAAAACTGGGGCTAAGAGACTAAATCTCCTATGACAACTTACAGTATTACACATCATAGAGGCAGAGAAAAGAACACAATCCTACAGACAACAGGTGTATGCCGTTATCGCCGTTTTCCATGTTCGTGAAGTAAATATGTTTACACGGCTTTTTAAAAATGCCAGGTGCCGGTGTTTGACATGCGTTTGACCAATCAACGTACCTTCACATCACGGATAGTTCCTATAGTGCTGGTTTAGACCCTACTCTGAAGTAGGAGCTAATTTAGTTCCCTCAAAAGGAGTTCCTAGAACTAAAATCGCTCATGGCAAAATCCGGGTAACAGCCAACAGTTCTAGGAACTATGCAAAGGTTCCTTCAGTGTGAAAGCCCCTAAAGTAACTACAGTATGTTACTGTTAAATAAATTAAAGGCAGTTATAGTTCTAGCTTTAGTGAAGTTGACATGAGTGACACCGATACCTCTTCTATGGAGAGTCCGAGCAGAGAGTCCTCCACTGCCTCTGCATGCTCTGTCCCATCATCCTCACTTGCCTCTTTAGCCTGA
Source organism: Elopichthys bambusa (assembly GCA_037101425.1). Classification (NCBI taxonomy): domain Eukaryota; kingdom Metazoa; phylum Chordata; class Actinopteri; order Cypriniformes; family Xenocyprididae; genus Elopichthys; species Elopichthys bambusa. The sequence goes on from CM074434.1 coordinate 7,028,429, forward strand.
CTCAATTGCTCTTTCTCATCCTCCTCCTGGTAAAATGTATAAATGTTGGCATTAATGTCAAAATAACACGAAAGATATTTTAAAGAATGCTGGGGTCCAAAAACGTTGGCCACCATTGATTTTCAATGTATGGAGAGAAAAAAAAAAAAAAAAAAAAAGAAATTTTCAAAAAATCTTCTAAAATATGAACCTGAACATGAACTATCCCTAACTAATAAAATTGGTTTTCATTTCTGCTGAATAGCTACTATGAAATATCTACAATCCCACTCCATACTGACCCAAGCTAAACCTAAGTTTTGGCTGTCAGAATTGTTGCTTCGTGTAGCACTTTTGGTTTTAGTAAGACCAGAAAAATGTTCTTCATGCATGCATACTTCTACACTTAGTAAGCAACCTCAATTAAGAATTCCTTTGAGTCTGCGTTTTTAATAACTGATTATTAAAAACCACAGAAGTACCTGGTCCCTCTTCTTCATCTCCTCCACCTGCCGCAGCTGCTCGGAGGACAGCACGCTCTCAATGCGCTGCATGTCTTGCATCAGCAGCCGCTGCGACTCTAGGAACTGATCGTTGGCCCGCTGCCAAGTGTGTTTCAGCTGATTGTGCTGCTGCCGCTCCAACTCCAGCAGGTGAACCACTTAAAGAAACCACAATTCAAACAGGACGTCAATCAGTACTTTGTACTGGGATAAAAAAGTGAAAGTGACAGTGACGGCCAAGTATGATAACCCATACTCAGAATTTGTTTTCTGCATTTAACACAAACACACACACGCACACGCGCACACTGCAAACAATAGACACACACACCCGGAGCAGTGGGCAGCCATTTGCAGCGATTTGGGTTTGGTGCCTTGCTCAATAGCACATCAGTCATGGGTATTGAGGGTGGAAGAAGGCACTGTTCATTCACTCCCAAAGTACATTTTCCTGTCAGTATTGAGAATCAAAACCTTTAGGTTAAGTCTGACTCTCTGCCCCCTGACCTGTCAGTACAAGCATTTCACTCACATCTGAGTGAAAATGACTGTATATGTGAATAACAATGTTGGCGTGCTTGTGCGAGCGACATCTGATCACATATAAAATATAATACAAAACACCATCAGCACAAACTCATGCACAGTGTATAAATTACATTTCACATTGGGATAGACCGCAGTTCAATACCATATAAGACAACAAAGAAAGTGTGCAAAGGTTTACTAGCATATAAAAGAGCATTCACACAGGATGTAATTGGTCTCGCAAATGCTACATAATCGCGGTTTTCAACTAACACCATAAACGGCGAATTTAAGACATCCTGCACGTCACGTTAAAAATAGTTTAACTCTTAAAAACATGTCTTCTGACCTTGCATTCTGTTGTTTTAAATGCAAAACCATCCTTTATGCACATCCTGATATGACATTAAGGTGTAGTGTTTTATATAAGAGTGTATTATATATAATTTACTGTCTTGTATAAAACATTATACCTTAATGTCATATAAGGGGGTGCATACAAGAGAGTGCTTGCTAAGAACTAAAATCTAAGCTAGTGTTAAGTGTTATAACCATTCAAAATGTGAGGTCAGTAAGATTTTGTTACATCAAAAACAGTAACTGTGTGAAATATTACATTTATTTTAAAAATATAATTTATTCTTTACAGCAGTCTTCAGTTTCACAAATCATTCTAATATGCTGATTTCTTATTATTATCAATGTTGAAAACTGTTGTGATGCATAATATTTTTGTGAACACCATTATTACATTTTTTTTTCCATGAATCTTTGACAAATAGGAAGTATAAATAAACAACATTTATTTGAAATAGAAATATTTTGTAGCATTATAAATGTCTTGACAGTCACTATTGATCAGTTTAGTAGTTTAATATGTGCTTGCTGAATAAAAGAACTGACCCCACAGTGTCAACTACATAGAAGATTGACGGGGAAGAGAAAAAAAATTGTTGAATCAAGTTGTTGTTTTTGTGCACAAAAAGTATTCTCGTTGTTTCATAACATTAACGTTGAACCACTATAGTCACTTTGATTTGATCAATGTCTTTAATACCTTTCTGGACCTCAAATGACAGTAATTACATTGCTTTCTATGGGGAATAAAAACCTTGGATTTCATCAAAAATATTTTAATTTGTGTTCCGAAGATGAAAGAAGGTCTTACACGTTTTAGGTGAACTAACCCTTTAACAGTTCATTTGTATTGTGTATTCACAATGTTAAGTGTACTTCCTGTAACCTTAACCCAAAATACCACTTTAGTTTTAGACTGTGGTGGCTCATACCAACTTACGAACTTTAGTTTGGGACTGCTATTTAATAGCCTTACCTCATTCTGTTTATTCATCAATGTTAGCAATATTCTTACAATTTAGGTGTATGTTAAGTAAAGTGCTTGTGTGTGTGTCAACCATTTCTGAGAAATGAATTTGCTTGGTTCAAATTATCATGACCGTGGGAAAATGTGGCTCCCATGGCTTAATCAGTTGAGAACCACTCTCAAGTATATCTGTGTCTGCTTGGGCATATGCGGTAATGTGTAGATAACACAAGTAAATAAGTAAATTAATCAATCAATTGGGTCCCTAAATATTTGGCTGTGCACTTTGGAGTCACAATAGCTCCTAAACAAATGTAAGCACAGAGACTGTACAAAGCACGATGCAACCTACACGAAATGGCCAAAATAAGAAGAAAATGTAGAATTACAAAAACAAATATGAAAAGTGCAAGTTTGCGTTAAAACATTTTTTTGGTTGCATACCTTCATGGAGTTCTTTCCGAAGTTTCTCTGCATCCTCTTGAAGGACAGATTTCTGGGTGTTGAGGACAGCAACATACATCTCCAAGTCTGTACGGCATGATTTTTCAGCCTCCAGGACGTGATTGAGCTCCTTCACCTGGGAATTAACCAAGCACATGTTCCAAACTTCATTTTTCATGATTAAAAGTAAAAGCACCCATAAACAGAGGTCTTCACGCAACCTTTAAACCACACCTTACATTTTTTATGTTTGAAAATAAAATGGCAGGATCATCTACAACCTTTCAACTTTACAGCGGAGATAGCCGCTGGCTCATTGACTTCCAACAACTTTTACAAGACTCAAATGATTTATTACTCATTCCTAAGGACAAAACATTATCATCACATAGTCATAATCATAACTAAAGGCTGTAAAACAGGTGCAACCTTAATTTATTTGGCCAGGTGTGAATTTGCCTATTCATGAGGTCATGGAATTACCACATAAAAGGAATTAAATGACACAGAAATGTGTCACATCTAATAATAAATGTGAACAAAACAGTCTGGCTCTCAGTTCCACTTTTTGATACACTAACCTTCGCCGCCTCAAGCTCCTTAACTCGATCTTCTGAGCTTGACAGTTTGGCCTTCAGCGCTGCAATCTCGCTCTCCATTGGCATCACCACTGAGCGTAACTTCTCTGCGTCCTCCTGAGCCTAGATTGATACAAAGCCAAGCTTGCTTAACAGACCCAAAACCAACATGATTCAAACACTCTTGCTTGAAGTCACAATGTCTATGCATCATCTCTTTCACAATTCAGGGAACTAAAATCATAATGTCGACATTATGCAAAAAGCAAACCACACCTTCTTCATGTCGTTCTCTAAATTCTCCTCCTCCTGTCCCTCAGTAAGACGGCGGCGTAGCTCAGCCACCTCTCGCTCCATCCCATCACGGTATTGAGACCACTGAGCGCGCTCCTGCTCTAACTTCTGCTGGAACTGCAACTTAAATTCCCGCTCTGCATCTGCAAGCACGTCAAGATAAGGATTTATACTTCAAAACGAAATCCTCAGAAACACATTTTACATTCACAACAGATAGCAAAACAAATCTTGCTAATCCTTCCTTGTCCAAATAGGGTTTATTTATAGCTTTAATGATTTAACAAGGATTACACTGAATCTGAACCCACAGAGGGACTGCAGATTCCTGTCTGCGCTTCTCTCTCTACATATCATGTGTCTCTTTTTATTAAAGGGGTCATATGAGGCTTTTTAATATTTTCCTTGGTGTGTAACGTATCCGTTTGTGCATGTATAGGAAAAGTTGCAAAGCTTATACTCTACTGACGTCGGCTTGAACTCATGCAGTAATACTGACAACATTATTAACTGCATGTTTACATTTTCTTTAGAAGCTGAAGCTTGCGATTATGGTAAAGTAAGAGACATTATACATTTATGACATGTTTCAGGTGTTTGGCCAATTACAGCACACCAGGTCAGCTGGCCAATCAGAGCACTGAGATTTTCTGAAGGAGGAGGCTTTGAAGAAATTATGGGTATAACAGTTCTCGGTTTAAAAAAAATAAAATAAATAATTGTCGAACTGTACCGTTCTCCACACATGCTCTATATGATCAGTCACTTATGCAGTCATCACCCAGGTGTTGACAGCACGCAAGCGCAGGTGAGACCTGAACAGCACGTTGCTATCTGTGTTTAAACTCATTTAAGCCTTGCCGATTTAAACATTCAAGTGCAAGTCCCAAAAGAGGACTTGCACACGCGCTGTGAGAAGATGTGCACTCATCCAAAGCGCGCACGTGTACAGTGTCTTGCACTTGAACAGACAAATTCACAAAAAAAAATAATAATTGTCAACACGCCCATCTTGTTGAGTATCCTAGCAAAAATAGTAGGTTTTTAAATATATTGGCTAAAATGACAATACTGTTTTGCAGGTTACTGATAAATGGGGGGGGCTGCATTTATCTGAACAAAAACACATTAAAAACTAATATTATGAACAAAGCTGAATTTTCAGCATCATTACTCCAGTTTTCAGTGTCACGGAAATTTCAGAAATTTTCTGCATTTCTTATTATTATCAATGTTGAAAACAGTTGTGCTGCATTGATGCATTTTGTCAAGATTCTTTGAATAGAAGGTTTAAAAGCATCTTAAAAAAAAAAACTACAAATATTTTTTAAAAATTGTTAATTGAAGTAAAGCTGAAATAAATTATTAATATTAGATGAAACACTAAAACAAAAATTATAACGAAATAAAATGAAAAAAGAAATTTAAACGAAACTTAGAAATGTTGTCTGCAATAAACACTAAAATTACTAAATGGAAATAAATAACTAAAACCAAAAGAAAACAAAAATAAGCCTAAACAGAAATATATATATAAAAAAAAAAAAACTAATGAAAATCACATGATAAAATTGCTAAAAAACAAAAACTAAAATTAAGATGAAAATTAAAGACACAAAAATAAAACCCACTTCAAAATAAAAAAAAAAATACAACAGTATATAAATAAAACTAAAATAACTGTTAAAAAGAGCAGCATTTATTTAAAAGAGAAATCTTTGGTAACATTATATAGGTTTTTCCTGTCACTTTTAATTTTTAATCATTTCAATTTAATGTGTCCTTACTGAACAAAAGTATTTAGTTTAGTTCTTGTAAAAATCTGTAAAACTTGTAACGTAGGTAATATGAAAGACCAATAAATGGTGTCATCTATTAAGTCATTAACTTGTGCTATTTATGTATTGCTTGCAAAAATTATTTAACTTTTTATTATTACTTAAAGCAATATTAGTCTTGTAAAGTCAACTTCAGGATAGTGATGAATGATTTAGTTATTTCAAATAGCAGAAACAGCACAATAAATAAAACTTGGTTCTGAGTATCGGTTATCAGTAGGGATGCACCGATACCAAGCTTGTGTACTTGTACCCGTACACGTAAAAATACCTCCGATACCAAAGTAACTGACAGAATTTTCCGTGCACAGAAACACCAGCGGTAGCAGCAGAAACAATGTCAGCCTCAAGGGAGTGGAAATACTTCAAATTAATGATGACAACACACACATTGCGAACTGCATGCTTTCAATCACAATTCGTTACCGATTAGTGACGGCGGGATAGGCGGAATCGCGCTGAATGACAGAAGCTCTCTCTTTCTCTCTCTCTCTCTCTCTCTCCTCCTTGCGCCTGAATGGTCAAATTACGTAAACATTTGCGTGAAAACAGGATGTGTGTCAATATCCGTGGATTTGGTCTTAAAGGGATCGTAACCTATATTTGTCATTAATGTTAATAAAACAACAAAATATGTTAAATAAATGTATACATGGTAAATAAACCTACTGTATCTGAAAAACAAGTTTATTTAATTTGTATCTCTATAGTATTTGTTGTATTAGTTGTCATTTGTTTGAAAATTTCTTTTTATATAACAATTATATATATATATATATATATATATAGGTAATTATGCCCTTTGAAGGTTATTGGACACTGTGAAATTTGTTCTTTAAGTTTGCAAGCGCATAAAAATTATTACTTTTTTCATTAGAGTAATAATAAAGAAGCTGTCCATTCATTAGTCTCACGGTGTTGTGCTTGGAAAACATCACCAAGAAAAAAAAACAACAACAAAAAGAGAGAGAGAGAAATTAATAGATATATAGTCATCTGTATCAGTATCAGCGAGTACTAGAAAAAAAAATATATACTATCGGTACTCGTACTTGGTCCTTAAAAAAAAAAAATAAATAATAATAATGGTATCGGTGCATCCCTAGTTATCAGACACTTTAGCATAAAAATAATCAGGATCCTATTACCTTTCATAATAGCCTGCAGTGACGCCACCTCCTCCTGCCACTGCTGCTTGACCTGGTCGATGGCTTCCTGCTTTGTGCTTTCAGAGACGGTGGCCACAGCTTTGATGGTCTCCATCTCTGCTCTAGCCTCGGCCAGCTGGTCCTGCATCTTGCTCAGCTCTGCCTGGGCCTTCTCCAGTATAGCAGTCTGCTTCTTCAGCTCATCTGAGATATTTACAGAACAAGCACAAAGGTTTATGTAGAGCAGTGGTTCCCAAACTGGGGCACGCGTACCCCTGGGGGTACATGAGGTGACAGAGGGGGTAAGCGAACAAAATGCAGAATTTTGCCATTCATTTAATTCTTCCCTACCTTAAAATAACATTAAAATCGATTATGTATTTCTAACAGGCATAATGCCGTAACTACATGACATCCAATTAAAATACCACATCTTTTGCGGTCAAATTTAAAAGCATCCATTTCCACATAAGCAGCGTGCACATAGGCTGCGTGCAGGGTCTACAAACAAAAGGGTAATATTAAGTGATGATCTTCACAGTATTGGCTCTATTTTTCAATGAAAGCAACAGCAGAATTACAACACAGCGGTGTTTCGAGAACGAAGCTGCGGCTTTGAATTATTGAATCAATGACTTTCATGAACGATTTGTTCATTCATAAAAACGAATGACTCGATGACTTACGCATTAAGACAGTGATTTACCGCCATCTACTGGCGGTTTTAGTATTTAAAATAATCACTTTTCACGTTTTTAGCATTGCATATTTCTCTATTGAACATTTTTTTTTATAACATTAATGTTGTAAAGGTATTCATAAAAGATTATAAAAAAAAAAAAAAAAAAAAAAAAAAAGCACTAGAAAGTCAATTTAGGGGGCAAATATTGTCCCTTAATGGAAAATTTACAATCTAACCGGAAGAGAGGGGATACGCAGAAGGATGGTAAATGCCTCAGGGGGTACTCAACTCTAAAAGGTTTGGGAACCACTGATGTAGAGGAACCAGCAGATTCAGTTCTGTAAGGCCTACAGCATTTTTTTCCCTCTTGGACCCATTTTTATTGCTGATCCTCTTGTGATTGGATCACCTGATACATTTGTACTAGGTGTAAGAGGAGTCGTGTGTTCAGATCCTGCTAACATTATTTAAAATGTTTGAAACTTATCTGGTTTAGTAATATCGTCCCGCCCCAGGACAGATTAACTATAAAATAAAGATCTATGACAGCTGAACTGTTTGCTAGTTGTTTAGTCTTCTGTATCTGTGTGCCTCCAGGCATGATGTGTAATGGATTGTGTTACTGCACGTCTATTGAAAAGGTGAGAACTGGTTTGAGGAAAAAGTCAGCAAAACCCACATATTTTTCCCAGTAAGCGATTTCTAAGAAACGCTGTTGAAAGTGGATAGAGCGCCACAACACACTTGTAGCCAATCAACAGAAAGGGGTGTGCCCACTCATGATGGGGGAGGAGAGCGAGCGAGCGAGCAAGAGGTAGATTTGAAGAAAGACTGTAGAAAGAGTGATGATGAGAGACATTACAAAACAGAAGGAATATCACTGGAAAATGAAGGGTTATGATCAGACAAGAGCTTTAGGACCTGGGTTAATATTAGAAAAGCTTTCCAGCAAGTGGAAAGGCCTGAAAACTTATGCAGAGTTTGTGTTGTTTCTGCTCCATACGTGAGTAACATTAGTGTGTGCTGAGTGTGTGCTGCTGGCGACTAACAATGAACTCTTGCTTGTACATACTTGTGTACTGCATGTTTTTTTTTTTTTTGTCGTTTGTTCGTCATCTTCGCTTTATTTTTCGCTTCTGCTATGATAAAAAAAAGACAACCACTCTTACATTGTGTGTTCGTGCATTTTGGGAGCGGAGCAATGAAGGCAGGTGTGTGTTTGTTTGGGCTGATTTCAAATATCAACAGTGTTTTCAATGAATCTCAATAATCACTTACTGTACCTTTAAAACCATAGATTAGTGTTCACATTTCTTGGAACTATAGTGGCTCCAAAATTAACACTTATAAACATGTGAATATCACTGAATTAACTTTTCACAAAATGAAGTTTGTATATAATAAAAGTTTATCTTGTTTTATCTAACAGATATACTACAAGGCCTTGTGAATGAAGGCCTTGTGGTTGTCAAATGTCAGTGGACCATGTTCATAGTTAATGTGATGAAATACACCTCTGGTTACTCTGCAAGGACATCCATGTTAACTTCATACAGCCAACAAGAAAATAAACTTAAAAAGCATAAATAATAAAAATAAAAGTTAGGAAAACTCTAGCAAGAATTTGTATGGAGATGCAACTGATGTTAAGAAATTCAGACCCGTTCAGTGTTACTTCAGTTTTCTGTATCTTACTGGTCCATCAGCAGATTTTATAAACCATAAATTACCTTCTTTAGACAGATAGAGTTCCTTAAACTTGGCCCGCTTCTGGTTGAACTCCATCTCCAGCTGTTGTTTGAGCTTCAGGAAGTCGGATCGATCCTGCTCTTGCTCGGCCGCGCGCTGCTGCAGAACCCCTGCCAAAGCATCACATCATCCATCAGTGCCACACATTCACAAAATCTACACCTCTAACCTCTGAATGGCACTTTGGCTCTTTACACACAGGAGTAAAATGTGTGTAAATAATGCATGATGAGATATTTTCAACAGCAAAAAGAGAGGCTGAGATAACCATGCTTGCTTGGCTAAATTATAGTGTTAGCTCTCACTGATGTCAGTGCACAAAAAAATGTTTCTTTTTTAAAAAAAATCTGTTATGTATATTTTGTGAATGTTTTATTTATTTTTATTTATTTATTTATTTTTTTTGCAAAATTATTTTTATTTATTTTTATTGTTTTGAAGATATACTACCATCCAAAATTTTGAGGGCGGTATGATTTTTTTTATTTATTTATTTTTTTTTTTATGTTTTTGTGCTCACCAAGGATGCACTTAATTGAACAAAGAACAAACAAAAGCAAAAAAAAAAAAAAAGTAATATTATTACAATTTGAAATAGCTGTTTTCTATTCTAATATATTTTAAAATATATGTAAATGGAAAAGCTGAATTTTTAGCAGCCACTACTCCAGACTTTAGTGTCACATGACAGAAACCATTATATGCTGATTTGGTTATTATTACCAATATTCATCACTTTACTGTCATTGTCAATTTAATGCATTCTTACTGAATTAAAGTATTAATTAAAAAAATAAAGATAAATAAATCTTACTCACCCAAAACTTTTCAACGGTAGTACTGATTTCAAGCATTGAAAAATCAGAGCTTATATTCTTTGGAGTTTAGTTTACACATGACATATTTGATTCTCATACACTCTCACTAATCAAACATGATGTAAAAGTCTTCTTTAAACAAACAACTTTGACTTCTTACTTTGGTTGGAGCTGTAGGGAGGCTTATAAAGTGCTATAAAATTAATTTCTTTCCAAACTTGAAATAAACTCCATGATAAACAACCAAAGACGACAACTATATGAACCCCACAACATTTTAAAGCTTATATATACACATAAATTACATGATGTCTTGCACATTTTACTGCTGTAACACATATGCTGATTGAATAAGACACACAGATGATAAGGATAAAGCTTCAGCTTGATTAACAGCCATTATGCCAGCTGGCTTAATTCATTTAAAGAACAGCAACCTACAACAAAAACTGCTTTATTTCAGTGAAGATCCCTACATCATTCTAGACAAGCAGTATTTCATCCAAGTAAACAAACAGAGACTCTAGTGTCAAGTCCAAGCCAGTACAGCCATATAGGTCAATCAACCGCAAGTATGTCCTGACAGATCATACATCTCTATCATTGGGTTTTACTCTGATTAGGCCTAAATACAAGACTTTACAAACACATATTTGCAGTAAAAGTCTGTTGGATTTGTAAATGACGACTACACCCAAAGCAACAACTAGCCTTTAGGGAGGACAAATTACTTTCTCACTTAACCTACACCAAAAAATGTAGCTCAACGAGATCAAAGCAGCAAGTGCATATTTATTAAAAAAAAAAAAAAAAAAAAAAAATTGTTTCCATAAAATCTCACTTGAGCTATACCTAATAATATTAATACAATTAAAAGCTAATGCAAATGTAGCAACTGATCAGATGTGTATTTACCATTACACAAAAAGCAAAGAAACTGCACATTGTGGAGCACAAATAATGATTATATACAATTTCCCTCCAGTCCATCTAATCACAAACATTTCTATCATACTGTGCTTAAAGTGCTCAAGTAGACTTATACAACTTCATATGCCATGGTACTTTAGATTACTTTGGAGTATGTCACAATAATGGCATGTTAAAAAAAAAAACATTTTGCCGGGTTTTTTAACACTTTGTCAGTGCAAGGTAATAATGCTTATGTGGCAAACACATCCATGCATGGTTAAAATCAATATGTGCATCAAAACACTGTATGAACGTAAATGCACGCGAACCGTGTCATCATCTGAGCAACATTACAAACCTGTAGACATGATATTCAATCACTTCAAATATATAAGATCATAAAAAACACAAACCACTGTCTGTCCTGAGAGTCTTAAAACACTGTCAGTCCAGCTGTCATCTGCTGATCACACTGGACGCAACATCATCATTTTGACCATATAAACACGTTTCTGTGTACCTAAAGATCAGCTTTGTGCAAGAAGAGTTCTGTCAGAAGCATCGACACATATCAAGCACTTAAAGAATCATATGAGAGCGTTTTAATAAATAGGCAAATAATAGTGTAGGCTATCTGTCAGCCGGTTGACTGTTGCTGGCTAATCCTTGGACGAACAGGCCGCAGGCCTACAATAAGCACAGCTAAATTAGCACAATAAACCTTTCCTTGAGGAGAAAGACGCTTACCGTCATGTTGAGGCGGCTGGGTGGATCCCGAGGCCTGCTCGGCCATGGTTTCCCGGGGCTGAGTTTAGAAAAGCGGCTCTCTGAAGGAAAGCGAGGAGCGCCCAGCAGAACAGGCTACTAGAGACAGAGCAACGTCATTGTAGAAATAACACGCATTGCGCATGCGCACACTAAATGGGCGGAGCTGTCTTTAGTGTCTTTTAAAAACAAGACAGAAAAGACTCTGAACTTGACATTATATCTGCGTTATCTCTATTTATTTTATAAATAATATTACAGACAGTGGGTACGGAAAGTATTCAGACCCCCTTAAATTTTTCACTCTTTGTTATATTGCAGCCATTTGCTAAAATCATTTAAGTTCATTTTTTTTCCTCATTAATGTACACACAGCACCCCATATTGACAGAAAAACACAGAATTGTTGACATTTTTGCAGATTTATTAAAAAAGAAAAACTGAAATATCACATGGTCCTAAGTATTCAGACCCTTTGCTGTGACACTCATATATTTAACTCGGGTGCTGTCTATTTCTTCTGATCATCCTTGAGATGGTTCTATACCTTCATTTGAGTCCAGCTGTGTTTGATTATACTGATTGGACTTGATTAGGAAAGCCACACACCTGTCTATATAAGACCTTACAGCTCACAGTGCATGTCAGAGCAAATGAGAATCATGAGGTCAAAGGAACTGCCTGAAGAGCTCAGAGACAGAATTGTGGCAAGGCACAGATCTGGCCAAAGTTACAAAAAAATTTCTGCTGCACTTAAGGTTCCTAAGAGCACAGTGGCCTCCATAATCTTTAAATGGAAGACATTTGGGATGACCAAAACCCTTCCTAGAGCTGGCTGTCCGGCCAAACTGAGCTATCGGGGGAGAAGAGCCTTGGTGAGAGAGGTAAAGAAGAACCCAAAGATCACTGTGGCTGAGCTCCAGAGATGCAGTCGGGAGATGGGAGAAAGTTGTAGAAAGTCAACCATCACTGCAGCCCTCCACCAGTCGGGACTTTATGGCAGAGTGGCCCGACGGAAGCCTCCCCTCAGTGCAAGACACATGAAAGCCCGCATGGAGTTTGCTAAAAAACCTGAAGGACTCCAAGATGGTGAGAAATAAGATTCTCTGGTCTGATGAGACCAAGATAGAACTTTTTGGCCTTAATTCTAAGCGGTATGTGTGGAGAAAACCAGGCACTGCTCATCACCTGTCCAATACAGTCCCAACAGTGAAGCATGGTGGTGGCAGCATGATGCTGTGGGGGTGTTTTTCAGCTGCAGGGACAGGATGACTGGTTGCAATCGAGGGAAAGATGAATGCGGCTAAGTACAGGGATATCCTGGACGAAAACCTTCTCCAGAGTGCTCAGGACGTCAGACTGGGCCGAAGGTTTACCTTCCAACAAGACAATGACCCTAAGCACACAGCTAAAATAACAAAGGAGTGGCTTCACAACAACTCTGTGACTGTTCTTGAATGGCCCAGCCAGAGCCCTGACTTAAACCCAATCGAGCATCTCTGGAGAGACCTAAAAATGGCTGTCCACCAACGTTTACCATCCAACCTGACAGAACTGGAGAGGATCTGCAAGGAGGAATGGCAGAGGATCCCCCAAATCCAGGTGTGGAAAACTTGTTGCATCTTTCCCAAAAAGACTCATGGCTGTATTAGATCAAAAGGGTGCTTCTACTAAATACTGAGCAAAGGGTCTGAATACTTAGGACCATGTGATATTTCAGTTTTTCTTTTTTAATAAATCTGCAAAAATGTCAATTCTGTGTTTTTCTGTCAATATGGGGTGCTGTGTGTACATTAATGAGGGAAAAAAAATGAACTTAAATGATTTTAGCAAATGGCTGTAATATAACAGAGTGAAATTTAATCTGAATACTTTCCGTACACACTGTGTATATATTAGTCAAACCAAAATTTATTCAGACACCTTAAACATTTCATTACTTTTTTTTTTTTTTTTAAATCTTAATTATGTCAGATAACACTTAAGCAAAATATGGTCAGGTCAAAGTGTCTGAATTTTTTTTTTTTTTTTTTTTTTTTTTTTTTTTTACTGAATGTTCAGATGCAAGAAACAAAGAATATTTATAAAAAAAATGTATTTATAAAAAAAATTATAAATAAATAGCTCACAAATTATTCAATAAATGTTCCTCATCCTCTACACCACCAAAAGAGAATAATAATAATATTAATAATAATGAAAATCTGAATGTATAGCTGGAATCCCCTAAATAAATAATCTCATGAACAATTCATTATAAACCTCTAGTGGTCGTGGTCAAACCCAATATCTACAATAAATAAAAATAAATAATTACACCACTTAGAAACTTCTTTTTGAGTTTATAGCATATGGATTAATTTCTACAGAACAGGGGAAATACTATTTTTGTTTTACACAATCCTTCCGTCTCTCCCATGCACAGCACACTAAAAAACACAGTAGCTGCACAGATGACTAACAATGAACGCACAGTCTCTGCACAGCTTTAGGTCTAGCTTATGTGGACCACAATATATAAACAAGTAAATAAACTCATGAATAATTCACTAAAACTTCTAGAGGTCATTCCCATTATACCACAATAAATAAACAAATAAATTCCTAGATATACAGAGGCCACACCCGCTACACCACTGTAGACATATCAAATCCCCTCTTTGAGATGACAGCAAATTAAATGCCTAGATTCAGTTTTCTGAAGAATAGCAGAAGTATTCCTGTTTGAACCATCCCACAATCTCTCTTTTGAGTTCAACTCCAAAAAAAACTCCCACAGTTGATGTATAGCTGACTAACAATACATTTCTGAGTCACACAAACCAACAAATAGCTTATATGGAAGAAGGTTTGGTCGGTGGGTGAAGATTTCCTGTTGTCTGTGACACTTCTGCAATTGCCACTATACAGAATAATATGTACAGGACTGGTGTGATCTATACAACAGACAAAGGTAATTATGTTTTATCTTTTTATTTTCATCATCACAAAAACATGTGAATAGCCATTATAGAATAGCATGTAACACTTTATTTTGATGGTCCACTTTAGACATTCTACTAATTATAAGGAACTTTGCAACTACATGGTAACTAGAAGTCAACTAGAAGTATTAGTAAACTGTCTGCTTAAATAAAATTGTCTTAAAATTGGCTTAAATTGTCTGCAAAATTTTGATGGTCCCCAACAGACATTCTACGGACTATAAGTAACTTTACAGCAATATATAAACGTATTTTACCAACCTAATCTAATGAGAGTTAGATGACGTTTAGTAGCAAAGTTACTTATGGTTAGTAGAATGTCTAATGTGGACCATCAAAATAAAGTACATAACTGGTTTTATTATGAAATCATAAATTTAAATCAAGTGTAAATTATAAGGTAATAACAGTATTAGTGTGATTTAAAATACAGAAATACATTATGCCAATACTTTATCAGTTAAGATTGTGTTTATCTTATTAATTTTGTTAAGACCACTCTAAGTTCGATCTGAGATCCATTAAGTCAGTATGTTTTGTTCAGTATATTTCCTCACAATATAATAATTTGATATAACATTTTGGCTTAATTTGATGTAAATCCCTTGTGTTAATCTATACTTAACTAAATGAATACAGTTACATTTCTGAATACCTACCTGTTTTTTTTTTTTTTTTTTTTTTTTTTTCTGTTTGTGAAGATACTGTGCATAAAACAAATTAATCTTTAAATGAAGATAGCCAGTGAAGCGAAGCGAAGTCGGTGCTAAGAAAAGAATGATACAGGAAGTCAGTTAATCAAATGCAAAACATGTGCCATTGCAGGATGAGTGCTGTGAGAATGATATAGAGAGAAAATGTTGTATTCATGCTGAAATATTAAATGACAATTACTGCATTCGTTCCCCACATCCAGATTAGATTTCTGTCATTGCAAAACAGATTGTAAAAGCTTTTGGAAGCATATTAAAACTGGGTAACACTCTCCACCCAGGAAACACAGCTGACTGGAAAACTAAACCTCAAGCAGTGCTGAAAAGAAGAAGTAGCTGGAGTTTAAAGCACGTTATTCATTATGATATAAAAACAAAATGTCCATTATCGTTGCATCTGAACATTTTCTTTGTTTCATTTCATAGATGGAGATCTTACGTCAATACTTCTGGATAGCATTACTGCTGGTCATCGCTCTGGTGTCTCTGTCAATAGTAATAATTTTCGTTTTCATCAATATTTGCATCAGTAAAAGAGGTAAAACACATCCCTACAGTGGTTCTGAATTTAATGACAGTGGTTAGCCACATATCTGTTTTAAAGGCTGTGCAGAATTAAGAACTGGGTGATAATATAAAACAGTAAAATAACTTTTAAATTTTATTTAATTGCACTTTAAAATGTAGTTTATTCCTGTGATGGCAAAGCTGAATTTTTATCGGTCATTACTCTTGTCTTCAGGGTCACATGATCTTTCAGAAAGAGAAAGAGAGAGAGAGTGAGAGAGAGAGAGAGAGAGAGAGAGAGAGAGGGTGAATTTAGTTGTCACACAGTTTACTCCAGTATATAAATAATATTTCTACTATTGCATTACAGTCAATTTAATAACGCAATATTAGTTATTCACAAAGATTATTAGGGTTTTAAAGCACAAATACAGCTGCAGGAAACAAACTTTGTCATTTCACATAGACTTAACCTCAGTTACTAAAAAACAGGCCTTGTGACCACTTCCTTTTACTGTTGCATACCACTGATTATTTTATTTAGAATGTGTAATGTCTTTGTTTCCTTTTTTTTGTAGTTGCTTGGTACAGTACACAAACAAAACCAAATCATTACGATGGCACAAATTTTCAAAAGCAGTAAGTGTGTCAAGGTCATTCAAGTCCAGATCTTTATCATACTTTATCATACATTCTAAAATAAATGACTTTTTTCCATTTCAGGGAAAACCAAGTTTATCAGAAAGACCTTGAGAATGAGAAACCACCCTTACCTCCCAGAGATCAGTTCATGTCCATGGTTTCTGGTCAGTTTTGTTTTTATATTAACATAGATGTTAATTTACTTCACTCTACAACACTGCAATGACACACAACTTTTGTAACATGGGGAAGGAGAAGTCAAGGGGCGGGCGAGAGGACTTTCAAAACTTTAAACTTTTAAAATAATCTCCAGTACAAACAAAAGGCAGCTTTTCAGATCCTCACAGGTGATCCGTGTGTTGGTAGTCTCACGTAGCCAGACCTTAAAATTGACGGCATAAGGTCTGGATTCCATAGTAGCTTTCATTGGCAAAGACTGCCCAGCGGCCATCTGACTGACATGTAAAGCAACCAATCACAATTCGTTGTCATGATCAGGGGCATGAAAATATAAAGTCTATGTCCCTCCTATAACAGACCGGCGTTCAACCAAAACAAATTATTCATTCTGGAACATCATGCAAATTTACTGCAGCAATGGCGCATCAGTCACCAAAAATTTGTTTAGCTGAACCTGATAAGCATTCATTGTCACAGTTGTAAACACAACGACTTTCTACTTCCATGTGGGGGATTGGCGTCACAATGGCTTTGTTTTCATATGAACTGTTAAATAATGATGGTATTTTTCATGAGATGAAGCCACTGCAGGGGTGTCCAATCCTGCTCCTGGAGTGCCACTGTCATGCAGAGTTTAGCTCCAACCCCAATTAAACATGAACCAGTTGGCCGAACAGTGGGCCTCCAGAAGCAGGTTTGGAAACACACCTGACCTACCGCAGGGCATACTTTCTCTAGGCATACTTTCTATATGGTGCTCTATATTGCTTCCCTCTTTGAGAGCTTACGGCTGAGGTAAAGCACCAGGCGCTCCACCCCCTCGACCAACTGCGAGAATATGGGTCCCAGCCCAATGTCCAATGTGTCTGTCTGCAACACAAAAGGGAGATTAGTCAGGAAAGTGTAAGAGCAGCCTGGGTGAATGCCTGTTGGGATGGCTTTCTGAAGGACGGGCTACTTGAGGTCACCATATACCAGGAGGTTCTGCATTGGAAGCTGTTGGGTGACAACCTGGGCTTCCCCAGACCACAGCAGGATGAGGCGCATGGGCCACCACCTGCACAGCCACCCACATGCCACTGCCGTTTTCTCAAAGAGGTCAACAATCGCTTCCAGCTCATCCGGTTACCCATCATCACCAGTGGCATGTGCGGAACGATGGATGCTGTGTCTGGAGCCCTGCCTTCCTGGCTCATCAAGTTCCACAACATCTACAGATCCTCCTCTTTGGCCCGGAGGAGCAGGTGGAAGTGTTCCTCCCGCTCCATTCTCAAGTCTAAGAGGGCCTGATGAAGTTCTCCTTCCAGGTTTTCAGCACCATTGTAAAGACCAACAAATAAACAATCACCAGATTACAGTACATCACTTCTCAGACAAGCAAAAACCCTCTGCAACAGAAATGCAACCAGTTTGATATCATGTCTAAATTCAATCAGTCGGACATTTTGTGTGCCATAGGCATCAGACATTTAGCCAATGGTCCATGGGCGTGATGAGGCTGAGACTAGCGTGATTGCATCTTTCGTGCGATGGAGCCACCACAGGGGGGCTTGGTCCAAACAGAGAGTGAAGGCTCATTCAAGGAGGTAGTAACAGAGGCTAAGGACCACCAACCGCAGGGGTGCCTAATCCTGCTCCTGGAGGGCCACTGTCTTGCAGAGTTTAGCTCCAACCCCAATTAAAACACACCTGAACCAGCTAATCAAGGTCTTACTAGGCATACTAGAAACTTTCAGGCAGGTGTGTTGAGGCAAGTTGGAGCTAAACTCTGCAGGACAGTGGCCCTCCAGGAGCAGGATTGGACACCCCTGACCTAACGGATCTTTAGGCATACTTTCTGTATCGTGCTCTATATCGCTTCCATCTTTGATTAAAGTCAGGAGAGTGCAAGAGCAGCCTAGGTAAATGCCTGTTGGGATGGCTTTCTGTAAAATGGGCAATTTGAGGTCACCATATACCAGGAGGTATATATACCATATACCAGCTCATCTGGTTACCCATCATCACCAGTGGCATGTGCGGAACGATGGATGCTGTGTCTGGAGCCCTGCCCTCCTGGCTCATCAAGTTCCGCAACATCTGCAGATCCTCCTCTTTGGCCCGGAGGAGCAGGTGGAAGTGTTCCTCCCGCTCCATTCTCAAGTCTAAGAGGGCCTGATGAAGTTCTCCTTCAAGGTTTTCAACACCACTGTAAAGGCTGATTCACACTACATGGACAGACACCGACAAACGCGGACAATCACCAGATTAGAGTACGTCACTTCTCAGACATTCCACGATCCGACAAGTGCCGATTTAGCATGTTCAATCGGCGAAAACAAGCTCCAACAGACACTGACAGGGGTAAAGGTGAAGTGTCTGTTGCCATCTGTCAGTGCAGTGTGCATTGGCCTTAATATGTTTGAACTCAAGGGAAGAAGTCTGGGACGGCAAGAGGACTTTCAAAAGATTTATTTTAATTTCCAAAAAAAAAAAAAAAAACTCCAGTACAAACAGAAAACGTAGCTTTTTAGCTCCATGCAGGTGTTTTTCGTCTAAGCTCTCTTCCCATCCCAGGAAATCAAAACTCCAGATTTGTGGCTTGTAGTCCACATGTATTAAATGCTAGTGTACTCCTTAACGTTGAAAAAGTGACCTTTTAGCAGATATATACATTTTAAATGGACAGTTCCAGGAAAACAGATTAAAAAAAAAAAAAATACTGATGTTGCACTCAGGGACATATCGAATTGTTTGTCCAATCAAATGCTTTCTAGAATGAAAATGTCCTTCCTTCAATACCACCTGCCTCTGACTAGCAATCGTTCATTGTGGCCAGTTCATGGCAAAACAACAGAAAAAAAAACCCATGAAAATTATTCATGTTATTAAAACATTAAATATGTCATATGAAACATGTTAACAGAAAAAAAAAGTTTTGCAGTTTATTAAACTTTAGTTTTTACATGCGCTTCATACTTCTTTCTCTCAGCATATTACAATAAGCAAAAAACCTCTGAAACAGAAATGTAACCATTTTGATATCATTTCTGAATTTCCAGTGGATCTTAGTTATGAGGACGTGGAGCCCGTGCCGGACTATGTTGTGGTTGAGGGGTCGACACCTCCTGAGCCCCAACAACCCACCTTCACTCCACCCTACACCACAGTCGAGACAAAAAGTCAAGATCAAGACAGTGAGGATTATGACGACATTGAAACCCCTGCTAACGACGACAGTGAGGATTATGATGATGTAGGGTAGAAGAAACAAATCAACAGTGGTTCTACTACACCTTCAACTAAGACACATGAGAAGACCTAGAACTAAGCTACATATTTCCTGCAAAGTACTATTCTACATTATTTGAGCAGAAACAAGTATTAACAGCATGTAACCTAATACAACTGTGTTTACTTTTATGTAAAGCGATCTTTCACTTCCTATTATTAGTAATGCAATATGTCTTCCAAAAACGTCATTTTCTGTTGAAGTACCATATTGCTTGGATATGGTTGCACAAGTTCAAAAGATGTTAATGAAACTTCTTAAGATGAGAAATATCTCAGTATTATATATTAATTATATATTATGCCTAGAAATTATATTTGCACTAACAAGTTTCATGTCTGATACTACAATATGCCGTGTTCTTTTATTTCTGTAAATCTGTGTACTTGAACTAAATGCTTTTTGAAAAAAACAACAACACACAAACAAGCAGTACTCAAACATTTACATACATTTATTCTTAAAAAAGAAAAAAGTAAAATGGTGATGATCAATAGATATTTCTCTTTCACAGCTGCTCGATTTATAATCGCTGTTGTACAGGGAAGCAACAGCAACATATCAAAAGTCAGTTCTTTTTTTAAACCCATGCTCACGGTCAGAGAAGCATTATGGGCCTTGCAGACATTTCGAGGCATATGATTTCTTTGCACACAATCTACAAGTGTCCCTTTTGCTCGGTGAGTAGAGCTCATGTTCTTTTGTACACAAGAGAAACAAGTAGAAAAAAATATTTTCTTTCTCTTGCTCTCAGACATGTCCATTAATCGGCAGGCACACGGGTGTTGAGACTAGCCTCCTAGTCGCTGACCCTCACCCCAGGCAAAGCCTCCGGGACGCTCCTCAGGGAGAGGGTTGTAGTTGGCATCTTCCTCAGGTGTATCAAAGAGCATTTTACTGGAAAGGTTGGAAAAAGAAAAAAGGGGTTTTTACTTTAAAGCAAAGAATTAAAATATTACCTAGATGTTTTTATTTTATTGTTTTAGATTGTATAGCAGTAGCACATAAGTTTAGGATTGAAAGGATAAAAATGGCACAATATTATGTTTGTGAAAGAAGTCTCTTATGCTTACCAAGGCAGCATTTATTTAATAAATAAATAAATAAAAAGTTATATTGTGAAATTACTATTTAAAATATATGTTTTGTATTTTAATACATTTAAAAATGTAATTTATTCCTGTGATGGCAAAGCTAAATTTTTAACATCATTACTCCAGTCTTCAGTGTCACATGATCCTCCAGAAATCATTGTAATATGCTGATTTACTCAACAAAAAAAATTATCATCAAATCATCAATGTTGAAAACAGTTGTCTGTCAATTTTGATCAATTTAATGCATCCTTGCTGTATAAAAGTATTAATTTCTTTAAAAAAAAAAAAAAAAAAAAAATTTAATGACCCAATGTAATGTTACAAACACTTTCTATTTCAGATAAAAATTGTACACAACTGTTTTCAACATTGATAATAATAATAAATGTTTCTTGAGCAGCAAATCATCATATTTTAATGATTTTTGAAGGATCATGTGACACAATGATGATGAAAATTCAGCTTTGGCATAACAGGAATAAATTACATCTTAAAATATATTTAAATAATAATAAATAAAAAAAACAGTTCTTTTAATTTGTAATATTTTGCAATATTACTGTTTTAACTGTATTTTTGGTGTCTATGATAAGAGAATTCTTTCAAAAACATTAAAACATTTTTAATATTTCCAAACATTTGACAGGTACTTTATTTATTTGACACTGTGAAGACATTATAACTCACAGGATGGAGGGAGTCCTCAGCCATCTTCCGCCACCTGGTTGGTTGGGAAACACATCCTCTAGAAAGTAGTACACGTGTCCCACTGCAATGCCTTATATTAAAATGACAGAACAGAAACTTACAGTGATGTATACTAAAAACATTTTCACACATAAGCGAGAAAAAAAAAGAAAAACATCATTACATTAATATAAAAATTTGAATTGATAATGAATAAAATTTGACCTCTTTGTTGTCAAAGCAAATGTCAGCAAGCGAATAAATCTGACATATCTCAAGTTTTTACCTAAAAGGTCCACAATGATGGAGTTTCCCAGCAGCAGGGAGAATCCCATAAGCACCCATGGGAGGAAGGGTGCCTGGAAATTCAAAAGGCCAAAGAAATTCATGCGCACATTTGGGTTCCTCCTGCTCCAGATATACACCAACATGATAGTAAAAGCCTGACCTAAGAACACAAGATTCACAAACATGCCAAATATCTGCACAACTATTAAGAAAATCACAATGTATTTAAGGATGTTTATGTTTATAAGCATATCATATGGCATATTGGATGTATATTTGACAAGTTTTTGCTGTTGTTTCTACATGATATTTCACATGATTTTGTTAAATGTAAAATTAGGTCAAACAGATCATCTTTCATTGTTCCGTTTCTATATTTCTCTACATATTAAGGTTAGAGTGAGAAACTCATTTTGCTTTTTTCATTCAGCACACAACCTTTGTACATATAATCTAAAGCATTTTAGACTATTATATGTTTTATATTATTATAATATTTATACTTTTCCTTTTTTCATTGTAGTGCATTTTTTAATTAACTTACCAATTACATAAGTTGTATAAATACAATAAAATTACACAAAATGTAATGTACGATCAGTGTTGGGTGTAACGTGTTACTGCAATTAAATTACTTATCCACTGAAAAAAGTAAAGTAAGGGATTACTGTTCATTTTTAGGTAATTTAAAAATGTTACTTATAATGTACTTGCGTTACATACTGTAAATTAGTTCAACAGTTGTTTAAATCAATATTTAATTTAAAATCTAAATTTGTCGTCTAAAAGTAGAAGTGAACGCTGCCTCTTTAAAATCGTCAGCTGTAGTGCAGTTGCGCGTGAGTTCGAAACTTCGAACCAGTTGGCTGCGTAGTCACTGTCTGAAGATGTCGGCAAAAGCGAGTGGCTGTTTTGCAGAATGGAAATATTCCAATTTCTTCACTTTTTTTTGACACAGGTAGGCAAGAACATTACGGTAAATGTAAGCTATGTCCTAGGGAGAATAAACTGTGCGCGCTCTCTGAGAGACGGTCTTCAGTCAGTGCGCTCTCAACCAAAGCGCGCACACATAGCCGCCTCTCGCGAGTGTCAGATTTTTGCAGTTTATTACACATAAACGTTCAAATATACACAGAGTTATGTCAAAATGCCCGTCTTGGCGTATATTCGCGTTGGTTATGTGAATGTGAACAGCATATGTAACATCATATTGTCTCCGTCCATTAGGTCTTAGTGACAGCAGCCTTTAAAACATGCTACTGTCTGCTATTGTCTGTATTATAAATGATAATCAAACAACAAAAGAAAAGCTTTCATAAGAATTAATCTATATTTAATTTATACAGTTATGACTATGCAGAGTTATTTTATATTTGATTATTCAATTTCTGTGGTATTTTTACTCACTACTATTAGACCTACCTGAAAAAAAAACAAACAAACAAACAAACAAACAAAAAAAACACACATATACATACAGTGTGTACGGAAAATATTCAGACCCCCTTAAATTTTTCACTCTTTGTTATATTGCAGCCATTTGCTAAAATCATTTAAGTTCATTTTTTTCCCTCATTAATGTACACACAGCACCCCATATTGACAGAAAAACACAGAATTGTTGACATTTTTGCAGATTTATTAAAAAAGAAAAACTGAAATATCACATGGTCCTAAGTATTCAGACCCTTTGCTCAGTCTTTAGTAGAAGCACCCTTTTGATCTAATACAGCCATGAGTCTTTTTGGGAAAGATGCAACAAGTTTTTCACACCTGGATTTGGGGATCCTCTGCCATTCCTCCTTGCAGATCCTCTCCAGTTCTGTCAGGTTGGATGGTAAACGTTGGTGGACTGCCATTTTTAGGTCTCTCCAGAGATGCTCGATTGGGTTTAAGTCAGGGCTCTGGCTGGGCCATTCAAGAACGGTCACAGAGTTGTTGTGAAGCCACTCCTTCGTTATTTTAGCTGTGTGCTTAGGGTCATTGTCTTGTTGGAAGGTAAACCTTCGGCCCAGTCTGAGGTCCTGAGCACTCTGGAGAAGGTTTTCGTCCAGGATATCCCTGTACTTGGCCGCATTCATCTTTCCCTTGATTGCAACCAGTCATCCTGTCCCTGCAGCTGAAAAACACCCCCACAGCATGATGCTGCCACCACCATGCTTCACTGTTGGGACTGTATTGGACAGGTGATGAGCAGTGCCTGGTTTTCTCCACACATACCACTTAGAAATAAGGCCAAAAAGTTCTATCTTGGTCTCATCAGACCAGAGAATCTTATTTCTCAGCATCTTGGAGTCCTTCAGGTGTTTTTTAGCAAACTCCATGTGGGCTTTCATGTGTCTTGCACTGAGGAGAGGCTTCCGTCAGGCCACTCTGCCATAAAGCCCCGACTGGTGGAGGGCTGCAGTGATGGTTGACTTTCTACAACTTTCTCCCATCTCCCGACTGCATCTCTGGAGCTCAGCCACAGTGAGCTTTGGATTCTTCTTTACCTCTCTCACCAAGGCTCTTCTCCCCCGATAGCTCAGTTTGGCCGGACAGCCAGCTCTAGGAAGGGTTTTGGTCGTCCCAAACATCTTCCATTTAAGGATTATGGAGGCCACTGTGCTCTTAGGAACCTTAAGTGCAGCAGAATTGTTTTGTAACTTTGGCCAGATCTGTGCCTTGCCACAATTCTGTCTCTGAGCTCTTCAGGCAGTTCCTTTGACCTCATGATTCTCATTTGCTCTGACATGCACTGTGAGCTGTAAGGTCTTATATAGACAGGTGTGTGGCTTTCCTAATCAAGTCCAATCAGTATAATCAAACACAGCTGGACTCAAATGAAGGTATAGAACCATCTCAAGGATGATCAGAAGAAATAGACAGCACCCGAGTTAAATATATGAGTGTCACAGCAAAGGGTCTGAATACTTAGGACCATGTGATATTTCAGTTTTTCTTTTTTAATAAATCTGCAAAAATGTCAACAATTCTGTGTTTTTCTGTCAATATGGGGTGCTGTGTGTACATTAATGAGGAAAAAAATGAACTTAAATGATTTTAGCAAATGGCTACAATATAACAAAGAGTGAAAAATTTAAGGGGGTCTGAATACTTTCCGTACCCACTGTGTATGTATATATATATATATATATATATATATATATATCATTGTTTTATTTGTATCTTTATATATCTTTACCGTGGTATCGACTTTGGTATCGAGTATCGTGCACTTTTGGTGGTATCGGTGCCGACTACTAGATTTTTGGTATAGTGACATCCCTATTTGTTACTAAAAAAAAGTATTATAAAGTAAATAAAAATATTATAGTACATGTTTTAATAAAGTTAAAATGTTTTTTAAAAAAAACTATAAAAGGCTAAACTATTCCATGTTTGACTCATGGAAATTATTAAAATAGTTTCCTTTCTATTGTCTATCCAGTCAAGGTTTATAGGGATTTTAGGAAGTAATTAGTAATAAGTTACTTACTGAGTAATTAAATTACTTTTCAGACAGAGTAATTAGAAAAGAATTTTAAATACACCATTGATGATGTAATTAGTAATTAATTACTTTTTTGAAGTAACTTACCCAACACTGTACGATAAAACGTATGTTTTACGTATGAACAACTTTCTGGTAAGATCTCATTATACAAGAGCTGGCTAAGTAAAATTCATTATGCCTATGTAAAGCATTTTGAATGATCACTGTAAATGAAGTGTGCTAAATACATAAACTTGCCTATATCTATATTTTTGTCTGCCATTTTAGACATCAATTGCTGTGCTATATAGATAAATGTATTGAGTGTTTATTTTTTGAGCAAATGTGAAGGATACAGTCATGAGAAGGCCACCGAACAGGAACATAAAGACAAAGTCAGCGGTTCTCCCCCTGAAGGACCCCTCCTCCAGCATCCGACAGTACCGGTACCTGTGAGACTCGAATTAAGGAACTTCAGACTCAATCCCTTACACACAGATACCTTTACAATCTACTTATTTACTATGAATATATCACGCTTTTATAAGGATACAAAAATATCATGTTGAATAAGAAGTTGAACCCAACAGGACCAAAAAACAAAAAGTTGGTTATTAGCCGCCATACCTATGGACACAAAAAAAATTCTTTAGAATCACATGCTGCAATATTAATATATATATATTCTAAATTGGTGCAAACTGCTGTCCCAAAAAACACATTTAAAAAGCATTTAATTATTCAAATTTTAGATGTTTACTAAGATCCTTTTTTATCTATTGAATCTCACAAGAATATTTAAAATATCAGTAAGCTTAATATATATAAAATCATAATTTATTGGGTACTTTCAATTGGGAGGTGGGAGGTGGTCCGAACCCTACCCCTAAATTTCAACTTGTGAAAAAGATACTGAAATAATTTGCCTTTTTTTTTTTTTAACTTAAAAAGTGAAGTAAAAAAAAAAAAAAAAAGTATTTCATATTTTATTTTTAAAATCATGAAACTTTACGTAAAAAAAAAAAAGTTATGCAGTTATGCAAATCATTAGTATTTTAGTTTGCGCTACCAAGACATTACTGTCACAACCGAAAAATAGGATGTTTTGTCAAAAATAAAATATTTTGAATCATCAACTGAGATGTTATTATAGTGTTTGGTTCAATGTAGTGCTGGGCGGTATACCGGTTCATATGGTATATCGGTTTCACTTTTCGAGACCGATACGTATTTTTCAAAAACCGCCATACCGATGCGTAGCTGAAACGGCTGCTGTCTCTATTCAATGGCCATGAAGCGCTATGTAGAGCGTATAGAGAACGGACTTCTATTAACTGCATACCCTTCTTACACTAATGGAAACTTTATAACACAATAAATAACTCACAAATACTGCAAATACCATGTAGAGCCATATGATTTCTACTACTACTACATTTTCGTCTACTACACATACTGAAGCACGCATGACGCTCGCGATGATTTCAGTGTCTGCTGTCTCACTCATACATGAACTTCTGCAGAGCTGCTCTTAGAGTCACTTTATGAACATTTCACAGTTTAATTTGATAAAACTATCGACATCTGTCGTATCATATACACAGGAAGTCAAAGGTCTTCACGACCCTGTCAAAATAAAAGTTGGGTATAAATTGAAATAACAGACATATACCATTGTACAATCGAGTATACTTTAATTAATAGAGACAATAATAATAATAATAATACCGTTTATAATATATTTATTGAAGTATTATAAAAACACAAACTCAAAGTTCTTAATTGAAATGACAGAAATTGCACAGTAAAAATGTAGCCTACTTATTAATATTATTATTATTTTAATTAAATAATTACATTTTAAACTAAATTTTATGAACTAATTTGGTTACATTTTTAAATAAATTTTGATTTGTACTTACAATTTTTATATAATATATTCCCTGTACTCCTGACAATAAAATATGCCAGAATAAAGGTCCAGTGAAAGAAAACGTGATATACCGTGAAACCGCCAGAATCTTTAAAAAAAAGAACGTGATACAAATTTTTGGTCAAACCGCCCAGCACTAGTTCAATGTATATTCAAACTAATAAATCCTTAACTTTGAAATCAGTATGATAAACTTTATGCTGCTTACAAAGGAAGATTGGACTCAAAATACAACAAATCTCGTAATTTGTTTACATTGTATAAACATTATGTTTCGGTTGTGACAAATTTGGGGAGAGGGAAATTTTTTCCAAAACTTTCTGAAAATGAGAATTAGCTGCACAATTACTAGAAATGTGTACCTTGGATATTATACAATTTGCATACATACAAAATTTGTGGAAAAAGACATTTTTTTCCAAGACATTTCCAACTGGCCCATATATTCTGACTATTATTTTATATGTCATGGATTTACAAGGACACAAATAAAACAAGGCACAAAACTCTTCAAAGAAACACTGATTATGACACTTACTTGATAATTCCTCAGTATTAAATCTGGATTGAAGTAAAGCTGGAAAGGTGTGATGAGTTCTAATTGCTGTGAACACAAAATAAACATCACAATCAGACACGAACGACATGTTGTAGGTAAACAAAGTGTTTAATGTTACATTAATACTACACTCAAATGATAACGTTACTAAAGTTACTTTTAGCAGCTCGCTTGAGGTTCAACTATCAAGGTAAGTAAGCTAAGTGGACGTAAACACAGAAAATAAGATGTGAACATGCAGACAGCGCAACTAGAACCCAAACTGAGTGATATATGTAAACCTAGATACATTACTCTTAACATAAATACACATTATACAGGCGGGTTTTACGTAAATATGTCCTGACAACAACACAGTCAGTCAGCCACAGGATACCAGCTGTGTTTCAACTGCATAGGGACGAGGCCACGGATGAAAGTATCGCTTAAAACCCTAATATCCGTCCAATTTACTTACCACGGCGGCTGTGGTGAGTACGCAAGCGGTGGTATAAGCTCTAGTAACCACTGGAATCTGTAAATATTCCTGTCGGATTGTCTGGTATGCCATTTTTTGGAGCGACAACGCTGCTTCCGGCACCTTCTTGACACGTCATCACCTGGGCAAACGAATGAAGGAGGTGGTTTTAGTTTTTGATGTTTCCAATTGGTCAACGCTTTGAGAACTCACTGCTCTGATTGGTCAACTTAAGTGTCGATCATCAATTTATACCGGTCATTGGAAGCATGGCATTTTTCAATTTGTTGGTGAAGATTGTCAATAAACATATGAAAATATTGTAATGTATGACAGTTTAACATTTGCACTCCCCATTAATACGTTATATATATTATTAATAAACAAGAATCGACTAGTTTCACATTTTTTTAGATATTCTTGGGATAAAATATATCTCAAAAACAATATTTAAAATCCGTTCGCTGTATCTCCCCGAACCTACTTCGTCTTGAAATAAATGATGTATAAACCTGTTCTCTTATGGATCTTACTGTTGGTGGCACTGACTTGAGGGATACATTTTTATAGCCTAACTTTTATATAAGATCTTAATTAAAGAAAAATCTTTATCCCCCCCCCCCCCCCCCCCCCCCCCCCCCCTGTGGTCAGAATTTGACTATATAGGCTATAATTTCAAATAAAGTAAAAGAAACTCACTTCATAATTAATTTATATTATCCCTGTAAAGACTTTATTAGTAAATTCAAAGAAGGGTAATGTTGTGATTCACCTAGTTGGTTGGTTTGGTTCATATGGCTTATTTCGAATACCTTTTTTAAATTTCTATGAGAAAAATACTTCAACTTCGCTGAACAAGGGGTCGCGCACAGTTGCAATTAATGGGTTTATTTCGTAAAAGGGTTAAAATCGACGTGTTCACATCATTGTGCTCCCAATCAGCAGGCGGCGATATCGCGCTTTCAAACGCAATTTCACTGAGTGACGCATGAAGAAGGTTGAACTGTTCGCGGGCTGTAGAGATGGCAGAGAGCAGAGGTAAAACACGATTCGGATTTTCAAACCTTTTTAATTTTTTAACAACATACACAATATCAACATTATCATAAAGAGCGGAAAACTTATTCATGTTACTTTATCTGTAAGTTTAGGATGTTATAAAATATTTAGTCAATTTTACATGTAGATAAACGTTACTGTCAGTTTCATACGGCTAGTTCTTTAATATTTTGAGAAACAACAGTAATGTAGCCCTTTAAGCAAGCCTATTCATATATATATATATATATATATATATATATATATATATATATATACACACTGTGTATATGATGTATATATTTGTGGCTTCCAATAACTTGTCTCTCTTATTACAGTAGTTTCAGTGGGATCTGAATCCCTCCATCTGTATGAAGCACAGTTCTACGGCTTCACCCCGGAGACCTGCACATTACGAGTTCGTGATGCCTTTCGAGACTCCCTTAATCACATATTGGTCGCTGTTGAGTCTGTGTTTGTGAAAAGATTGTGTCCAGGCCATGATCCACCAGCAGAGCTCAGACTAAAAGCTCGAGAAAGCACCCAAAAACTGCGACAGTTTTTACAGGAGCGCTTTGAAGTCATGTTTCAGCGCATGAAGGGGATGCTGATGGACCGCGTCCTCTCCATTCCTCACAACGTCCTACTGCCTGATGACCAGCTGCACCAGAAGTACCCAGAAGGCAAAGAAGAGCTCATTAAACTGCAGGACTCCATTGCAAAACTGCAACAGGCTTATGAAGCTGAGGTGTGCGCCAAGCAAGCGCTTCTCGCTGAGCTTGAGGAGCAGAAAGAAACGCAGAAACAGCTGGATGAAGTGCTGAGATGGATCGAGGAACTGCGTCTTTCGTGGAGGCGAGAGGGAATGGGAAGTGTCCAAGACAGCATCCGACACATGATGGAGACTGTGGGCCAACTGCAGGATGTCGTTGGCAAGATTAGCAAGCAAAATAAAGGACTGGATGAAGTTTGATGGTTTATATGTAACTTTTGGAGACCTCCATACCATAGGAACTGTGGTGTAATGGCATGATCCATCCACCAGGGGGAGGCGGTGCGCAATCTATTCAGTAAAATTACATTAACATACAAGTGCCATGATCAGTCCAGCTTCAAAGCAATACATTTACAATCAGGCGGTTTTCCTCAGACATTTGAAATGCGGTCCATCTCTTCCTCCTCAAAGTCACTGGGTTTTCTCATTTACGATTCAGTGCCTTTGATGTTCAGTACAGTGAGATCTGCATTAGATTAACCCAAATGTCCCACAGGGCCAAACTGATGTGTCCAACAGTCTAGTTGGCTTTACGCTTTACAGCTAGTTTTATGTTGTTTGAGGAGATATTTTAAGGTATTTCCCTTGATGTTCAAAGGAGAAAGAGTTTAATTTCATATTGGCTTGTACAGGACATCATCATCGCCGCCAGAGGAAGATGTAAAGTTTGTACATAGTCTGAGTCTAAAATACAGTGCTTGGTCAATTTGGACAGCAAAATGTAAAAAAAAAAAAAAAAAATGTAATAGACTAATATTCTTTTTTTGTCCATGACTGTAAATAACAATAAAATGATTTGTGTTTTATCGTGATGCATTTTTTACACAAATAATCAGTATATACTAAAACAACATTAAATAAGTTTATAAAAGAAGTCTCTTATGCTCATCAAGGCTGCATTTATTTGATTAAAAATACAAAAAAAGTAATATTGTGAAATATTACAATTTAAACTTTTTTTTATTTGAATATATTTTAAAATGTAATTTATTCCTGTGATGTCAAAGCTGAATTTTCAGCATCATTACTCCAGTCTTCAGTGTCACATGATCCTTCAGAAATCATTCTAATATGCTGATTTGCTGCTCAAGAAACATTTATTATTATCAATGTTTGAACATTTTTTTTTTCAGGATCCTTTGATGAATAGAAAGTTCAAAAGAACAGCATTTATCAAAATAGAAAGCTTTTGTAACACACTACTATTCAAAAGTTTGGGGTCAGTAAGATTTTTTAAATTTTAATACATTTGTTTTTCAGCAAGGATGCTTTAAACTGATCTAAAGGGATGGTAAATACATTTAAAGTTACAAATATATATTTTACAAATAAGTTGCATTGTTATGCAGCAAAAGTCCTGGTATATTCATCATATTCACATTCATATTTAATAAAAATATATTTTATTTTTATGATTAATTATTTTTGTGAAAATATATAAACATCCTTAAAGTTAGATAACTTTTAAATGTATTGAATAAATATTTAAATTGTGTTATTATTTACTTATCTTCATATTCCAAAACTGGTGTTGTAATTTTTTTCTTCCAAGGAACATGGAATGGAACATCAAGATTGTTGATGCAACTGTTGACAAAAAAATACCAAAGGATTTGTAATGACATGAAGGTGAAAAAAATATTGTCTGAATTTTAATTTTTGAGTGAATAATTCTCTTCTTACCAGTGTTATTTTAGTATAATTGACATATATCTATATAATTTTTTATTTTATTTAGTTTTAGTTATTTTAGTGCATCAAGTTTAACTAAATGAAAATGATAAATGTTGCCTTGGCCGCTAGCTGAAATAAAATACATTCAAGTTTTTTTAATATATATATTATTTCAGTTAGCGTTTATTTCAAGCAACAAAAATTGTTTTTAAGGTTTTACTTTAGTTTCAGTTAACTATAACAACCCTGCTGTTACAGGTTTTTTTTTTTTTTTTTTTTTTTTTTTTTTTTTTACAGTCTTTTACAGTTGTTACATCTTTTACAGTTCCTCCTGGACCAAAACAACGAGCTTATGCTGCATTCACTACTGTAACTACTGTAATTTGGAAGAGACGCAAACCCGTGACATTATACTTTGAGTGGTTTGTGACTCAAATTTATGCGTTTCGATGGCAACACTATCAACACTGAAATGAATCTGCAGCAATCATGTAGTACAGATCAGTGCTCTTTAAGTTATTTATGTTCATTATTAATGTAATGTTATTTACATGAGGTAGTTTAACGGCATCTCTTATGACCCTTTGTCATATATATGACGCTCCCTGCTGTACGCGTTCATGTGTTTTGGAGGAGGCGTGGCTTTGGACATGCTCTAAAGGGAGGGTGGGATCTTATTCTTTCAAAGCTAGCTCGCTATTGCTAGCCTCTCTGAAAAATGCCTACCCTACCTTTGATATATTCTCAGGTAAGACCATTTTTCATGTTTTAAGAATGGTTAGAAATCAAGATAAAGTTTTTTTGGGGAGTATTCACCTTATGATGTAAACCACTTCAACATAATTACACCCAATGCAAGATGGATCCCCAAAGGACAATGCTATTCTCATGTAAAAATGAATCATAGCACTGGATTTGCTGGGGGGCATGCACCTAAACAAGGGCTGAGAGACAGACACAGAGTGAAGGGTTGGGTGGATCAGAGGAGGGAGGCCCCCGCAACCTGCCCGACTCTACGTCTGCCTCTTTCATCACTCATTAAAGACGTATCCAGAACAGCTGGGTCCATCCACAAAAAGTCATGCTGGATGGAGGCGTCACAATCCGGACAGCCTGCCCTCAATCCCCCCCTGCCAAGTCAGATTAGCGGGGTCTACCAATAAAGACCCCTTATCTCCACACACCCACACACTGACAAGCTGGAGTCAGAAAGCCCTGCTTGAGCCTGAAGATACTGAGGTGATGAGTTATGAGAGAACAGCAGAGTGGAACCCAGCTAAATTTAATAAGGTTACAGCAGAGATCTCCTGATTAAGAGACAGACTGACTACATTTGCACGCAACGAAACCAACGAATGGTATCCTGTAATGTCATGAAGCACTGAAAGACTGTATTTATGTTAACCTTGACCAATGTTATTAGAGAAGCTACAATTGTTGGTTGCCAAGCTACAAGCTAAGCATAATTTGAAGTATTTCAACTTTAGACATGAAATTTCTGTCATTAATTACTCACACTCATGTCGTTCCAAACCTGCAAGACCAAGACGTTCATCTTCAGAACACAAATTAAGATATTTTTGATGAAATCCGAGAGGTTATTTTTATCTCCCATTGAAAGCAACGAAATTACCACATTCAAGGTCCAGAGAAGTAGTAAAAACATTGTTAAAATAGTCAACGTGACTACAGTGGTTCAACCTTAATGTTATGAAGCGATGAGAATACTTTTTGTGTGCAAAAACAAAATAAAAATAATGACTTTATTCAACAATTTTTCCTCTTCAACCCCTGTCTATCTTCTATGCAGTTGACTTACCTATGCAACATATCTGGAAGAGGACTATTTAGATTGAACTGATTGAATAAAATGAATTGGACTTTCCATTGCTACATGTGAGAGAGGACCATTTAGCATGAACCGATTCAACAGACTGAATCAGACTTACCACTGTTACACAAGTGAGAGAGAACCATAGGATGAATCCATTCAATAGTATGAATCAAATTTTCCTGCCAAAAATACAAATGTGAGAGAGAACTGTTTAGGATGAACCAGTTCACTTAATGATGAATGCTATATGAGAGAGTGGACCGTTTACCCAGCTAACAAAGAACATTCTCAGAACTTTGGATAACGGATAACTTTGGTTCTCTCAAAGAACAAACATTCCTCCAGTAATGTTAATAGAATGTTCGGTAACATTTTACAATAAGGTTCATTAGTTAAACATTAGTTAATGTATTAACAAACATGAACTAACCATGAGCAATACATTTGTTACTGTATTTAATAATCTTCGTTAACGTTAGTTAATGGAAATACAGTTGTTTATTGTTTGTTCATGTTAGTTCACAGTGCATTAACTAATGTTAACAACATTTTAATAATGCATTAGTAAATGTTGAAATTAACATTATCAAAGATTAATAAATGCTGTATAAGTGCAGTTCATTATTAGTTCATGTTAACTAATGTAGTTAACTAATGCCGATTTAGGAGAAATTCTAAAAAAATAATGGGCATGTCAGTCCTAATTTAAGACTCCTAAATTTTTTATCTAAGAGTATTGACAAAGCATTTTTGTGCTAAAACCAGCTCCTAAATCTGTGAAAAGTTAGGGGTAGTCCAGAGGTCAAGAGAGACTCCTAAGTCACTAAAACCAAATCACAAATAATACTTAAAGGGATAGTTCACCCAAAAATTATTTACTCACCCTCAAGCCATCCTAGGTGTATATGAATATCTTCTTTGAGACAAACACAATCTGAGAAATATTTAAAAATATCCTGTTTTAAAGAGCCCAAAAGGCTAGAGGCATCTAAGCTTATGATACTCTACATCCTGCGTCATACATCACGCCAGAGGTTACTCATTTGGCTCAAGTCGACTTGCAAGTATGTGTACAGTCTGGCAGACGCTAGGCATTTTACTTTATAGTTAAATATGGGTAAATCCATGATAAATATGGATATTTTTCTTATAAAAACCCATCACTTCGTGTCAGAAGGTCTTTATTAATCCCCTGGAGCCATATGGATTATATTTATGATGGATGGATGCATTTATTTTGGGCTTCAAAACATGCCCTCCTTTCACTACCATTAAATGCTTGTAAGAGCCAGGATATTTTTAAATATATCTCTGATTGTGTTTGTCTGAAAGAAGATAGTCATATACACCTAGGATGGCTTGAGGGTGAGTAAATCATGGGATAATTTTCATTTTTGGGTGAACAATCTCTTTAATGGCTGTTGCTGGCAATCTGCCTCAGCAGTCCACCCAAAGACACTGTACACCATTGAGGGAATAGGCAATATAGCCTTGGGTGCTGAGCCTTTTCTTCATAAATTTTGATTTATAGATTTTAATGCCATGACATATAAAGGTTAATTCATGGCAAATTACAGGCAAAATGAAGAATAAAACATTGCGGTCAACTTGAAAATAATGTGCTATTGTCAGCGCCGATAGCCTTTTGGGCAGCTCGCATGACCCGAGTTCAAGTCCCGGCTCATGGACCTTTCCCGATCCTGTCCCCCTTCCTCTTTTCCACTTTGCTTCCTGTCTACTCACTGTCCTATCATAATAAAAAAAGAAGCATAAACGCCAAAAATAAATCTTCAATAAATAAATAATGTCTGATTAAAAATTATCGTATAGAGTAAAAGAATATAACAATTTGGCGTGCTGTCCGAAGGGAGGCTCCAAGCTCAGAATTGAGCTCAAACCCAGAGTTCTCCCCCGTATCGCGGGTCAAGAGTGAGGAGTCGGGGTGGTGGAGGGATGCAGAAAACTGTTGAGGTAACTAGGTGAGTCAGCTGTGTATATATATGCCTCCTCTCGAGCTGATTCGATAGACCATTTGAACGCGCTTCTCCCAAACTTTGTTTATTAAACATCATTTGTCGCTTGAATTTTGCAATCTCTTGAGATTAAGATGCCGGGAGCAGCAGCTCATTTGCCTTTAAAGTTATCATTTTTATGTGTGTCCCTTCAAATGCAAATAAGGTTCTGCTCCTGGCCTGCTTTCCAGAAGAGGGCGGAGCTTTAACAGCTCGCACTTCGGTTGCTCAACAACAACAAAGCTGGAAAATCTCACGCAGCCAAAATGACGACTGTAACAACGTTCAGCCTTACATTGTTCAAACCGGAGTCGGACACTGATGGAGAGACTCAGGAAGAAGTTACAGCATCTTGGCGTTTCTGAATGGTAAATGGATAAATTTATGTAGTTGCTGTGGAGTTGATTCAACTCATCGACTAGCATGTGCTATCATGTCAATCTTTTGTGCAAATCCAGCGTTGAATTGACCCTCATTTGTGAAGCAGTCCAGCGTAAAATGACGGCATGTTAACAAAACTACTACAACAACTCTTGTTGTCCAACGTGGCCTCACCCCTTTGTTCTGTGTTCCCGGGGCAGGGTTTATGTAAATTTTGGGAAGAAAGAAGAAGCTTGTTGTAGTCCCTACCAGCCATTTGTTGTAGTCCTTAAACAGTTAATTCTTTAAAAGACAGTATCTCCTTTGGCATTGAATTTTGAGCATCGTCACGTTGCAGATGTTGTTTATGCTCTAACAGCAACATTACACACTAACTGAAGTTAAAAAAGTGAAATCATAACCAGCTACCCCTTTAAGTTCATCTGAACTTTTTAATTTTGAAAATATATTAATAAATGTGTAACCAAATTGTACAATGTTTCCCATTTGACTGTAATAATAATGATAATAATAATAATACTATTTCCTTCATGTTCATGTTGTTAGTTACTTAAAGACACAGAGTTTGGGCTTTTAATGTCAAATATACTGTATTTAATCAATGCAAAGTCTTGAACATGTAAGTGAAACATGCATTTAAGCCAATAAGAAATTTGACAACAGAACGTCCTGTCCTAATTGAAAGAAAATAAGTTGACAAAACGATTGAATCCATTCCAATATTTTGGTGATAATATAGCATAATGACCAATTTTTTAACCAGGAACACCACAAGGTGAAAAAAAAAAAAAATTGAATACAAAAATTATCAAAAACAATGTCCCAAAATTATGGGAAGTAGTTATAGGCTACCCTGTGTGAGTGAAGTCAAGTTTTAGTTTTTCGGGAAAAAATCAAATCAAACATAATATAAGGGTTAAGCTACACTGCTTTTAAAAACAGCTGAACTACTGTCACGCTACTGAAACATATAAAGATAACTGCATTTCTACATTTATCTAGTATACACATCGAAACTGCCCTTTAATGTGTCTGCAGATCAACACATGCGCTTTACATTGCCAGATGACGTTCATTTAACTGTTGCCATCTGAAACCAATCAATAACTCTAAATTACACAATGTGTAATTTATCACAATCTTCTGTGTGCTATAATTTAAAAGTTAGCTTCTGAAAAAAATTCAAACGTTAGAGGTCATTTCATTTTAAAACTTAACTTCTAACAACATCAGAAAGTACTGCAGTGAACAATAAATAAAATATGCACTACTGCCTTGAGATCCCCCCATTACCCCTCGACCACGTCTCTGAAAGACTGTCTCCACCAGAGGCAAACATGCTTGAGCGTATGAAGTTCAAAGCGATTTTTTTTATCCTCTTGTGGTACAAATGGGAAAGCAAAAAAAAGACTGAATCTATTACATTTCACTCAACTTGGTGAACACCAAATCTTATCTTCCCTCCTGATTTACACATAGACCTACCAGATCATTTGTGCAAGGATGTGTGAGATATAATCTATCTTAAATTTAGTATAACATTTTTTTTTAGGTAAAATTAGACTGTGAGAGACGTCAATACAGCCAAGCGGCTCATGCAGGCAATCAATAGACTCCTGAAAGGCGTGCTTGCAACAGCTAATCTACTCCTTGCACAGTCAGAATGAATCAATTCTGCATACAGATTATCCATTTTTAAGCCAGCTCAGGATTTTCTTTAAAAAAAAAAAAAAACCTATAAAACAAATCTATATGTACTGATGCAATCTTCTGCACAAAGACAGTTGTATTTATTTTATAGGCTACCATTTGTATTTCATTCAGTAAAGGGCTTCCTATGCAGCCAAACAAAGATATAAAACAAGACTACATGATCTTATTGTTGTGAAAGTTCTTTTTTTTGCATTCATCTTAAATGTTTTTGTTCAAATCTTTGATACAAACAGAGCACAGCCCACTTCTGTCCCTATTGCATTGCATCACACCATCAGTACAAAATATTTCTTTGCTTTGGGGATGTTTGAATCATCTGAGGCAGGGCCTCAAAGTTACGTGAAACAAAACCTTATGGCACTATCGATTTCCTCAAAGAACGTAAAGTGTATCATATCGGAGCTAAAATAGTCTCTCTCTGGTCAAACATCAAGGTTGCTTACTGAAGTGTTTTTTTTTTTTTTTTATGTCCACAAACCAGGTTTTTGTTAAATTCTTCTTAGAAAGTTATTTTGCGAATGATGAACCAAACTTTAGGTTGGTTATTAGCTGTGTATATATTAGTTTACAAATCATGCACTTCGGTGAAACTGTTTTTAGGTGATAACATATTGTGCAAGGAACTGAGCGAAAATAAGACTCTGTTAATCAATAATCTGCTCATTGTGCCAAAAAATCATAATTTGTCTGAAAAGGAATAATAGTTGCAGCTTGCAGGCTAGTGTTTTACTGCCACTAGTGTTCATTACAGCCAGAAACTGCAGTGAACTATATGGATTGATAGGATTTTGGAGTTAAAGGGATAGTTCTCCAAAAAATATACCTGTGGCTCCTGACAATACATTGAGGTCCTAAAAAGCGAAATGATCAGTCTATGCAAGAAACTGAACATTATTTATAGCATTATTACCTGCAATCCACAGCCTCAGCAAACCGTCATGTACGGTGTACATTTTAGGACATCCTCAGACCTCAGTCATACAACGAAAACGCGTCATGCCTCAGACTAAAAGGATTTAGTCACTGGACAAAAGGAATTGCGCCTCAGACTGAAAGGCTTCAGGTTTTAGGAAATACGACGTCAGGTGTCAGGTCTCGTACAATTAGGCATTGAACGAAACAGCCTCAGACCAAGGGCCTGTTTACACCTGGTCACTTCATGCATTTTCTCTGATCGGATAGCTATCCAATCGTGAAAAGACCAAGTCTAAATGCCCTCTGAAACACATTCGAGACGGATACAAATCCGATCACTCAAACCACTTCAGGAGGTGGTCTGGGACGCATTCCAGTCAAAACTGAACAGGTCTAAATGCATCTGGTTGTTGAAACCACATATGTAAATTTAACTCCTCCCAAAAATAAAAATAAAATAAAAAAATAAACGTGTGAGAGCATGTTATGGGCTAAATAACATGTTATAGCCAGATATGACAGCGCCACTGCAGCACGCATCGCCGCAGATGAGCAGCTGATATCTATTCAGCAAGACAATGTGCAAACTGCCACAAATCAAACTGAAAGTAAGTCTCAGGTGCTCAAAACACAATAATCTTCATTAAAAGTAATGAGACTTAATGATCTGACCAGTGCTGTTGCCATGCTCTCTCCTATTGTGTCTTTGATTTTGAAATAAGCTGATGATCAATAAAATACAGCTCATATTTGTTGCTTCTGGTGATGTGA
This sequence comes from Elopichthys bambusa, assembly GCA_037101425.1. Classification (NCBI taxonomy): domain Eukaryota; kingdom Metazoa; phylum Chordata; class Actinopteri; order Cypriniformes; family Xenocyprididae; genus Elopichthys; species Elopichthys bambusa. Next base: position 7,067,897 of record CM074434.1, read on the forward strand.
ACTCCATGAAATCTGCATATAGTGCGGGAATTGAAGATCAGATCTATATCCCGTTTTGTGGGAACACATTTATGTGGCCATGTGTAAATGCAATCATTTTTATAAATCAGATCAGAGAAAATGCATGAAATGACCAGGTGTAAACAGGCCCCAAAAGGCATCAGATGAAACAGACTCAGATAAAAAGGCATCGGAAAAAACGGCCTCAGACTAAAAGGCCTCAGGCATTTTTCCTGAGACCCGAAGCCTTTCAGTCTGAGGCGCGATGCTGTTTTGTCTGGTGACTGAAGCCTTTTAGTCTGAGGCATGACGCCTTTTTGTTGTATGACTGAGGTCTAAGGATGTCCTAAAACATACATCGTAGTCCTGAAGAAAAAATTCACAACAGTTTGCTGCACAAGCTTCCTGTTGCATATGTTAGTAGAGGCACGCTTTTTCAATGTGCCTGTGTTGTACAGTTTTTACCTAGGAAAGGTAAAACGGGCTTAACAGGTTCTTTGTAGGGCAGTGGTGCTATATAGCACCTTAGCCACCCCAAAGAACCACTGAAGAACCGATTAAGAACCATATAGGGGCTTAACAGGTTCTGTATACAGTAGCGGTGCTATATAGCACCTCAGTCATCTAAAAGAACCGCTGAAGAACCGCTGAAGGACCACTGAAGCACCTAGATTTGGTGCTATACAGTACTTAAAGTGGTTCCCCTATGATTACGAGCCAAAGAACCACTTTTAGTACTATATAGCACCATTTTTTTTTTAGAGTGTATGAGAGATAGCTTGTGTCATGAAGTTGTCAATACCCATAAACTCTCTCAGAAAAACAAATGTGCAAAAATTTTACCTTTAGGGGTATAACAGCTTGTCACAGGGGCAGTACCCTTAAAAGGACAACTTTGTACCTTATTTACCTGTAAAAAATATTCATATTACTATTCTAAGGTACTAAAATGCATAATTTACAGAGTCCTTTTAAGTGTACTGCCCTAGTGACAGGCGGTTATAGCCCTAAAGGTACAATTTTTGTACATTGTTACTGACAGTGAAGTGATGGTTCACCCCAAAATTCAAATCATTCTGGGTAACACTTTATTTTACAGTGTCCTTTTTACATAAAAATGGTGCTATATAGTACTAAAAGTGGTTCTTTGGCTTGTAATCATAGGGGAACCACTTTAAGTACTGTATATCACCAAATCTTGGTGCTTCAGTGGTTCTTCAGCGGTACTTACTGTAGTAATAACAGTAAATTATGCATAGTTACATGCAACTAACCCTAAACCAAACCCTATTTATAGTAAGTATATGTTGTAAATTAACATTACTCAAATGTATAATTACACTGTAACAAGGACACAAAATAAAGTGTAACCTAATTCTGTCATTTATTCACCCTCATGTCGTTCCAAACCTGTATGACTGTAAAACTGTTTGGTTCACTCTCAAAAAAAAAAAAAAGGTACAAAAGCTGTCACTGGGGCAGAAAAAGGTACTCCTTTGTACCTAAAGAGTGTTTATTTCAATGAATTAAAAACAGAGGTGATTATATTTGGTCCCTCCGAAATGAGTGATATGGCGGGAATTAACCTAGGTACATTAAGCCCTTTCAGGAAACATCAAGTAAAAAATCTAGGCGTGATCTGTGACAGTGCTTTAAAATTTAACTCTCAAATAAGTGAAGTTGTCAAAGCTATTTTTTATCAACTTGAATGCTAAGATTAAGCCTTTCTTAGCACGTACAGACTTGGAGAAGATCATTCATATTTTTATTTTTTCCCGACTAGATTATTGCAACTCGCTTTATTATGGTTCCCAAACAAAACTTTTGGACCGATTACAGATGGTCCAAAATGCTGCCACAAGGCTATTGACAGGTACTCGGAAATATGACCATATTACCCCTGTCTTGAGATTATTGCATTGGTTACCTGTACCTTATAGAATTAATTTTAAGATTTTACTTTTTGTTTTTAAATCTCTGCATGGCACAGCCCCTCCATACATTGCTGATCTAATTCATGTTCAGGAGTCAATGAGAACATCACGTTCTAATGCACAAAATCTCCTACGTGTTCCGCGATCTAAACTAAAGTCCAGAGGTGACCGCGCATTTGCGATAGCTGCTCCAAGGTTATGGAACAGTTTACCAGCGTATTTGAGACAATTATCATCTCTAAATGATTTTAGAAACAGTTAAAAACATTTTTTTTTTTTACATTGTCTTCTGATCAGGTATGAGTATTGAGGTATTGTCCCTGTAGCTACCAAGTTAGTCTTGAATGTTGGGTGTGAGGTTTTTGTTATGGTTTTTAATTTTTGTAATTTTATTTTATTGTACAGCACTATGGTCAACTATGTTGTTTTATTATGTGCTCTATAAATAAAGTTGGAGTTGAAGTACATTAGTACCTCAAAGGTACATACTGGTACCAAAAGTGTATATATTAGTACCTAAATGGCACATATTAGAACCTTTTTAATGGGTACCATCCCAGTGACAGCTTTTGTACCGTTTTTTTTTTTTTTTTTTCAGAACATTTTTTTTTTCAACAACAGAAATTTGGCAAGCATTGTCACATATTCACAAATCATTCTGTCAAGGTAAAATCTCCTCTTTTTTATTGTGTGAAAATCCTTCTTTCATTGCAGTGTGTTTTTTCTTGCATTAGCACCTGTAACAGATACAGTGTTGGTAGATAAAGCTGAGAAATATTTGGGGCCTCCCAAGCAGCTTTATTAATCCCAAAAAATCTGGGTGAGGAGCATTTTCACAGTGTGCCCATCCCTTGGCCTTCTGGCCATGAGCAACAGGAGTGCGTTGTGGGTGGGAGAGGAGTCTTGGCATATTCTGGGGGACAGCTGGTGACAGACTGTTTGTTCTTCTTTAGGACGACAGCCCGGCGCAGTCAGGGAGAGGTCACCTTCTCCACGCCTTACCAAGCTCTGAGAAGCCTGAGATTCAGATTTATCTTTCTATCTCCTGTTCTCCACGTTTCTCTACCACTAAATATAACGTACTGGTTACGAAATACATGCAGAGATGCCTTGATCTTTAGCTGTCTGCACAAACACTGGATGAACTGATATCTCATCCAGCGATATAAGCGGATTAAGACGGAAGACATGCAGAAATATTTTGTCTGACTGAATGACAACGATCATGATGATTAAATTACATTTTTATCTCCTTATTGTTCTGACTTAAAATCTGCTAAAAAGTACCAGTATATGTTTTGGATGTTGGTTGGTCCCTAGCATTAAATGTTGGTGTGCTGGTGCCCTTATTAGGTTAACTAGTTTAAAGAGGAATGATGGTTAAACCTTTGGACTTATGCAAAACCATGACTGAGGGTATGTTTACACGACAATGATGTACTAAAACGGAAACGTTTTTCCTTTGCGTTTTTTGCATACACATGACAATGTTGTCGAAACAATCCCTGTTCACACAGAGCCCTGAAAACGACATGTCAGACTAGTTGGCGATGTCACTTACACGCCTATAGACTGAACATGAAACAAGAAACACTATACGCGCCTAAACGTTTCTGTAGTTTACACAGGGATGATAACAGCATTTTCAAAAACTTGCACTTTGAAACCCATTTTCAAAAGTTTGCATTTTTAGGCCCCCACAATGGCCACAACGCTTTTAATCTAGGCGCTTTTAATCTAATTAATTACATGATGTGGTTATCGTTATCCTCGGTTTCCGGTTTTATTTTGTAGAAACCATGGAAACACGAAAGACGCTTTAATATATTACGTTTTAATAGACAAAGGAAACAACTGTTTTGATATATTTATAGACAGAAATGTAAAATTTTTTTGAAAAACCATGCTTTACCATGCCTCAGAGAAAAACACTATTTTGTGAAGTAGCTAACATAGCATAATCAGATGCAGCTTTATTTTTAGTAACAGTAATACAGCATTTTCTCCATCATACAATACGTTTTAAAATTAATCCCATGCCATTTATCAACACAAGCCATCCAGCATTCAATATTCTAAAATCGATCTATCTTACTGCAGTGTGCAACAAGTGTCTCACAGCGAACGCACAGAGTTTTCAACACACTCAAATATATTTAATATGATAAACAGCACTGTGTTACCTCATACTCATGACCGGAAAAGCGGAAGCAGCTCTGGCGACTGCGGCGTAATAAAAGTTCCGCTGCCCAAGTCCCATCCCGATTATTTTCCACTAGCTGTGAGGTGAAGACCACATGTCCCAAGATTCCGCACTCAGTACAGTATACAGTGCATGACTTGCATTGAATTATAATAATGATGGTGCTCCGCTCTGTTCCAAAAATAAAGACTCGGAGGGGAAATAAGGTCATATACCATTGACCAAACAGTCATGGTATATGCGTTAGCTCAACGCAGAAACGTATTGATAAAGCACTGCAGTTGTACACCAACGTATTGCTCTATTCTTTATCATAACTCCAAGTAATAACAAGGAAAATTTTTTTACACATTTCCAGACAATTGCGAGCGAACACATATTGCTGTTAGCTGGTTGGAGACCTACAAGCTGCGTGGAGCGAACACAACACACAACTAAATACATATTGTGCATGCTACAGAGAACATAACAGCAACAATTATTAATCATACTTACAGGTTGTGATTCAGAGGAGGAAGAAGCTGGTCCAAATAAATTGGGTACTGACCCATCCTTCAATAACAACCGGCTTGCGAATCCCTCGTTGAATGCTTTTTAGGTTGAAGAAGCAGTCGTCAGTAAAATCGCTGATTTTTCATGTATTGGCAGTGTTTGAGAGGTTTCAAGTTTACCCTGGCGTCTGCGCTCACAATAAGTGGACGGGCAATATGCTAATGTTTCGTCTTGACGTCACAACGAAACGGCTTGGAATTCGTTTTACAAACGACTCGTTTAATTAACTCAGAGTCGACTCTTACTTTTGAGTGACAGTAACTTTATATACAGTGCACTTTACAGGATGTTTTCATTCACTTAGAGCTATGTTACACACTACATGAAAGGTAATTTTCAAAAGGGGCACTTTAATATTTCTTTTGTGGAAACCATGATACATTTTTTTTACAGGATTCTCTGGTGAATAGAAAGGTCAAAAGAACAGCATTTATTTGAAATATAATTTTTTTTAAGGTCTTTTAAGGAAGGTGTGGATAAGAATTGTACACCTCTACCCATCAGAACAATAGAGGGGCCGGACCGGGCTGTAGAGCAGCAGTAATGAGCAGCTCGAAGGAGGTGTGGGGCTCTTTCTGTATTCTGCACCTCATTGAGGGGGTGTAGAGCAATATCCCGCTGCACAATTATCCCCCCTCAGAGTTAACAAAGGACCCTTAATGACAACCCAACTGGCACCGCTCCAGCTTTGAGTGTACAAAGCAAGACGAGGCAGACGACGGGGGCTTTCACAAATGTCTGTTTGAACATTTGTGAAAATGTGGGCTTCATCCATGCTATGGACCACTTACGAATCATATGCATGGATATACATGCAAACTCAAGGATCATTTTACCTGGCATATATTTAGGAAATGTAGATATAAGGATTTCATATAAGAGACATTTTTTTTCTTTTTTTTTTTACATTTTAAAAATTGAATGCTCTAGGCTGTCATAAGAAGTCTGTTACGCTCTCCACGGCTGCATTTATTGGATTATTATTACAATTTAAAATAACTCTTTTCTATTTGAATATATTTTAAAGTGTAATTTTTTTCTGTGATGGTAAAGCTGAATTTTCAGCATCATTACTCCAGTCTTCAGTGTCACATGATCCTTCAGAATATGCTGATTTGTTGCTCAAGAAACATTTATTATTATTATTATTATCAATGTTGAAATCAGTTCTTTTCTGAATAGAATTCTTTGATAAATATAAAGTTCAAAAGAACAGCATTTATTTTTTATGCCAATATAAATGTATTTATTGTAATTTTTGTTTAATTTAATGTTCTTACTGAATAAAGGTATTCATTTCTTTCTCTTTTTTTAAAATGTTACTTAACCACAAATTTTTGAATGGTAGTGTATCATGGTTTCCACAAAAATATTACACTGTAAAAAATAAAAATGGAAAATGTACTGGTAATTTTCTGCCAGGACATTATAATTTTACAGAAATTTCTGTTAACACAACAAAATTCAATGCATAATTCAAAATACAGGTAAAACACCTGTAAAATACCAATAAGAAAAATTCCTTCATATTTATACATATTTATATTTATACTGACCACTTTTTTTACAGTGTAAGCAGCAAAAAAAAAAAAAAAAAATGTTTTCAACATTGATGATAATAAATGCTTCTTAAGCACCAAAACATTAAAATAATCTTAATTAAATCTTAATTAGTTTGACGGTAGTCCAACTTAATTATGAATTTATTTATTTTTTATTTTTTGTGGAACTTTTTCCGTGTTTAAAATCCACTTGGACCTCTGAGTTTGCAAAAGCATGATGCTTCTGGACAGGACTGGGTTTTAAGGTGGTGCTCTGCTATATCTCCTTCAGCTCTGAAAGTGCTAATGAAGAACTTCAAAGGTAAAACTGTCCCTTGAGGTCACAGCGCTCAGCTTCTGTAATTGAAATACGTGAAATGCATGCATTCAAAAACAGAATAGAGTTTCAGGTGCGAGGGCACAGAGTTGGGGCGAAGGTTCAATTTGCATACTTTACTTGCAACTCAGGGATCTCTGTTTACAGAATGTACTGTACGTCTAGCCTATGCATTTATTTAATTTGGTGTGTTTCACAGAGTTGGTCATTAAGGTGCCATAGTATGGGAGAACTAAAGAAATGCTTTAAGTCTGTCTGTCACATTTAAATTTTGTCTAAAAGGCTGAATTATCATTAAATTAATTTTATATAATAAAGATCTTATTTTTTCATTAACATCCAACAAAGGACTTTAAAACTGTTTTCTACTCATATTTTTTTTACTCACACTTTACATTCTGCATACATAATATTTAAGGTTAGATTTCAAAGAGCTGTCATTTTTGAGACTTATAAAAAATAAAAAATCTGCATACATGTCAGTGCTGCAGTGCCTTCAGGCTAATCCCATCTGTAGCATTATGGCACTGGCATCTAATAGCAGCCATTTGAAGACATGCCCTACCTAAGAATGAGATCTCTGTTAACAGCCCAGAGTGGTTGAACTATGTGGTTTGGTTTAAGGCCAGGAAGAAAATTGACCAGGTGCTACATGTACTGCAATGTAATGATATAATAAACACTGCATGTTAAATCAAGCTATCTGTCAAAAATGCCTGCTTGAAAAAAAAAAAGTGGCACTTAAAAATCCGGCAATGGAACAACATAAGTTAGCCTACATAACTTATATTCAAGATACATTCACTCTGGTGGAACAAAATTTAAGAGTAACACTTTAGAATACTGTTCCGTCATTAATGAATAACTAAACGGGAAAAAATGAATAACGCAGTATTTACATTCTAGAAACTCGATTAATGAATTTCTGAGTAATAGCACTCAGTTGAATGAAGAAGTTCACTATTAGATAAACAATAACTACTATGTTTTTCATACCTCCCAGATAAGAACTACTATATACAGAAATGTACAATGTATAATTAGTTTTAAAGTAAAATCATAGTAACCTACAAGTAATGACTCAAGTATTACCAAATCCTTTAGAAGGAATTACTAATTATTTGGAACAGTATTCTATAGTAAAAAGAATGATATCACCCTAGTAAAGTCATTGTAAGCTTTTGAGGTCTATAAGGTTTTGTATAGTAATGACTCAAGTGTTACTACATCCTCCTAGGAATTACTAATTATTTGGAACAGTTTTCTAATGTGAACATCATGGTAACCCACTAGTAATGACTCAAGTGTTAACAAATCCTTCAGAAGGAATTACTATCCAAAACCTTACAAAAACCTTAAAAACTAGCCGAGATACTGATTAACAATATTTTTTGCAGCATACTGAAACTTAACAATGCAAGGCTCATTTCAACATCTGTTTTTCATAGATGATGTCATAGTATTTCGTATCTGCGCGTAGTCTCACGTCATCCTCTTAACACAGATAATGAGTCAGTAATTTGATTCATGTCATTGTTCTGCTCGGTTGCTTCAGGCTACACAAATGTAAAAGAATGTAGTCCACTTCATTTTTTACTAGCATGTGTAATTAAGGCTCGGTAACAGTTCTACCCATCTCTTTTGTCTAAACATGTCAGGTTGAAAGGCTTTCTAAATATTTAAATCATTTTAGAAGAACAATGATATTCAGAGTTTGAATATTACAGTATAGATGAAGATAAAGCTTTTTCTTTCTTTAAGTTGCTGTCTTCGAATACCATAAAAACCGTCCCTCAGTTTGTGATCACAACAGTGGAAGCCTTGGGGTAATAAAATGCCCATGCTTCTTTCTGGTGTCTTTTTATGTATCGTCTGAGGCCTAGTCCACACGTACACCGCTATTTTTTCCTCTGTTTGAAAAAAAAACAAAACCCAGCATCCACATGAAAACACGCTTTGAAGCGCTGTCAAGAGCATGCCAAACCAACAGGTGGCGATATAATTCTAACCGTAAAGCCATGTTGGCCAATCAGAAACCTGGAAAAAAGGTTATTACCCGTTCCGGTTCTGGTTCCAACGTCACAAGCCAAAATCTTTGTTCACCCTGGCAGGAGTTTTCAAAAAAGTCTGGTTTCAGAGCCCGTACACACGGAGACGGGTTTAGCTGTATAGGTAAAAAATTTATATCGTATCTGCATTTCGTCCAGACGGATCCGGCTTTTGGGAGCCTGAAACAGCTATTTTTTGAAACCGGGTCCCAGAATGGATAAATCTGAAGATGACACCCTTGCGTTTTCGTGTGTACAGCCAAACAGTATATTTTGTGAAACGATGATGTCATCACCCCACGTGTCGACCTTAGTCAGACACCGCTACGTCACGTAACAGCAACAATGGCGGACTACATGCTTATGTTCATGCTGCAGAAGCTACTGAGCCTGTTAGCTTTACTAAAGTAAAGCTTTATTTCTAAGCTTGTAAGTTTGTATACAGCGTGCAAGGTTTATGCGCATGCTCCAAGTCTTCTTCTCCATTTTTAGTGTATCACTGTGGCAGAATTACAGCGCCACATACTGGTCTGGCATGTATACTACATCATTTTGAGTCAGTTTCAGTGGTTTCATGTGTACACAGATATTTCTTGAGACGACACCATGTTTACGGAAAAAAAAAGATTGGATAGGGAAAGCTCTGGCTTCGTGTGGATGTGGCCTCAGTGACCAGATACTGCGTTTGGGTGTGGATGAACAAATCTGTGGTTTTGAAAATACCCATGTTTGTGTGAACAGGGCCTGAAAGTTAATACAGTATTTATATATACGGTACTGTTCAAAAGTTTGGGGTCTATATGTTTTTTTTGTTTTGTTTTGTTTTTTACTGAATACTTTTATTCACTAAACTGGATCAAAAGTGACAAAAAAAAAAAAAGGATTAAATTGATCAAAAGTGACGGTAAAGGCATTTATCTTTTTAAAACCAATTTCTCAAATTTATCAAATAAATGCTTTTATTTTTAATTTTCTATTCATCAATGAATCCTGAAAGGTTAAGAAATATATATATTTTTCCACAAAAATATTAAGCAGCACAACGGTTTTAAATGTTGATATAAAGAAAGGTTTCTTAAACAGCAAGTCAGCATATTAAAATGATTTCTGAAGGATCATGTGACACTGAAGACTGGAGAAATCATGCTAAAAATTCAACTTTGCCATCAAAGGAACAAATTACATTTTAAAATATATTCAAATAGAAAACAGTTATTTAAAATTGTAATACTATTTCACTATATTACTGCTTTACTCTAAAATAAAATGCAACCTTGGTGAGCATAAGACTTTCAAAAACATTACAAAATCTTACCCAACCCCAAACTTTTGAAATGTAGCATATGAAATAAATTGAGAGAAATGTGTCTGTTTGAAGGCAAAATGCATTCTAACATAGCAGAAAAAAATAGTAATAAGATAAAGTTTAAAATTATGAAAAACAAAATGATTTTTTAAATTCAAATTCAGCAAACTCTGTTCATGCTTATTCAACATCTTGTGGATGTGGTCAGTTCATTTCAAATTCAGTCATTCGTTGTAAGGGAGCCAGTTCTTAAATTATGAATTTTGCCCAACGTTGACCTACATCTATGTGGGCAAGACGTTTGGTTTATGTAAAGCTGATCAACTAATGTATCTGAGATTAAACACCGTTTGAGGGAAATTCATTATGTACCTTTTGTTAACATTGAGATGATGAGTTCCCTTTGCTAATGGAAGTCTTTATCACATTATGAGTCTGAAAAGCCATCAGGCCTCACTCTAGTAATTTATGATTTATCTTGCTTGTGTGATTGCCCTGAGGAAGTCTATAATGGAAGAGTCGGAGGCCTCCCTTTGACAGCATATGCCTCCCACTCACCTCACAAAATGCCATTTCTGAAAGCTGGCTCATTTTGGAAAAGCTCTTATCAAATAAACGCACAAGTCAAATCTGTGACTGCTAGCTGTGCCTTTCGACTGCAGCTGCCATGTGATTATAAGGGCCATTCTGCCCCTCCTTGCAAAAGAACATGGCTTTCCACAAAGAAAAGATTGTGTTCAGGGACTTTTCTGCATGTGAAATGGTCCCCACCTACTAAGATCTAGTGTTAATACATTAGCCATTCAGCAGAGCTGCATCCAAACAAGATCAAGCCTGCATTTGGCCTGCAGATTAAAAAAACATATCTTATGTGCTTCCTTTCAACTCAAAACCTCACAGCTGGTTGCTGACAGGGGCATATTTTTTTTGTTTGTAATTCTGCATAAGATATTTAGAAGGGACAAAAACAGATGCTAAGATAAACATCACTTTTAGTGCTGCATAATCTTAGGGACTTTTCAAAACCCCCAAGTATAGAAGAATTTAATAACTTCTCCAGTGCTGTTTGTGCCATGGACAAAATACACTTTAAAACTTGTGGCTTGTTGAGGAAATGCCATTACTTTTCTTCTAAACAAAACAGGCATAAAAATCCCACTGATTTAAATTGAAAAAAGAAGACTTAAAGGGATAGTTCACCCAAAAATGAAAATTCTGTCATCACTTACTCAACCTCAGGTTTTTACAAACCTGTATAAATTTCTTTGTTCTGTTGAACACAAAGGAAGATATTTTGAAGAATGTGGGAAACTGAACAGTTCTGGGGCACCACTGACTTTTTTTTTTCTTTCTTTCTTACTATAGAAGTCAATGATACCCTAAAGCGGCCTGGTTACAAACATTTTTCAAAATATCTTCCCTTGTGTTCAGCAGAACAAATACATTTATACATGTTTGGAGCAGCTTGAGGGTAAGTAAATGATGACAGAAGTTTCATTTTTGGGTGAACTATCCCCTTAAGGCTGATTTATACTTCTGCATCAAACCTACGCCGTAGCATGATGCGTATATTTACATACGTTTTATTTCAAACGAATGTATGTTTATGTACATCTCTTGAACTGGTGAGTGGATGAGACTTAGTTCACCCAAAAATGAAAATGAACCCATGATTTACTCACCCCCAAGCCATCCTAGGTGTATATGATTTTCTTCTTTCAGACAAATACGACTGAAGTTATATTAAATAATGTCCTGGCTGTACTAAGCTTTATAATGGCAGTAAATAGAGGTTTTTGAAGCCCAAAAAAAGTGCAACCATCCATCCACGGCAGTCTGGGGGGTCAGTAAAGGCCTTTTGAAGCGATTTTGAATGCGTTTGTGTAAGAAAAATATTCATATTTAAAACTTTAAAAACTTAAATAACTGGCTTCCGGCAGACAGGCTTGAGGGTGAGTAAATCATTTGGTAATTTTCATTTTTTGGGTGAACTAACCCTTTAAAAGATCTTCTGACTGTTTTTTTTAGAAAGATCTAGTCAGTTTTTTCTCATAATATACATTGCAGCATTATCTCTGTTCTAACAGTGTCTGAAACGGTTTGATAATAGATTCGGTCTCTCCAAACCCCTCCTTTCCAAGAGTCTCTGATTGGTCAGATGGCCCTCTCTGTTGTGATTGGTCTACCGCTTACAGCAGAAAGTAAACACCCATTACCACGCAATCCTTTGGAAGCCCATGCAAAGTGGATTTGCTTTCACAGTGCAGAAAACAGCGTTTTCTCGACATGTCGACAACATGAACCAAACTCTTCCAAACCTCATTCACAACTACAGTGTTTGAGGGTGGGTCAATGTAGACATTGTTTGCAGGCAGCCAATGAAGACCATTATGCAAATTTGTTACAAACCTATGTAGGTTTGTGCAGGAAGTAGGACTGACAGTTTCAGGCAGTTCAGAATCGGTTCTTTCTTTTGGGAGACAATAACTTCATTTATCATGCACTTTGGTCTCTGAAACTTTTACATTTACAAACAGCTACAACACACTACATGAAAGGTATACCCAAAAAAGCATAATCAGGCACTTTAAAACAACAAATGGAACTTATGCATTTTTGTATTCCCGCCCTCAGAATGACAAAGGGTTGCTGTCAAAATCAAAAGTGAAGTATGGGTATTGAACTTTTTTTGGCAAAAAGGAACAGCACAGCCCTTTTTTTGTAGTCAAGGAGCCTATTTTTTTGCCATTTCTACTGCATACAGCTTGTGAGCTGTGAATTTTCAATATGAATCCAAGTGATCTTAAATTTCTTGTAGGGGCGAAAGATTTCCACAAGGCGATCTTGCACATTTTTGGTCACATGAAATTATCACGTTAACCAACAGAAAGCTGCTGCGTTTGAAAATGATTCTGCATGAGTGTGTGTCATGCAGTACTACACTTTACAGTTAGCTTTTTTTCCCACAAAATTTTGCAGCACCTTTAGTCATATCTAAAAACCAAAATATTATAAATTTAAGGGTGAGCTCTGTTCAATTTGGCCAATAAGTAACCACTTTGTAACCACTTTGCAACCACCCAGAACCCCTAAGCAACTTCATAGCACCATAACAACCACATATATATCCACATATATATATATATATATATATATATATATATATATATATATACATATTTATGCATGGTTCCCAAAAAAGATGATGCATTTTTGGAAATCCTTCTTTCCTTTTTTTTTTTTTGGGCAGCTGTTGTCTGCCTCAGTCTCTCCTCCACTCCCCCGCGCGTTCTGTTGTCTCCACCCACAGCAGCTGCTCCCTTCTTATGGGCTACCATGTGAAACTGGCATAAACTATCCATGAAATCACTCCACCATTCTTTGCCAAACAACCCCCATATTTCTGAATGACTTCTCTACACTTAACAAGATATAGCCTTTATCTTGACACAGTCCCCTTATGGAATATAAAGTATAAAAATGGATGCTTTACAGACATAATGAAATCAGCATGAATGTTTTGTGATTTTTAGTTCATGTCTGTTAGCTTTGAGTCATCTATATGCTAATGTAATCCTAAAACCTGACAAATTTCAATTCTTTTAAAATTTACACTCTTTCTCCTCTGGGAAAACAGAACAAAATATTGATGACTCGTGCAGATGGTTGATGGTTTGTTCGCACCAACACAAATTTTTGGCACAAAAATTCACTCTCTGACAGTAGGTGGAGCTTATAGAAAAGCAGAAATACCCCAGTACACAACGCGTCATACTACTTTCCGACAGTAGTCAGAACAGAACTCAAACAGTATTTACAAACCCGATTCCGAAAAAGTTGGGACACTGTACAATTTGTGAATAAAAAAGGAATGCAATGATGTGGAAGTTTCAAATTTCAATGTTTTATTCAGAATACAACATAGATGACATATCAAATGTTTAAACTAAAATGTATCATTTTAAGGGAAAAATAAGTTGATTTTAAATTTCATGGCATCAACACATCTCAAAAAAGTTGGGACAAGGCCATGTTTACCACTGTGTGGCATCCCCTTTTCTTTTTATAACAGTCTGCAAACGTCTGGGGACTGAGACAAGTTGCTCAAGTTTAAGTTTAGGAATAGGAATGTTGTCCCATTCTTGTCTAATACAGGCTTCTAGTTGCTCAACTGTCTTAGGTCTTCTTTGTCGCATCTTCCTCTTTATGATGCGCCAAATGTTTTCTATGGGTGAAAGATCTGGACTGCAGGCTGGCCATTTCAGTACCTGGATCCTTCTTCTACGCAGCCATGATGTTGTAATTGATGCAGTATGTGGTCTGGCATTGTCATGTTGGACAATGCAAGGTCTTCCCTGAAAGAGACAACGTCTGGATGGGAGCATATGTTGTTCTAGAACTTGGATATACCTTTCAGCATCGATGGTGCCTTTCCAGATGTGTAAGCTGCCCATGCCACACGCACTCATGCAACCCCATACCATCAGAGATGCAGGCTTCTGAACTGAGCGCTGATAACAACTTGGGTTGTCCTGGTCCTCTTTAGTCCGGATGACATGGTGTCCCAGTTTTCCAAAAAGAACTTCAAATTTTGATTCGTCTGACCACAGAACAGTTTTCCACTTTGCCACAGTCCATTTTAAATGAGCCTTGGCCCAGAGAAAATGCCTGCGCTTCTGGATCATGTTTAAATATGGCTTCTTTTGTGACCTATAGAGTTTTAGCCGGCAACGGCAAATGGCACGGTGGATTGTGTTCACCGACAATGTTTTCTGGAAGTATACCTGAGCCCATGTTGTGATTTCCATTACAGTAGCATTCCTGTATGTGATGCAGTGCCGTCTAAGGGCCCGAAGATCACGGGCATCCAGTATGGTTTTCCGGCCTTGACCCTTACGCACAGAGATTGTTCCAGATTCTCTGAATCTTTGGATGATATTATGCACTGTAGATGATGATAACTTCAAACTCTTTGCAATTTTTCTCTGAGAAACTCCTTTCTGATATTGCTCCACTATTTTTCGCCGCAGCATTGGGGGAATTGGTGATCCTCTGCCCATCTTGACTTCTGAGAGACACTGCCACACTGAGAGGCTCTTTTTATACCCAATCATGTTGCCAATTGACCTAATAAGTTGCAAATTGGTCCTCCAGCTGTTCCTTATATGTACATTTAACTTTTCCGGCCTCTTATTGCTACCTGTCCCAACTTTTTTGGAATGTGTAGCTCTCATGAAATCCAAAATGAGCCAATATTTGGCATGACATTTCAAAATGTCTTCACTTTCAACATTTGATATGTTATCTATATTCTATTGTGAATAAAAAATAAGTTTATGAGATTTGTAAATTATTGCATTCCTTTTTTATTCACAATTTGTACAGTGTCCCAACCTTTTTGGAATCGGGTTTGTATATGTTTTCAAACAGCAAGTTCCAGATTCTTCCTCTGCTATTCACTGTCGCTTAGAAAAATACACTGTTTGTGAACGCCACCAAGTCGTAGTTTTATGTAACAGCAGTGGCTCTGGTCATGTGACTAAAAGCACAAATCTTATTGGTTGACCAGCAGTGCGATGAAAAAAACAAAACAATCTGTCACAATGATGGCATACAAATATTTTTGTTGGTCTGAATTAACAGATGCATTTCAGTTATTCAAATGAATGTTTCTCACCGAACATTTTGTGAACAGGCCTTTAATCTGTAATTTTAAATCTGTTATCTTGTTCCAAGCTTCACACAGGTCATATACCTTACCTTGGGTATAAGTGTCAAGATTTTACACTATACATTTTTAAACACCACATTCCTATTTGAATATTTAAAATGTTAATAACATTATTTGGACAAGTAGACTACAACATACAGTAATAATGATCAATCATCCACCTGGTTGCATTTAAGTGTCTTTTAATTTAATTTATGTTTTAGCATTACAGTTACAATTTATTTAACTGTTTCTCTTAGACACTAACACAAAACAGTATATGAAAGTTTATGCAACTGTGCAAAAATACGTTGCATTGTTTCACACTCTGTACTGCAATTTAAGATTAGCATTGCACAGTTAGCAGGACTAGCATAGGCAGGTGTTAACTCATCAAAATTATAAATAAATAGAATAATGTTTGTGTAACTATATTGCATCCTATGGAAGCTTGTTTCCGACATGAAATAAAACATAAAAAAGGTAATTGCGACTTTTTATCTTACAATACTACTTACAACTTTTTTTCTCAGAATTGTGAGATATAAAGTCAGAATTTGAAGTTATAAAGTCTGAACTGCGAGATGTAAACTCACAATTGCAAGTTGTAAAGTCAGATTTGTGTGATATAATGTCAGAATTGTGTGATATAAGTCAGAATTGCGAGTTATAAAATCAGAATTGCGAGTTGTAAAGCCAGAATTGCATGATATATAAAGTCAGAATTGCAAGATAAAGTCAGAATTGTGAGTTATAAAGTACTGAGTGATATAAAGTCAGAATTGTGAATTATAAAGTCAAAAATGCGAGATATAAACTCGCAATCATGTGTTGTAATGTTCATTTGTCAGGAAAAAAATACGTTTTTTCTCGCAATTCTTTATGAAACGCAATTATGAGATTATATCACACAATACTTTTTTTCTCAGGTTGCAAGATATAAAGTCAGAATTGCGTGATAAAAAGTCAGAACTACAACTTTATATCTTACAATTCTGACTTTATAACATGCAATTGTGAGCACCAGCACCAAATTCTCCATCTGTAGCCAGTCTAATTTATCTGAGCTGAGTCAGTAGTCTGAATGAGATTGAGTATGTAGAGGTGCAGTTCACAAAGCCCAAAGCACAACGCATTAATGACCACCACTGCCTGCAGGCCCCTCTGCAGCACTTACAGCAATCATGACTGTCACTGCTCCACAGACTGTAATATTAGCCATATTTGTTTGCTGAATTTGTTATCTCCTGGGCTTTGTGGCAGAACATGTCCCCCGAACAGCTGAGCTCTAATTGCTTTTCTCGCCTGATGCTCATGGCCCACGCCAAAGGCAGGGTTCTGCTGATTTTGTTACCCTTGTCAATTGGGGAAATTGGGGACCATGTCTCAAGCTTCTCAGAGGAGCCCACGGGTTGACCTGTGCCTGCAGCTTTTTCCTTTTCTCCTCTAATGGGCTAAAGCAAGAGCTTCATGCTGTCTTTTTATAATTAAATGATTTATTTATTTATGTATTTATTTATAAACATAAATAATAACAATATTATTTTTAATTATTATATTTATTATTAGTTAATTTATTAGTATTATTATTAACAATATTATTGTAAATTATTTAATATGTATTAATAATTATTAATATTTAATATTTATTTATTATATTTATTATTGTTGTTAATGGTTTACTATTACTACTACGATTATTTATCATCATCATATTAATTTATTATTTTTTATTATTATCAATATTTTTTATTTATTTTAACATAAATAACAACAGTATTATTTTTAATTATTATATTTATTATTAGTAGTTGTTAATTTATTATTATTATTATTAACAACAATATTATTTTTAATTGGTAAGTTATAATTATTATTTTTAATAAATTATTATTATTAATATTAACAATAATTGTTGTATAATTGTATTATTGTTCATTTATTTTTATTATACTACTACTACTACTATTATTTATCATCATCATAATATTTATCTATTATTTTTATTATTATTTATATTATATATATATATATATATATATAACATCAGTAATAACAATATTATGTTTTAATTATTATTATAATTTATTATTATTAACAATTGTTTATTTATTATTATTATTAACAATATTATTTTTAATTATTTAATTATAATTATTAATTGGTAATAATTTATTATTATTATTATTATTATTATTATTTATTGTTATTGTTAATAGTTTCTTATTATTACTATATTACTAAATTATATTGCTACTATTATTTATCATCATCATATTTATTTATTATTTATTTTAATATTATTGATATTTATTTATTTATTTGAATTATTATTAGAGGCTATGGCAAGCACCACTATTGCTCATGCATTTGATTCAAACAAACTGCTAAGCAATAAGTATTAAACACTGTTTGTGCTATAGACATAAATGAAACTTCAAATTATAAAGAAAAAATAAGCACCTTGGATCCCAGCTGACAAAACCAGAGGTCCAGTAAGAAACCACCTAGCAATGCCCTAGCAACCACATAGCAATGTCCTAGCAACCATATAGCAATGTAAAGCAATACCTTCTGTTATGTACCACATCAAGGTCATGAAGTTTGGAAAGACATGAGGGTGAGTAAATGATGACAACATTTTGGGGGTGAAATTTCTCTTTAAGCCAGCAGGACTCAAATTTTCTTCCGAAAAATCTAGTTATCTATAGTTGTGGAGGTTGCTGTGGCTTTTCTTGATGTCAGTGTTGTGATTATACAAGTGAAGAAAGGAGAATTGACAGCTACATCATTATAACAAATTTTGAGTAATGAAGCATGTCCTTACTTTTGTACCCCAGCGTAGCATGGATAAGTGATTTGAATGAGCCTCAGAGATCATAGAGAACCGTTTCCACCTCTTACAAATCACTATTGTGAGAAATCAAGTGTGAGTTCAAGGTTATGGGACACTGCAGTCATAGTGAGGTGAATGTAAATTGTCCATCAACCTAATGAAGATTAAAAGGTGCCAATCCTCCAGTTTAATACTTCATATTGCTCTGGTAGTAGCCACCTGGGTCCCAACAATGTCCTGCCGTCAGTCTCAAGAAACCACCAGGAACTCTGGGGTCTACCATTACTAAGGCCCCGCCCACTTCCCTTTGTGGTTTTCTGCCTTGTCCCACATTCAACCAATCAGAAAGTAGCATGTCAGTGGTGGTCTTCCTGAGTGATTCATTAGCCAAATATTGCCACTTCGGGGGCTGCTATGGCAACGGCTGCTACAAGAGGTCAACCAAAACCATCCTCTCCCTCTTAACGCACACACACACACACGTAAATACTCACGCTTACACACAGCAAGACCCCCGAGACTGACTTTCACCCCTTATTGAGGTCACAAGAAACACGGACTGTGACACTGTCAATAGAGGTTTGTTGCACAATGGTAGGAGAAACAAAATGTCAGAGAGGAAATTTTAAATCAGCATAGTTGTTTACAAACAAAATTATAGAATCAAAGCTGTTCTGAATAGATTGCAAGAATATTGCTTACTGCATACTACGAAAAAGTATATATGTGAAAGAGTATACATTACGCAATGATACACCTTTCAAACTGTAGTATGCTGCATTGTCACATGATGACTTTATTGAGGAAGGGGGTTCTGGTTATCAATAAAAATAGTAATCAAATTTTGTGTCAAAAATGTCTTAAATAGTACTATTAGTAAAATATTAGTATGCTATTCTGAATTTAGCTATTTATTAAAGATGAAGAGATGAAAATGGCAGTTGAAATTATTTCTGGTTCATTTGTCACATAGGAAATTGAAGGTCAAGTCAAGTTCATTGCATTGTGGGATGCAGTATTCCCCACAGTGCACTTAAATGACACACTTTGTTTAATGTTGTAGGTCATTGCTATATTTTATACAGAATATTTGCATACTGCGTATAGGCCTACTGCAGAAATAGTAACTAGTGTTCTGTGATAGTATGCTATTCCAAACATTATTTGGAATAGCATACTATACCATTAATACTAGCATACTAACGTTAATCTAAAAAAAAAACAAAAAAACATATTATGAGAAAAATATGACTCAGGTTTTTTTCTTCATTTTGTAGTTTTTCCCATTTTTCCCACTCCGAACCAGACGCGATGCGATAAGTTTGTCTGTCCAAAAATTGTAAAAAATATGGACGTAGTGTCCGTGATGTCACCCGTAGAGCCTCTTACAAGTCAAAATAGTATCCAGCAATTCCAACAATTTATCAGTATTTTGGCAAATTTGTGGCAAATTTGTAATAAGTACAATCTTGTATTCATACGTTTTGCATGATTTGCTTATTCCCCATTGAGGGATATGTTTTAAGGTGGCTCTTCAAGCTTTGTTTTGTTTTATTTTTCAACATATTTTTTATTAATATGAATCAAATCATACAATTCATACGAAATTGCCAGTTTGTTTTCTCATGAGATCGGGTTGGCACTTCTATTAGCCGACTAGATGAATTGGAAGCTGTAAATAGATTATGTAAATAAATATTTACTAAAGAACCAACCACCATAAGCCTAATTATACAATCTGCCACCTTAACACCATGGATTTTCCTTCACATTTTGCCTCAGCAAGCCACAAAATAGTTACTGGTCCACAGAAACCCAGACATGAATACAAAAATAACCTTTTATACCTAGAGGGTCATGGAGGAGGGGTTTTGGGCAGAATTGCTCTCTCTTGGTCAAACTCTCATATTTCATCTTTGGCTGGGGTGAGTCTGACACCCCTGTTGTGACACGTACTGCTCTTCAGTCTGTGAAACTGGAGCTGATGGGCATGACAGTCTCTGTCCTGCTCATGACGTGGAGAATAGCCAATCTAATCACATTACCCACAATCACTGGATTTTATTTGCTGCGCTTGGTGTCAGGAAGTAATATGGTTGGATATGTTCTGGTGTAATGGTGTTACACATATGACCTGCCCTGGTGCCATGGCAATGGCCAAATGTCAGTGTGCTGTTGTGAATAAGAAAGAAAGCTCTTTTAACAATCAGACTGGTGTTCTGACATAAGAAAAGTAGCTACAGGCTTGGAAGGCACAATGAAAACAAAATGGAATATTTTTGACTTGGTGTCATTGAGAGATGATACCAGCATGTGATATTTGCCCAAAGGGGTGGTGTTGGGTGACTGCATACCCAGGTTGGGACTGCAGGTGCCGAAGAGCATGGATTAGTCTTTGTGAGGTCAAACACTTAGATTCCATACGCACACACTCTCACTGCATCATTACCATAACTGAACTCATGCAGTGGGAGGTCTCATTCAACCACATAAATCTTTAGAGATAATCATAAAAGTCTCGCTTGGTTCTGATTGAATACATGATGAATTTTTTATTTTTTTAATCTTCCACAGTTATCTTATTTTTCTTTGGTGGGAACTGGAGAACTCAAAGGGCCAGTTCCCCCCAAAAAGCAAATTCTGTCATCATTTACTTACCCTCATGCCGTTCCGAACCCATATCACATTCTTTCTTCTGTGGAACATAAAAGGAGATGTTTTGCAAGCTGTTATTTTCCATACACTGAACGTAGACAGTGACTTGAGAAAAGGAGAAAAAACTGCACCGCCTTAAAAAGGGTCCATGCAACTTGTGCACTTTACTCCAAGTGCAAGCTCAATCATGACATGAGAATAACTACTAGCAAGAATGTGGAACTTAACGTCCTTGAAAAAGTAAAGTGATGTTGAATAGATAGGATGTGCACACCTGTGGATCAGGGAAACCTCTCTTAACCCCAAATATCAGTCAGCAGTGACAGCAGAGATCCAAATAACCCCCACTAACTGCATACATTATAGAATTACATACATAAAATATATATAGTGGTCTCAAAAAGTATTGGCAGTTTTATACGAACTACTGATTCAAAACAAAAGGTTCATAAAGCGTAAATTTGTATTTCCTCATCAATTTTAATCTCAACCTGACCTCTAACTCAACACACACTCCACCACATGTTACTTTTCGGCGAAACCTACGCTTGCTCTTACCCTCCCACCTATCCTCTACGGTCTCATCCACACTTCCTCCCCCTAATAAGTTTTCATCACTGGACACTAACAATGCTACTGACACTCTTTGCACCACTCTAACATCTTGCTTAGATGACTTTTGCCCCCTTTCATCCAGACCAGCCCGCGCCACCCCCTCTGCCCCCTGGCTATCTGATGTTCTCTATGAGCATCGGACTAAACTCAGGGCTGCAGAGAGGAAGTGACGCAAATCTAAAGATCCTACTGATCTAAGCTTCTATCAGTCATTCCTTTCTTCTTTCTCTACAAATGTCTCCAATGCTAAAACCACATACTATCACAACAAAATTAACATTTCTACTGATTCCCGCACTCTTTTCAAAACCTTCTTTTGTCTTCTTTGCCCTCCTCCCCTCCCTCCCACATCAGCTCTTACAGCTGATGACTTTGCCACATTCTTCACACATAAAATAACAACCATCAGCGGCCAATTCTCCACACCACATACTGACAATAACATCTTAACAGAAAACACACAAATTCCCCACAGCTTTTAAGCAGGTTAGGATTCCCCCACTGCTTAAGAAACCCACTCTGAATCCAACACTTTTAAAAAACTATAGACTGGTATCCCTTCTTCCATTCATTGCGAAGACACTTGAGAGAGTTGTGTTCAACCAACTGTCTACTTATCTCACATAGAACAACCTCCTTGACAACAACCAGTCTGGCTTCAAGAGTGGCCACTCAACTGAGACTGCCCTGCTCTCAGTTACTGAAGCCCTGAGACTGGCACGAGCAACTTCAAAATCATCAGTACTCATCTTGCTGTATCTGTCTGCTGCTTTTGACACAGTCAACCACCAGATCCTCCTGTCAGCTCTCATGTCGAAGGGTATCTCAGGAACCGCAATCCAGTGGTTCAAGTCTTACCTCTCAGGTAGGTCCTTCAGGGTATCTTGGAGAGGTGAGGTGTCCAAGTCGCATCATCTTGCTACTGGGGTACCTCAGGGCTCAGTGCTTGGACCACTTCTCTTCTCCATCTACATGTCATCACTAGGATCTGTGATTCAGGAACATGGTTTTTCCTATCACTGTTATGCTGATGACACACAACTCTATCTCTCATTCCAACTAGATGATCCGACGGTTGCTGGTCACATCGCAGCCTGCCTGACAGCCATTTCTGGCTGGATGAAGGACTACCACCTTCAACCTTTCCATTCAACTTGTCGTCAACCAGAACTCCTTCCAGGACAGCCAGGAACCTTGGAGTGCTGATGGATGATTGTTTAAACTTCACAGATCATATAGCTACAACGGCCTGGTCCTGCAGATTTGCCTTGTACAACATTAGAAAGATTAGACCCTTCCTATCGGAGCATTCCACGCAAATTCTTGTCCAAGCTCTTGTTCTATCCAGACTGGACTATTGTAATGCTCTCTTGGCAGGCCTTCCAGCATGCACTGTCAAGCCTCTACAACTGATCCAGAATGCTGAAGCAAGACTGGTCTTTAACAAACCGAAGCCTACCTAAACTCACTACTTCAGACTTATGCGCCCTCCAGAAGCTTGTGTTCTGCAAGTTAACGGCGCCTTGTGGTGCCATCCCAAAGGGGCACAAAATCACTCTCATGGACCTTCTCCTGGTCTGTTCCTGGCTGGTGGAATGACCTACCACGCTCTATCCGAGTCTTTAGCCATTTTCAAAAAACTGCTAAAGACATATCTTTTTCATCAATACTTGACCCAGGGATATTAGCACTTATTTTTTATTTATATTTTACTTTTCTTTTTTCGATTTCTATTCTCTTTCTCCATCTATTTGTATTAAAAAAAAAAAACCTTGCTACAAGCACTTTACTGATGAAACTGTGACTTGACATGGCACTTACATACTGTTGTACTCATGTTGATTTGATTGCTTCTACTGTTCTCATTTGTAAGTCGCTTTGGAAAAAAATGTCTGCTAAAATGACTAAATGTAAATGTAAGCAGTGTTTTGAAATCGCCCATCATTAGATATTGTTGAATAAAGTCATTATTTCGTTTTTTTGGCCCACAAAAAGTATTCTCGTCGCTTCATAACATTAAGGTTAAACCACTGTAGTCACATGAACTCTTTTAAATATGTCTTTAGTAGCTTTCTGAGCCATCGGATTTGATTAAAAATATCTTAATTTGTGTTCTGAAGATGAACGAAGGTCTTACGGGTGTGGAAGGACATGAGGGTGAGTAATTAATGACAGAATTTTTTTGGTTGAACTAACCCTTTAAAGTCCCCCTGAAATCAAAATTGATAATAAAGGCCTTCAAAGGGCCTTTTTAGCTTTAAGTATGAATATGTTAGCCATACTGTTATTTATAAGCTAGTGTCCTCCAAAACAATGACAAAATTCACATTTAGAAGATTTAGACAAGCATTTAAAATGTACAGTCTCTCACTTCCGCCAATATGGATCAATGATTTTGATGACTTCACCCTGCACTTCAGCATTCTGGAATTCTGCACTGAATGCTACATTTTTAAAGCGATATGAAAAAGATCTGGAGGAGAAATGGTTAGCGATCAGGAGGAAACTCCTGTTTTACCGGCCCTGGCCGAGCTGTGATATAAACTAAATGCTAAAAGGGAAGATGGTGTTCAATATGTCCCGCCCTGTCTTCCTGTTTTAGTGGAAATTACGTCAACGCATTGAATAATGCTGCATGTTCCAAGGTACTTCAGTGGGCATTTAAAGGGATTTACTCACCCTCAAGCCATCCCAGATATATATGACATTGTGTGATTGTGTAAGTTACATTAAAATATATCCTGGCTCTTCCAAGCTGTATAATGGTAGTGAATGGGGCATTGTATTTTGAAACCCAAAAAAGTGCATCCATACATCATAAATGTAATCCATACGACTCCAGGGGGTTAATAAAGGCCTTCTGAATTAAAACGATGGGTTTTTGTAAGAAAAATATCCATATTTAAAACTTTAAAGCTGTATGGATTACTTTTATGATGGATGGATGCACTTTTTTGAGCTTCAAAATTCAACGCCCCATTCACTACCATTATCAAGCTTGGAAGAGCCAGGATATATTTTAATATAACTCTGATTGTATATGATAGCCATATACACCTAGGATGGCTTGAGGGTAAATCATGGGATCATGGGATTTTCATTTTTGGGTGAACTATCCCATTAAGTTCTCTCTGTCCTATTGGAGTAACCACAGGTGTAGTTCATCATAACTAACTATGAATATTGTCCACTAATGTTTGACAAACACAAAATGTCACAATATTAGTTTGTTTTAATTTTGAACAATATATCTGTTTTTTTTTTTTTTTTTTTTTTTTTTTAAATCATTTAAAATCAAACAAACTTCTTTTGGCGAAATGTTCTGCTTAAAGTGTGCTTGTGCTAACTTCTTTAAAATAAAAGTAACTTTAACCTGTTAACTGTTTATGTCACAAATTCTGTTTAATGAGCAGAACTTAATTGAATCCATAATACTTTTAAGACATATTTTGTTATACAATGCAATGACATTTATATTTTTAGTGTCCAAATACACAAATAATAATCAACTGCATTGTATATAAAGCCAGATAGTGCACAATGTCAGCGATGTTTGAATTTCACGTCTTCAGTTGCTGCGACATGAAAATACAGCATGCTGGCCAACACAAAATATTTTGATGGAGGCAAACAACTTTTCAGAGCACATATTTTCATCCAAGCTTTCTAAACAAGTTTTCATCACTTTATGTAAGACCTCTCACTCCATGTCATCATAGTTTCTTGTTCACATTAAAATCCATAAAGGCAAAACTTTTGAAATGTAAGTTTGTGACATTTACATGTGTCTGTAGATTATAGGAGGTAGTGGCACCTGTCCATTCATGTAGTCTTAAAGGGATAGTGCACCCCAAACAAATATCTGTTTTGTTTTTTTTTTGTTGTTGTTGTTGTTTTTCTCCATACAATGAACCACAGAAGAAAGAAGTGTGGAGGTAAGTAAACGGACAGAATTTTCATTTCATTTTTCATCTCTTTAAGATGGTTTCTATCTCAATCTTCTTAAGATATGTTTGTCAAAAATATTTTCTCTGCCAAGCAACCCACATCTTCTGTCTGCTGGAACCTGTAACACTGCTATGTGACATACAGGCTGGTGAGAGGAAGTAATTTGGACAAGATAGTGGATGTACAAAAGAAATATGGGACAATTCAGGGGAGGAGGGGACAGAGAGTGAACAAATACATAGGGATTGTTTTGAGAATGAATGAAGTATAATGATGTAGCCTATAAATAAAGGTGGAAGTGGAAGTTTATTTCTTCCTTTAGAGTGAAGGTGAATGATTGTGGACAAGAAGATGTAACAGGGAGAGAGCAGAGAGAGAGATCTCGATTCTGACTGAGTCAACATGAAAGCTGTACGATTCTCTTTTTTTTCCCTCTTTGGTCATATATGATTTCCTTCAGCGGCCTCAAAGCACACTTATAAGTCTTAAGGCTCAGTATGTGGAGCCCCTCAATAATACTGACCTGGATTTGGTTCACTGCCAACTTTTGTTCTAATTACAGCTCAAGTGCACTCTGTAAGTTTTAAAATATTCAAAAATATAGAGACTTTTCAATTTTCAATTACATGAATGTTACACTTTAAAAACTTGTTACTCTGAAAACTTGGTGCTTAAATGAGTTTAAGCACCAAGTTTTCAGATTTTAGTAAAAGGATAGTTCACCCAACATTGAAATTTTTGTCATCATTTACTCAGCCCTGGGTATATCATGGTAAAGCCCCGGGTATACTTCGTTTTTTTTTTTTGGTTTTTTTTTACGTGTACACTAATGTACACGCACAGCCTTGCAAAGTATACTTCATTTGACTCGTATGCGTACACAGGCGTTCAACGCATGTATTCTTTCATGCTAGAGTTGTACAAATAAGGGTACTTTCTAACCTCTTCGCACAATCTGTTGTCTATGTAGGCATCCATTGTCGCTGTAACTTACATGCGTTCCGGTCTGTTGTGTTTATGCATTTTTTCTCCAATAGTATGAATCGGAAAAAAAACATTTACCCGCGGTTACGAAAATCTGGAAGTGTGCGTACAGTACGTGCGTACTCTTCTGATGACGGTGTATGCTGACCCTCGCTTTTGCATAAAAAGTGAACTATACTTTAAGCTTAAAGGTGCAATATGTAAGACTTTTGCAGTAAAATATCCAAAAACCACTAGGCCAGTGTTATATATTTTGTTCACTTGAGTACTTACAATATCCCAAATGTTTCCAACTATTTGTAAATTGTGAGAAAGTTGCATTTTTAACCAAGGCTCTGACTGTCAATTGCGTCATACCAGCGTTACCCTCGGTTTCCGTTTTTTTTTTTTATTGTAGAAACCATGAAAACACCAAAGACACTTTAATATTTATATGTTTTAATAGACAAGGGAACAACTGTTTTGATATATTTATAGACAGAAAACTAATTATTGTTATATAGCTCAACACGTTTAGTCTAGATTTTTTGCGAGTACCATATTTTACCATGTCTCAGAGAAAAACACAATTTTGTGAAGTAGCTAACATAGCATAATCAGATGCAGCTTTATTTTTAGTAACAGTAATACAGCATTTTCTCCATCATACAATACAATTTAAAATTAATTGCATGCCATTTATCAATACAAGGCATCCAGCATTTAATATGATATTCTAAAATCAATCTAGCTTACTGCAGTGTGCAACAAGTGTCTCACTGCAGAAGCGGAAGCGGCGCCGGCATAATAAAAGTTCCGCTGCTCACGGCGTGTGTTGCGCAATCGCTCCAGCGGCCTCGTTCAGCTCCCACAACACTCAGTCCTGCTCTGCTTCATACTACAGTAACGTTAATAATCACGCCTTTGTTTTGAATAGGCCTATAGTGACCTCTGGTGGACAGAAAATCTTACATATTGCACCTTTAAGGTGTCAAGCTCCAAAAAGGACCATCAAACCACCATAAAAATAGTCCATATGATTCATGTGCTATATTAAGTCTTCTAAAGTTAGTAGCTTTGTGTGAGGAACAGAACAAAATTCAAGCCGATTCATTCATAATCGTTCCCTTTCCGGTGCTCTTCTGAATAAGAATTAAGAGCTAAAGCAGAGGGGAATTTTACTTAAAATTTAAAACTTTGTCATCATTTACTCACTCTTATGTCATTTGAAACCTGTATGATTTTTTGTTCTTCTATAGAACACAAAAGAAGATATTTCAAAGAATAATTCAACAGTTTTTTTTTTCTGTATTATAAGAGTGAATTGGACCAAAAATCTCAGAACATAAACATAACGTGAAAACACAAACCTCAAAAGTCAACCAAACTCAAACCTCAGTGGTTCTTGACCAAATGTCTTGATTTTAATGTTCATCTTGCATTATGTGATGTATTCTATCTATGCATGTAATAATAATAAATGTTTTGTTTTGATATGAAACATTTATATTTCTTATGTCTATTTTTTTTTATTTGTTATTTTTATAATCATAGAGTGATTTATAATATTAATATATAAGTTTATAATCCTTTTCCTTCAGAAGAATATGTCGGTTGAGTTGTATGGATTCATTTCATGCTACCTTTATGTCCTTTTTGGAGCTTGAAAATTTTGGGTCTCATTACCATAATATGGACAAAAACAATCAAATCATTCTTCAAGTCAGATTTGGAACAACATGAAAGTGAGTCAATTCCTTTCAATTTCGGTCTGTTTCTTACAGTTATGCATATGACTTCAAAAGATTTGGAATATATTTTTAACATGCCCTGGTCACAATATGATTTCAATGTATGAAAAAGCAGCATGAATGTTATAGAAAATGTCTCCTTTATATTTTATTGAAGATACTGAACAGCATCAGGGTGAGTAAACAATGACAGAATTTTCATTTTTTAAATCGTCTATAGGTTATTGAAGATCTTAATAAAAATCTGCTTTATTGCTGCTCCTTTTATGCCGTATTCTCATCCTTGAGCCCCTATATTGTGGAAAAAAGACAAATCTGTTTACCTTATTCACCCTCAAGAACTATATGAGCACTTCAGATCGTGAATGAATGTTGTGTTATTATATGGCCCAGTTTCGAGTAAAAGGCGCATGGAATGATGGCAGGAGGCTGGGTAGACAGCTGGAGTGACAGCCCTCCTCTGGCCCGCTCTCTCTGTCTCTCTCTCTCTCTACACACACACACACACCCCTCCCTCTAGCAGCTGTTAGCTAAGGTGATAGAGGAGTGGTGATAACAGTAGAAGTTGTTAACAACCTGCATGCTGACACATTGTATTGGAAGAAGTCCCTCTCCTAAACCAACACACACAACCATCAACAACACCTCCTTACAGAACAATGTAAAACATTGTTGAGAAAGAGAGAGAATAAAATCTGGCTACAGGAGAAATTCCTGACCAGTGACTTGCCATAAAAAAAAATGAAAATAATTTAAATTAGACAGCTATTTTGTGTATTATAAGTGGTTTAATTGTGGCTTTAAGTCATTGTTTAACTGGCATATCTGACATAAGATAAATAGCCTATCAAACGCTATAATCTGATATCTGAGCAATATTAAATAGCCTATCTATTAGAACTTACATTATAAACGAGAACAAACACAAATATCACATAATCAATTATATAAAGACCTTACACAAAAGTACTGTGTACCATCACATGGTAATTATTAATACCATGGTACTGACCTACCAAATACAATGGTATTTACTCGAAATTATTTTTTAAAAATACGATGGTATTATTAAGGTACATGTCCATGAACATGCTATTAACACGGTACCATGTCCAAAACATATTAGAAAGACACTTTTTGCTAGTATTATCACATGATCAAACATTAAGGCGTAGCCTACTATAACACTCCTTCACGCGCGCGTAAAAAAACCCTAATGAGACCAAAAAATATGATTTTATCCAGATTTATTTTGTTAGGGTGGGGAGCATTAATTGAATGTCCCAAATTTCCTCCCACTCGCAGTAGGACAGTACAATAGCGAACAGACTGGGAGCATTTGTGCAACTCGACTCCATCTCCCTCCCTCTCTCGCGCTCCTCCTGGCCAAAACTGCTGTGCTCCTCTAGTGCGCTTCATTCAGATGGATAACTTCAGAAACATGGCTCTACCAAACACTTCACTTTTACTGTTTGCTCTTCAAATGTGCGCTGTTGCGTGGCAAGGTAAGACAAGTTCACCTCATCTTTCCTTGCGGTGCTGTTTTTTTGTGGTTTGATTTTATGAAAAACTTTTGGAGCGTTTGAATGGGATGCATGCGGATGCTGCAGTTATACTGTACCATTATTGTGTTTAAACTGCGGTGTTTAAAACGTTCTGTGTGTAATACAGTGATATCGATTGTTTAAAGTTACTTAGACCACAACTGTAAAGCGTTTTTACCTTTTGGCTTTGTTATTCGCGTGAGAAAAGACTGAAGTTTCTCATCAAAACACACTGCACGTGAGCTCATATACGTTCAGCTTGTTCAAACGTAGCCACTTTATACAACAAATACATAGCACTTGTTTGTACAGTAACGCAATATTACTTTTTAAATAAGCAGAAGTTCATTTTTCATCTCGGTTCTTTTTATTTTCATATGCTAAATTTGCAGAAAACTGTATGTAAACTGTTAAAACTGGCATGCCTTGGTAGAAAAACAGCAGGTGGACTAAGTGCTTTAAAACGGTGTTTTTTTTTTCCTTTCTCTAAAACAAAAATTGGCATTTGTTAAAATATTTAATCTAATTACTCTATTTTATATAGTAATGTAAAGCAAATATGTATTTAGCAAAGCAAATATTTAAAACTAAGGTTTCATGTTAATAACTAGCCAATTTGCTATTTCCTCTGGTGTTATTTTTATGACTGAAGTGGTACAGATCATGGGACTGGTCACAAATACAGGCTTTGTGCGTCTGTTCTCAGACAGTCTGTGGAACTCTATTATAGGGCGCTCAAAAATGTGATGATATGAGATTTTCACTGTGATAAGTACGCTGTTCACAATACGCAATATTTGGTAGTATAATCATACGTTTGTAGACATAGAGCCTCAAAACAACCCTGATCATGCTTATATGTGTGCAAATTGCCCTGTAGGTCTCTTGTACATGACCTAGACGACTACCAAACCAGCCCTTCTCATTAGGGAACAGATGATGGACCCCCACTGCATAATCCTCTCCTTGTCCATCTATATCTATCCCCTGTTGTGTTGTCCGAGACATCCGACTACTTATTTTGTCCATCCTTTTACACTGTTTTTCACCCTCACCGCCTTTTCTCTTTCTCTCCCAATATATTTTGTTCAGTGCGGATCAGGACTCTCCTATAATGGTTCATCCAAAGATTCTTAACAAGCCCCTTTCCCGTTACCTTCTGTCCATCCTTTTACACTGTTTTTCACCCTCACCGCCTTTTCTCTTTCTCTCCCAATATATTTTGTTCAATGCGGATTAGGACTCTCCTATAATGGTTCATCCAAAGATTCTTAACAAGCCCCTTTTCTGTTACCTTCTGTTCATCCTAGTGTTAATAAGGTCCCTCCAGTATCCTAGCAGATGAACCAAAGCTGTCTGTCCTGGGATTACTGAACACCCCGTTAGATAACTGCCCCTATGATTAAGAGGGGTCACCTTGATCCCTCAATGTGAGGGGGCTATTTTTCATCCAAGAACTTGACATTGAAAGTGACATCCTTGCAAATTATAGTGACTATGATGTGTATGATAGAATATGTACTGAAAAAAAGGCTTTGAAAAGTAAATTATTATTATTACATTATTATTCATTTATTAGTTTTTTTTTTTTTTTACCTTTTTGTGTAAATTCTCACACTAATATCCTATTTTAATTATCCATAAAAGACCCAACATTAAAACAGTATCAAATTGTAGTTTAATATATAAATATATATTAATATATTATATATTAAAGGGGATCAATAATGCCCCTTTACAAGATGTAATACAAGTCTCTGGCATCACCAGAATGTGTCTTAGAGTTTCAGCTCAAAATAGATAATTTATTATAGCTTGTCAAATCTGCCCCTATTTAGGTGTGAGCAAAAACACACCGTTTTTGTGTGTGTCCCTTTAAATGCAAATGAGCTGCTGCTCCTGGTCCCCTTTCCAGAAGAGGGCGGAGCTTTAACAGCTCATGCTTTGGTTGCTCAACAACAACAAAGCAGGAGAATCTCACGCAGCCAAAATGGTTAGTGGATAAATGAATGTAGTTGCTGTGGAGTTGATTCAAATCAACAAAAAGCATGTGTCGTCATGTTAATCTTTTGTGCAAATCCAGCATTGAATTGACCCTTGTTTGTGAAGCAGTTTGGCGTAAGATCCCCTTTGTTGCATGTTCCCGGGGCAGGGTTTATGTAAATTTTGGGGTTTGTGATGTCACCAACCCAGGAAGAAGCTCACTGTTGTCTCTACTAAAAGCGATTTCTATAAAAGAAAATATCTCCGTTTGCATTAAACTTTGAGCATCGTAACTTTGCAGATGTTTATGCTCAAACAGCAACATTACACACTAACTAAAGTTAAAAAAGTGAAATCATAATCAACATACACAAATTGTCATATATATATATATATATATATATATATATATATATATATATATACAAACACACTGTGTGTAAATTGTCACACTGATAACCTGTTTATTCTAATTAACCATAACCACAACCTTAACAATACCTAATATGAAAACAGTATCAGGTAGTAATATCATATTATTAATATTAATTTTATTATATTTTTAATAATATTACTGTTATCATTCATGAAACTATCCAACATATTGGGCTATTTTCACAGCCACAGCAAAAGACAATGAGACATATCTTCACATCAAGGCTGTCAATCAAAAGTGAAAACCGGAGCTTGAGTGAAAAATCCTAATATAGGACATCCGCCAAAATACGCATTTTTTATCCCAGATGTCCGTACTCATTCCCTTAAGTTCGTATGAGCTGCATTGTGTGCCAGCGACAAAGATGCCTTGCCATAGACTTCCTGCTTCCCATAGCAGCCCATGACCCACAGTAGAGGCGATACACAATTGAGTGGCTGTTTCTGGTTTGAGGGGGTTTCTATGCTCACAATCTTGGGTTGAGCCCCTGTCTGTCATTCTTGACAGTGAATGTCATGTAAAAGCCTGTGGTCTTGTTGTTTTGGCCTGGCAGAAGGTGGAAATCAGTGAAGACCTCTATAGGGATAATCTGCATTGTTGTTTTGCTTTTCAGCTTCAGTGAGCAACAACATGTGGATTAGTTAAATGTTGAGATTCTTACATAATTGGGTTTAAACTGTCATTATTTGCAACTTTGTGGTGCTGAGTATTGTTTTGACCCAAAGTTTATGCACAATTGTGTGTAATGGATACAATGCAATATGAAACATCACTGATGTATATTGAATCTGACTGATGGGAAGGTCCATCTTGAGTTTAAGAGTTAATCTTTAATCTAATCCAATCACACTGAGCCTTTAATGACTCTTACCAGCAGGGGGCAGCAAGAAGGCAATTACCTGAACAAAACTAAACACGTGTTATTGATTTTAAACATGTATGCATACAACAAATATGCATTGGATTTGTAGAATGTCTGTTTGATTGCATGCTACAAATCTTGTTTCTTTTAGTACACCGTGACGTGACGGGTCATTTTTTTGTCCAAAGGCCTTAATAATAATAATAAAAAACAAAGATATGACATCCAAAGTATGTAAGGTAGTACAACTAGATCTCAAAAGGATTCAATTATATTTTGCTACATATAAAGGTATTTGAATGATTCTGAAGTGTCAAAAGGTCATTCGGTTTAACTGTCCAAAGGCCAATATAGCCATTTCATTTATGATTAAAATATCTTAAAATGTAATAAATGTATATATTTTTTATATGATTTTATAACATTATATATCAACATCTGCAAAATTATATTAAAATTATGTGTAGAAGTCATTTTTTTGTTATGAGAAAAATGTCCGGAAAAATGAATTTCATTGATGTCATTTGGAATAACCAATATAAAGGGACCATTTTGGATCAAGTCATGGGGTCAATATCATGTGACAGAATGTGTCATCATTCAGACACCTGCAAAGGACCACATGGTCGTGAAGCAAAGTAACTAACGCTCTCTTAACTATTTAAAAAAACTAATGTTTTCACTTGCTCATACGCATGTCCCGAAACAGGTCATTTGGTACAACCGCTATAAAACATGAAAAATATTTTAAAAACTTGTACTAAATAAAAAATGTTTGATCGTCCTTTTGCTAGCTAGCCAGCAAGCTAACTAGCTAGCTAGCTAACTATATATCAGCCTGTTAGCATTGTTTGAAAATATTGTCATTTGGTATAACCAAAAGTGTCATTCGGTAAAACTGAAATTTTGGTTAAACTGAATTACTTTTTTGGTGACAATTTTTTTTTTTTCATTATAAAAACCACACTTAATAAAACTTGAAAATGAATTATATCTCCAAAAATAGAGGATTAAATTATATCTCGAAAGTAATTTTTTTGGGGCGGGACTTAGGTCTTGATTGGTTGAGGCAGATCTGAACACAAGCTTGAAGTCAGTTGTAAGAAAGGGGCGGGGTTTAAGCAGACTAATTTTTTTAAAGGTGACTGTAAAGACATTTATAATCCTAAAGATTTCTATTTCAAATAATTGCTGTTCTTAGTCAAAGAATCCTGAAAAAAAGTATTGCGGTTACCACAAAAATAATAAGCAGTTACAACAACGGTTGTTTTTTTTAACTAATAATAATAAATGTTTCTTGAGCCAATCAGCATATTAGAATGATTTCTGAAGGATCATGTGACACTGAATACTGGAGTAATGATGCTGAAAATTCAGCTTTACCATCAAAGGAATAAATTACATTTAAAATATATTCAAATAGAAAACAGTTATTTTACATTGTAATAATATTTCACAATATTACCGTTTTTACTCAACATTAAAAAATCTTACAGACACCAAACTTTTGAACGGTAGTGTGTACATTCAGTATTATACAAATAGGATGGGATGCAAACCAGCACTAATGAGTCATTCATATGGTATTTGTACAGTTTACCCTGTGGTAAACCACAAAAATACACTGTATATGAATTGCTGAAAGGTCAGGCAGTAACTATGGTGACCATTTCACTCATAATGAAATATTTACACCTGTTAACAAAAGATTCCTCCCATCAAATCCACTAGACACTTCGGTTCTCAATCAAAGAGGAGCCCTTTACTTTCAAACATAATTCGGTATTAGATCTCTTTTGATCACATCCCTGAAGTCAAGGTTTTGATCCTTATGCTTAGATTTCCCTATAGTGATGAGCTGAGACAGCCTAGACGACAGCACCGCGGGGCGATCCTTGAAGTCACCCGCTTTGAGTTCAGCCAAAACAATGGCATGAGATTCCTCAGTTTAATGCAGAATGGGGGATGGTATTGGAGGCGTGCGTGTCTAAGATCCACAGGTGACTTTACAGGGTTAGATCACTATCTGATAGAGATTACTCTTATCAAAGCCTTTTGTGACTTGCTGATTGTGTCGTTGACAGGAAAAGGCTCTGTGTTGTCTTCATCTGAGATGTATTTGAACAAGGGGATACCTTAAAGGCACTGACTGTGTCAAGAATGAAGAAAACTGTGTCTAGTAATTTTGTGAAGGAATCCAGCTCAGTTCAGTCTGGCTGCTCTACATTTTTTGTTGGCTTACATTTTACAATATTAGTGTGGTCTGGGAAATGTGTCAAACTTGCTGTGGCCATGAGGCCGTCGGAGCTGCCAGCGTGTCTTATGTTACTTTATTCAATGATCTGTGTAGATTCTTGTATTTTCAGGGAAGTTCTGAGTGGCACAATCTGCCATCGTAGCAACATTTTGATCCAACTAAAGAATAAATGTGTAAAACCCTGGGCTTACTTGGAATATAGTGATGGCATGTTTATCAAAGTCAGATGTGGAGACTGACCACATTAATGAAGCGTGAGAATGAATAACAATCATCCAAGTGCAACGAAGGGGGTGAAGAATTTACAGTGGACGGATGCCAGCTCTTTTTGCCCCTCTCCCTCACTTTCTCACAGACTGTTTTTTTTTTTTTTAATTTTAGAAAGCTGTAAAAGGAATCCAAAATTAAATTTGTCACACTAAAATTGTTCATCTTCAGAACACAAATTAAGATATTTTTGATGAAATCCGAGAGCTCTCTTACTCCTCCATAGACGGCAATTTAACTACCACTTTCAAGGCCCAGAAAGGTAGTAAAGACCTCATTAAAATAGTCCATGTGACTACAATGGTTCAATCTAAATTTTATGAAGCAATGAGAATACTTTTTGTGTGCAAAAACAAAACAAAAATAACGAAGACAATTTACAATTTATTCAACAATTTCTTTCGTGTCAGTCTCCTATGCTGTTGATGTTGTATAGAACGATGACTCATTATTGGCCAGCTCCTGCTTCAGCATCACACGCATGCGTCACGCTGCTCACATATATAGCGTTGGCGTTCGGACGTAGAACCTTGAAGTGCTGAACGTAAACAGCGTGGGAGAATGACATAAGAGAAGATATTGTTGAGTAAAGTCATTATTTTTGTGAAGGTTGAACCACTGTAGTCACGTGGACTGTTTTAATGATGCCTTTACTACCTTTCTGGGCCTTGAAAGTGGTTATTAAATTGCTGTCTATGGAGGGGTCAGAGAGCTCTCGGATTTCATTAAAAATATCTTAATTTGTGTTCCGAAGATCAACAAAGTGTGGAACGACATGAAGGTGAGTACTTATTGACAGAATTTTAATTTTTGGGTGAACTAACCCTTTAAAGGCACAGTTTATCTGAAAATGAAACCTTATCACTGCACAGTACTGTCATCATTTACACATACTAATCTATTTTGTTGCTGAATGTCCTGGCTGCTGCTTTACATAAAATGAAAGTGAATGAGGATGGATGATGTCAAGCTCCAGAAACAAGAAAACACAATAAAAGTGGGTCATATGACTTGTCTATATATATGTCTATAACCGAAAATTATGGACATGCTGGGATGAAAATCACTGAAAATTATTATTTTAAATCACACTTAATCGGGATTTTCTAAACAAATTGTAAAATTATAATATTTGTCTAAATTATTACATGTTAAAACCACATTTGTGACTGAATATACTGAACAAGTGATATGGATGCTTATGTTTCCTATATGATGTTTTTTTTTTTTTGTGCTAGGTCAGATCTTTACATTTGTTCAGCAATGCATTAAACTGATCAAAACTGACAGTAAAGATATTTATGATGTTACCAAAACGTTTAATTTAAAAAAAAAAAAAAAAAAAAATCTGTTGTTTTGAACTTTATAAATCATGGTTTCCACAAAAATATTTAGCAGCACAACTGTTTTCAACATTGATAATAATAATAAATGTTTCTTGAGCACTAAATCAGCATGTTAGAATGATTTCTGAAGGATCATGAGCATAAGAGACTTTAAAAAAAACAAACAAACAAACAAAAAAACATTAAAACTTCTGATGGTAGTGCGTATGCTTTTGTTTTATGGAAAAGAGCAGTTTGGACATTTTTTTTTAATATCTACTTTGTGTTTCACAGAAGAAAGGAAAGTCATACCAGTTTGAAATGACATGAATAGATTAATTTCTAGGTGAACTATCCATTTAAAATTGAAATATGTAATTATTAGATTGCTGACTATTACTTTCTCTATTCCTTTATTAGACATGGAAGGTAACAAGGACATTTTCTCCACCAATACCATTCAAATAATCTCCTTTTGGATCAATAGCAATTATATGCTTCATGCAGCAGTGTTAAGGACACAGCTGTAGACAGTTTTTCTAATGCCATTAAAATAAATGGGATATACATAGTGTGTACTGATAAAAAAGGCTTAATTTTGCAGACCATGTCCCTTGTGATTCTTTGGCTTTATCTCATTATTTTTCTCCAGACTTATAACCAGCTTAACGCACCCTTCCAAAATGCACTATTTAATTGGTTGAATGCAGCCCGTCACTTTTGGAGAGCCCCATCTGTGGGACACGTCACTGGCCAGGAACTGATTCAGGATCTGGCAGAAATCCTCACAATGCAAGGGGGATTTTGGAAGTCCTCGGATAATGTTTTCTCCAAAATCTCCCTCTAAATCACTGCCTCTCATCCCCCCCCCACCCCCCCACCCCCCAAAACCTGTCCGTCTTTATCGCTTTCCATCTCTCTTTCTCTCTCTGTTTACCGTAAAATCTGCAGACAGCTGCAAACACCTGGTGGCCAACTCATTTTTGAGAAAGCAGATGTGGATATTTTTTTCTGGATGTGTGTGCATGCGTGTGAGTTAGTAGGTTGCTCATGTTACAGAAATCATACACCACAATAGTAGCACCTCCAGTCTTGCTGTCTACCCCCATCCCCCACGGTCTTAGATACCTCCTCCCACATCTCCCTCATGCTCACATGCCCTTCACTCAGGCTTGGCTACCGGCCCATTCAAAGGAAGCCAGGGGCTTCAGGCCCTTCATGTGTTTTACTTTCTCAAAAAACTTTATTGATTTTTGCAGACATACCTGCAGTTGCTGTGTTTGTGTTTCAGATGGTTGCAAGGTCTTTCTCAGTGGCCAAGTCCTGCCAAATAACCTGAAGACTGTTTACTTTGAGTAATGTTATTAGTTAACTTGATTTTTGTATTTTTGGAAGAAACTGCGAGTGGGGTTTTGCCAGGGCATTGTTAAGCCATTACTAAGGTGTCTTTAGTGTTTTTTAAGTATGTTGTTGGATGGTTTCTTGCCTTAAAGGGACAGTCAACCCCCCAAAATGAAACTTCTGTCATCATTTACTCACTTTTTTGTCAATATAATGGTAGTCAGTTGGAACCAAAACTATGTAGATGTTATTTTTACGTGGACTATTCCTTTAAGAAGAACCATGACTGTTTCCAAACATACTGTCACATGTATGACACCCTTAATTTCTTCTGAAACAAACATTTTGCTGTTCTGTTTGGTGCTTTTAGTGTGGCAGAAATTACTAGATATATCATCATAAGCTCTTCAGGTGTTAATGGCATGTGATCATGCACACGTCCTATTATGTGGTTCAATGGCACAAGATGTATTTCAGTGCTTTTTGAAATGTGATCAAGACATATGTCATCCTGTGTCTCTATACGAGTATCTTTCTTGACAAAAGAGCTGTCGAGACATTCATTGTGCTCTTCTGCTGATTACTGTAGGCAAAAATTCCTCCAGAAGCACCACACCCTTCACATCTCTTTATCCTCCAGCATATTTTACTCTGTTACCATCTTGTCCATACTTTCTTCTTTCTTTCCTTTTCATTTATAAAACAAGTAATTTCATTATTCCTAAGAAATATGCAGGAATGCGGCAAAATTTTAAGCCAAACTTTACAGCAGAAAAAAATGAAAAGAACATAAAAATAGTCCACAAAATATGGAACATTTGAACTTATGTTCGAATAAAAGAAACTAAACAAAACCCTGGTTTTTGGTACAGTTTTTCAAGAATTTTCACCTTTTGTTGTACAGTATTTACCAAGAATATTTATTTTAGTGCATCACTAATAATGTGTTATTTCACAGTCTGATAAATATCATGGTGGTAAAGGTTAGCGCTCACTTATTTCAGTCAAATCAGTGAAACAGAAGTAAACAGAATGTTCTTCATCTTTGAAATGTCATCCAGAACCACATGAACAGTTTGCCCTTTCTCTCCTAGAGATGCATCTTGTTGGAGTCGGCTTTTGGGGGGTGTGCAGGGCCTCAAAAGTAGGCTATAGTTTCTTCCATCAAAGATATATCAACACGG
This sequence comes from Elopichthys bambusa, assembly GCA_037101425.1. Taxonomy (NCBI): domain Eukaryota; kingdom Metazoa; phylum Chordata; class Actinopteri; order Cypriniformes; family Xenocyprididae; genus Elopichthys; species Elopichthys bambusa. Next base: position 7,107,495 of record CM074434.1, read on the forward strand.
CTGTTCCCTGTCTGGGATAGACTGCTCTTTTCTGATCAGAACATTGCCATATTGAAAGCCCAGATGCTCTACAGCAGTGCAATGATTCATGCTCAGTGCCTCATATTCAAACTCTTAACAACATACTGTAGAAGAAACTGTATAACTGATCAGAGATCTGTTGAAGGGGTAATATCACCCAACACCCACTGTGGTGGGCACTGAGCCAACATCCTGCCATCAGCAGTCCTCTTTTCATTCTTTCTCATACTCCCTGTAGATCTGATAATCAAGCATAGTGGGTTGATACTGGCAGATCCAGTACCTAGATATGAGTGTGTGCATATGCACATGCATATTCAATAATGTACTCCCACAATTCATAGCCCCACTCAAACCCTGCTGTTGTGCTAATGCAGGTCTTTGTAGTTGCTCTCAGCTGGGAATATGACTGGTAATGAAGGCCTGTATGTAATATGGTGCCATTGGACTGTAATTTATAGACATTCTTCAGGAACAAAGTCATTAAGTAAAGCCCATAGCAAAGATTGCCTTAGCCATTGTATGAGTTTTGACATAGTAAATATATATTCACAAATCTGTAGAAAATTTTTTTTTTAGATTCTATTGTAAAGTTTAAAGTTGCCGCATGTAATTTCCATCAGCAATTGGTTGGACAAACTAGTAGTTTCATCCAAATGTAACATCCATTAATTTTTATATGAACCCTGAACTTTGCAATCTTATTTACATATTTGTTTACATGTGCATTACATGTATTCCAAACAAAACTTTAGTGCAGTCCTCAGTCGCCTCATTTTAAATGAGGTGACTGAGGCGGAGAAAGCCACTGTTAGAATCACCGGAGCTACCGAGAGTATAATTGCCATTTTTGCCCTGATGACATATCTAAAAAGAAAGCAAACATTTTTTGCAAATGTTTAGTAAATATTCAGTCTCCTCCACTGACCAGTTCGTAAATGTAAATGTATGTAACGTATGTAAACATGTCGTTTTGTCGAGATTTTTGATAGCATCACAGAGCCACTTTTTTCAAATTTCAAGAGTGATCAGTTTTCAGGAAGTCACCCTACAAATAACTTACTTATAGTTTTATAGTTCGGCTTTAGAAATTGTTAACTTTAAGAAGATTTAGGCATTCTGGCAAAAATGTATTATAGCTGCCTAGGGAGCGTTTCCCGAAAGCATCATTAGCCAACTATGGTTGCAAGTTCCATTGTTACCAGCATAGTTGAACGATTTGGTGGTTCCCACAGTTTCCCGTAGTTACCCACAGTTTCCCACAGTTACAACAAACATTCGCAAACAGCATTGAAACTTACGTGGTTGGAACTACAGCTCTCGAGCTGTGGATAGAAGCACAGTTTCTTGTTAAAATTACATGTTGACTCAAATAGATCATGCTCTTGGGCACAATGAGCAAGCTAACATTCAGTACATTCTATATCCTTTATCCCATTTATATATATATACATTTTAATTTGTATATATTTTAGCATGTCAACAGTCAGCTCCGTTTTTTGAGGTTTGCGCATGTGCATAAATGTGTACAAGAACCCCTGGGTGTGACATATGAGGGAAATGACAGGGAACAAAAACAGTTGAAGGGTTAGTTCACCCAAAAATGAAAATTCTGTCATTAATTACTCACCCTCATGTCGTTCCAAACCTGAATGACCTTCGTTCATCTTCGGAACACAAATTAAGATATTTTTCATAAAATCCGATGGCTCAGTGAGGCCTGCATTGCCAGCAAGATAATTAACACTTTCAGATGCCCAGAAAGCTACTAAAGACATTTAAAACAATTAATGTGACTACAGTGGTTCAACCTTAATGTTATGAAGTGATGAGAATACTTTTTGTGCGCAAAAAAACCCAAATAACGACTTTATTCAACAATATCTAGTGATAGGCGATTTCAAAACACTGCTTCATGAAGCTTCGAAGCTTTACGAATCTTTTGTTTTGAATCAGTGGTTTGGAGTGCGTATCAAACTGCCAAAGTCACATGATTTCAGTAAACGAGGCTTTGTTACGTCATAAGTGTTTCAAAATTTCAATGGTTCACCAATGGGGGGCGTGACTTTAGCAGTTTGATACGCGCTCCGAACCACTGATTCGAAACAAAAGATTCGTAAAGCTTCGAAGCTTCATAACGCAGTGTTTTGAAATCGCCCTTTATGGCTTTCTGGGCATCTAAAAGTGTTAATTATCTTGCTGGGAATGCAGGCCTCACTGAGCCATCGAATTTTATTAAAAATATCTTAATTTGTGTTCCGAAGATGAACGAAGGTCTTAAGGGTGTGGAACGACATGAGGGTGAGTAATTAATGACAGAATTTTCATTTTTGGGTGAACTAACCCTTTAAGTAGTGCTCAGTTTGTTACAGCAACATATCAGAGAAGTTATGTTACTTCTACAGTTTCGTGCCGAAAACTGCTGACTGAATGAACTGCATGTATACAGGAGTAAAATGTACGCCAAATACGACATGTTAAAGTGATTAAAAATGGCTGTCTGTTGTTTATGTAAAGTAACTATAAAAATATTAAATACATTAATTGCAATCTCGAAGCTGTAGTTCCAACCACGTATGGTTTCGGGAAACGCCAAATTGCTCAACTATGTTGGTAATGCTGGAACTTGCGACTATAGTTGGCTAATGATACTTTTGGGAAATGCACCCCTGAATGTGACATTGGAAGTTGGATTTTCAGAAATTGCTAGTGAATTTCTCAAATAATTACAAAGAAATGGCATGTAATACATTGAATTAAATATGAAAATTTGAAGTAGAAAGACTGAATAGGTATTTTCTTGGAAAACATATTGCTTAATCTTTGTTTTATTTTGAAGAATAATATTTTTTACAGTGTAGTCCATATGTACAGTAGCTTAAAGAACACCTTAAGCTGGATACAACATATTTGCTTGGAAACTAGTTGTGCAAAATTGTGCTAGTACACATGGTGGTTAAATGTAGTGAATGTACTGTGACCATCAGCTGTCTGAGTATATTTAAAAAGTACGCAAGCAGAAATCAGACAAAGACCAAAAGGATCATTAATGACAGCATGCCATATTTTACAGCAGCAACCTCAAACCGCCAGAAACTGGATGGTTGCAGCAAGCCTATATATCAGTACTTGACAGTGGCCATTTTGCTTCCAAGGTTCCCCCTGGATTCTGGATGCAACTTTTGTTATTTGATCCTTTGTTGACATGATCGTTTTATCTGGCACTAAAAGGTAACATTATACAACAAATATTTTACACTGAGGCCAGGGATAATCTTTGTGGTGAGGTAATTTAAAATATATATATATATAGGAGATACAAATGTTACACAGCAAATTTGGCAAATAGTGTGAACATTTGTACTATTCTGCTTGATGGATTCACAGTCATTTATATCTAAATGTTGCATACCCTAAAATTCCTGGCCTTTTGGACTGTTAATATGAGCTAAGGTGCCATTTATAACAGAGAAAGACAGACAATGTTAACATTTCATAAGCTAGGCACCAGGCGGTATTACTCACATGGAAATGGTTATGGGTCAGAACAGCTGGATTTAGCCAAAGGAGACATCTTACTCAAGCCTTTTATTCACGGTGAGCCTATCAGACCAGACATGACATGCAGAATTATGTCAAAGCCGTTGCAAAGAATTGAGTTTCCATGTACAGATCAGACTGTTCAGATTATTCAATGCAACTTATGCTAATCATAACTGACAGCTCAGACATTTTAGCTCTGCTTCTAAGAAAGAAAAATCACAACTGAGACGTCTTTATTGTCTCAAATGAGACTATACTAAGAGCAAATTTAGATTCTTCTACAGAGAAAAAGACCCCAGTAGTCTCCTTTAAAGTTTCAGATGAAAAGTTTGAGATTTCAATATGAACACAAAAATGTGTCATCGCCAAATGATCTGAGTTTTGCTTGCCACATTAATTTTATAGCTCTATATTTCTTATTAGGAGTTTTAGGAAAAATATCTGATGTTGATGTTGAAACTTAAAAAAAAACATCATACTGACCCAAAACTTTTGAACAGTAGTGTATAAATTGGAATTAAGTTCCAGTTAAGAATTCTCCTCAAACTGCTCAATATATCAGTGCAAAAACCTGCATATTCATTAACCACCTACAATCCAGTTTAACTAGGAGCTAAATGCACTGAAATAATTAAAATTTTCAAAGAGCAGCATTAAATCAACGTGTCATTCCTTTCGAGCATGCCTACTTTTTATGGAAATTAGGCTTATGTTATTTAAAATAAAGTATGTTTGTTTACAGCAGCAGTTATTCCTCAGGTGGTGATCAAATGAAGGAGAAGAGCATTATATCCAGAAACGTATAATAAGCCACGCAGTTTACATGCATAAAGTTATATTTTTGAGTTTTTGCCTTTGACAGAATAGTTTATGGAGAGACAGAAAACAATAGGAGAAGAAGGAGGGGAACAGAATCAGGAAAACACTACAAGTGGGACAAAAACTCTGTCTGAACTTTACCCACAAGGCAATTGCTGCAACAGTTTTAATATTTTAAAGAGCCGAATCAGCCAATTCCTTCTAAATGAACTTCATGAACATCAAACAAAAGTTAGATCAAGAAAAATCATTGATAGAAGTGAAATTGGGTATTAGCAGAGGAGATGAATGACAAAAATCACCAGATGCAGCCGTCCCCCAGCTGTCACGTGTTTCCCTCCTCAACTTTGAAGGAGACCCTTGTTTTTAAGACACTAATATACTGTTCATCTTTTTACGCTACCTCAACCAGGTGGTGTCAAACACACTTGGATGCATTTAAAATCTTCATGTCAGACTTAATCAAATACATGACTCTGGACAACTGCTAGGGAGCACTCACCCGTGTTGACAGAATTCATTTTAGAAGAGTAACTCAGTAAAGCTGTGAATAGGTAATATGGGCTGGGAATATGTTGAAATATAACAGGTCTATCAGTGGAATAGAGAGCTATATAAATCCTTGTTGATGGTGAATAAGTGCAGTCGTTGGGAGTATATCCTTTCCCTCACAAATTATACAGACACCATGGTGCATGTCTTCATGCAGTGGGAAGCCTTCTTGGTGGGTCGTGGGGCCTGTATTTATGTCTGATGTCTTTTGTCTTTAACCTCTCACCCTATAAGTGTCTGCTTACTGAGTCGCTCTCATGGGCCCTTTTTTGTCCCTTAGGGGCCAGATTTATGATCTGCCTTGTGGAATTTACCCTAAAATTTGCCTCAAGAGTCTGGACTCTTCCTTATCACATACACACTTTATGTTCACAAAGGTTCGATTTCTACTGGATTGAGTGTAGTGTGATTCCATTCTTTATACAAACTAAATGGATACTAATGGATACCAGCTTACTAAATTACTAGCTTAATATAGGTCAATAGCATGTAAGACTGTCCATGATAAAGAATAAAATAACAATAAAATCTTGTTTAATTGTAGTTAAAAAAAACCTGTGTGCCTAGTTCTTAGGAAAGTGTTTGACTTGAAAATGTCATATGGTGTAACCATCAAATCAAAAGTAGTTATATATTTGCTTTATACCTTGAATACATGTCAGTGTACGCAATCATTATTTTCAAAAATTATTCAAAAGTACATCTTTTTTACAAATATACTGAGTTATAATTAATTAATTTAATTAAGTTTTTAAGGAGTCGCACCAGATGACGTACTTGCTGTCCTTGACACAATCGTGATGGTCTGCTGGGTCTTCTCTATGATATAATTACCTGTTTAATGTTAATGAACGAACCACAAGGAAGGGCAAAAAATGAACATACAGTACACAAGAGTAAATACAAAGCGTTCAGCAGCAAACAGTAGCTCCAGACAATCAAAACTGTGTTACTCACATTAGAAGCGGGATCAAAGCAGCCTCCGCGTCTGTTTTCAGGCCTTCCCGCTTAGCTCTGTAAAGCTTTTCTAATATAAACGCAGGTCCTAAAGCACTTGCCCAGTCATAAACCTTTATTCAAGTGATATTTTTTTGAGCTCTTTTGTATTGTGTCCCATCTCTCGTTCTTATTTTCAAATCTCCCTCTTGCTTGTTCTCTCTCCTCAACCATCATACGCCCCCTAATGCTGATTGGTTACGCATTTGTTGTTGGTGTCGGCCCGACTAACTTCCAAACAGTGTTTTTTGAAGTTCTACTGAGTCCGCCTTTAATAAGGTTTTATTTTCATGAATTTGATTCTTTTAACACTTTCCCCACCATTGATAGAATTTTCCTTCATTTATGACACAACGTTTCCCCGCCATACACAAAATCCATGTGTATGGCGGGGAAACACAAACTCTTGTGTACTGTATGTTCATTTTTCGCCATACACAATCCATGTTTTCTCTGTTATACGGTAGGGGGTGCTATTACGTATCTTCTGAAAGAGTACAGAATCTCCAGATCAAAACACAAGTGAAGAAGAAGCAGAAACAAGTGATAGAAGCATTGCTTATGCACATGTAAAATAACACGATCATCAAACATTAAACAGCATAAATCAAAACTGCCTAACGTTACCAAATGAAATGTCGACACAGGACGAGGTTTAGGATTGTGAAGCTTTGGGTGTTGGTGGAAGCGATCTACTCCATCTATGTTTTGATCATTGCTCTGAATCCGATCCGGACATTTTCTCAAAAATTGTTGCATTTTTTTATGAAACCCACATTCAAGTGTTAAAAAAGAATGCATGAAGCTAGAATAAAATGTTTAAAAGTAGAGGCTCTGTTCTTTGTTTTGATATATTGCATGTTCACATATTTATCTGCGGGTCATGACATTTTTGTCATGTTAATGAGTTAATGAGACTTTTTTTTCTTCATTATGATGTCAGAACATTTTTGAATGCCCCAAAAATATCAAAACAAATCAAAATTCTCATCATATCAAAATTTTAAAATTCATTTTGATATTTTTGTAGAAGAGGCATATTCAAGAGGCATATTCAAGTCATATGAATCGCATTTTAAGGTATTTTTGTTTTAAAATGAATAGATCCGGGCAAAATAAAAAATGAGCATGTGACCAGTCATTGACCAGATATCACCTGACACTCTATTACAACTCGAAAGTATGTGCATATTGTGTGTCTTGGCAGGAATATGACCTCACACCTTTACTATCAGGTACTACTATCTGCTGTGATATATAATATGCCGGACAGAGATGTCTGGTTCTGCTCTCACAAAGGCATATTTCTTTAGTAAATGACAAGGTCCCAGTGTGTCACAAATGGGGTGGTTGTGATATCTGCCCTCTACAGAGACCGGCTATCCCATTCCCACTATAGCAGTATTTATCATTGTGCTGGACTGCCACATGTACAGACCCATAGAGGGTTATTGTGAAAACTTAACTGATCACAAATCAGCATGAAAGAGCAAAGTCTATTAAAACCTTCTCATCTGGCTTTTGAGGTTTTACCTTCTTCTTCTTCTTCTTTTTTTTTTTTTTTTTTTTTGCATATGTTAAACAGGCTGTAACCTTTGTGGTCTGCATCCTGTTTCATTTCATTAAGGTTGCTCATAAATGTAAGACAAAGACTTTAAAGTGCTTTCAAATCCCATTTTCAAATGGTTGCAAACTTCTGATGTGTAAATGAGAGTACAAATTACATGCTTTTTTATTTGTTGTATTACCATTAAGTAAGGATAAAGTGAGAAATTGTGGCATTTTGGCCTGTATATTGTTGAAATCTCCAATGTTTCTTACAAACAGCTACCCTTAACCCAATTGAAGGCAATATTTAATTATTCCAAAGACGTTCCAGTTTTTCTTGACTCAGCTTAAGATATGCATGAAATCCCTCTCAGTGTTGTAGATTTATCTGAGTAAAGAGAGGGAATTGTCACATACGCTCTTTCCAGTCTGAATCCGACTATCTGTTAAATCTGAATTGCACAAAGACTGAAATTTATTTAAATAGTCCTTAGGCCTATATGGAATCTGCAGCAAACAAGTTTTCACAGAACATGTCCACCAGACATTATGTTATTGTGTATTCGTTGTTAATGTTAACCTGTACATTTCGAATTTTTTTTTGTTTTTTGGATTAATATTGTTTAAACATGACGTAATTTTTATGCCAGTATACCGTAAAAGTAGTAAGATATTTCTACTTGATTTAATGAGTTTTGCTGTTATAAATTAATGTATTTAGGTAGATTGAGTGAAGTTTAAAGGGTTAATTCACCCAAAAATGAAAATTATGTAATTTATTACTCACCCTCATGTTGTTCTACAACCGTAAGACCTTCGTTCATCTTCGGAACACAAATTAAGATATTTTTGATGAAATCCGAGGGCTTAGTAAGACCTCTATTGCCAGCAAGTTAATTTACACTTTTAGTGCCCAGAGAGTACTAAAAACATATTTAAAACAGTTAATGTGACTACAGTGGTTCTACCTTAATATTATAATGCGACGGGAATACTTTTTGTGTGCCAAAAATACAAAAATAATGACTTTTCAACAATATCTAGTGGCGATTTCAAAACACTGCTTCGAATCTTATGTTTGAAATCAGTGGTTCGGAGCGCCAAAGTCACGTGATTTCAGCAGTTTGGCAGTTTGACATGCGATTCGAAACAAAAGATTCAAAGCAGTTTTTTTAAATCGGCCATCACTAGATATTGTTGAAAAGTCATTATTTTGTTTCCAAACACCGCACCAATCTGCCATTACTCAGACAAATGATTGTCCCGCCTCAGACTCCTGTGATTTTCCTGCCAAACAATGTTTACAATTTTCATTGACTTCAACCTATGAATTGCTTATTTATAGTAGTCTCTGCATATTAAAAACAAAGTGTTTTAATTTAATAAAAATATTATAAAATATAATTATAAAATAATTTATAATAATTACACAGTAATTACACAGTAATTATCATTAATTACACTAAAATAAAGGTAAAACAAGGTCATATATTTATTATATTAGCTCATTTTGATTATGCTTTCAGCTACATTAGTATAGTAGGTCAACTTTTATCTTTGTTTAAAATATCCAACCATATCTGAGACTCTTCCACAGATTTTTCTCCTATAATTAGTGCATAAAATGTAAAAGAAGTGTTCAGATTTCATGTGGGCCTTAACATCAGTAATGCTCAGCATCACAGCTAAGTGCTAGGCCTGTCACGATAACTACTTTTTGTTGTGCGATATATTGCCCAATATATATATATTGTCACAAAAAAATAATCGAGGTCATGTCCATATATTGTGCGATAAGTCGATATATCGACTATCGCGACAGGCCTACTAAGTGCATTGCTTTCTTTATGAATAAATCATTCAGAGTCTCATGCAGGCTCTGAAGAACCTTGTTAAGACTGTCAAGAGTAACAGTATTGACATAAGAGAGCACCCTCCATATAAGTCATGATTAACACCTGATTAATTATTAATTTTTCTGGAGGGAGCACAGCTAGTAACTGCTGATCCCTGACACATGAAGAATTTTATCCTGTGGTTGTTCGGACACAGTTTAGCATTTAAAAAAAAAATCATATCCTTTCTTTTTCTCTGTTAGAGTGTCTACAGAAGTGGAAATAAAGTCCTGAGCTATTCTCGATGCGTGATCATAAAGACAAAAAGCATTTTTGTTATAGCCTGGGCCCTGGCGTATAGATTTTTGTAAAGGCCAACAAGTTGGTCAGGATGATGAGTCAGTGTGGGAGTACTCACTGCACAGCAAGCCGGCTCCGCCTCCAACCGACTGGCATCTGCTCTCACAGCTGACGCCAGGAACTCTAACACCGACAAGCCAACATAACCAAAACAAACACACAACATGATAAGGCATTTAATTATTGAGATGAGGGAAACAGGTACAGGAAAGCACTCTTCTGTGGGAAATTGGAGTGGAACTCATTTGAAGGACCAACATCTCTTTTTAAGCCTCTTTTTAACTGTGGAAACTTTGCTGGATGTTCAGGGTTAGAAACAGCTCAATCATCTATAGCCTGCTGTCTATTACTAGTCTCTTATGCGCACCAAGGCAGCATATATTTGTTTAAGAATACAGTAAATGTGATACTGTGAAATATTATTAAAATTCAAAACCGTTTCTGTTTTAATATATTTTAAAATGTATTTATTCCCGTGATGGCAACGCTGAATTTTCAGCAGCCTTCACCCCATTCTTCAATGTTGCTTCAGAAATCATTCAAATTTGCTGATTTGGTGCTCAAGAAACATTTCTAATAATTATTAATGTTGAAAACAGTTAAAGGCAGGGTAGGTGATTTGCTTCAAAAACATTTTTTGTTACGCTGATTGAAAGTCTCTTCACATCCTGATAGCAATCACAAGTTTAGTGGTCTAAATGTATATGTATTTATATGTATATGTATATCTATATGTATTTATATAACATCTGTAGAAGACATAGGACCATAAAATATTCATCCAATCATATCCCTCGGTCATATATCTGCCTGTCAACATATGTTTTTACGTACCCTTGTGCATCCTGTTCGCGCAGACATCATACGTCATCAGCACGTTTCGTGCAAATCAGGAGCACCACAACCAAAACAGCAGCCACATTTAACAGTTCCTCCTGAACCATATGTAAATTTTACTCCCGAAACGGTAAAAAAAATTTTTATACTGGCTCCTGGTAGTCTCGTATGACAGGGATACTGCAACACGCATCGCGACAGATATGGCCAGCTGCAGATGAGTATCTCTTCAGCAAGCTGACACGCAAACTGCCGCAAATGAAACTAAAAGTTCAGCGAAGCATCCGGAAACTCAAATAAAACTAAAATTAACTGATGTTAAATAAAATACAGCTCATGTCTGTTCCTTACGTTGCCATGAACTCAATTTCCATAGAGCGCGGGAATTGAATATCGGATTTATAATCATTTTGTGACATGTGGCCAAGTGTAAATGGGGCAGTTTGAACAGCTATCCGATCAGAAAAACACACAAAGTAACCAAGTGTAAACAGGCCTATAAAGATCTAGCAGGTTAAAATGTTATTTTTTGCAGTTAGAGGACTGTGCAGGCCCCATTACAAACCTATTTTCCCTGATGGTTTCTTCTGCCACATAACTCCCCGCTGAATCACTAAAGCAAAGCATTGAATTTCAATGACCTGTTTAGAGTGAGTATTTGACTCTTTTTGATAAGCTTTTGCCATTAAAACAAATCAGATTTAAGATGTATTGTTAGTGAATAATTGATCAAATTTATATAAATATACAGTAATTATAATTCCAAAGTCCACAGGTCTTGGAGAATGAAACACTGAGTATGTCCCAAAGAAGAAAAAGATGTCTTTCAGCCAAATCTTAAACAGCTCTTTGGATTCACTCAATTTCAGCAGGGTGGCAAATGAATTTGACACTGGGACTGACAGAGTCTAAATGAACTGGCGAGACTTCACAGGAAGATCTCAAAGACAAATGCCAGCCATATTTTATAAAGGTTTTGAATGGCACCAAACCACATAGCTGAGGATATATTTTGCAGGACTGTTGAAGATCCATTATAATCCACCAGCTCTAGCACAAGCTGCTTATAGAGCAAACCGCCTTTCAGAATAACCCTGATGAACTAAAAATCAGTCATATCTGAAAGAGAAATTGACCACTCTTTCTGCTTGGGTACTCTGATACCACCAGGACACCATGCTAATTTTTTTACTTTCTCAACAGTTTCTACCTTAAGATAAGATTGGCACTGCTCTTTAGAAAGACATCTGAATTTGAATTATTCAGCTTTCAGCCACACACATAGGCACAATATGATGTGGGTTTTTTTCTGCATGGGTCGGTTTGGCCCACAGATCAAGGTGATTGGTGTTATCTTTGAACTTGACGTTTGAAAGAGATAACTAAATATCACATGCCTCTCCGTTCTCTCAGTATTAGCTGGTGTTAAAAGATCAGCTATTGAGCGAAGTGACATGAAATTGTTCAGATTGCAAATGCTTAAACAATTATGTGCAAATTACTGTATGTTTGTGATGTATGTTGATATAATATAGAATAAAAATGTTCAGTTTTCTGTTTCTTAACAAGTACACAGACTGGGTTGCCTTAACGAAATAACCTAAACTAGTTGTTCCAAACCTGTATGAATATCTTTCTTCTGCTGAACACAAAAGAAGGTATTTTAAAGAATGAATATTTTGAATAACCAAACAGTTGATGGGCCCCATTGATTTCCATAGTATTTTTTTCCATAGTACGGAAGTCAATAGGGCCCATCAACTGTTTTGTTTAGCATATTCTGTAAAATATCTTCTTTTGTGTTCAGCAGAAGAAAGAAATTCATACAGGTTTGCAGCAACTTGAGGGTGATAAATGATGACAATTTTCACTTTTGGGTGAACTATCCCTTAAAGACAGAACCAACTGTGTTTATGAGAATGTACTCACCATATTTTCATGTGTACAGTTGCAAGAAAAAGTAAGTGAACCATTTGCACAAACAAAATAAGAGAGATTGTACAAAATGCATGTTATTTTTTATTTAGTACTGTCCTGTGTAAGATGTTTTACATAAAATATGTTTATATATAGTCGACAAGAAGAAGAAAAAAAAAAGCTAAATTTATTAAAATAACCCCATTCAAAAGTATGTGAACCATTGATTCTTAATACTGTGTGGTTACCTGGATGATCTACGATTGATTTTTTGTTTTGTGATGGTTGTTCATGAGTCCCTTGTTTGTTCTGAACAGTTAAACTGAGCTTTGTTCTTCAGAAAAATCATCCTTGCAAGGTTGTTGCCATGGCAACAAAAAAACCTAGAAACACCCTAGCAACCACCCAGAACATCTTAGTGCATAAGTGTTCTGGTTGGTTGCTAGGGCATTGCTAGGTTGTTGCTATAGGGTGTTCTGGGTGGCTTTTAGGGTGTTGCCGAGATGTTGCTATTGAGATAAGGTTTGTTTTCAAGGTTGTTGCTAGGATATGCTGGGTGTTTGCTAGGGCATTGCTAATGAGTTGTTAGAGAGTTATGGGTGGTTTTCTGGTTATTTGCATAATTTTATTCATCTATCTATGTGGCTAGGATGTGTGGGGTGGTTGCTAGGGCATTGCTAAGGTGTTGCTATAGAGTTAAGGGTGGTTGCAATGTTGTTGCTAGGGTGTTCTGGGTTGCTAGGGTATTGCTAAGGTGTTGCTATAGAGTTAAGGGTGGTTGCAATGTTGTTGCTAGGGTGTTCTGGGTTGCTAGGGCATTGCTAAAGGTGGTGCTATTGAGTTAAGGGTGGTTCCATTGTTGTTACTAGGATGTTCTGGGTTGCTAGGGCATCACTAAAGTTGTTGCTATTGAGATAAGGGTGGTTGCAGTGTGTGGGGTTGCCTGGGGTTCCTCCTGCAATGCAAGTTGATGGGATTTTTTGTTGTTGCCTGTTTTATCCTTTTCCAGGTAAAAGGATAAGGATCAAGCTAGAGCTTTTCTGAATGTTTGAAAAAAGTGGTTAAAAATAAGATGTAATCAGTGTGATACGGTTAGAATTTACAAACAGCCTTTACCAGAATCAACCCTTTTTCCATGATGGTGCCACATCCAGTTAAGCAGGATGGAAACATGAGCTGGAGAGCAGCCAAATTGTTAAAACTTTGTTTCTAGTGCTAAACACCTGCTGCTATGAGCCCAGTGGGGACACCGGGCAGTTCCGGATTCCAGGACAGCAGTGCCATGAGAGAGACCATAAATAAGATGGAGGTTTGCAGGCCTCCACTGGCCAGAGGACACATGGGTCTTCCTTTGGCTACAGCTTTGTAATAGAAATAAAGATAATAGCGGGAAATATAGGAGCTGTGCTTGTCACTCATGGTGTGTGGTCCCACCCCCTGCCTGTCCACTGGCTTTCTCACCAATCCCACAAATCACTTGACAAATGGACAAGCAACAGGTGTCACAAAGGAAACTCCTTTTGCCCAGCTGTGACTGTCCTTTACACGGGAATCAGAAGGATGAGGCCATTGTTTGCCACTGTGTGTCATGTCAGGGTCACCCTGCCTCTGGTGCTCAGAGCCTAAATGCTGTGTTTATCCTATAAACCTCTTTCACAGTGAGTCTGAAATGCAGTAAACACAGTGATGCCCAAAATGAAACTTTTCTCAAGACTACGATGTCTCAGTGTGACTTTGAAACAAGACAAGCACTGTTGATGTTAGTGATTAGATGTCTCACATGAATGTTTGTAGATTTTTAAAAGCGAACTATTTAATTAGTTGGATGTTAATTTGTACTTTTACAGAAAACAAGTCTGAATAAAAGTGAATAAAAGTTTAAAAACTTTTTTAAACTATATATTATTAGATATAATATATTATAAGATATGTATATTATTAATGATACTGGCTTGGTGAAGTTTTAAATGTTCTGAGCATGTTCTGTACTGTTTTGATAAACTCCAAAGTGGAAAAATTTAAACAGTTATATAAAAGAAAAATGAAAAATGGGCAAGCATAAGGATTTGAGTTTGACAAGGGCCAGATTGTGATGGCTAGACGACTGGGTCAGAGCATCTTCAAAACTGCAGCTCTTGTGGGGTGTTCCCAGTCTGCAGTGGTCAGTATCTATCAAAAGTGGTACAAGGAAGGAACAGTGGTGAACCGGCCACAGGGTCATGGGTGGCCAAGGCTCATTGATGCACGTGGGGAGCGAAGGCTGGCCTGTGTGGTCTGATCCAACAGACAAGCTACTGTAGCTCAAATTGCTAAAGAAGTTAATGCTGGTTCTGATAGAAAGGAGTTAGAGTACACAGTGCATCGCAGTTTGTTGCGTATGGGGCTGCATAGCCGCAGACCAGTCAGGGTGCCCATTCTGACCCCTGTCCACCGGCCGAAAGTGGCAACAGTGGGCACGTGAGCATCAGAACTGAACCACGGAGCAATGGAAGAAGGTGGCCTGGTCTGATGAATCACGTTTTCTTTTACATCACGTGGATTGCCAGGTGCGTGCGTCGCTTACCTGGGGAACACATGGCACCAGGATGCACTATGGGAAGAAGACAAGTCAGAGGAGGCAGTGTGATGCTTTGGGCAATGTTCTCCTGGGAAACCTTGGGTCCTGCCATCCATGTGGATGTTACTTTGACACGTACCACCTACCTAAGCATTGTTGCAGACCATGTACACCCTTTTATGGAAACAGTATTCCCTGGTGGCTGTGGCCTCTTTTAGCAGGATAATGCACCCTGTCACAAAGCAAAAATGCTTCAGGAAAGGTTTGAGGAGCACAACAACAAGTTTGAGGTGTTGACTTGGCCTCCAAATCTCCCAGATCTGAATCCAATCGAGCATCTGTGGGATGTGCTGAACAAACAAGTCCGATCCATGGAGGCTCCACCTCGCAACTTACCGAACTTAAAAGATCTGCTGCTAACATCTTGGTGCCAGATACCACAGAAAACCTTCAGGGGTCTAGTGGAGTCCATGCCTCGAGAGGTCAGGGCTGTTTTGGCAGCAAAAGGGGGACTAACAAAATATTAGGAAGGTGGTCATAATGTTTTGCCTGATAGGTGTATGTGTATATACATATATAATCAGTGATAATTAGTCAGTGTGTCTATATATACTGTATATAAGTATTACTGTATTACTAAATATTATTAAGAATTCGAGGTAAGGAGCATTATGTTTTTAGGGTGGCTTATCAAGTTTGAAATAATTTGACTTTTCAACGCTTCTTGAGACCCCTGTGTTCAGTTTCATTATGTTATGCTCAATTTTTCAGTTTTAAGTGCTGAAGGGAATGTTTTGTGAATATATCCTGTGTTTTTGCAGTTATTGCAGACTATCAGTGGTATTGTCGTAACAGAACAATGAAAACAGAGATGTGGTTTCTGTGTAAGTCTGTGTTGTAATGAAAAACACAGTGTGAGTTTGTTGTGAGTACAGATGGGGCTCTGCTCTTGTTTTATCAGCATTTTGCTGAAGTCTGTAGTGCACTGAGCTGGAGGGGACAAGAGTTCACAGTGTGGGTGTTTAATGAAATGAACTTAGCTCAGGGAAGAGCAGCATTAAGAAAAAAACAATCATCTATCTTGTTGCTCTCACCTTGGGGCACTGAGTTAATGTATAGAGATCACCCTGAAATCCCTGTTTGTCCCAGACTAACCTGCGGGGCACTGAGAGCAGAAGCCGGAACAAGTCATAATGTTTCCTGTTTCGACTGGTTTGTTTTTGTATGAATGTGACCATTGCAAAGAGAACCCTCAGTGATTACCTTAATCACAATTACTCCCAATCCTGCCTCTTCCCAGAAGCTATGATTTGTCTGAACTTGCACTAGAAAATAACACAAACCAGGGACACTGTCAAAAATCAGGCAGACTGAATAATCTTACTGTTGAAGCCAGCTCAAACCAATTAAAATCCCATAGAACTAGATATTTATATTTCTAAAGACATTGTGATTGGTGTTTGCCTGTGCAAAACTCGCAGCCATGATGATAAGGTGCTTGTCAGGTTGTTGCTAAGGTGTGTTTAGGTGTCATTTTATTAAATTAAGTTTCAAGAAGCAAGAAATGTAAATGGTTCTTGCATGTGCAAAACTCACAGCTACAAAAATGTTATGGATTGTCAAGCTGTTGCTGTTCTGCCCCAGCTTTTAGATAAATTAGGGATATATATTACACTATATATTTTACCAAATCAGTTCTCAGTTTATACTTATTAATTAAAATGTGTAAAATTGTCGAATAACTGATGGTACTGATATATTGTAAATTCCAAATAATTACTCAAAAAAAGTAGACTGCATAGCATCACATCATATTGGATATTTAATTGTGCATGCTCATTTCCCCTATCTTTTACATCTATACCTTTGTATAACACTCAATTGAATGTTAATCTTTAAAAATGCTAATATTTTCAAAATAATGTTGAAGGTGTAGTCAACCAAAAATGAAAATTCTCTCATTATTTACTCACCATCATGTAATTCCAAACCTGAATGATTTTCTTCCTTCTGCAGAACACAAAAGAAGATATTTTAGGGATTCTATTTTAGGGAATTCTGTTCACTTCCTCATCTATTTGTGCTTGAACGGACACATACACGCAGAATTATGTCAAAATGCCTGCCTCTACGAGCCGAGTATCCTTGTAAACAGTTGCTTATGGCTTAGGAAATGGAGACAAAGAAAATGGATGTGTATCATTGTAATGGATCCGCACATTCGGTCTTAAAGTGACAGCAGGTTTGCTGCTTTCTGTCTCATGAATGTTAACAAACAACAAAATAAAAAAAGAAAATCACTTTTGCAGCTTTAACACAGATTCATTATATTCAATTGTGAAGACTATGCAGTGTAGTTTTACATTTGATTATTCATTTTCTGTACCTGAATACTTACCTGAAAAAATATAAAGCACTTTTTATTTCATTTAAATCACCTCAATCATTCTAGAATTATTAATTCTTTGCAAATAGAGCTATTCAAGTAATCTGGTGAATTTATTTTGTATCGCAATATATATCGCAGAAAAACAAAGTATTGCAATGTTAGTTTTTTGCAATATCGTGCAGCCCTAGCTCAGTGGTTGTCAAACTTTTTAGAGTGCAGTACCCCCTGAGGCATTCACCATCCTTCTGCGTACTCCCTCTCTTCCAATTAGACTGCACCTTTTCCATTAAGGGACAATATTTGCCCCTAAATTTACTTTCCAGTGCATTTTTATCTTTATAAATACCTTTACAACATTAATAATGTTTTAAATAAAAATAAAAAATGTTCAATAGTAAAATATGCAATGATAAAAACGTGAAAAGTGATTCTTTTACATACTAAAACCGCCAGTAGGTGGCGGTAAGTCTTAATGCGTGAGTCACCGAGTCATTCATCCATTCAGTAACGAAGCAAGTGGCTGTATTTATGAATGAATCATTGAATCGATGACTTTCACGAATGCAAGCAAGAGCAATATGGCAGAAGGCTTACGTATAGCGGCCCATAGAAACAACCACTAATGAGGCATCTATGTATATCTATGCACTCAAAAGCTAGAGAATACCCATAATGCACTGTGAGGGTCTTTTTTCCTCATTTTCATTCACTCCTTCAAGTGGACTATATTAGTGGAGTAATGTAGGGAAGAGTGAATGAGGGTATAGGGGCGATGTTGAACACAGCTACAGACTGAATAAGTGGAGAAAACAAGGAACAGGTGAAACTAATCTATTAACAAATGAGTTACTATGGCAACTAAGGAAACCGGGACTAAACACAGTTAAGACACAACAGCAAGATAACAATTTTTCTCATGAGCTGATCAGCGCTTGTCTATGTCAAAATGATGGAGTCAATCAAATTAAAAAAGGCGGGCATTACTATGACTTTTTATAGAAGTGTATCGAGTGTGAAATCTGGCACAACGCTTCAGTTTTAACTGTCAAAAAATAAGATGTACGATGTAAGTTGCTAAACATTTAATATTTAATAAACGATCAACAGTAATATGCAGGGATGCAAACAACACATTCCCAGCATTCAGACTGTGTTCACTGCATCAACTGTGTACGAGTCTGACAGGGTAGAGAAGAAATTGCTGAATAAAGTCGTTATTTTTGTTTTGTTTTTGCGCACAAAAAGCATTTTCGTCGCTTCATAACATTATGGTTGAACCACTAGTCACATGGACTATTTTAACAATATCTTTACTACTGAACCTTGAATGATGGTAATTACTAAAAAAGTAATTAATAAAAAAAAAAACCTTAGATTTCATCAAAAATATCTTAATTTGTGTTCTGAAGATGAACGAAGGTCTTGCAGGTTTGGAACGACATGAGGGTGAGTATTTAATGACAGAAATTTCATTTTTGGGTGAACTAACCCTTTAAATACTTGAGGTTAAAGGTTTTGAACAATCCCTAAGTATGAGTAATAATAACAGTCAATCAGGAACACTGGAACAGGATGTTTTATCCAGGAACTCATTTTTGCATTGTTTTCCGAATTAATTGGAGTGTAAAAAAACCCGAAGCCAGCTCAAACCTATTAATATAACATAGAATGAAAGACTAGAGTCAGAAGTAGTGAAGGAGACTCTCAGTGAGAGGGTCTGGCAGGGCCGTGGGTGAGTTACAGGACGGGAGGGTGGAGCAGGCAGCCGTGAGCTCATTAGAGATGGAGTGAACCTGTGATCACTCTGTAATTCTCTTTGAGGGCATTAGACTGGCTCTGCAGGGGGTGGCAGCAGCCCGGCACAGCGCTTGCCCGCTTCGGTACAGTATGGGGTGCACTTAAACCCCCATCCCGGCCGGAGCTCTCTGAAGGGTGTGATGAAAGGCATGATGGAATACGGATCTGGCTTTGTTGTGGGCTTTTTAATATTTGTCAGAATATAGAGGAGGATTGGGGGTTAACGCACACACGTTCGTCTTGATACCTCGAGCGACGGAGAGCCTAATGATTGACTGGGCTGAGGTGTACAAGGACCATATTTGGCCCCAATTCCAAATTATTATTTTTTTTAATCTTCTAGTCACTTTCAACTTCATAATGCTATTCCACATGAAAGCTGCAACCCATAAAAGTCGCACTAGGGTTGTTATGAAATATACAGTAGAGCATAAGCATTTTTTTTTTCACGCTGTGAACGTGGTATTCTGTTATTTTTGGACTGAATGTCTCTGCCAGTGGAGGGTTCCTCACACCCTTTTCCTTTCTTACTGGTTGCCAATCCATCACCCTTTTAAGCACACTCTTTCAGACAAGGGGGCCCTTTGTTAAAGTCCCGCTCATCACGAGAGTTGATGTGATACAGGGCCGCTATTTATAGAAGCTGTAATAACAGAGGGCCAGTGCAGCAGATATAGGTTTTGTCTTAAGTCTCATTTTACCTGACCTTCTCTGTTTAATGTCAGCAAAGCTTTGGTGTGATTTTTAAGACAAGATAACATGAAAAACACCACCACTTTTCACTGAAATGCCAAATTTGTTTGTTTTTTGAATGTCTTCACAGACCTGAAGATACAACACTTCTTTTCTGATGACTGCTTTTGACATTTTACTGTTTTATTTTTGAATAGTTAGCCACGATTTCAATGTAAATATTAAATAAACTGTACTAATATAGAAAAACATTGATCAAAAAATTGGGAAAAAAAAGAATAGATATATAATAAGAAATAATATATTGCATAAAGAAATGAAAAACTATACTACAGCTGTATAAAGCTACACTCAAAATTAAATAATCCTTACATATTTTAATTGAATAATTGATTAAGGATTGTTCAATTACTCTAATAAAATACATAAGGATTATTCAATTCAATTTGATGGAATTTTACTATTAATTAATTTGCATGAATCTTTTTAAAAAAGGCTTAACATTTTTTTGGAGTGTATATTTAAATTATTTATTCAAACGTTTGGTGTCAGTTTTTGAAAGAAGTCTCTTATGTTCATCAAGGCTGCATTTATTGGATCAAAGATACTGTAAAAACAGTAATATTGTGAAATATTATTACAAATATATATATTTTTCTTATTGTAATATATTTTTAATTTATTCCTGTGATGGTAAAACTGAATTTTCAGCATCATTACTCCAGTCTTCAGTGTCACATGATCCTTCAGAAATCATTCTGATATGCCGTTTTGGTGCTCAAGAAACATTCCTTATTATTATCAATGTTGAAAACAGTTGCTGCTTAATATTTTTGTGAATCCAGGATCCAAAGAACATATTTATTTGAAATAGAAATCTTTTGTAACATTGTAAATGTTTGTGTTGTCACTTTTGATTATTTTAAGTACATTTAAGGATATTAAATATATATAGTGAAAATATAAAAATCTAGTTGGTCACACTTTACATAGGGTGTCCTTAACTACTTTGTAGTTACATTAAAACATAAGTACTATGTACTTAATGTGTTCATATTGTATTGCAAATCACTTTTGCTGCTGAGGTGGATATAGGTAATATTAAGGACA
Source organism: Elopichthys bambusa (assembly GCA_037101425.1). Classification (NCBI taxonomy): domain Eukaryota; kingdom Metazoa; phylum Chordata; class Actinopteri; order Cypriniformes; family Xenocyprididae; genus Elopichthys; species Elopichthys bambusa. Next base: position 7,128,469 of record CM074434.1, read on the forward strand.
GGTTTGGTGGTATAGTTAGGTTTAAGGGTGGGTTAAGATATAAGGATGTAAAGATGTAATTACAGAAATTAATTAAAGCTATAATTACATGCAGACATTTTTTAAAATATAAGTACAATGTAAAAACATATATGTACACAATAAGTGCATTGTATTAAATTATAAGTTTAATTGTTAGTACATAGTAGTAAAAAACACCTAATATAAAGTGGGACCATCTAGTTTTGCACTACATTACTTTCTTCTTTCACAATAAATGAAGACGCCTTGAGTCTAAATGGCTCACACTCGTGCCGTGGGACAGAAAAGTGGAAATGCATTTTAACATGGAATTCTCACTTGTGGTTCTACCCCATTGGGCAAATAGCTTCACCCTCATCAGGGGCTCGTAATAGAGCAGTTATTATTTAATGTGCCTGGGGGGTTATTCCTGATTGGCCCTCTTTGTTATGTTAATTAGGTTTTGATTGGCCTCTTGGGATCAGACGTGGTGTTCAACTGGATCAGTCTGTAACGGTGCAGAGCGTCGCCCCAGAACCTGACATTGTACTGAATAATAGCATGTAGAGATCACAAAACATTCTGGAGCCAACTTGATTTTATCGTGCTTCAAACGTTTGCACTGCAATGATTTTGGCTTGAATGCACAATGTTCACTGAATGAAGATTGCTATAAATCTGCTGTGTGTCTCAACGGACACTCAGTGGAGAGAATATTGATCCAGCAGCATATTTACAGTGTGTTGTCTGTAAATAAAACATTAATTTAGCTCTTGAAGGGGCCTCAGCTTGCATGCAGGCTGCTGAAATATTCATGAGGAGGCGTGCTGCACCAGAGGGAGTAATTTCGCGCTTTTAAAAACAGCACTCTCAGCAATATTTGTGCAAAACTTGTCGTGACAATCAGCAAATTAGCGATGCATTAAGTCTGGCTTGTTATGACAGGAATTCAAAATGCTAATGATGATGAGTAAAAGTACCCTGTTGCTAGCAGAAATACTGTAAATGTTTCATAGATCTTTTGTATTATTAAATGGGCAGTTATCATTTTCAATACAATATTTTGAGAAATGTTTTTTTGTGTCAATGGTCACTTTTTTCATGTTTAAGTGCTATAATTAGGTCCCCCGGTGCATCTACCAACCCAGAAAACGTGAAAAAGGATAACCCAGTAACTTTGTTTTGGTAAGCCTTTCTCTGCAAGCATGTGAAAAATGACTCGCTCAGATTTTGCTCCCCTTGTGACGTAGGATGGGGATCTTATTATAATATTACCACTCCTTAATCTGTACATTTCACCCACGGTGCCGCCACGTTTGCTAAAAAAAAGGAGCGTTTCTGTCCGAGGGATATTTTGGAAAAAAATATTAGACCATTCACAGCATTTGATAGCAATCATAAATGTTAGCCTGGTGTGTATGGCTCTGTTTGTCAAACAGGTACGCTATGTATAGTGGGTGTCCATATGGGTTTTGTACAAAAGATTAACATGACGGCACATGCTAGTTGATGAGTTGAATCAACTCGACAGCAACTACATAAATGTATCCATTAACCATTCAGAAACGTCCAGTTTCATTCTTAAAGTTGTAACTTCTTCAGTGTCCGACTCCGGTTTGAACAATGTAAGGCTGAACACCGTTACTGACAATCATCATTTTGGCTGCGTGAGATTCTCCAGCTTTGTTATTGTTGAGCAACCAAAGTGCGAGCTGTTAAAGCTCCGCCCTCTTCTGGAAAGGGGGCCGGGAGCAGCAGCTCATTTGCATTTAAAGGGACACACACAAAAACGTTATGTTTTTGCTCACACCCAAATAGGGACAAATTTGCTATAATAAATGATCTGTGGGGTATTTTGAGCTGACACATTCTGGGGACACCAGAGACTTATATTACATCTTGTGAAAAGGGGCATAATAAGTCCCCTTTAAAAAAAGATAGATTTAAAGCAAAGTGTTTGTGTGACTGTGCACTTTTCAAATCTTTGATTTTTGCTTGTGCACGTAAACGTGAGCTGTGAAGTGATGCACTGTTCAGCAGGGTTTAGAGGATCTGAACTGACAGTGGGCCGCTCAGACGGATTTGTGTTTGACCAAGAAGGGAGGCGGCAAACTCTGAATGGCCGTCTCACTCTGGAAGCTCCATCGTGAAGGATTTGTGCCAGTTCCCGCTTCACAAAAAGAGATCCGATCAGGAGGCCTCACAGCTCAATATGTGTGCATATGTGCATGCAAGTGCGTTGCATTGTGGAAAGTTTGTTAGATGTACTAATGTTAGATCTGATTGTGTGTATTAGTATAAGATAGATCTATAAGTTTGTTGTGTGTTATAATAGATGCGCTGGTAGAGACTGTGAGTTTGTGTAACATCCTGATTTCTAATATGCCTTGGTTGATTTTTGTAACCTTCACTGCCTATGATATTTAAAAATCTGATGCATGCTGTTCTTGGATAATTTACTTAAGTAAATTATTTTTAAAATGTAAGTTTTTTATATATATATTCTTTAATATTTGATTGTATTTCTAATGAGAAATAAACAATCATTAACAGATTAGATAAAATACTGATTGATAATAAGCCGGTAATAATTTTCTTGTTATGACCAATAACAGATAAATGGCTGATATTAAAATTCTGTTAGTTTGTCTAAATACATAAAAAATAAAACATTAAAAAGTAAAATCAGTCGTTTTACAAGTGAATTTAGGCATCACAACATTATAATGTACACTTTTTTGCTAGAGATTTGTTAAAGAGTACATATAACAGTGTTTTAAATTAATTATTAGTTTAATTTTATATATTTAATTTAGTTCATTAATTTTTAAACTTTAAAGTCACCCAAAAATGACAATTCTGTCATTGTTTACTCACCCTTATGTCATTTCAAACTTGTATGACTTAGTAAAAGAACATAAAGGAAGATTGGACTGCATTAACTTCCACAGTTTTGTTACACAAAGAAAAAAAGTCATACAGGTTAAATTTTGGGTGAACTATCCGCAGGAGAGAAGTTGTAAATGGCAGCGTCTAGGCATGTGACGGTGTGAAATTTTCATGTTGCGATTAATTGCTGAAGCTGTTATCACGATATACGGTATTATCACGATATTGAAATAAGTTGCAAAAAAAGTGTTGTCATAGTATAACAGGTTTAAGAACTCTTTTTGTAATAACAAAAAGAACTCTGAATGTTTAAATACAATAATACAATACACAAAAAATATATAAAGTAAAATTTTCAAACAGATTAAAGTGCAAAAGAATTAGGCTATAAAGAACAACAGGTAACACTTTACAATAAGGTCTCATTATTTAATGCATTAACTAAGAGCAATAGCTACATTTGTTACAGAAAGTATTATTTTTTGTTAATGTTAGTTAGGAAATACAACTGATCATTGTTAGTTTTATCTCAGGTCCATTAAATAAGTTCCTTTTATTTTAGTAATGTTAATAAACAATAACTAAGAAATTAACATTAACTAAGAATAATTAATGCTTTATAAGTATTTTTCATTGTCAGTTTGGTAATAATGAATTAACGTGTTAACTAATGAAGCCTTATGTTTCAAAGTTTTAATGAACAATAACAAATAATCAGAACATTTCTAATCATTAGGGCATATTGTAGTCCAGATTAAAATAAACAAAATTTAAGTTTGAAAATAAATAGCCTATTAAGTCTTTAAGTATTAAGTATTTGGTGCTGTGATGAGCAACATTGAGATTACAAAAAACTGAATGGCTGTTTGAAGCATTTTAAAAACTTCACTAGCGCAGTTGCTTTGTTTGCGGGGTTTCCGGGGTAACCGCTGCATTCTGCTGTTCTATCAGCGCCCTCTGAACTCGCACTTTCATTCAGCGCGCCTTGTTCCACTCGTGTGCTTCTCATGCACGTGTTTACATCTGAGCGCGTGTCCCTTTGACGCAGAATACAGCGGTGTTGTGCATTTTATACGGTTGATGAGGAAAGTATTCTTAAATGCATTATAAAAATTTTAATAATTGGTAATAAATTATTATTTATGGTATTTTGATGTGCCCACGATAACAATATCGTGCATATTCATTATCGTGATATATCGCATTACCGAATATCGGCACATGTCTAGCAGCATCACAGCTGAGGTCATAGGTCACTTGACAATACCAACATGGTGGATGTAGTATGCCTGCATTGAATACATAATACACGCATACATACTTATAAAACATACTTTATTACCATCAAAATGTAAGTTCTTCATCAAATGCAGTACATTGACAGTTTGTGATTTTGTTTGCATTTCCCATTAAGTCATTGAATCAGTGGGCAATGAGGCAGTAAAGGCCCCGGTATACTTAATTTCTGCATTCCGTTCTGTTTCGCGCGCGATTCTTTGAAAGTATACTCCTTTGGTTGTTAGTGCGGAAAGACGCGAAAGTCTCTCGCACATTCGCTGTTGTACGCGCACCTTCCGTGTGGTCTCAGATATTGGGCTGCACACGGACGTGGTGTGCGGACCAAAGTACTTTGGGTTTCGGTTTTGGACACATCCATTGTGTGTGGCCTCTTTGATCCCAGGTGCATCTTGTGTGTGATAGGTGATTCCCTCCCTGTCGCAGAGCTGGTCACGCTTGCCTTTCTCCAGCACTCTTCACCTTTCTCTCACAAGGCTTACGGATTCCCAACCCAACACACTTTAAAGAAACAGGTGAAAGAGCCTTGATTTAGAAATTCTGAAGGTATAGATTAGCAAACTTTACTCGGATTTCAAGATCAAACGCCAGCTATTGACAGAGATAGTCCGAGATTAGTGAATCCTTCAATGGGCAGGTTATCTTTGAGAAAACAGTCGAACACAGAGGTTCATTTGGAGCCCAGTCATACTAATGTGATCTATATGGGAGGTCTGTTGTGACACATTAGTGCCAGAGGGGGAGGGGAAGCACCATGTTGAAAACCAGCCTGTTCACAGCATAGGCTAACAGAACACAACCCAGAGATGTAGTTAAATGGTAGTTCAGCCAAAAATGAAAATTCACCTTTTAACATTGTACCTGTTTATTATCACTTATTCTCATTAAACGCTTCCTTTAAAATAATTCCTTTTGTGTTTTATGTAGGTACGACTGCACGATTAAATGAAATAATTTATATAATAATATAACAATAATTAGGGGTGTAAGAAAATATTGATACATATAAATATCGCGATATTATGTTTGGCGATACTGTATCGATTCTCAAAAACATTGTATCGAAATTTATTTATTTATTTATTTATTTACATCCCAGATTCGTGGCTTTGTGTTCGGTTTAAACCACATATTGTATAAAACCCAGAACGTATCTCAGAACGTAAACTGACGCGTAGCCGGAGATGCGCAAGCTGCATCGCTAGCGTTAGCATTAGCAAACCCAGCTCACAAGATGATAGAATTATTCCGCTCCCACGGCATACAGAGCTGAAGTGTGGACTCATTTTGGCTTCAGCTATAAAGAACCCACTAAGGAGATCGACAAGAGTCAGTTGTTTGCAAAATAGGCCATGTTAAAATCCAAAACTCGGGAAACGCATTGAATCTGAGAGCTCACTTCTGCGCTTCTGAGAGCTCACCATCCGCGCTGCTGAGAGATAGAGACAGAACAAAAATGACAGCGGTGACAGCAGAAAGAAAGCATCTGATCATAGCGATGTGGATATGTTTGCACTAGTTCTGTTCAGCACTTCACTGAAGGCATGTTTATTTAAATAGCACTTTATACATTAGACTACATTAAACAAATAGATATTCAGTCATGAAATGGACTATGCACTAGTTGTTAAATAGTTTAGAAATTAAAAACTGGTATACTGTAAACCTTTAAAACATATACACCTAAAGAATCCTGCAGTCACTTTACTATTTTCCCTTAGATTGCACAAAATAGTGATTAGTGATATAAATGCAAATTATACTGTATTGATTAAATAAAATAAAGCTGTTTGTAAGGTTTTATGCATATAGTGGTGTGTTCTTTATGACCGTTTTTTCTAAAATTACATCCTTTTTAAAAAAAAATATATATATATCACAATATATCGCCTTTCTTACAGTATCACAATATATCGTATCGTGATACGTATCGTATCGCCAGATTCTTAGCAATACACAGCCCTAATAATAATTGTGATTATTATTATTATTACCCATCCATCCATTCTTCAAACCACTTGTCCTCTGTAGGGTTGTGGGGATGCTGCAGCCTCAGAAAAATTACAAAAATACAAATTTTAGGGTCATTTTAGGGTCAAATACTTCTTTAGCTGCTCTATTGTTTTGAAATGTTTATCATATTGGCGAGACAAAGGCCTTTCTATTCAAAAGATAGTTAAGGCCCATTTACTTATCACAGATCACTGAAGTCTGACTGACTCGATTCAAGAGGGAGGGAGTTTGTGTTTGCTTGCTGGGTTTTGCATTTGTCTTTAAGTTTAGAGAGTCACACTGCAAGAATAAAAAACAGCTGGAGATGTAATTTATCTCAGCTGGGGCTGATACAGAAGCTGATCTTCTTTGTTGCTGAGCAGACAGACTGATGTTGTGACTACTGTCCACTTTTGTGTGGTTAACAGGGACACAATGTATATGTGGCAGTATAATCATGGTGGCGTACCCCATTGTTAGGATAATATCTTGGTTTTTAAAGGAACTCAGTTTCAGCTTGTGGCCCACAACTCCTTCACCCCTGTGTTCTTATACACACAGACACACACTAGCTAGTCATCATCCTGTGAAAACAATGTGGTTTCAGGCATCCTTACTCTTGTTATTTGAAACTCTGTCAGCACGTCCAAATATTCACCGGTGGTTTCCAGACGTGGGTTTGTGCAGTGTAGGCCAACTGCCCTGACTGTTAATAACACAGCACAGTGGTTTGACATACGTGGGCTTTAGGTATCTGCCTCTTCTCTGAGTGTTTCAATGGGTCAGTGACATGACACACATTTGTTTTGATCCAGATCTGTTAATTAATTAAAAAATACATTCAGGTTTCCTACATAAAATAACTTGAATATACCCTTTCCCATCTATGATTTTTGAAATTTTTGGTTATGTATGAAATTCTTAGTAGTTTGTAAACAGACCTCAAAAGGTAGTTCAGCATAATCTTTTATTATTTTTTCTTGTTTTGACAAAACTGCTTATTAGAGTTGGCATGAAATGGAAGTGGAAGTATCCCTATTGTGATATATATCTGAGTGAAAGACTTCTCGAACAAGAAGAAATGTAGGGCGGTACTTGAATTTTTCCATCAGGAATTGAGTGGATGGTTGTGGTTTGCTATGGCTGTGATGTCATGTGAGTGAGAGGTTGCAGGATATCATAGAGAAGACCCCAGCAGACCCTCATTAGTCAGTTAAGGTCAATAAGTCTCTTAAAATATAAAATTATTTTTTATAAAAATTATTTTATTTTATATTATTATTTTTATTGACCAATTTTTTAAAGCATTTTGTTTTGTTTGTTTTGTTTTTTCTGTGGAAGCTTGTTTTCACCACTAAATAAAAAAAATAAAAAAGGTAATAGTGACTTTTTATCTCACAATTTTAACCTTTTTTTTTTCGCAATTGCGAATTTGCATCTTACAGTTTTGACTGTTTTTCTCAGAATTGCGAGATTTAAACTCGCAATTGCGAGTTATAAAGTCAGAATTATGAGATATAAACTCGCAATTCTGAGAAAAATTCCCTCACAATTGGATATTATAACGAGTTTATATCTCACAATTCTGACTTTATAACTCGGAATTGTGAGTTTATATCTTGCAATTCTGACTTTATAACTTGCAATTCTGACTTTATTACTCACAATTCTGACTTTATAACTCTCAACTATGAGTTTATATCTTGCAATTCTGACTTTATATCACACAATTCTGACTTTATAACTCGCAATTCTGACTTTATATCTTGCAATTCTGACCTTATAACTTGCAATTCTGACTTTATAACTCGCAATTCTGACTTTATAACTCGCAATTCTGACTTTATTGCTCACAATTCTGACTTTATATCTTGCAATTCTGACTTTATAACTCGCAATTGTGTTTATATCTCGCAATTCTGACTTTATATCTTGCAATTCTGACTTTATAACTCACAATTGTGTTTATATCTCGCAATTCTGAATTTATAACTCGCAATTCTGACTTTATATCTCGCAATTCTGAATTTATAACTCGCAATTCTGACTTTATAACTCGCAATTCTGAATTTATAACTCGCAATTCTGACTTTATATCACGCAATTCTGACTTTATAACTCGCAATTCTGACTTTATATCACGCAATTCTGAGAAAAAGTCAGAATTGTGAGAGAAAGTCAATTATCTTTTTTTATTTTTTATTTCATGGTGGAAACAAGCTTCCATAGTTTTCCCACTCTGTTTGTATCATAAAAAATTATAAAATAAATCATAAATAAAAGATTTGCTTATTTGAACTTTTTATGACAAGGCAAGGTTGTAGAATGTATAAACTATAATCATATTTATGAATTAATAACCATATGAATCCAACATGAATACAAGAACTTAGGAGAATATTTTAAAAGCTTTTTCTTTTTCTTTATTGTGGACACTCTCATTGACCCCTCTCTTTCTCTTTCTCTCAGATAAAAAAACATAATGTAGGTCTTTGCCTCAAATCTCCTCTGACAAGATATTCTGCACCTTTGCTAATCCTATTATCTGGCCATGTTTAAGGAAAAATCATTGTTAACTTGTTTGTGCCAGGCTGTTTTAAAATGTTTGTTGGAGAAGATAAAGAAAGCCTAACTTGGGGCACACAATGACCTTCTGTTCACCTTTGTGTTTACCTGAAGACTTAAACAAGGACAAATGTGAGATACTTTAGGATGTTCAAAGCTTAGATAAGAGAAAAGAAGAGATTTGCTCCCCAGGTGTGGGAACAATGGCTTGTATCTAAAGGCCATGGGTGGATGGACGCAGTCGGGGGGCCTCAGTGAAGCTGTGCTAGAGGACAGAGAGGTCTAAGCAAATAGGGCCAGCGTCTTGGTCACAATAAGTGGGGCGGCTGCTCTCGGCTGGGGTGGGTAGGTTGAGGGAGGGGATGAGAGAGAAAGGCAGCAGCCCTGAAAATGGGGTGCGAATGTAGAATGGGACCAGCGGGATGTGACTGTGAGTTTAATAAGGCTTTGTGTGTGTGGAGGTTCACTTAGCTGTACCTTAGGGAACAAATTGTCCACAGAAGTTAGCGAAATCTGACAAAACCCTCTTTTAGGAAACCCTTAAAGGTTAAAATGCTTTATAAATAAAGGAAACACTATTTATTTTATTCTTAAAATGTAAAACATTCTTTTTTAGGGGCAGGATGTGGGTTGGGGTTAGTCTGTAGTAAATATGCTCAGCTTTATATAGGCTAAAAACTATGGTTATGGTATGTCTACACTTAGATAACTAAGTGTGTGTGTGTGTGTCTAAGTCTTAAGATGTTACTAGAATTATCCATATTATTACAGACACAGGTTTTTCATAATTTACGTAAACTGAGGTTTTTGTGAAATTATATTTTCGATTTGTCCTGTAAGCGACAACTGTGGCTATATTTCAGATCTAGTATGAAATACCCATAAATATATCATTACTTCTTGATTTCCAATAAAAATGTCAAAATATCATCTTTAAAAAATGTTTTATATTTATATATTTTGCATATAATATTTTTATATTTATAATATATTTATATTATATATATATTTATTCAGTGTATTTTATTTTGGTTATTTTAGTTTCTTTTCTTTTTTTTTTCACATTTTAAGAGTAAGGCCTGAAACGTCCTCTATTCATGTACATGAACACAAATGCTCAATTTTACAAATTTTTGGATTCATACAGAGCGCAATTCACAATGCAGCACATTGCTTATAAGTTGCATTCTCAACATAGTAGGCATTAGCGCTAGCTGTCTTCTTCTATGGTCAGTTTTCTCTCTTTTTGGTCAATTCATATAATCATATAATAATTATGAGTATTCCAAAGGTACCTGAATGGCCTACTTTTCCTGTTAGAATCGGAAGTGCTGATCTGTGCACACTCTAACGGCGCCTTTGACGAGGATTCACTTAGAACTAGAAACACAAATAAAAAGCGTTAAAAAAAGCGTTAAAAAAAGCTACAAACGTGGCGGTTGTGCGAAACCGACGGTTAAGTAGAGAGGTTTTGAGTAGAGATGGGCTCAATTAATCAGTCTCTAACCTGACAAAAAGATATTTATTCAATGTTATCCACATTGTATTTCATCTGCAACAGCACTGTGAACTTACATAAAGATACATAAGGAGATACATAAGTATTGAGTTAATACAATGAAGGCGGTTTGTTTTAATGAAGAGAAACTTAATAAATATTATGTTATCTGAACCACATTAATTATTTAAGTTGATTTGGCAGAAGAAAAAATGTTGTGATAACAAATCATGAAAATATTTTTTTACAGTGTACTGCAAAATCTCACATTAGTATGTCTTTTGGCCAAGCATTTGCATCTGTACTTGCCCAAACCTCATTAAATTTAGTAATTCATCTTATTTTAAGTATAGTGTAGTTATTTTTATTGGACAAAGATACTAATTAATCATAGGATTTTTGCAGTGTTGGGCTGAAATTGCACCAAGCATAAGTCTCGTTGATCACTCAATCACAAACACACACACACACAACCCATCTCGGATGTTGTTGACACAGCTAGACCCTGTCCTTCCCAGCAGTAGCTGTGCCACTGACCTCATACTGCTGAGGGGAGGGAGACGAGTGATGAGGCTGTTGTGTAGCTGCTTCACCCTTGAACCCTCGCCAACGTCTCTCTCCTCCACCAGTCACTCGCCAAGGACGTGGAAATCCCATAATAACCCGTCTCCACGGCACCCCACCAGTCCAGCTCCCTGCTTCCCAGATGTTTCCAATTAAAAAGGAGGCCTTTCAGCCCAAGCCTATTTTCTGCATGCTGAGAGAAAGAGCAAGAGAGAGACAGAGAGCAGGTTGCAGAGAGATAGAAGGGCTAAGGGGAAGAAAAATGACTTTATTCTAAGACAAAAAGGCTGTTGAGGCCAGAGAGTGACATTTGAAAAGTCACTGTGGCCGGACGCTTGTTTTGATGGCAGATATCTGAGGAATGGAAGATGAGAAGATGAATGGTATCGCTCATGTCTGAGTCAGACAAAGATTTTCAGATTAAAATCAAGCCTGTGGTCACAAAATCTGGCCTTGTTTTTAAAAATGCTGTTCTTTCTCTCTGCTTTACTTAGGGTGGGCTGCCAAATATAATCATCACACACAAAAGACACATGGTCTGTATTTTTTCAGTTGGTGTGGTGGCAGCCGCCGGCAGGTCTGTGTTTGCCACTCAAAACCTCAATGTTGCCACAATAGAGACAGCCAGAAAGTAAAGAGAGGAAGGATTTTAAATGAATAGTTCACCTAAAAATGAAAATTCTGTCTTCATTTACTCACCCTCATATTTTGGTCTTTTCCTCACACTAAGCTATTGTCTGAGTTCAGAAGACTCGGAATATAGTTATATTCATACATTTAAGATTTATTAATGTTTTTTTTTTTTTAAAAAAAGTTTTGTTCACCAAGGCTGAATTTATTTGATTTAAGTACAATAAAAAAACAGTAATAATGTGAACTATTATTACAATTTACAATAACTATTTTAATATATTTAGGCCCCGAGCACCATTGGTGTGAGGACCCTATTGTAATTGCTCAGTCAATTTTTCTTCTTCTCCGAAATGAATCGCATTTTTGAGGGCCTAAACGTGCTCGAAAACTCATAAAACTTTGCACACGCATCAGAAGTGGTGAAAATTTACGACTGATGTGGGTTTCAGAATTAGGTGCACCACCTACAAAATTTCAATTAAGCGCCCTTCACGCTTCGTTTCACGTACAATTATGAAATTCGGTATACACATGTAACAGCTGAATACCTACAAAAAAGTCCCTGGGTGCAAAATCTGAAAATCCAACAGGAAGTGAGATATTTTGAAAATATCAAAATTTTTGGCAGTTTTTGCCATTTCCAGATGTTGTACTTTAATGAACTCCTCCTAGAGATTTTATCAGATCAACACCATATTTGATCAGTCTAATCTAAAGGCCACATTACGTTAAATTGCGAAAATCTTGAGTTTTCGCTGAAGGGCGTGTCTGTGGCGGCCTGACAAAATTCAATTCAAAAAGTTATTGTAACTCGGGCATACAATGTCCGATCTGCCTCAAACTTCACATGTTTGATAAGAGTCCTGGCCTGAAGACATCTACATGGCAATATTCAGTTACAGTCATATCGCCACCTGTGGGCAACAGGAAATGACATGTTTTACACTGTGATTAACTCCTTGTAAAGATTTAACCAGATCAAAATCATATATGGTAAGTCTAATCTTAAGGCCTTAGCGATGTTAAATTGCAAAGATCTAGAGTTTTCATTGAAGGGCGTGTCTGTGGCGGCCTGAGAAAATCTGATGTTTCGCCATGAAAGAGGAAGCTGTTATCACTCAGGCATACAATGTCTGATCTGCCCCAAACTTCACATGTGTGATAAGAGTCCTGGCCTGAAGACATCTATATGCCAATATTCAGTTAGTCATAGCGCCACCTGTTGGCAACAGGAAATGGCATGCTTTACACTGTAATTCACTCCCAGAAACACATTTAAATATGCCATGAAGTGCCAAACATGTTAGAAACGCGTTAAATCATGAAACACTTGGCTAAGTGCTAATGTATGCGATTAACGCCACGAAACAGGAAGTTGTTGTAACTCAGGCATACAATGTCCGATCTTCCCCAAACTTCATATGTTTGGTAATAGTCCTGGCCTGAAGACATCTACATGCCCGGGTGCGAGGGCCCTTTCATCGCTGCTTGCAGCTTTCATTTAAAATATAATTTGTTCCTGTGATGGTGAAGCTGAGTTTTCAGCATCATTACTCCAGTCTCCAGTGTCTTTCAGAAATCCTTATGCTGATTTGGTGCTCAAGAAACTTATTAACGATGTTGAAAATAGTTTTGCTGCTTAATATTTTTTGTGGAAACTATATACACTCAAAAGAACAGCCTTAATGCAAGTATTATAGATTTATATATTATATATTTCTTTAATAAATAAATAAACAAAATCTTACTGATCCCATCCCTTTGGTAATGTAAAATAATAAATGATGACTGGATTTTTTAGAATATTTTTGGGGTGAACTATCCATTTAATGGTGAAAGCCACAAAACCTTTCAGTAACTGTTGTCAGTATACTGTAGTATATTTGTAGTAATATATGTAGTATGTTTGTTGTGATTTAAATAACAAAAACAATGTAATACAGTAAAAAAAAGTAATCAAAAATTCTTTTTTTATGTTTTGGATGCATTACAGTAATAAGAATATGGAGGAAAATTAGCTTAATTGTGTTAAATATGGCACAATGTGTCCTAAAAAGCACTAAAAAGCATAATTATGCAAAGTATTATTTCTTTTTTTATTCTTTTGATTATTGGGTGAAATTAACCTGGGCTGCGTTTCCGAAAAGCATCACAAGTAGATCATAGAACCATTGCCACCAATGCTCTCTATGATCAACTTAGCTCACACTGCTTTTGAGAAATGCATGTTTTTGTGAAATAGCTTAAATGCATATTAATAGCTTTTCATATTCCTGCAGACAGTTCACTTTATGAGTAATGAAGCAAGTTTATGGGCCATGTTTTATCCCTTGATCCTTTTGAGAGCCATAACATGTAATAGCTTGTATAGAGAATAACTTGTATGGAGTTAATGATTTTGCCTATTTTCCTGTGTCAGTGCTGATGTGGTATGGTGGCCTAGAGCAACATTTATAATGTAATATTGCCAGCCATGTGAAGCTGTGCCATGAATGATTTAACGTTCAACTTCTGCAAGATCAAATGGGTCATCAGAAGATCTGCGTGGAATCTGCCTACAGAATTATGCAGATAGTTCTGCAGAATTTAAACATTTCAAGTTATGCACCTCCCCCGACCCTCATGTATTAGTTTACTAAGTATATTGGCTAATTTAATTATGCTTTCAGCTATCAGTAGAGTATAATACTCTCAGTTTAACTCTGTTTAAATCCATTCTGATAGCTCTGCATTGGAATTACACTACACAGTGCCAAAAATTTGAAAAATAGATATGTGCATATATTACATGTGCACTGTCCTCAGTTTGCCCGCATACAATCTACAGTCACAGAATTCTGCAGAAGTCACATTGACATATTTTTTGTACACAACTGACTATGGAAAAACTTTAAATCAATGTGTCTTTGGGAGGACAAAAAATCAACACCATGATAACATTGTCTTCAGCATGACGACATGAAAAAACTGCGTCACCTGCAATACAGATAAATCACATAATTGACAAGCTTGTACACATCCGTCACCCCTTCCATGTTTGTTTACCAGCTTTGACTTATTATGATTTCATTTTCAGTTCTGAATAGATGCATTCTTTGTACTCTTTTTACCTTATTAAATCCATCCTAAATAATTTTCGCTTCACAATCAGCACAGGACATGCAAAAACAGTCTTTATTTACAGTCTTCAAATGACCCTGCAGAGTTTCAACAAAGAGAGTGTTTTACTGTTGTTGACCTCATTAATAGGAGTGTAATTGAGTTTTCTCTAAGGCTGTGGTTTAAACATTACTACACAATCTAAAATGCATTAAACGCTTGTTAATGTGTTTTTTCATGTGTTGATAAAGCAGCCTTTGTTCTCACATGGCCTCAAGCACACAATCTCAATGAGTTTTCTTTGGCAGCTTGGGCGCTGGTGGACCTGAGGATGGAGGACACTGTTGAGGTTTACATGGACGAGTCTGCAGAGATCCCCTGTCTGTACACCTTCACCGCGAAACCCACTACGGTGATGGTGCAGTGGTTTGTGGTGAGTCCCAAAAGCTGTCACACTCTTTCACTTTTTTTAGTTTAAAACTTAAGAATGAAAATTCTTTCATCAATTACTCACCTTTATGTCGTACCAAATCAATAAGTCATTTTCTTATCTTTGAAACGCAAATGAAGAAAGATTTTGTCCATCCATTACAAGTCCATGAAACCAAAACTTTGACACTTCAAAAAGTTTACAAAGACAATCCATCGATTTGAATTGAGCATTTAATCCAAGTCTTCTGAAGAGACACGATCGCTAAACATAGCTAATCGATGAACAGATTTCATTTAGGCTTTTATTCACATATGAACATTGATCAACACACTTAGAGCACATCAAATATGGCAAATTGAAGCTCAGCCGTACTTGTTTGACGTGTGAGAACAAACTTTGGTTCTTGCGACAGCTCGACCGCGTTTGTGTGGCGTCACGGCATGCATGTGAGGTTCCGTTTACCATATTTTATGTGCTCTATGTACAGTATATACATTAAAATGCAGCAGCCAGGTTTTTAACTGGGGTTTGTAAACGAGAACACATTACTCCAATTTTAGTGTCTCTTAATTGGTTGCCAGTGCGTTATAGAGTTGAATTTAAGATTTTGCTGTTTGTTTTTAAGTCTTTAAATGGTCTGGCACCTTCCTATTTGTCAGACCTTTTAAACGTGAACACGTCAGTTAGATGCTTGCGATCCTCAGACAGTATTACTCTGTCCTATCCAAAATCAAGATTGAAGTTGAGAGGTGACCGTGCATTTGCATTGGCCGGTCCAAAGTTATGAAACAGTCTTCCCTTATCTGTAAGATCTACAAAGTTACAGTCTTATCTTCTTAGTCTTGCATTTCATTCATTCTCTTGTTTTTTTAATTTAGTGATGTCTTTTTACTACTACTGTCTTTTATTTTATTCTTTTCTCTGTACAGCCCAGTGATCAACTTTTGTTGTGTTTATTTGTGCTTTATAAATAAATGAAATGAAATTAATTAATGTTTATATGTGAACAAAAGCCTGCATTAAAGGACTAGTTCACTTCAGAATTAAAATTTCTGGATAATGTACTCACCCCCATGTCATCCAAGATGTTAATGTCTTTCTTTCTTCAGTCGAGAAGAAATTAAGGTTTATGAGGAAAACATTCCAGGATTGTTCTCCTTATAGTGGACTTCAACAGGGTACAATGGGATGAAGGTCCAAATTGCAGTTTAACTGCAGCTTCAAAGGGTTCTACACGATCCCAGATGAGGAATAAGCGTCTTATCTAACGATAGATTTTTTTAAATTTTCAAAAAAAAAAAAAAAAAAGTATATTCTTTGTAACCACAAATACTCGTATTGCTCTGCGATGCGCCACACATTACGTAATCATGTTGGAAAGGTTACGCAAGATGTAGGTGAAAGTACCAATCCAGTGTCTACAAAGCAAACGTGCAAAGACTACGTCAAGCGTTTTTTACAAAAAAAAGGTAAAACAACGATGTCTAAAGATTTTGAAATTGGAGTTTTTCGCAAAAGTTGGAGTTTTTCGCCCTGCCGCGGTATTTTTCGCATGACCTTTCCAACATGATTATGTAATGTGTGGTGAATTTGGACCTTCAACCCATTGTACCCCGGTGAAGTCCACTATATGGAGAAAAATCCTGGAACGTTTTCCTCAAAAACCTTAATTTCTTTTCGACTGAAGAGAGAAAGACATAAACATCTTGGATGACATGGGGGTGAGGAAATTATCAGGAAATTTTAATTCTGAAGTGAACTAATCCTTTAAATTTGCTCCTCATATAAAGCAGTCATGTCTACTTAGAAGACTTGGATAAACCGCTCAATTCATATCAATTACTTTTACAATGTCTTTTTGTAGTTTTTAATGTGTGAAAGTTTGGGTTTAGCAGAATTTCAGTGGATGGACAAAATGATGAGAGAATATTTAAAATATCTTCATTTGTGTTCCAAAGATCAACAGAAGTCTTATGGGTTTTGGAATGACACGAGTAAATAATGATTTTTGAGTTTTTGGTGAACTATCCCTTTAATGGTGCTGGAAGTGTGCTGTTACTTTTCAAGTGTTCAGACTTTCACCTGGCTGACAATAAATTGAGTAAAAATTGCCTTAGACTTACATTGAACGAGGGACTTGAGTCATATCTACAGACCATTCGCTAAGTTTTATTTTCCATCATCCTCAGCGGGGACGTGAAGGTAATCGGGTAAGGATCTCCTACAGCGATCTGACCATGCAGAAGGTGGATGAGAACACAATCTACAGTGATCGTATCAGTGTGCAATCAAACAGTGATGGAGAAACTCTGACCATTCAGGACATTAAGCTGTCTGATGAGAGAGAGTTTTTCTGTCAGGTCAGTGGGTTTGCGGCAGGCAATGGAGAGGCCAGGACTCTCCTGAAGGTTTTTGGTAAGTCTTTTCCTCCTGTCAGTTGAATATTCTCTCTAAATGGCTTATTTTATATATATAAAAATGTTAACTTGCTGTTTTCAGACCCCCCAGAGCCTCCTGTCATTGAAGGTGTCCTCTCTGGAGTTTCTGTGTCCAGTGACTCCCCAGCTAAGGTACATCATGCTCTCAAATTCTCCCTGTGTGCATATGTAATGTTTGTGTCAGTTTTATATGCTCGGTTTAAGCTGACACATGTCTTATTTGGTTAGATTGCATCTTGTGAGACCAGAGACGGCTTTCCCAAGCCAAACATCACATGGTACCGTGATCACATCCCCATCCACCCTGCTAATGGCTGTGAGTAAGATTAATATGGTCCACATGGACCTCATCATTGACAGACTTATAATCTATACATTAGTCCAAATTAATTTTTCTTTGTAATTCAGTTCTAATTCAGTAATTTTAAGTTTTAATATTACTAATATTAATATAATTTTAATATGCATTTTTATATTACAGTTCAAAAGTTTGGGGTCTGTATGTTTTTTTATTTTTTTTATACAAACATGCTATTATTTGATTAAAATAATATGATTAACTGAATGTGACAAGACAAGAAATGTTTTGCATTTTTTACATATTAGACATACAAATAAGAGTGAATATATTAAAAAAATATATATATTATTTGCAAATAGGCCTAATTTAAATTGATAACTTAATAACTACAATAGACCTGGAACTTTTATCATTCCTATTTCTCTTTTGTTATTCCCTTACATCCCTTTTAATCTTTTAATTATTTAATTCCTTTTAATAAAAAAAAAAATTAAAAAAATTGTATGTGTACAAGACATGGTTACAACCTTTGGGCCAGATTTACTAATCGGGGCAAATTAGTGTGAGAGCACAATTCCACAAATGCGCCGATGGGAGTGGCAGGTTTTGCGCGTGATCTACTGCTGATGCACAAATTAAAAAACACAGACGCAGTTAAATCATTTACATAATGACCAACGCAATCTCTATGGTGTCTCCCCCTAGCAGTAACAATTGCAGCCATGTCGCAATATGGGTTAAGACATGCTTTTTTTAGTGGCGCAAATACCAGTAAATTGACTAGCTCAACCATTAGTAAATCATGTTGCCTGATTCATTTAAATACTCTCCTCTCATAAATTTTGTGTCTGAAAGGGAAATTCCTACAAATGCATATGCAATAAGGTCAGCCGCAAAAACAACTCCTTGTTTCAGCACTGATTTTGCACTGCGTGTCTTTAGTAAATCCCGACAGTAGTCTTTTAACGCCAAAAGAGGGTTTGTACTGGCGCAAGCTGTTAGTAAATCTGGCCCTAAGTATGAAAAATAGTTGCCACTAATGTGTATGTATATCTGGCTGTGTGTGTGTGTTTCTTCTCAGTGGTGAATGTGGTAACACTAGTGACAAGGGAATCCAGTGGTCTATATACAGTACAAAGTGATTTGCATTATAAGGTGACCAAGGAAGACAAAGACGCCCACTTTTCCTGTGAAGTCAGCTACTTTGTCCCAGCAGCTGTCAGGACATCTGAGTCCAAAGGCATCAATATTACAGTTCACTGTAAGTCCCTAATTGAGAGTTTTTGATGAAGTAGAATGTGATACATCTTTTCCAATCTTTTCCATGACAATCAGAATGTGTGTTCTAACCACACTCAATGGGTTCTATATAGAATTGGTTCTGTATTCAATGGATTTCTTTATTCTCGACTTAGTTTTATGCCCAAAAAGTTTCTATATAAGGAGAGATGTCTTAAATGATTGAATAATACTTTCATGTTTAACGATTTTTTAACATTTTTTTCTAGTGATAGAGTATGTTTATAAGCTGTTTAATTCATAAAATTTAATTAAAATGAAAAATAAATTCAAACTAAATCCATAAAATGATCACATGATGGGAACCCCTGAAAGGTTCTATATATGAAACATCCGACAACCCTTTAATGTTCTATATAGAACAAGCTACACAACATCTGGGTTTCTGTATGTGTTGCATTGTGCTGGATAGCTCCGCCCACTGTGAAATCGCATTGGTCCAAAATCCCACTTTAACATAACTGCGTATTAGACATCATATTTGACTTTAATGGCAGTGATTTGAGCATTTCACATGGTATTTTCACTTTCACTTTCACTGTTGACAATCTTTGTGCGAACACAAGGCTTAAAGATCACATCAGATCTGACATGTCTAACATGGTTTTATATGAAAGGACATGTATTTTCCTGTTTCATGTTTTTAATATTTCAGATAGCATCAATACGTCACAGGCAATGGTAAATTCTTGTCTGAGTTGTGTTCGTCATGACACAGCTATGAAGGTCTTTGCTTTGTCAGCTTTGACTAAATGAGTGTGAGAATTATGTTGCGAGATATGTATGACTGAATTAGGATTCATGGCCCCTTGGTCTTTGTGTATGTGCGTATGTCATATAGATCCAACAACCAGCGTGGAGATATGGAAAGAATCGCCTGAGGGCTTGGTCAAAGAGGGGGACACAGTGGAGATCCGTTGCCAAGGCGATGGGAACCCCCCAGCACCCATCATCTTCAACCGAGAACAAGTGAGAATAGCCTCTTTTTTTCTCTTTTTATTCGGACCCGTTTTTATTTCTGAATGGGAGGCTATAAAGCATTGAGAAGAAGCGGACATAGCAGACGTCTGGCCCAGACAATGTGTTTGATATGCACAGACAGAACAGTACCATTACTGACTTCCAGCTTTATGTAAGTGTTACATATGCATTTGCTTTAATGACATTTGGCCTCATTTATAAAACGTGTGTACGCACAGATTTGATCTTAAAGTGTGGGTACACTAAAATCCACTCCAGCTTTGACCTGGAAAAGTGCTTAGTGCCATGTCAGGTTCTAAGCAGCCGTACACACTTTTCCTTGTGTCAGAGTCAGAATACTGCAGGTATTTGGATATCTAAGCAGCAATAATAATAATAAAAACCCTCTTAGCATAATTACACAGCATTTAAGTTCAATTATTTGGTATGCATACTTTGGTTCCACACGTGTAAATTATTTCAGATAGTCTATAGGCTATAAAATAACCTATAATCCAGGTTATTGATGATTTCACATTTGGAAGAGAAGCGTACACACCTTTTTTGTGCGCATGTTAGTTTTTCGTGAGTACGTTTGTTTTCTTTGAATCTCATGTACAGTACGCACATTTGAGAAATGATTTAGATCAAATGTAGGACATAAGTAATTCATCAGAAGATTATTTTTTTATACAAATAGGCTCCAGAATCCTTGCAACTCTATAGGACAAGTGGTTTTTGAAAATTAATTGATGGATTTGTCCATCAATACACACTTTTTTTATTTAGATGAAATTCTATAAACAAACTTAAGATCATTTAATGAGTTGTAAGGGGAATTGTAATGTCAGTATGATAGACATTTACACTGCTCATAACAGTCAGATGCGGAGCTGGATTCGTATCATGGGCTGCTGGTCCTGAAGGAGGTGTCTCGGGCAGACAGCGGTGTGTATGAATGTCACTCTCTGGACCTGGGTGCAGTGAACCATGATGAGGTGGTGGACACCCTACAGCTCACTGTGCACTGTGAGTGAAAACTTCCAGCTTCTCAGTTTTTCACACCCTGATTTTGAAACTAGAAATAAATTGCACACCATCATAATATTATCTTTCACGACACTCAAGGTCACCTTACAAATCTTCCTAAAAACATCAGTATAACAACATCATACTATAATATACATTAGACACTGAAGAATAAGATATTGCTCAATACATGTGCAATCATAAATAAGCCTGTTTAAATAAATGAGTTATAAGACGAGATTACTGTTGTACTTGAGATGTACTGTTGCTAAATGTTTTGACTCTTAATTTGTACATTGTTAACAAAAAATTATGTTTCAAATAAATATTATTCTTTCTATTCATCAAAGGATCTTGAAAAAAAATGACCACGGTTTCTACAAAAATATTAAGAAAGACCATTTTCAACATTAATAAGAAGAAGAAATGTTTCTTGAGCACCAAATCAGCATATTAGAATAATTTCTGAAGGATCATGTGGCACTGAAGACTGGAGTAATTAGTGCTAAAAATTGAGAAATATATATAAATAGAAAACAGTTTTTAAAATATATTAAAATAGAAAACAGTTCTTTTAAATTGTAATAATATTTCATAATATTACTATTTTACTGTATTTATGATCAAATAAATGCAGCCTTGGTGAGAATAAGATACTTTTCAAAAAAAAAAAAAAAAACTTACCATCCCCAAACTGTTTAATTTTGCAAATGCTTTAGTCCAAAATGATTTATAAAAGGGAAAAAACAATTAATTTAACATAATGGAGCCAAATTTATTAGCAGTGAACTCTGTTTAGTGAAAAAAAAGTCACTAGACCATTATTTTGCATATTATATATACTTTCTATAATGTAAAATACATACATATTATAAATAATGAAATATATATATATATATATATATATATATATATATATATAAATAATAATAATAAAGTATTTCTGTTTTGCTGGTGCAATATGAATGAAATGCTTTGTCCATAAATTAATTCATCATCATTTACTCACCCTCATTAAATAAAGCTGATATAATTCATGCCAGTCTCACGACAAGGCTTTTACTCTGAATTATTGATCATTTACGGATGGTACTCAACCAGAATGCGTCTTTTGTCGCCACTGGTACAGCATATGCATTTCTGCTCTTGACTGCTAAGTGGCGCTATAACTATAGATTTTCACAAGTTATGGAGTGGACATATCACAGCTCGTTTTCTTGAATAGCATTCAACCACGCCAGTGGAGATTACAAGGAAAATACTACAATAAGATGTTTATGTGTGTATGTGTGCAGATCTGGACCCAGCTGTGGTGATGCCCAAAGACTCAGAGGTCATGCTGAAAGGAGAGAGTCTGACAGCCACCTGCAATGCCCTGTCGTCTTTAGAGACCACTACTGTGTGGTTTAAGGTAACACTGCAGTGTGATTCATGCATCATTCAGTCTAGACACGTTCATTTAGTCTTCCACATTCTGTTTAGAGCTTCTTTTCACCCCATCTGTTCCTTGCTAAATTTGTTTGCACACGTTTGTTTGTGTGTAGGATGGGATTGAGGTCGGAAGAGGACACACAATGCAGCTGCTAGACGCCACATTTGACACAGCTGGACAGTATGACTGTGAAGTGACTGTACCATCTCTTCCAGGCCTGCTGACCAGCGGTTCTGTTCACATCATTGTACAGGGTAAGGAAGAGCTCATCAAGTATTTAAAGAGGACCTGTTATGCTTTTTTACATTTTCAACTTTCTTTAGTGTGTAATGTTGCTTTTTGAGCATGAAAAAGATTTGCAAAGTTACAAAGTACAAAGTCACTCCAAAGGGAGTTATTCTCTATATCAGTAAGCAGTAAGTAAGTTTCCAGGGGCGATTCTCCGCCCCCAACGAGAGTATGAGAGTAAAAATCATTTAATATATTGTTTGTATACTAGGGTAGGCATGAACAATACAGAAGGTTCTACACTACCTGTTAATTCAATCCCATATTAATTTAATTTCTAATCATTTTAAATAACCAGCTAATATTCATTAAGAATGTAGACAACCCTTATATTACTGTAATTGTCTAAATTGGCAATATGTGGGTAAAAAAAAATTTTTTAATTTTTTAAAGATGTAGTGTTTTAAACGCTATTTTTTATCTCTACATTTGTGCAGTTAAATTAACTCTAAAGAAGACGTACATTTCTCATTTTCATTCATGGAGATAACAGAAAATGTACCATGCTTTAGTGGAGGATTTCTGTCACTTGGTGGAAAACCAAGACAGTTTTAACGTAAAAAAAAAAAAAAAAAAAATGACATGAATTTACCACTATAACCAGTAGATGGATGCAGAGGACCAGTCATTAGCTCATTTGCCATTTCCTCTTCCTTTTATAGTTCTTTTCAAGGGTTTGGCTTTTGGATTTATTATAAAATGAATATTATGACCGATTTGAGCAATTTTATTGTACTGAAGTATTAAGTATAGCAGGAGTAAGTCACAAAGTGTCATGCCATTTATATGAAAGGAACATTAAAAAAATAAATATATAAATAAATAAGCTCAGATTTTACACTGGATGGGAAACTTACACTGGATAGTCTTGTAGCCTATTGCTCCAGCATCATATTATGTAAACTGCATTTATGACAAAGAACTACACAGATGCAGATATCATAAGAATCTATCAATAAATGCACACACGTTGTCCTATGCTTCTGACGCTGGCGCTGCACAGTTGCGAATTGAAGAACACGCTGAATAACGTGCAGACTAAAATACGGGGAGGAGCCAAAACCTGCCGCCATTTTAATGTGAGTTTTAAAGGGGACTGAGGCAATCACAAATTAGTGTACATATCACGGAGATAATCGCAAATTTTTAGGGGGGCTGAAGCACTTCTAAAATGGGCCTGGTGACACCCCTGACTGTTTCTGAACTCCCTGAAATGTGTTGATTGTAGTCTTGAGTTTTCTTCTGGGAATGAACACGTCACAATATTCCTCATTTAAATAATGAAGGCATGCGCAAAAAAGTGGCGAGGCCTGGTTGAGTTGCGTTAGTATGTTGAAACTTGTGGTTATGGTAAGGGGCGTGACCAATCACAACACACTGGTCTAGATGACCAATCAGTCCACATTGTGCTTTTCAGAAGGAGGGGCTTCATAGAAACAGAAAATAAACAGGGCTGCGTTTTCGTCACAGCATCATAAGCCTTAGTAGATCGTAGAACCATTGCCACCAGTGATCTCTATGATCAACTTAGCTCAGAATGCTTTTGAGAAATGCAGCCCAGAGTGTTACTGACAGACTGGGAAGAGAGGTGCTGCAACAATGTAAAATATGTGAAAAATGTTTTTTTGAACATTCAAGCTTAAAAACCAATTCTAGTAGAGCCCAAAAACAAAATTATGGCCCGGTTTCACAGACAGGGCTTAGCCTAAACCAGGTTCAATTAGGATATTTAAGTAGTTTTTATAAATGTACCCTAGAAAAAAAACATTACTGGTGTGCATCTTAAGACAAAACAATGGCACTGACATACTTCAGAGCTTTACATTTAGTAGTAGTATATTTCTAAAGTTGTTACTGGATCTGTTCCTCTAGGTCCACCTCAGATGAAAGATGCTGAGAGGGAAATTGAGCTGACAGAAAAAGTCGGGGGGTGGTTAAATTTGAGCTGTGAGGTGAGAGGTCACCCTAGACCCACCATCACCTGGAGCATCACTGGCAGCCAGGTAACACAGATTTCCTCTCAGCCCTCTGCTTATGTTACAGAGCTTGGATTGACGCTTTTGTCTTGTATGTGTGTGTGTTGTACTCTCAGAGCTGGCGTGATGTTGTTAAAAGAGAGACGGAGGAGCAAATCCACAGCGTTTTGATGCTTAAAGTTACCACTGACACTGTTGCTATCTGCAATTCAACAAATGACTTTGGAATAGAGACCAAGACCTACAACATCAAGAGCAGTAAGAGTCGATTTATCTTGTTTACACTGAAAATCAGGAAACATGATCGCTATAAATAATAGGGATGAAAATGATGATGATTATTATATATAATACATTTGATTATATTACATTTGATGTAGCTAAATATAATTGACTAAATGTTTCGTATAATTATAAATATATAGATGTAATATCTATACACACATTACTGTCTAAAATTATATACATACATTTTTTTTAATATTATTTTTACCTTAAATATATAAATATAATACAATTATTTAACTTAATATTTGGCTATTTATTTAGATTTTTTATTGTCAGCATCATTACTCCAGGCTTCAGTGTCACATGATCATGTCTTATTATGTTAAAAACAGTTGTAACATTCTAAATGTCTTTACTATCGCTTGTTTGATTTCATTGGTAATACCGGCTGTTTGGAATCAAAAATGTTAATGTCATCCATTGTTTTCTCCCAGTTCCTTTCTCCCAGACTCCAACGGCTAGAAAAACTTCAGGTAACAATTTTTTTTCCATCTACTATCACTCTTTACATCAGTCAGAACAGATCGTAAATCCATTTAATCCCTGCAAAATCCATCCCAACCAAACAATGAAAGATCATCTAATGTACTTGAATAATTCATAGATTTTATATGGCGAAGCCTCCACAGCAGCTCGGTTAGCTTGGCTCTTCGTGTCGGCCTCTAGGCATATTTAAAATTCTGTGTGAAGAAAAGTCATAGTCCAAAAAAAAAAAAAAAAAAAAAAGCAAGCAAAAATTGAATCAGACATTACTTCAGATAGCAGGGGCAGATCTAGCGCTGAATGTTTTCCAAGATGAATGTATAATTAGTTCTATGTGAATATTTTAACAAATGTTTTGAAGTGCTGGGCTGCAACTGAGACTGTTAAATTAATATGGTGAACATTGTGGTGGCGGCCTGCTGTTTTATTGAGTAGATTTAACTCATAAAATTCATTCCCAGACAATTGTTTGTCGTCTCAGTGTTTATTTATAGCATTTGATGACGCTTCCTCTGAATGGCGCTCCTTAATTTTCTTTATTTGACTCTGAGGAATACGAGTCTCTTATTCCATTTTACTAAAACACTCTAATTATATGTTTCATATACCAAACTCGTCTCATTTACAAGGACATGCGTCCTTGACATGTGGCACTTGTTATGAATCCAAATGTTCTAGCCATTGTTAAAAAGTGCAGTGTAACGTGCCCTTCAGTGTTTTTTTTCGTGATCTGGTATGGTATTTCACTTTTGTATTTTGCCTGAGAGCACATTTATTGCATTTCAGCATGAATTAATCTAGTCTTAATTAGTCTTGTTGAAAGGGTAATAATTTATAGGTTATTATATATCAGTCAGTCATGCTAATGTTGACGTCTCTTGTTCTCTTTGCAGTCGATAATAGTGGAGTGATTATTGTGGTGATTATTGTGAGCATCCTGTTGCTGGCCATCCTGGGCAGTGTCTTCTACTTTCTGTATAAAAAGGGCAAGTTACCCTGTGGACGCTCAGGGAAGCAAGAAATGTATGTTATACTTTTTTTCTCCTTCTATCCAGTTTATTCGTACACATTAGTACAATTGGCTGCATTGGAGTGCGAGAGGGTCTGTGGAAAAGTTTAGAGGAAAACAGTGTAAAAAAACAAAACAAATAAATAATAAAAAACTGCATTTAAGGGTCATGAATTGAGAAATCAACTTTTCCTTGAGCTTCTATATAAGAGGTCATCGAACTATAAGAATATCCTGTAAGTTTCAGAACTAAAACCTTCCTTGTTAGTCCAATAAAAGCTTTTATTGACACCAGGCCCAGCGAACGACTCGTCCCGGAATGTGCCTATCTGTCATAGATAGGTGAAACGCCGCCTCTGCAGAAGAAATCAATGCCTGCTTCATCATTGCAACTTTAGCCCCGCCCACTGGCGTGTTAGTGAGATGACGAGGAGAAAAGAGCAATACAGGACTAAAAATAACATTAACTTTCAAAGGATGCTAATGCTAGGAATATGGTTATTTATTTTCAACAATGTGAATGTCTCAGTTGAGCATTATTTATTTGTATTCGGTACATTTCACTGTGGGAGAGACTGTTTCATGCGTTCAACAACAAGTCTGTGATCAGCTACAATGTTCATCACTGCACCCTTTCATGCCACGATCTAAATATAATGGCACAGATCTAAATGTAATGCTATAATCAACACTTTACACGATTAGTTAACCTTGAGAGCTGTAATAGTAAAAACGTGCTAAAAGTTTTCGAGAGAGTAATACTTAACTATTTCAACTGCAAAAATGTTAGCCAATCACAGCAGTGGGCGTTTACACTGAAGTCTCACGGCAGACACGCCCCTTCAAATCAGAGCGTTCAAATAAGAGGGCTAAAATCAGGGTAGGAAAATTGCCTTTTATTTCTAAATTATGACAATTTTTGATGTAAAAAGCATTATAAGTGCACACCAGAAAACATTATAAAACAATAAAACAATGCAGTTCATGAATAATTTGATTAAAATAATTAAAAAACATGATTAAAAGAAATAATTAATAAATCTAACAGTACGGTATTATATAGTAAGTAGAACCAAAAATATAAAAATGTAACATAATAAAACGAAATATTTTCCAAATAATATATTATACTCATATTTATAATGTAAATTTTTCACAGTATAAATTGGGTCGTTACACATAAAACTATATAGCTCCCTTTTTAGGATAGTGGTCCCTCACTCTAAAAAAATGCTGGGTTAAAAACAACCCAATTTGGGTTGTTTGGTAACCCAGCACTGAGTCAAAATTGGACAAACCCAATTTAAATGTTTGACCCCCAATGCTGGGTTGTCTTATTAAACTTAACCATCGATTAAAAATGACTATATTGCTGGCTTAAAATGAACCCAAAATATGCTGAAAATTAAAATCACACACAGAATAACTTGAGTAACAACACAGGCAACAGTAATAATCAAAAGGTGAACATTTATTAATAAGAACACCCAGGAATCAACAAAAATATAGGCAAGAGTTAAAACAACGTGTACATGTGTATGCGAGTTAAAAATTATACAGCTTATACTGTTAAATGAAATTGTTTTTTAAAAGTTAAATATTTAATAACTTGCGTTTAAAAACAAATTTGACCATATTTTGCTTAATTTTTCTCACACCAACGAACAGGCTAAAAGCACTATGTCCAAAATTCAGCCAGTTTTCAAAGTTCTCTCTCCTCTTCGCTTCAATTAGTTTTCTTCTATTCTAAGCGCAGAGGTGTGTTCCCAAAATCTGAGCAGCTTTAGATCAAATAAGTTCATGAGAAACAAATTCTGTCCAAAGTTTGTCCAAACCTTTGATTTTTTTTTTTTAGACCTAGTTATCTGGTAACATGACTTCACTATGGGATCACAAACCTTTTTTAGGGGTAATTTGATAATGGTCTTTTTCAAGTGATTATGGTATCATTTGAGTGCAGTAAAACATCTGTCCAGCCAAATGGTGCAGTCTGGTGTATCGGTGTGTTATTGGTGTGTAATCTCTACAGCATTAATGCCTACAGCACCAAGGAGAAGACTAACAAAGATGACATCGTCGTAGAGATGAAGGCAAAAAAGACGGAGAAGTCTGTGCTATTGAAGGACGTCAATGGGGAAAAGAAACCTCTTAATGACCAGGTAACCATATATACTTATACTCTTATTCAAAATACATAACAATTATCAAAATGAGATGACCATGAAGAACAGCTCTTAAACTTTATTATATGTCGCTTTTTCCTAGAATAAAGAACAACACCCTTAGCTCATAAATGGAGGCTTGTCGGCGACTAAAGATGCTGTCTGTACCTCCCTGCTGACCCAACAATCAAGTCTTAAGAGCTGGAGGACCTCTTGTGGAGCAGCCACGTCCTCTGGATAAAGTGGACTGTACTTTTGTATCTTGTGTGAGAGCAGCAGTATTCATTCTTGGATAAATGGGATGTAAGCGAGCTGATCCATAAAGAAAGATTGTTCTCTATTTTCTACTGTTCTCCAATGTTTTTCTTCAACCATTGACCAATTCAAGGGTTCCATGATAAACAAGCAAAGTGAATTACCGAGAAAAGTGGTCGTAAAAACATTCTTAGACCCTGTCTGCACTGATGCTGTCTAAACTGGATGCAACGCTTCGGCTACGTTCACACTGTCAGTCCAAATCCGATTATTTGTGTATCCAATTGGAATCTAATCTAAAATTATTGACTGTCCACACTGTGTATCGCAACCGTTCAGATATGATTTGTGTGTCCATGCCGTTATTTCATTTTCTGGAATATCTGCATTGGTTTCTATGGCAATGACGTAGCATTGGTACGCCAACAACTGCAACATAAAGGGGTTTGCAATACAGATGCTGTCTTATTTACAACTTGACAATGTTTTGCCGCCGTGCTGGACTATATGGTGTCTTCTGAGGCGGCAGCAGAACCGTAGGAGGCTGGTATGTACGGCTTTATTCCGAGCTGTCGTCTCCGCTGGTCTCAAAACATGTCTCTGTTATATTGTCATTTTCTGCTTGTCTTTGCAACAGCACAACCTTGTTTCTGCTGCGACTTTCAGCATGTTTCCTATAACAACATCTGACGTTTACTGTTTACGCGGCGTGCGAAAGTCGCATAAACCACGCAAAATCCGATCAGACTGAAACAGAGTTCCAGAAATGCGATTTGAATAGGATTTCAAACCGCATATGAATGTAGATCGAAACGTAATTGTAAATCGCATTTAATGTGATGTTTTGCTGTTCACACTTGCTAAATCTGATCGTATTTCAACCGGATATGCAAAAACAATTTAGACTGACAGTCTGAAGGCTTTATGCTACATGCATATGCGATTGAAACCGGATCAGATTTAGCAAGTGTGAATGGCAAAAGAATCACATGAAATGCAATTTTTACAAATCCGTTTCGAGCTACATTCATGTGGTTTGAAATCAAATTCAAAATCAAATGTGACTATCTCACGCCACGTAAAACGTAAACATTAGACGTTGTTAGGAAACATGCTAAAAGTCATGTTGCATAGTGCCGGACATGCAGAAAATGACAATATAACGGAGACCAGCGGAGACAATAAAGCTGCTCATACCAGCTTCTTACAACATCTGTATTGCAAACCCCTCCATGTTTGGTTGTTGTTATTGTTTTTGACATATGCAACCTTAATGCCATAGAAACCAACGCAGATATTTCGGAAAACGAAAAGCGGCATAGACACAAATCGTATCTGAACAGTTGCGATACACAGTGTGGACAGTCAATAATTTTAGATCAGATTCCAATTGGATATACAAATAATCGGATTTGAACTGACAGTGTGAACGTAGGCATTAAACGGTTGGCCCGTTCTAGTGCTGCATACTCCTTATGCTAGTTTTAACAACAGGAAAAGAGGATTTGGAGCATTCACATTGGCGCGTCCAATGTAGACAACCTCAAGCTTTTGCGATACGACACGACACAAATTACGGCATTGATTTAAATGTAAAAATGCTTTTACAGACTAAATTCATTTTGCTTGTTTAACGAATGTCTTTTTTAGAGAGACTTTCCTCGCTGCATCCAGTAGACAGTGACGTACTACATTAAATCCATTGTGTAATCTTTTTTTTCTTTTTTTTTTCCCAAACCAGTTTAGCACAAACTCCGCCTCACAGCCGATTCTAAAGTTTTCATTACTGATCTCAAACACAGTGCTGATAGCCTACACAAAACAACAACAAATACTAACACATAAACCTACTCTACACCCTAACCTTAACCTGGTTTGGGGGGGGGGGGGGGGGGGGGGGGGAATCATACGTCCACCACACATTGGATTTAATCCAGTACATCATTGCGATACAGACTGCAGTGAGGACATCTTGTTTTTAGACCACAAAAATGTATATATTATAAATATGTTTTATTGATCCTATTTGTGACCCAGTTCATTCTAGTTGTGCTTTTCTAAGCTCTGTTCAGAAAATATTTAGTTTTGCAATCCTTGCATAACGCTAAAGAAAAAAAAAAACATTTGATTTTCATACGGCAAATTTTGTTTCCTATGTACAGTACAGAACAGTTTCATGTCTTCTGATATTCCAGAAAATCCCAATGGACCAAATAATAAATGCAAATTCCATTTCAAAGGCTGTTACTTCAAAAACCCACGTAAATACATTGAGAATAACAGATGTGTAGTCTTCATATACACACAATATTAAGAGACCCCATTCAACTTGGCAGTAAACCGAGTAAATGGATAAACATGACCAGGATTCAGCCAATGAAACAGAGCTGACACTTAATAGTTGTGTACGGTCCAACTCCTACTACTGCAGAGCTCCTTCACTGTTTGTAAATAGTCGTAGGGAAGGAAATTGTAGCTCTTTGTGTTTTGACTGCTGAGGGGAATTGCAGATCCCTCTGTTTTTGCCTCAACTGCAGTGCCTGCGGAAATGTGTCTTCATTTCACATCAATGTTAGTTACACTGAAACCTTTGTGTATGTCCTGTTCGTTTTGCGCATGTCTCTGTATTTGGTGAGGGGAAAGTTTTGTTGTTTTCATAAATGCCATGCATAATTATATGTTTTATAAAAAAAGACGCAGTATGTTTTAACCTGAAAACTTTTGGCTCCTTAAAGAATTTTGTTTTAGACTTTTACTATCATTCAGTCGTCAATGTGATTTGTTCTAATGTACAGAGTTTTTCTTGTTTTATGTTGTTGAGTGTGGCTGACATGATGGTTTTGGCTTTTACATTTGTTCAGTAGGGACATCATGACACACACGTTATCTACATCAGTGCTTGAGGAAGCTGAACCTAATAACTTTAGGACTGTTGTTAAACACTTAACCACACTTGGACAATTCAGATTTGATTATAGCTGTGCTCATGCATTCTTTTAGCCTCAGCGTTAGTTAAATACCATCAAAAAATCTAAAAAGTAGGCTGATGTTGTCCATTTTTGTGTCAAAAGTTGCATTTTCATAAACTTTACGTTGTTTAAATTATAAGTGCGAGCCATTTGAGACTGTCAGAACACTGTTGAACCATTGCATTTTACACTGGCACCTTTTCCCTGCCTGTCCTTGTGAGCAAATTATGTTGTAATAGCGCAAACTATCATTCTCATTGTAGATTTTTCGCAAACAGTTACGCAGTGTTTTCTGTTTTGATTTCACTTATGGATGTAAATTAAGTACTTGTGGTTTGATGCGTTTGATGCTTGCTTTTTTTTATATACATTTTGGCCAAAAAAATAAATAAAGATATGTTACATTCAATGTTTATCTCCGGCTTCTTGGAAACCTTCAATTTTGATACATAATTTAGGTGCTGGTCTTTACTCCAGGTGTTCAGTTGTGTTTCCTCTGGCAGATCTGAATCCAGAACTGAAGAGGAGCGTCTGTCTGCTGAAGTGAAGCATCCGGCAGCACTGCCGACAAAATCCGGGCTGGTTTTATTTAAATCACAGTTTCCATGTTATTGAGATTACTACTTGAAAAGGGCACATTTACATGTGTCATTCAGGCTCACTATATTGTTCTTAATAACTGTTATTTCAAGTTTAATTCTGTAGTGCTGAAAAAGACATACTTCAGACACATAATTGTTATAATGAAATGATAAAAAAAAAAAAAAGTATAGAACTTCTTGCTTATAACAGTAATCAGAAATGTCTGAAAGACATCACCAAAATAAAGAAATATATGTAATTCGATCTAATTTATTTTTCAGACTTGCTCATTTTTTAACTGGGTAAGATTGGAAGAAATATAGAGGAAGTCTGCCCTCTACAGTTCACTTAAATCACACACAGGGCTCAACATAGGCGCTGGAAGTGGGAGTGCTGGAGTTGCTGCAGTACCTGTTTTCACAGGACAGTAAATGCAACGCAAATTTTTTTGCAGTTACATTTATTCATTTTTATCATTTAATAATTTGTTTGTAATAAACACTTTAAATGGGCCATACATTTTTTTATTTTTTTTTTTATTAAAGAACAACTAAGATCTATTAAAAACGCTTTACCGGCTCAAGCATAGGCCTATAGTTTCCAATAACGTGTTTTGCAGCTTTGAGCAATGTAGCCAATCACAGACAAATCTGTTGATTTCTGGAACGCAATGAGATGTTAGGATCCCCTCAGTTTTTGTTCAGCGTTGAATGCTTTCATGCTGGCAAATCCTGATTAAAGAAGTGTACATTATTATTAAAGAAATATTATTAGCGTTGTAAGATCGCGACGAACTTTCATCTTTTTAGTGATTATAAAGGATCATGCACGCAGCACTGCCTATGCTTGTTTTTATGTTTCTGAATGTTGTTGATACTTTAATAACAAATATTATAATGTAGGCCTATCACCGTTTATGCTGGGATCTGTAGGTTGTGGCTAGGGCTAGGCGACATGTAACTTAAAAGTGGAACATGGAAATCTCGGCTGTACAGGGGGGAAAATAAAAGTTTTATACTTTTTATTTGTTAGGCTAATGTATATCCCGTGTGCAGTCAAATGTCCTGGAGTATGGGTTATGCAGTGTTCTCAATTATTTTTTCTTTTTCTTTTTTTTTTTTTTACCTCAGCGATATGCTTGTTGTTTCCCGGAGTTCTGACGCATTTTATATGTATTTAATAAATGTTTTTTTTTTTTGTTTTGTTTTTTAAATCAGGATTCATTTGTACAGACACGAGTCGAACATTATCGAGACATTCGGCATTTGCATTTCAGTTATGTTGTCCTTTTAAAACTCTAACTTTAACAAAAAAAAATGGAAATTAAAAATGAATATGCCTGTGTTGTAATTTAAAGAGTTATTCCTTTAAAAGAGCTAGCATACTTCCAGAAATATGCTCTGGTCAAGCCCAGATATTTAAACGTTTCTAATCGCTTGATTATTTACATTGTAGTCATCAAATGAACGGGATAAAGAGGTTGAGTAAAAGCTAAAGTTAGCCTTTGCTCGAGACTGACAGTTAGCTTGCATGAGGGTTAGCTAGTGTTAGTGTCATGTGACTGATACAAACCAACCAACACCACAAAACTTCATAGAATATATCAAATCCAGTGTTTTTGCTTGTTTGGGCTCCTGAAAAAAATATGCAACTTCCGTGATGATAAAAAATTAAGGACCTTGTTTTTGATGAAGGGCAGTTACCAGTCAATTAATTGTCTAATTGTAGGCTTTAGAGTTGTTTAAAGCCTGTTTGTAATGATTTTCCTGTTTTAATTCTCAAAACTATATATTCTCAATTGATATTGCATTCTTCTATTTTCTCTTCTGTTTAATTTTGTTTGTCATTGTTTGCATCTGTCTATATTGTTTTGAGCATTAATGAAAAAGATAAATAAATAAATAAAGAGGCGTTACAAAAGACTAACATGAAGTGAAACTGACACTAGAAAAACCAACAACAATATAAAACTGATGACCAATTCTGGAAATATTCCAACCAATAAATAAATAAATGTACATGTTAATGTACATTATTCATAACAATTTGTCAGTTTTACATTCTAGAAGTAAGTGTAAAATACCTGAGAGCATGCCAAATATAATTTACATCTTTAAAAATTTCAAGAGTTTTCAAAAATTTACATTTAGGCTGATTTTTATGTGAAGAACTCGGGTCGTTTTTGCCGGGAAAATCAAAAGGATGTGACGTTTACGCACGCTCCAGAGAGCCTCTCTTCTCTTAAATGACCATCAAATTAATGCTAATAAAATGATCAGAATAATGCCATTCTGTAATGTCAATTTGTCATGCAAAGAAAAGGGATTCATTACTAATTACAAACTTTAGTCTCACATAGCCAGATCTACAGTATAGTCTCAAATATACTTTATAATCAATGATCATAATAGCATGATTTTAATTAGCCTACCTGTCTGTCGACATGATGCCAGTGAATTGCAGAGCTGCTGTAAACATATCCACATCGCTATATGGTGCTTTCTTTTTTCGACGTGAGTATTAAAACCATGAAACACTTTCAGTCTCTTGTACTTTACGTGTGCACGAGTGCGAGCACAAGTTGTTAGATGCAGTTCACTTAATGACCACCGGTTTCGCTAATAACAAGGGTATCTGTATTCTATATAGCCCCTTTATTATTTTATCATGTTTAATGTGTGCTTTATTTGATATATGTGCATGAGAGCAGCCCAGAGAATAATCTTTATAGTTTAATAGTTTTATTATCATCACAACATTTATGTCTCTCTGAACACTGAAGATACATAGGGCTATTAGTGTTCATTTATGAGAACAGAAGAAATGTATGCTAACATGACTTCAATACATGTATTTTTTAGTTTATAAATTGTTATAAATCTTCTTGGATGAACTTGGAAAAGTGACCACATCCTGATGTTTTTATTTACATTACACAGCCAAAATGTATGTATATAAGTTTTAGAACTGCAGGTTATTTTCTTCCAGGTCTCTGTTGGGAGGTAATAACCTTGCTCTGTCTCAGATTATAGCTAAGCTGTATGTGGGTTAATGCTGGGGCTCAGATACCCGTCCCCATCCTCAGGACACTCTTCAAGGGTAAAGAAAGGATGCTGGAAACAAGTGTTCTGAATATGGGTTTTAAGTCTGTCAAGGAAGTACCTAAAAACATGCTTGCCTTTACAGTCACCATGAAATCAAAATAGACAGTTCTTGTTTCTTAATGGAACATCGCAGTATTTGTTATAAATAATTTATCTGTGCACATCATTATTTTTTTAATTCATGTGCCTTGTAATCTTTAATCAAAATAACCATGCAGCGACATCTCTTCTCTTCTCTGATGACTTGTTTCCTGGCACGACCTGTCACTCACATGACATCACAGCAATAGCAAACCACAACCATCCAATCAATTCCTGATGGACAAAATCAAGTTCCGCCCTACATTTTTTCTTGTTTGAGAAGCTATTTCACTCATATAGGTGTCACATAGGGAATAAAAGACTATCGCAACTTCCATTTCATGCTGAATTAAAAAAAAAAAAAAAAAGATTTACATATGCATGAAATACTACTACATTGTTTAGAAAACTGTAATGCAACATGTATGATTGGCATTCATGTGTTTCTCTACTAGCAGTCTGATTACACACTAATCCTGTATCTTTTTATTGATGTCCTCCGAGCACCTGACATTAAAACGTTGAACAATACTTCCCTCATTGGCCCAATTCCCTTCTTACTACAGTACAACTTGAATGAAATTAAAGTTGGAGGTTTATGAGAGCACAAATCATCACCCCAATGTTAGATCATAGGATGGGCAGATGAATGGCTCCATGTAGTTTGGAATTTATCCATGGGTATATTGGGAGTAAGGAGTCTAATCTCATAAGAGGCTCAAGCTGCTTGAGGCCGCATGGAGAAGAGGAAGTGAGCGACCAGAAGTATTGTAGTTTTACACTCTGATTGTGTCTGCCGTGTCACACCACTCTTGGGAGAGGAAGGATTTTTCTGTCGGAGATGTCACTTGCAGTTGGGCGTCCCAACACGACACTGCAATGCATTGAGAGTGCAGTGGGTTGAGGAGATTCCTGGAGCTGCTTTCATGGATTTACCAGGATGTTTAGGTTCATGCGCTTGAGTTGGATCTGAGGTTTGTACATGCAAAATGCATTTCTGCAAAATGCATTTGAACAGTTAAGTTATTTTTTAATAACTTTATAACTAATTCAAAAATAGAGAAAAATTCGTCTGAAAGAAAGTGTCTTAGTTGTATGCAGACCAGTTTTTTTAGTATTACTGAAATGCTATTAAAGATATTTTTTAATTCATTTTTTATATTTTCTATTTTAATTTGAATGTGAATTAAAGTTTTAGTAATTTTGTTGTGTTTTTGTCATTTATGTATATATATATATATATATATATATATATATATATATATATACTGTACAGTATATCGTTATTAATTTTATTTTTTTAGTTATTTTAGTCTATCAGGTTAAACTAAATTAAAATGAGGAATGCTGCCTTAGCAACTAGTTGATTAAAATAAGCTTTTTAAAAATATTTTATTTCAGTTAATGTTTATTTTTATTTCAAGTCACAAAAAAATGTATTTTTATGGTTATAACCATAACTATAAATGCTAATGCAGACAGGAATTTCAAATATATTCGCTAAACAGATTATGTATATCTTAATATCGATTTTTTTATAACTTATCTCTTATTTAAGGTGTAAAACACTGTCAAATTCAAAAATAGAGAAAAATCTTCTGAAAGAAACTGTCTTGATTGGATGCCAGTGTTATTTTATTATTACTGAGATTAGATACTATTATAGTTCTTATTAATATTTTGAATTAGTTTTTATTTCTTTTCTTTCTTTGGGGGGGTGGGGGGGTTTGTCATAGAGTGTTTATTAATTTTTATTTCAGTTTATAAGGAATGCTGCTTGAATAAAATAAGTTTTGTGTGTGTGTGTTCTTGTATACATGGACACAAATATGTATAATGACATATTACAACGTAAACCAAATGGCTTAAAAAACATACTAAACGTTTTTTGAAATTGAAGTTTTCTGTGATGGGTAGGTTTAGGGGTAGTGTAGGAGGATAGAATATACAGTTTGTACAGTATAAAAACCATAATGTCTATGGAGAGTCCCCATAAACCACAAATACAAGTATGTGTGTGTGTGTGTGTGTGTTATTTTATTTTATTTCAGTTAAGGTTAATTTTATTTCAAGTTTATCTATAATAAATCTGATGCAGACATGAATTTCTAATATTTGCTGATAATATCTTATTAATATTTCTATGTATTTTGTCTTTCCAGTGCAGAGATGCCTCTGTTGATTGTTGAGACTAGTTGCAGCCTGATTGGCTGGTTGTTTCTGTACGTGTTGCTGTGTCACTTGAACAGTGATAGAGATTATGAGTGGAACTGCAGGCTGGTAACTTTGCTCCATGGCATTCTGAGCGTCTGTGTGACTGCCTACATCGGGTTCATTGCTGGGCCATGGCCTTTCACACACCCAGGTAAGTTGTCCTGCCTTGTTTTTGTGTATTGTGATGTATACACAAAAACAGTATTGTGATGTATTTCCGAAATAAATGGAATACTGAATGTGAGAAAATAGAGGGCTTGATTTTAGTGCAGCAGACTAATGATTGGAGGGGAGTGGATAAGAATGTTCTGCCCAAGCCGTCAAACTGACGTCATCAGAAAAGGAATGTCATTCCTCAGGAGAAGCAAATTTTCAGATTTTAACTAAAGATTATGAAGAGAAACCTTTTTTTTCTGTGAATTAATTTGCACAGATCAATTGTTCAGACATATGGTAACAAAATAAATAGGTTTAGTTTTTACTTCTTGCAGATTTGAACCCTGTAGAGCATGACTTATGAAATAATACTCTTATTTAAATTTTTTTTTTTTTTTTTTTTTTTAAATAAGATAAACAAGTTTATTAAATCTTTAGACGTAATTTTTCAACAAAATAAAAAATAAAAAAGAGTTTCATCTAATGGTTAGAGAGTTGGTACCACCATACTTGGCTACATGTCACGTCACGTCACTTTTATGACTGTTACCTGTGGTGTTACCTGTGGTTATGTTCAGGGTTAACGGTTAGGTCATGTCAG
The DNA here is from genome assembly GCA_037101425.1 of Elopichthys bambusa. Taxonomy (NCBI): domain Eukaryota; kingdom Metazoa; phylum Chordata; class Actinopteri; order Cypriniformes; family Xenocyprididae; genus Elopichthys; species Elopichthys bambusa. The sequence goes on from CM074434.1 coordinate 7,167,065, forward strand.
GTTATATTAAAATGTATCTATTATATTATATTATATAAAACGGTTAGTTCCTGTTCTTGATTCTGATTGGTCAATAGCTGTGTTTTATAAATAAACACGTGATAAAACACAGCTATGACCGCTTCACCCAACAGTTCTATGTATCACTACACAACGCCCTCAGCAACCACTCTTAGCAAAGTAAACTGTATGTTCTCAATTGATATTGTTCATTGAAGCCTACTGTATTATGTGGAAGAGTATTGAGAGAAAGAGATCGATTGAGCGAGTTTATTACCTGCATTCAGATTTAGCATTTTCCTTCATGGTCAGTCTTATGTTCATAATAAAAAAAATTCTTTAAATGTCCGATGTATCATCTTGTCCTTTTAACATGTAAGGGGTTTTAACATGACTAACAGTGCTAGTCAAAGCATTTGTCAGTTGCATCTTGTTCCGTTTTCACAACAATCAATATAAATATATAAAAGTCTTCGCTACTGACTGACATTCTCATAAAGACAGTCTTTGCCGCCATCTAACTTCTGTTGCTGTTCACGGTCAGGGACTATTTTTTCCGGCGGAAGGAAGGCTTTAAGAAAAAGTTTACTTTATTAAAGTTGCACTGATACATATTTTTGGTTTTAATATTTGTATTGTGTGGTAACCGTTTTATAAAAGCAATAAGGTACTCGAGGGTGTGCTGTATCATGAATAAGTCACAGCTGAAGGGCGTTGTTAGGCACAACTTATTCACGATACAGCACTAGCCTCGAGTACCTTATTGCTTTTATAAAACGGTTACCATATTATACATATTAACAGTTATCATATTATATTATATTATATGGTAACACTTTAGAATAAGGTTTGTTTGTTAAGATTAGTTAATGTGGTAACTAACATGAACTAAACATGAGCAATACATTTGTTATTTGTTAATGTTTGTTAATGTTAGTTAATAAAAATACAGTTGTTCATAATTTGTTTGTTACTTCACAGTGTATTAACTAATGTTAACAAATACAATATTGATTTTAATAATGTATTAGTAAATGTTGAAATTAAAATGAACAAAGATTAATAAATGCTGTAGAAGTGCAGTTCATTATTAGTTCATGTTAACTAATGTAGTTAACTAATGTTAACTAATGAACCTTATTGTAAAGTGTTACCTATTATAATATATTAGGGAAATATATTAATTAAATTCTGATAAAGTCCCCCTGTAGTCAATCATTTTATGACTCATCTTTGATCATCACAATGCCTTAAAATAGCTTGAATGTAACTCTACACCCTTGCTTAATTTAGTATATGTGGATCTATGAATATGCTAATTAGCCCCCGCCTCCACTCACTCACACAAGTTCAGATGGTATCGCACAATGGTATCGCTTTTGACAACGTCGGACACATAACGGTAATTAATATAATTAGCCTTTTGCTTGACTACCCAATTTTTCCTATCAACAATAAAATATACCAGGATAACCTGGCTTCTTTTGCTTCAGTGCGGTTATAGTTAATGATATGCTAAAGCCTGTCGGTACGTTAACGTGATTGGTTACAAGGTAATTTGTGACATAAGAAACACTAGCGATTTCAAACTGCGTTTTTGAAACTGTCTTTAGATCACTGCACTTTTAGAGAAGATACTCAGCAATGGTGCTGACTTTTTAATTTGCATATGGTTTGTCTTAAAGCATGTTAAAAACACCACACAGACATATAAACAACATTAAAAACTAGGGAGACCACAAGGGGACTTTAAATGACCCTATAAAGCATGACTTATGAAATAATAGTCAGAAAAATAAAAACAAATTAAAAATTTTCAAACATTATACACATATAACAATCTTAATAATTTCCACTACATATTAAAATTTTATTAATTTCCAAAACTTTTCTATCCACCTTATTCCTGACTAGCCTACTGCGTTTCGAATTATGGGTTCCACTTCCGGTGTGGGGAACTTCCATTTAAAAAGACTGAAACGAATCGTTTCAGATCATAAGGTTGCCCTACAAATAAAGCTTATCAGTCAGTTTGACTGAATGAGCTGTCAATTTTTCTTTTATGTTTTATTTTCAGACATCATGAGAATAACGTAACGCTTGGTATTTTAACGTAACATGTTATAACAAGAATATCTATGGCAAGAGCTCTTTTCAGTCGCTGCTTTCTATCCTCGTGATTATTTTCTTTTGTCCCTTTGCACACCGCTGTAATAGTATGAAAAAGGACAACATATACTGCTCATTTGTGGTCTGTTCTCCCGATATAATTTACGATATATATGCCATTAATAATTCACTGGAATGCACGAAGAATCTCTCGTTTTTCTCCTCAAAGCCTCCCGTCTCTTTCCAGGTTTGTTTTCACAGGTAAATACAATTTATTATCTGTAAAATTGATGGAAATCACTCTGAAATAGTATCACGCAATGCTGAAGTTCATGAAAATGTTTTATTAAGGCAACATATATTACATAATACAGATTATATATATATATATATATATAAAACTATAGTTTTATTTAACCCGTCCATTATTGTTGTGGAAAGAATCGCGCTTTTTCATGGCCTGTTGAAAGTACCTTGTTGATGCTTTTACACTTTTAAATGTCCTTTTAATGTTCGTTGGTTGAAGGGTGAGTAGAATAATGTCATCTCATTGTACCCAGTTTAAAAATAAAACACATTATTGCGTTCATAGAGGAGCCTTTCACTGACTGTTTACAGTTTAACGGAAGTTACACCCATAATTTGCGCAAAGCGTCATGGGGCGTAGGAATAAGGTGGATACATACATACTTTTGGAACAGTTTATTGAACCTTTAGACAAAATCTAAACAAACAAACAAATCTTTGTTGAGTATTTTTAGGCTTTTATGGCTCATATTGTATTAGGTAAAAGTTTCAAGAAGGTTACCAGTGGTTATGTTTAGGGTCTCTCCTCTTGTTGTCAGGCACTAAATAATCTCTCCAGATCCTGGTCAGGTTAGGTTAGGTTACTAACGGACTGTTGGCTGAACGTCTGATGCATATGGCACACTTAACTGAAAACACTTCAGGATTTTCAAAGTCGTCATCTGGTTGGTTGAATTCTACAGGATGTCCGGGAGACGTGTGTATCGCGTTCTTTAACGGTCCGCCTGGAAAAAAATACCATGACGCTAACCCCACTAGTGGAAGAAGAACGCCATCATGTTTACAACTGTGACAATAAGTGCTTTCCAGGATCAACTAAACGCTGGATTTTAAATGTAAATGTAAAGTTTGTGGCTCCACTGTTGCAGAAAACTTGCACAATGTTCTTGAATTAATAATTTATTATATGCACGCCGGTCTGTTATTGAAGGGACATTGACTTTACATTTCCACGCCCCTAAACATGACGCGAAAACAAAACGAACTGTGATTGGTTGCGTTACACGTCAGTCAAAAGTCCTTTTGGGTGATCCTTGGCCAATGAAAGCTGCAAAAGAGTCCAAACCTTCTGCCGTCAGTCTGAAGGTCTGGCTGCACGAGACTAGGTTAGGTTTGGACAGAATATATCAATTCTTTTTAAATAATTAAAAATAAATTCTAGAAAATTAATATAATACAGAACTGAATTGTAATGGCTATAAAATAGTATAAAACTGCTAGTAAATACAAACAAACGAACAAAAAACTAGGGTCCTGAAACTGCAGCCTCCTGTATTGCAGGATATACTTGATCCACTTGGATAATGAGAGTTAGAGACCACTGTTTCTATGAATGCAGCGAGCAGCACCATCACTGATCCACATCATGTCATCATTAATGATAGTTTATAAATTACAACTGTCTGTCAAGCTTTTAAGAATGAATTAGAAGTGACTTCTGACTCTCCTCTTGTTGCCAGGCACTGAAAACACATCTCTCCAGATCCTGGCTCTTGTTCTCAGCTTGGGATACTTCTTCTTTGACATGGCTTGGTGTGTGTATTTCCGCACTGAGGGTCCAGTGATGTTGGCCCACCACACCATGAGCATCCTTGGAATCCTGCTGGCACTGGGCCTTGGTGAGTCGGGCATAGAGACCTGCGCTGTCCTCTTCGGCAGCGAGATCACCAACCCGCTCTTGCAGGCCCGCTGGTTCCTCAAGCGCATGGGCCGCTATGACAGTTTAGCAGGAGATGCGGTGGACCTGCTCTTCATTCTTCTGTTTGCCTCTGTGAGGATCGGTGTTGGCAGCAGAATGCTGTACTGTGAATTAACCTCTCCAAAGCCATCGCTGATAGTGAAAGTTTGTGGGGTGGCTATTTACACTCTCTCCTGGATCTTCATGGTGGACATTGCACGCTTTGCCTGCAGGAAAACTCACTCCAAATACAGGCGATGGAAGGAACAGTACAAGCTGGAGGATTCTAATGGACATGCTGTTAAAGTAAAATAGGCCATTCTGTGAAAAAAAATGGCATATCTGCTGATATACAGTATGTAGCTCGAAGAATTGTGTTAATTTAACACGGTTTTCCATTACTTTTTACTAGATACATTTACATAGATTGCACTCATAAAAGGTGAAATATTTAAAACATAACTAGAACATTTTCCTATTTCCAATTCCTGACTTTCCCAAATTTTATCATTTACTTACACAAATTCTCCATGACGTATACATATATTTTTTTTAATTTTCACATTTCATATTGGGATTTTGTTAATTTCCACAACTTTTCCATAACATATTAAAGTATTATTAATTTCCACAACTTTTCAATAACATATTGAGATTGTATTCATTTTCAGAACTTTTCCATGACATGTTAAGATTTTATTAATTTCCACAACTTTTGCATGACTTGATTAATTTTAATTAATTTTAATGACATTTCCATGACATATTAAGGTTTTTAAAATTTAATTTTTATTGCTTTCCATAACATATTAATATATTACTATTTTCCACATATTAGGATATTATTTTCCACAATTTTTGCATGCCATATTACAATTGAAATTTTCATGACTTTTCCATAACATATTAATGTATTATGAATTTCTGTGACATGTTAAGATTTTAATTTTAATGACTTTTCAATGACGTATTAAGATTTTATTAATTTCCACAACTTTTGCATGACATTAAGATTTTATTCATTTTCATTTAATTCCATAACATATTAATATATTACTCCTTGACATATTAAGATTTCATTAATTTCCACAACTTTTTCATGGCATATTAAAGGTTCAGTGTGTAAAATTTGGGAGGATCTATTGACAGAAATGCAATATAACATACATAACTATGTTTTCAGTGGTGCATAAAGACCTTACATAATGAACCGTTATGTTTTTATTACCTTAGAATGAGCCATTTCTATCTACATACACCACGGGTCCCCCCTCCATGTCAAGTCGCCAGGCATGTTTCTACAGTAGCCCTAAACGGACAAACTGCTCTACAGAGCAGCTTGCATTGTCACTACGTTGAATACTCCTGAAGTACTAGTAGTCGTTGTCTGGTTTATTAGAAGCAGAGACCGTTCTTTATTAGAAGTAAGAAGAAACCTCATTGCATCACACTGGCTACTCTCTGCTCTCTCAGACGACGACATCTTTGTGTTGTGTCGGTCAGACGGCCACCGTAGTTTCTCCGAAGGGGGGAGGGGGGGGGGGGGGTGCGAGGGGTGTGCGCCGTTAGTTGCAGCTCGCAACCTCACCGCTAGACGCTGCTAAAATTTACACATTGCACACATTGACATTAGGATTTTAAATTTCATGACTTATTTCTGTGACATCTGTCATTCCATAACATATTAACACATAATTAATTTCCATATCATATAAATATTTGATACACATTCATGAAGTTCATAAATGTGTATTTTATTGACTGAGTGAACTGTATTACGAACACCAAACCAAAGTACTCAAAAATACAACTACACATTAACATGAATGTGCAATCAAACAGGACACCACGCTCATCTGCTAATGCTATTGAGCCTGTGAACGAGAGAAGGTTTTTCTTGAGCCTGTTATTGCAAAAGCTGGTACTGTATTTCCTCAGCAGGCAGAAAGGAGCCAATACTGCTCCAAATGTGCGATTTTTGGAAAGAAAGCCAAACTTTTCTTAACACGCTCGCACAATTTTGCCCCCACCCTCTTTTTCAATCTCTGCTGCTTTTTGATGCCTGTCTGTAGGATTAAACCCACTCCATACTCCATTCCCAGATACTAATTGGTTTTGCAGGTATTGACACAAATTCACCACTAAACTCTTGGTCTTGTGGATTTTCAGATACTAGTGGTTTCTTGTCACACTGCAAGACTTCCAGCTTCCTGTAGGAATCATATCTGTATATCCTTAAAGCTGATGAGTTATCAATAGTACTTGAGTCCTTATAATAAAGCCTTGCTGCACAAACAAAATACCACTCTAAGATATATCTGATCATCATGGTGAATTCAGATGAAAAGTTTAGATGTTATTTGAATAATATTAACCAACTGCTTTTTTGCCTGATTATTAAAAGAAAAAGTAACTAGACCAAATATTTTGTCAAAATATTTTCTGGACCTCCAGCTTTTTATTTCTTTATAATTTCATAACTGCACATTTTTTGTGTTTTATTATGATTTTATTTTAATTTTCTTGTGTCGGATGGGAAAACACTGCCATGTTACTGGGATCAGAAACTGGAAATATAATATCCATATATAATCGAAAACTTTTCAACCGCTAGGTGGCGCAAAAGATTTAAATATGCAGCTTATCGCTATTGACCAATAAATCACAGCTCTATTATATCAGTATCTTTCATTCCACATTTTTATTTGTTTCATTTTCTCCTTATTTGGTCTTATCATAATTACATTAGGCTATAGACTAAGTTATAAATCATCTGTCATTGTTAAACACAACATGACAACATGACCCTGAATTATAGCAGGTTATGTTTTTGTTGTTGTTGTTGTTGAATATTACAATACAATATATGATGAATATGAATGTAGCCTATATTAGCTAAAGTTACACATGCTTAATTGATTCCCGCATTCATTTAACTATTGATCTTCTTTCGAATGTATCATTATTAACATAGTGACTTTGTTTATTCTTTGCAGTTTCAGGCTAATCTGTAAACCAGTTTACTTGATTTACTCGTTTAAGTGAGTGAGTAATGTTCTTAATTTGCCACTGACAACTAGTAGGCTAGTCTACTACACTTGGGAGGCGATATTGCTGTTTGCGGAAGGATACGCAAAAGGAGGTGAAGCGTCGCAGCAGGCGCAGGAATTCTGGATGTGATTTTACTGAAAGTCAGGAATTATCTGGATTTTTGTGATTTTTTCTTAATCGTTTTTAATCTTCGTAAGGCGCGAAACTGACACATGTGACAACACATATGTGTGTGTTTTCTTTATTTGCGTTTGTATAGAGACTGAATTCTTGGTGTACAGATTTTGGTGGAAAAAGAACGGCTAAAAACTACTGAATTTTGGAAAACATGGAGACAAGAAGGGAAGGACCCGACTAAACCAAAGTTTCCAAACAAATTATTCCACGAAAAGAGGGAATCTGTTCGCGAGAGGAAATATGTGTTGCACATCCGTCAAGTTTGGATTGTATTTTATTGCCGCTTTGAAACGAAGCTTTTTTGAGCGGAATTCCTGAATTGGGAACTATACCGTTGCCTCTAGCGCAAACATCAAACGATTTTTTAAAGTTTTTCTACCAATTTTGTAGTGGAAAATGTGGGAATTCTGGAAGTTGGACTAGGTAGGAGAGGAATTGCGATGAAAGGTTGAACCGTGTGGCTGTTTTAATCCATCCGTTGAGTGAATTTCCCCAGATTTCCACACATTGGAGAGGACAGGATACATTCTTATGGAGAAAAAGTCCATTCAGCGTGTAAGGGGCCTAAAAAGGATGTATATTTAGTTTACAGACTTACTTTACTGTTCAATTGGTAGTGTAGTCTGTACTGCAAACGTACTTTTTTTTTTTTTTTTTTATACAGTAGAGAAGATTTCGCCTATGGGATTTGCTTCTGTTTAGGAATGCCGAGTTGGAAGTATTTCGTGGGGGAAATGATAGAAAACTGCCGATACGTACGAGGTAACATTTGGGACTGTAAAATGAGCCAAGAGCTTTTGGACTGACGCGAAATGCAACCGGACAGTCTATTTCATTCGTAAGGCAACATATTAACAAAAGATTGTTTCTCTGAGCTTACTTCCAGTCGTGGTTTGGGATTGACAAAGGCGACTGTATCCAGACGGAGGCGAGGGGGAAGCCTGTCGGTCTGTGGTGGCATTTTGGCTGGGAAAATGATGAAGCGTCTCAGACAGACAGAAAGAGTTTTCCTCCATTGATCATCTGTGTTTGCTTTTAGCATCGATTTGCTTTGCTAACTCTTTGTGATCTGTAGAGCTACAGTCAAATGACACAGCGTACTAAAACCAACACAGACAAACCGTGGAAATATAAAACATAAGATTGTTTCTCTCTGTGGTTCCATTCAAGAGGAGACACTCCCGTAAACATCAAGACGGAACTGTCAAAATTCAGAAGTGCCATCCGGTTGTTGTTGCTTATTGTTTATTATTTTTCTTTCGAATACAAAGGTGTTTTACCATGGTAAAATGCTAATTGGATAAGAGCTGAAGAAAATCAAGAAAGGAAAGCCCAATGAGCGGCACACAGTCCACGCTTGCTGAGAGGTAAATGATGACATAATATTTACATGGTTGTGTTTATGATAATGATAGTGACCTGTCTTAGGTTTATAACACTGTTTATACAAATCCTAAACACTATAGCCTATTTTTAAGACGAATCTGGCAGTCTTCAACAAAATATAGGCTATATGGGTACTTGTGGGAATACAAATAAACATTTTTTTCCATTATAACTACCTCGGTAAAAACTTTGCTATCTGAACATAATTGTCATTTTCTACTATGGTTTATTATCAAAATTCCATGGTATTACCATGGTGTAACTGTACCATGGGTGTTGTTGTAAAGAGCTCAAATTTTCAGAAAAATGTATTCTTTTTGGTACCATGGTATTCTTTGAAATACCTTTTAAAAAAATACCATCACATGAATATGCTAATTATTTAATATCTCGATACGCATCAACGTACCATGGTACATGTACATTTTATGTAATGCGAGTTAGTCTCCTGTTGAAATGGGTGAGCAAAAGATCCCCACACAGAACTCAAAACTAAGTTAATGTTCAGTGTTTAACGCTGAACCAATCTTAAAGAGCATGATGGGTAACATTGTCACAAGTGTAATGATCCAGTTTGAAGTTGTTTTCTTTGGTTTTTCATGCGAGACATGCAGTCAAACCTGTTTCTCACAAAATTGTTGAGTTGATAAGAAAACTGACAACCTTATGACCTTGCAGCTCAAATTTACTTGTTTTCCTTTCAGAAAAACTTGATGTATGTGAATATTTTTCTAAGCGAAAACACTTTGGAACCGCTAATTTATCGTGACAGTGTGTGGTTTGTGTGTTTGTTTGTTGTTTTGGTGATGCATTAGTCACTCAGAAGAACCCGGAGGACTGTGAGTGATGGGAAGATCAGATCCTTTTACTGAATTGGATCTTATTCCGCCAAATGAACAAATCTCTATTCAAGTCATTTCCTTCATTTGAGCTGAATTAAGTTAAATGTTACATTTTCAATAGCCAGATTCTCCCAACACATCTACTTAGACAAACTTTGATCATATTCCGAAAAATGATAATGCAGCCAATGACAAATTATGAGAAACAGAAATGATTAATTCAGGGTCTTCTGGTCTGAGTCATTCCTTCTTTTGTCACATGACAGCCGCATATGCTAGTACAGGAAACAGAATTGATTAGTTCACCTTTTGACTCTGGTCCGAGTCGTTAAAGGATTAGTTCACTTCAGAATGAAAATTTCCTGATAATTTACTCACCTCCATGTCATCCAAGATGTTTATGGTTTTTGAGGAAAACATTCCAGGATTTTTCTCCATATAGTGGACTTCACTGGGGTACAACGGATTGAAGGTCCAAATTGCAGTTTCAATGCAGCTTCAAAGGGCTCCACACAATCTCGGATGAAGAATAAGGGTCTTATCTATCTATCTAAAAAAAAAATATATACTTTTTTAACCACAAATGCTTGTCTTATACTGCTCTGCGATGCGCCACGCATTACGTAATCACATTAGAAAGGTCACGCGTCTACGGAAGTTCTGCGGTAGGGCGACAAACGTCACCCGTGGCCTTCCCAACGTGATTACGTAATGCGTGGCGCATCACAGAGCAATGCAAGACGAGCATTTGTGGTTAAAAAGTATTTTTATTTATTTATTTTTTTAGAAAATGACTGATAATTTCGCTAAACCCTTATTTCTCATCTGGGATCGTGTAGAGCCCTTTGAAGCTGCATTAAAACTGCAATTTGGACTTTTAACCCGTTGGTAGCCGTTAAAGATTATATGGAGAAAAATCATGGAATATTTTCCTCAAAAACCTTCATTTCTTTTCGACTGAAGAAAGAAAGACTTAAACATCTTGGATGACATGAGGGTGAGTAAATTATCAGGAAATTTGACTTCTATCTAATCCTTTAATTGTCACGTTAGAGGAATGAAAATGAACAATTTGTTCATGATTGACTATTTATCACCACATGTGAGCACACAGCTTGTGACAGGAAACACTTTAGATATGCTAGATGTGTTCTACTAATGCTGCTCGTAAGACTCAATGTGTCTCTCTTGTGGTTTTTCACCTTTTGAGTTGTTACCTGTATTACTTGACAATTCGCACACATTTCAAAGAACAAAACCCACAAGATGCTGGTTAATCTAACGTGTTGTCATCTTATGTGTGTACAGATTTGTTCTTTGGTGCATGTTGTGTGACATTGTGTTTTGACACCAGTGCATGCTTATTTGATGATATTAATCTTGCAAACTGTGTGAATACAGATGTAGTGCACAGCAGGGCTGAAGCTCTCTCAGTTCATGTGTCGGGGTCTAGCTGGTTTTGTGAGGCGATGTTCAATGATAGTCAACAGGAGAGACAGGTCACCTGCTCTCAGCTAAATATTACCATCTACTATCAGGATTTCGCAGATGGACGTTTATTTGCATTATTGCATATTTGAGACTTGTTTATTTTGAAAAGGAAAGGATCAGTGTTGTGTGTGTAAAGATGCTTCTTGTAAGCAACATTTGTTGCCACTGAAACTTTGTATTGTAGTTGTTTAGTCTTAAATTATTTTGCTAAAAAAATTATTTTTTTAAGTTAAATGACATAAATTGATGTGGATCTGTATTATTATGGAAGCTTTATGCACATCATCCACATCAAACACTATAGCCAAGCACTGAATGTGAGTATAAACAGGCTTTGGCTAATAAATAGCCTGCCAGTTAGTCAGTATTCTTAAAGGGTTAGTTCACCCAAAAATGAAAATTCTGTCATCATTTACTCACATTCATGTTGTTCCAAACCTGTAAGACTTTCATTCATCTTTGGAACACAAATTAAGATGTTTGTAATGAAATATGAGAGCTGTCCCTCCATTGACAGCTATGCAACTACCACTTTGACGCTTCAAAATGTGCATAAAGAGATTGTAAAACTAATCCATATGAATTGAGCGGTTTAGTCCAAATTCTCTGAAGAGACACAATCGCTTTTTATGATGAAAAGATTGGATTTAGGCTTATAATCATGTATGATCAGTGAACATATACAGAAGCTCAACCAAACCTGTTTGACACGCGAGAACAAACCTCTTGCGGAAGTTCAAACTTGCTGCGTAATAGGGCTGCACAATTAATCGAAATTGAAACAAAATCACGATTTGGCTATCGATTATGATATCGCAGCCTTTAATTATATAAATATGTACACACCGTGTTAGTGAAGAGCGGCTTTGCGATCAGTAGTAAGTGACACTCCATCTGAGAGCACTGCATTTGAAAAAGCAGCACACGTCAAACATACAAACTTTCCAAACATTAGAAGTGTTTATGAACCTTGTCCAATAAAAGAGATTTAATAACGTGTTTTTACTCCAAACTCACTTCATAATGTCAGTCGAGTGTTTGAAAAAGCGTGTTTTTTTTGTTTTGTTTTTTAATGATGAAAGCTATTACGATAGTAATATTTCTTATTTGGTTTAATATTTGTATTTAGCAATAATGATAATGATTTATAATTATTATTATTAGTCAAATTAATATATTACCACAAAATTTTGTGCCTAATTGTGCAGCTCTACAAATAAGCAAAACAAACCTGGTATTGTTTGTATATATTTTTTTTCATTTGTTTTATAAATCGCATTTTAAATTTTAATTTTAACCAGAAAAATCACAATTAGATTTTTTTTAGGGTGCAGCCCTGCGTAACACGAGAATGAACCTCATTGTTTCTTGCACGTCAAGCGAACATGCTTGAGTTTTTGTGAGTTGATGAATGTTTATATTGAAATTAAATCTGTTCAGCGTATAAAGCAAGTCTCTTCAGAAAATTTGGACTAAACCGCTCACTTCATATGGATTAGTTTTACAATCTCTTTATGAACTTTTTAAAGCATCAAAGTGGTAGTTGCGTAGCTGTCAATGGAGGGACAGAAATCCTCCAATCCTACAAATGGCATAAATTAATTAGATAATTTTGGACCATGTTTATACTTCAGTAAAGATTGTAGATCTGGGTCAGCCAGTTATACATTTTAAATGCACATAAATGGTAGTGTGATGGTGGCACATAAATATATTATGCTGTATAAATACGATGACCAGACCTACTTGATGGACAGACAGTGAGTTGGATGTTGTATCAATGGCTTATATTTGCTGCATTTCTAGACTGTTTTTCTTTGCTGGGCAGCTGGAGTTTTAGCAGTGAGTTCAGAGGGCATGTTGGCATTTTTAGAGAATTATTCTTCCGGCTGTATTACAGTTTCTCCAGGCTCTTCTCTGAAGACGTCTCACCAAAGCAAAGCAAAGCTCTGCTCGCCTCTCATCATTTGTCTGAATAACTGTCTGGCGGTAGAGAGTGAGTCAGAAGCCTTCTTTTGGAAAGCTTTTGTACGTCACCACCCTTTAATCTCAATGCTTCACAAAAGCTTTTTGTGTTTTTAAAAATAGTGCAGATGTGAGAAAGCAACTCAAGCTATGTATCTGTTGGGTTTCATAGTAACACAACAGCTGTGTCCGAAACATAAGGCCACTGGCCTGATGACTTCACAGGTGGTGTTTTTGTGTGAAAACGCCTAATAAGTAAACTAGGTTCAGACACCGTAACTGCATGTCTAATGATCTAGAACAAATTAATGTAAAGAATGTCATATCCAAGCAAATGTTTATTGACTACAATACTTATTTCTCGCTAAAAATCATGGAAAAATTACTTTAAAGGATAAGTTGACTTTCAAATGAAAATTAGCCCAAGCTTTACTCACCCTCAAGCCATCCTAGGTGTATATGACTTTCTTCTTTCTGATGAACACAATCAGAGAAATATTAATAAATATCCTGACGCATCCGAGCTTTATAATGGCAGTAAGCGGGATCAACGAGTATGAGCTGAAGAAAGTGCTTCCATCCACGTTTATCCATCATAAACTTACTCCACACGGGTAATAAAGTCCTTCTGAAGCGATGTGATTATGTAATGCGTGGCAAAAATCCATATTTAACAAGTTATGAAGTAAAATATCTAGCTTCCGCTAGACTGCCTTCTGTATTCTACTTACGAAGAAAGTGTAAAACTCTCGTAGTTCAAAACGCTTACGCTATGTCCTACGCCTTCCCTATTCAACTTCCGGGCAAAACTTAACTGACGTGACGCCAGTTCCTTTTTTTCCATAATTTGAATACGGAAGGCTAAATGCATTTTTCTTGTGCCTTGATAGGGTCCTACTTCTGTTTACTGTCTATGAAGACAGAACAATGATAGTGAAATTAGGCTAGCCAAACCCCGTTGGTCTTTGTGTACGTCCCAGAAACTATATAACTTAACAGAAACATACTTACAGGTTGGGGCCCATAAACAGCAGCTTCTGCTTTTAAAGTGGGAACTGCTTTATCTTTCAGTAATAGCCTTGGTGCAAATCCAGCATTGAACTGTAGATTCTGGAAGCTGTCTTCCGTAAAATTTGCAGCACAGACAGCTAAATTAGCATTATAATTGTCAGGAACAGAATTAAACATAAATTTTAAACATTGTTCCCGAAGTCCAGTGTCCCTAGGAAGAAGATATGGCCTCGCCCACTTTGTTGCAAGTTCTCGGGGGCAGTGTTTATGTTAATTGCAGGGTTTATGATGTCACCAACCCGGGAAGAAGCTTGTTGTAGTCCAAACCAGTCGTTTTTGTAGGCATTAAACTGCAATAACTTTAAAAGACAATATCTCCGTTTGCATTGAACTTTCAGCGCTGTAACTTTGCAGATACTGTTTATGCTCAAGCAGCAACATTACACACTATCTAAAGTTAAAAAAAAGTGAAATCGCAATGAACCATACCTTTAATATATAAAATTGTAATTATTTACTCACTCATCTTTATGCTGTTCCTAACGTGTATAAGAACTTCACATAAGAAACAAAGGAAAGAAAACTGGCTTCCCTTTGAGTTTCTTGTATGCGTATAATTATTTGGTTGATGTTACAGTACAGAATATAATATTACGGTAATGTTGTATTCTGGCCTGTAACATCAACTAAATAATATACATAACATTGCAAACATGAGCTTGAGTCCTCATAACCTCTCAGACAGTTATAGCTGAAATAATATATCTATCTGCACTAACACAAAAAAGGTTTGTGTTCTTATTTGTAGTATATGAATTCATGTGGCAAGTATCATGGCACTGAATGTTTGCTGAAGGCTGTATCATACAGCCTGCTCTTTGTCACAGCATTTCGCTGATCCGTGGTCTTTTTTTTTCCCCCTTTTTTTTTTTTTTTTTTTTTCTAACCCCCGAGGCCCTCTCGGGAAGTGGTGACATCACTAATAAACAATGTCTGTCAACTGGGCCAGGCCACAAGCTCTTCCTGACAGAGCTGCCGGCCACCAGCAGAGCATCATGGGAAGAAATTGAGCTGCTTTGTTACTTTATTTATGACATGGCCATTCTTATTAATTCAAATAAGAGAGACATTTAGGCAGTTTAAAATGGCTTTTAGTGGAATGTTTTTTGTATGTTTGTATTAGGGCTTTCACGATTCCTCGATTAAATTCAAGTACTCAATTTTAAAAAATCCTCAATTGCAATTTACACGTGTCTATTAACTGCAGAATACCAGAAGTGGTGCATTCCACAGACGAGAGTCCATGAGCCGCATTATTAGACCATTTTCTAAGGCTGCACAATGTATTAAAACCATTCAAAACCCATACTATAGCATAGCACTATTGTGAATTCACAAAAGCAGCAATTCAATTAAATGAATATATGCCCTGCGCTTTAATTGAGATTCTCCGTTCGCAGTAAATGCTGCTCCACATGAACTGTTATCATTGAGCATCTCAAACTCCCATCTCTGCATATTATAACGTTCATCTGGGAACGCAATGTGCATCATTTAATCAGATTTGTAACGTAAATCATTTATAAACCTACTCCAAAAGAGGAGAATACATCAATATGTTTCTAAATATGTGAACTGTTGTTCATCACAATTTCAAAATAAAAGTTCAAACCCTCGCTCTGAGTTTGCATGTTTTGATGTCCACATATTCTTGTATAAGAAATTACAGTGGCTGTAGCATTTTTATCGTAAAGAAGTGGCCAAATATTGCAGATTAAGCGAACATTTGAATTAAATGTTGTTTGGCCAACATTAAACAAGAATTTGATCTGCTGTAAAGTGTAACAACAACAATCACCAGGCCATTGTCGCCCTCTGCAGGCATTTGTTATAATACGTAATGTACATAAGTTGATTGTTTATATTTTATATTATGTATTTTAACAGTGCTGTTCTATAAAACCATATGATTACTTGCTTTTGATACTTTATTTGAATTAAAATTGAATTGAAAATTGAAACCAAACAAATTAAATAAATAAATAAAAAACAGATTACTTGATTAATCATAAAAATAAGCGACCGATTACTCGATTACCAAAATAATTGTTAGTAACAGCCCTAGTTTGTGTATACGTTTGTATATGTATTGCATTACGTTTGCCATGTAAAACAAAGCCAAGAGGGAGATTTAGCTTTTAAGTGCTTTCAAATATTGAGGCTGTTTTATGTGCTCCTTGTGGCAAGATATATAGTGGATTCATTAATTTATGATTAACTTCTGGTCTAAACAGGCCAATAAAACTTCTACATTAATCAAATTAGAAGCGTCAACCTGCAAGTACTGTAAACACCGCAGCCCACTGCATTTCATTATTAAAAAAATAACAGTGAAGCACAGGCCTCCTCCATACAGCCATTACTAACACATTTAGTTATACAGAAAATGGCACAAATATTTGTTGTTTAGCAGAATATGTAGTATTCATCCTTTAAGATACAAACCGGTTCTTTAGACATCAATCTGTCAATGGAGAACAAGTTTAACAACAGAACAATCTGAAATTCCTGACTCTAAATCTCCTTATCTTGGTGTAAATGTATTAGTAAATTGTATTTACAGGTATAATCACTGATTATGCTTAAGCTGACAATAAGGTCATGTAACAGTGGACTGTTGTTTAATCAGGAAAAGAGGTTTTAGCTAAACCCATTTAACAGTACTTCTGCTTGATAACCCCAGTTTTTTCAATAGTAAACAACATTTTTAACATGTAAATTAACTGTTTGCCTACATTTGCACTCTTAAAACTCATTTTATTCTGCAGTTTTTATGCAACAGCATTCAGTAAAACAGTAACAGTAGCTCAACATTCCGTTTTAAATGTAAATTATCTTTTTAAAATGTAGTAGTAGTAAAAATTATAGTAACACTTCATTTTAGGGTTTTTTAACTAGTTGCTTATTAGTATGCATATTACAAGAATATTAGCTGTTTATTAGTACTTATTAAGCATATATTAATGCCTTATTCTGCATGACCATATTCTACATTCTTAATCCTACCCAATACCTAAACCTAACAACTACCTTACTAACTATTAATAAGTAGTAAATTAGGAGTTTATTGAGGGAATATATATATATATATATATATGAGACCTAAATTTGACTCAGTATTTTAGCTTTTGACTGTCTGTTCTGATCTTTATCAGATGATAAGTCTTAGACTTGTCACCAACACAAACAATTTTGGACAAACAGTTGGAGGGGAGCCATGTTTAGCTATGATTCTGAAAGATCAGACCCTCAGCACATGACATAGAATTGTGGGAAAGATACCATCAGGAACATCCTGCTATGATGACAGGTGCTTGCTCCATATAAAGTCACATTGACACTAATCTTGCAAGTCTGCTGGTACCAAGTGTCTGACAAATTAGTTTTAGACTTGTGTTCATGTGACATCTTACAACCAACCAGATCGATTTGACAGATTACAGGGAGTGTATTATGTGAAACTAGTTCATTCTAAGAAGGGCTCAGTTATTTTCTAGTTTTATGGATTTAAAATGGTAGTGAATGGAGAAGATGTATGGAGCAGGGCGACCTGCTAAGCTTTTCCCAGCTATGCTGGTTTTGTTGGTGGAAGGCAGGCTTTGCTCTGTTTGGTCAGCTGATGGTCAGCAGCCCTAGTCAGCATTTTATGTGCCGCTCTCATTGGCTGTGCAAAAACTGCGTGCGAGCGTGTTCATGTTTGTCTGTGAGAGATTGAGAAATTCTTGAAAAACAGATGTGCTGAATAATGCTGTAATGCTGATCTTTTTAAATACTATGACATGAGATCATCTTTTTTATTTTTCTTGTTCAAGGACAGACATGAGTTATAGCTCTTGCTTGGTGCTTTCGATCTTTATCTAGCCTTATCCACTTTTTTTTTTTTCAAGCTTTTCTTTGCAGTTTTAATGGCAAAGAACCAGATCTGATCTAAAGTTACAGCCATTTACGCTGAAAGGGTTACTTCACCCAAACAATGGAAATTCTGTCATCATTTACTCACCCTCATGTTGTTCCAAACCCGTAAGACTTTCGTTCATCTTCGGGACAC
Source organism: Elopichthys bambusa (assembly GCA_037101425.1). Taxonomy (NCBI): domain Eukaryota; kingdom Metazoa; phylum Chordata; class Actinopteri; order Cypriniformes; family Xenocyprididae; genus Elopichthys; species Elopichthys bambusa. The sequence goes on from CM074434.1 coordinate 7,185,189, forward strand.
AAATGGAGATCTTTTTGATGGAATCTGACAGCTTTCTGTTCCTCGATAGACGGCCTTCACAACTAGAACTTTGACGCTTCAAACAAATTCATAAAGAGATCGTAAAACGAATCCAAATGAATTGAGTGGTTTAGTCCAAATTTTCTAAAGAGACTTGATCGCTTTATACGAACAGATTTAATTTAGGCTTTTACTCACATACATTGATCAGCAAACATAAATAAAAACTTTTTGAAGCGTTCTAGTTGTGAAGGCAGTCTATGAGGGACAGAATGCTTCAGATTTCATCAAAAAGATCTTTATTTGTGTTTCGAAGATGAACGAAAGTCTTGCGGGTGTGGAATGACATGAGGGTGAGTAATTGTTCATTTTTGGTTGAACTAACCCATGAACCAGTTTGGGGAAAAAATCCTGCAAATAGTATGTGAAACAGTATGCATTACGCAGCAAACAGTAGTATGCTACCAGTTTTCATCTTGGAAACAAAAAGTGTTACTTATTTGTCTTTTAAATCCATTTTTTTATCAAATGTTCATGAAAGATCAATTTGAGTGCATTGAATTGTGGGATACAAAGATGTATTGCTGCAAAAACAGAATTCTGTACAACATCGCTGTGAACCATATACTGCAGAAATATTAATAGTATGGTATTCTGAATATAGCTGTTTCATCAGTATATTGGAGGAGATGGAGCTACCTGTTAGTAATGAGTATACACATTTGGGACTGTGTATGACCACATAAATAATATAGACATGAGAAAGGATGAGTAAGTGCAGTTCCACATGGTAATTTTGGCCAATTTAATTAAATACCCCTTCTTTGTGCATCTGACGTGCCTCAGCTTGCTGAGCAGATAGAAACCTGTACTAATCGTGGCCGACACCCCAGTGAGCCAGACACTGGAAGAGAAGAGAAGCGTTCACTCACAAATGCATTGTATTTTTCATTTTTGAATTAAGAACTAAAGTGTTTCAGAAGGCTTTTGTAAATACAAAGTATGATTGAGTAAACATGGGCTGTTGGAAAGAATCGGGAGACATTAGAGAAATGGAGAGATCTTACTCTCACTCTGGTCATAGTGAATCATGGTACAGAAGTAGAAGAGGAGGGGCGCAATGTCATGGCTTTAAAAGTTGTGGTGATTTATACTGTATTAAACTGTATTAGACTATATTATATTTGGGATTTCTGATAAATGTCACACCTCGGTTCTTTAGACTGCACTGTTGAAGGGGATATGTGCAAAGCATTACTGTGATTTAAGGCCTGTTCACACCAAGGACAATAAGTATAAAGATATAGTTTTAAAAAAGCTTTCTAAATTTAAAAGAATAGCAGAGTCCACAACACCACTATAACGATAACGGCACAGAGGAATGACATCGTTGGAATCACTTTCAAAACTATTTTTTTCCAGCTGATAATATTGACATCCAATCAGAAACCATCCTGCTTTAAAGAGCTTTAAAAGCGACAGATGACAAACGGAACATTTTCATGTGTAGGTGTGGATGCTAATATAGTTATCGTTATCTTTAGTTATTGTTCTTGGTATGAACAGGCCTTTACTCCCCAAACTTTGACATATTTACTGGATATGTACTATACACACACACAATGTTGTTACATATTGCTACTCTTATCATCATTTTTGGTCGTGGTCAAGTGCTTCCACACTGCTGACATGTTTACCTGTTGTAGCTGATCCACAATGTGTGCAAGAAATAGACACTGACACAGTCAAAACACATCTTTGGGAAAGGGGATTTCTGCCCTCCAAAATTATTTTGCCTTTTTGGACTAATATTTTCAGTTTGAAGAAATCTAGTGATTCAAGCTACTAAAAATGTTCAAAATCGGCTAGTCAGTGCATTGCCTTAATAACAATTAGACTATTTGCCATTATGGAAGCCGTGAATAGGTTGGTTTCAGGTTTACCGGACCCTGATTGAACATGATCGATTCTTTATATAATAAGATCCGCTGGTCTTAAACACAACACTCGGAATTAATTGTTCCCATGTTTTCACAGTTGTAGACAGGCCTATTTTTTTTGAAAATGTATTAGTCTTTTTCTATTTGTACTTGCATAAATAACATATTCTCTATAGAAAAACAGCTGGATGTTCTTTATTATGTGTAAGGTCAATACCCAATGACATCATACTACTGCCTGACAGTGTGTGTTTATATAATTGACATGAGTTTAATAACTAAAGCAGTAGGCCTGTTTAAATTGAAAGGACTGTAGGATGTTGATCTCTTAAATTTGCTGCCTACAGTTCCCACAGGAAGTGTGGCTGGGGAGAGAGAGTGAACGAGAGAGACAGGGACGGGGTTAAAGACCCGTGTTGAAAAAGTAGGAAGTGGCTGTGGGAGCCCGTCTGCTTTTGGAGGCTGGAGTTATTGGGGCCAGAACAGCACACAGAGTCCTCGTGCTACACACACGTGACAGGCCCTTTGACTCTCCCAGCTGCGTCACCTTGGAAACTGCAAGTAATGTTGCTGCAGCTTTCCCATCCTTCTTTGCCAGACGAGCTGTTAGGAAAGAAATTGACCTCCTCAGATCCAACCTTTTGCCATGCTGCTGACTGCCGCCTATACAGCTTAACAACCTGCTGACATACTACAGTCCTCGGGATGAGGTGATTGTTGAAGTTTACTGCTGATCTGTGATCAGCTACTCTAGATCTTTAGACACCAAGCTGACGGTCAGCCGTTGGGCAATGTCAGGCTGTTTTTTTTGAGCATCAGTCGGCTTAGTTTTTCCCGGTGTGTTCCGCACCATTGGCTCTAGTCACATGCCGTCTGGGTTTTTAGGGCCAATTCGGCATGTTGAATCAGCGTCGTTGAGAGAGAGAACTCTGATTGGCTGTTCAGCTTAGCGAACAAGTCAGTGCACAAGAATTAAAAAAATTTTTTTATGACAGCGAGCAAAGTCAAGATGATAAAGACAGAAGGCTGTTATAATATTATGTCATCTTACCTGAGCATTCAAATGCACAAATATTTACATCATAACATGAGCCGACTGAAATTAAGAAAGTGATCAGCGTGATTGATATTCAGAATGGTAAGCAAGTGCTACTTTTTTTTTATTTTTTTTATTTATTTTTGGCGATTTTAACCTTAGGATAGTATAGAGTGGCCAGAAAGCAAGGTAGGAGAGAAAGGGGGACGGGATTGGGAAAGGTCCACAAGCCGGGACTCAAACTCATGTCGCCCGAAGCGCAACGGCGCTATATGTCGGTGCGCTGTCCAAGAGGCTATCACTGCCGATGTTGCTTTGTTTACAGTTTGTATATCTGCAGTCCTAGTTGTGGTTTCCCTTTTTGAATGATGAAAATAGACTACTGATACCTGCTGTTATAGGCAGATATTTACTTGCATGCAAGCGCAGAACGCACATGCTAGTTGACAGTCACGTTTGGTCCTTTTGGTGTGTTCAAGTGCAGTTTTTTGGCTGAGAGGCGACAACACAATCAGTTGCTTTTGTTGCTGCTAGTTCTTTTACGTCGGCTTTGTGTGTCCTGGGCTTTATAGTGAGGATTAGGAAGGAAAAAGTTACATCACTTCAAAAACTCACTTTTTTTAACATTCACTCAGGCATTATCTTGATTTTTTTTTTTTTTTTTTTTTCTTGGAAAATGTATTTTCTATGATAATACTTTCCATCATCTTTGCATGTCATGCTTCAACTTTGTTTCATAATTGTTGTTTTCCCTCAGCATGCCAGACATGTGAAAGTTCAGTTACATCAGTCTTGTCAAAGCATAGGCAGCAGTGTGTGTCACTCAAGAAAGATCTGATGCCTCACTGTCTATAACAGATTGCAAGTGTGCAAAAATATGAGAGAAAATTGAGCTTACGAGAAATGAGCTTTGAATCACCAATTTTCTCATTAGAAGCATCAGCCTCGGAGCCAGAGGATTTATGGATTGGCAAAGGTCATCCATGTTGTATGAGACCTAAGTGCAGACCAAAGCCAAGAGACTTTAGAGCCTCAAAATGCCACTGTGCCGCCAAAACGAGTCATGAGTCATGACATTGACTGACAGTATTATGCCGTTTTAGCTGTAATTTAATAGTTGAGGTCAAAACCTCAGTTTTCTTGTTACCTAAGAGTTGAAGATCTGTCAACAGCAAGACCTTGTGAACACATGTTCCTAAAATGGTCCTTTCTGAACACAAAATATATTTTCTTTTTCTTTTTTGATTTTGAGGTATAATGTGACCTGTAAATGTTTTTACCGTAGGATTTTAAAGCGGCCTGTTATATCAGACAATATAGAGTTTGATGCAAGCTGTGCTGTGAAGATATACACAGTTGGATGAAAATAAAAGTGTCCATAGGTTGTGAAAACAAAGGTTTTGTTATGCTCTGAAAAGTCAAGTCCAGGCTCTGTTGGTTGGTGGTATAGGTCCAGGTGGTATAGGACCATGAGAGGATTCAGTTTTAGTGGCAACTCAAGTTGAATGTTAAACTAACTTAAAGAATTGTTGGGTAGTAACCAAATACTATAGATATAGAAAGAACGTTCACTCCTATTAGTTATGAATGGGAGAAACTGCAACGTGCAATATGGTGGAATACATCCCGCCTTCTAAGTTAAAGAGCCAATCACTAATTGATAAAGTCATTGCGTCACTGCAGCTGCCATTAGAAGCTCTGGTTCCCATAGAAAACGGAGACTCTCGCTTAGGACTGCACATGCACATTGGCTCGTCTAGCCTGAAAAATAAGCTTCTTTTAATGCTATTTGAGTATAGGAAACAACATTTATGGGACAGTTCATTTTATTGCTGATTTGATATGTTATTTAATTGTGAGTTCTCCAAGCAATTTTTGAGATTTCAGGATTACCCCATTCAAATAGATAGGTCCTGGTCTTGGATGCCTAAAATAGCTGCCCGGAGGCATTGCAAATATGGCCACAGATTGAACAGACTCCTTGAAACTGACTTTGGAGTAACTTAATTTTTCTTGGTCCCACTTTATACTACTAACATTGAAATTAATAATTTGATACAATGCACTTATTGTGTAAATAAATATATATATATATATATATATATATATATATATATATATATATATATATATATATATACATATACATATTGTACTTACATTGTATATTTAAAACCTAACCATAATGACCAAACCTGTCTAACCTTACCCGTATCTCACCTCAATAGCAGTAAAAATGTTTTGCAGTACAAAATGATCATAGTAAGTACAGTGTACATAACAATTTTTTTTTTATGCAAGTAAATAGTAGTTACTGACCCCTAATATAAAGTGTGACCCAAGTTTTTGTTGTTTATTTGCTTTCATAATATGTCATACTCTTCAGTGATTCATGTAAACATCTAAAGTGTATACTTGATGTTTCTTTGTGCAATCAGAGCCAGTTGTATGAGGCACGAGAGAGATTAAAACTTAACCCGCGCATTCATCTCTTGCAGACACACTGGGTCTCTCTTGTGCATTTGCAACATTTTTAATCACAAACCAATTATAATGTTGTAATGCATTGTGATGTATTAAATTGTGATTATATATCAAATCTTATATTGCAAAAAAGAGTGCACAAAACACATCAAGCAGGCGGAGGCACAGATGAGCAATTCTTTTTCAGAAACCTCTAGTCAGATTTATTTTAGGAAGTTGGTTTGTTTAAAACATTTTCAGTGAAGCAGCTTTCGTCAGTTCATGTGAGTCATAACTAAAAAATGAAGTCCCTATGGGCATTTTATGAATTTTTTTAAGGGAGATAATTGTGTTTTCAATTAAGTTGTTTATGTTGTTGTCAATGTGAATTCCAATACAAATCCACAATATGTGTCCCCACTGTCGATATAGACTGGGGGCGGTGCACCCACAATCCCACAATCGCAGAGTTACTAAAGAAACTGTAGAACTGTCAAGCCAAATGGGTTAACCAGATATCCCTGACTGTACCTCTCCATAGTCTTCATAATGTTAAGAGTTCAGTGACTGGTTGGCTGTTGTTAACAGTGGGGTGCTTTGGTGTCTGGACCCAATATGTTGTTTTCCAGACTCTCTCCAGGAAGGGACTAATGGTAACAGGTGCCACTCAGTTCCCTCTGAACCTGGTCTACTGTGACGTTCAGCTTGAACTGAGTTGTCAGGATTGCCAGTGCCAGAGGAAGAGGTGTGAAAGTGTGACAGCTGCAGGGTTGTGGGTGAGACAGGCTGTTGCTTACTAGCTGAAGGCTCAGAGAGAATGGAGGCAAAAGCCATTTAGAGCTGTGAGGTCTCAGGGAGCCAGTGGCCATGGGGGGTTGGATGGTGAATCTATTCTGTTCTGCTTGTTGGCCATCTCCAGAGTTTCCTGTGTTATTCCCCCAAAACTATCCCTCTCCTTATCCCTCACCAAAACTATCCCTCCTGCAGCTGCACTCCACCTTTCTCCTGTAGGAGTCCCTGCTCTTCCTTTTTTTTCTTCGTATGCATTCATCTCCTTCCAATCCCCCTTCTTTAAGGGTCTCTTGCCATTTGGTAGAGCCTTCAGGGCACCGGTGATCCAGGGTATGTTGTTGGGGAAGCAGCATACTTCACTGGTGGAGATGGTGTTGTCAACACTGTTAAGCCCAAAGTATACTTGGGCCATCCGTGTCCGCGCACAGTCCTCATGACGTAATTCGTGCAGCCCAATTTTTGACAGCAGTGCTTGTGTGAGTGATTTGAGTGCGTGAAAACAAAATCCATGCAGCCAAACGCGCCTTTCTATGCTCACGGCCAAAGGAGTATACTTTGAAAGGCTTGCACGCTCACCTGCGCGCGAGATGGACCGGAACGCGAAAAATGAAGTATACCCGGCCCTTTAGTAACACTATCCACCATGCCATCAAACAGGCAGGTAACCAGAACAGTGTTGTCACTGTAATAAGTTTATATTGCCGTTATATACAGATATTACGTGATAGACATTTCATGGTTTCACAGACAGTAAAACTGGTTTCGCATAGAGAAAAATGTTGTGCTTTTGTTCATTCCAGAGATGTTGATGTACAGTTAGTTTTAGGTGCACTTGATCATGTTGACAGCAGTTGTTGCATTCTAAAACCATTGTGCGTTGTACATCATGCAGGTAATTACCTGAGAAATGTGAAGCGTTTTAATGGGCTTAGGTCAGGGGTAGATTACATATTTCATTTGATTCAAATGAAAACACGGCATGGGCATACAGTTGGTTTGGTGTGTTGGATTGTTGTGTAACTTAGTGTTGGTGGTTCAGTTGTCAAATACACAGTTGAAAACACATCTGTCCAAAACAGTTATCTAAAGTGCCACTCCAAAATCTCACTTAGATTGGAATTGGCTGAGTCAATTCCAGGTTCATGTTGAACATTTTAAGGATATGTTTACATGAAAACAATGTACTAAAAATGGAAACGTTTTTCCTTTGCTTTTTTCATGTACAGATGACAACATTGTCACAACGATTCCCATTCGCAAAAACGACTAAAAACACTGGGGGTTTTTTTCTTTTTCAGAAAACTGTGTCATGTAAACAGCTACACAAGTAACACAGTTTGGATGTACTTTAGTTTGGGTGAATTGGTTGTCAAAGAGAGAGAAGTCTTGATTTCTTGGAAGCCAGGAGTATCTCTGCTGTCAGTACCTGTGGTTGGGCCTGTAAATTTGTATTCCTGCATCCCGCTTTCTCCCCCAATCTCTCCACTCTCCAGTCCAGTGGAGCGAATCTCAACAGGAGGCACACCCCGATCACTATCTCTGCTCCACACAGCTGGCAACATCTGCTTCTGAAAGGGAGATAAGAAGGGCCTGGTCACTCCACCCTGCCACGTTCCACACAATATCCGTACCCGTCTGCTTCCTGCTCCAACAGACCATTACCAAACCCAGCCACAGAACCATGGCATGTCTGTCTTTTCCGTCTCTGTAGGACTCTCCGATGACTCAGGGATTCAGACTTGGCTCAACATCTGCCCGGACATCATAATGCATTATGAATCTTTGCTTTCGTTTTGAGCAGCTTTTGCGGTTTCATGTTCATGGGATGTGGGAACAGTGCAATTTGATCAGTTATGTTTTACAAATTTTTGTGTTTTTGTACATTTAAAATCTAAATGGAATAAAACATAAATTCACTGTTTGATGGCAGAGTACAACATTGAGTTTTCTCATTATGAAATTCAGAATGGTGTTGAATTACTTTTGGGATGTGAGAAAGATTCTTGAATGATAGACTTTGGACCTGGTGAAAACATGCCAAAATGGGATCAAATGCTGATTAATTGAGCTCTTTATTTGGGGCAGCCAATAAACCAACATTTTCATCAACCACTCAGATTTTAAGCTTAGGGCTAGGTGAGGTTTTTGAACAAAATTTGTGTAAACTGTATAATTTAGGTCAGTTCAGCTCCAACCTGCCTAAAATCACTTGCCTGGAATTTTATGGTAATCCTGGAAACCTGTGTTTGATTAGTATTGGAGCGAAAATCTGCAGGAATAGATGTCCTCCAGGAGTCGGATTGGACACCTCTGTATTAGAGGTTGTGTTTGGATGAGGATTTGGGATTAGAGCTAGGATTGTTGTTTGGCATTATTTATGTTCCAGGATCAACAAAAGGTCTTCATCCAGGAACACATTTTTACTGTTTTGTATTTCCAACAGCATTGCTTTGGGATTATCATTAATAGTTACATTAGAATCATGTCAAAGCTATTTCTAAACAATATTTAATCAAAGTAGTAATCAGACTTGTGGCTGTGGGTAAAATTACTTCCATTTAAGTTCAGCAAATGTCATAAAATCAAGTGGACATGTGATCCTTGTCATCAAACATTGCAGATAGCAGAGAGAGTGTGAGTGGTATGTTGTTATACCTGAATAGGCCCCAGCTGTAGGGCCAGTTAAAATTTCAGTGTACTAAGTAACCGGTGACAAAAGCAACTGCTGAGCCCAGCCTTTTGTTTTTGTTCTCCCAACAAAGTGCACAAGCCAACCTCCCCCGGTGTTACAGCACTAGGGACATGCCTGTGCTACTGAAATCCATCAACTAGAGGAGGTACAGGCTACTGACAGACCTGGGAGTTGCCTGGAAACTACTCCATAGCTGAGACGTGAGCTGAGAGATTTTGGTATTCAGTATAGCTCTCGTTGTTCAGTCTCATTCCTGCTGCAGTGCTTATCTTGTCTTGAAAGCATTCTTTCCTTCTCTGCTCAAATCTCTTGCTCCCTCTTTTCTCCATCCTTACTTCAATTTTCATCCACTCAAATCAAGTTTTTCATTGGTGGTTGAGTTTGTTTGGTTTTTTTGGCTTTTTTTTTTTTTTTGAGGAAGCTGTAGTGATTTATGAGACAGGGAAGACTGTATATTTTTTTTAAGGTCTTACATTCCCTGAGATTCTAAAACTTGGTCAGCTGCTTTGCTGTTTGCTGCCTCAAAGCATAAACACAACACACACACACACACACACACACACACATATATATATATATATATATATATATATATATATATATATATATATATATATATATATATATATATATATATATATATATATATATATATGAGTGAATTTACATTCAACTAACAAGCTACACTGAGTTAGAGGAACTTAATAATTTGTAGCATAAACACAAATTTTTAAGTTGATTACTCAAAAAAAAAAATAAAAAAAATACCAGAGTTGCCCTGGAACCAATTATTCTTATCTATTTCAGTTCAAACCAACAGCCATCATAGCACATGCTAACATAACTTATTTAACATGTATATTTAATGAGCAAGTAAGATTTTACTTTTCACTGGCATTGGCACAGTCATTGCTTATAGAGTCAATAGTGTTTACCTTCATGTATCTACTCTTCAGCATAATGATAACCACAAAAATTTCAACATTACAGAAACTCTTAACTGTCAAACATAACAGCATTAAACACTAACAGGTCTTTCCCTTCACTAAAAACAAATGAACACTTAATTTTTTTTAACATTTATTCTCCTTATCCAGTCGCATGCTGGGAACTAGAAATAATTTCCAAAGTTATCAAGACAATTTCATTAAGTTACTACAACCTAATTAAAAAAAGAAAGCCAGTTAAAGCAGAAATTTGAGTTTAATTTCAGACGATATTAAGTTGATGTAATGTTTAACATTATTATGTCAACAGAACTCTACAAAATAATGTTTGCAACTTAAAAGGTTTAATTAAATTAAAACAAATTCGAATTTTTAACTTGCAACCATGCATTTATTTAAGTTGTGGTAACAGGTCCCCTGAATTACTTTTTCACTGCTTTTTGCAGTGCATTTGTTGATTCTGCTTTAGAACTTGGACGAAATAAAGTTACTTATATGTCAGCATTGTTTGTTGTAAAACACAGCTTGTAGTGCTTTGTGCTTTCAACCTAGGCAGATCACTAGGATTTGGAGAAGAGCTAAAGAGAGTGTTTTAGGATTAGTTTATTTATTAGTAGATGTGCCATACTATTTTTCTCTAACTAGCTGGTAAAAGGGTGTGATTTATCAGTTTTAGACTTGAGTAGATAAAACCAAGCGACTCAAGCGCCAGGCTGTGAAAGGCCAGCGCTTGAATCACCCCTCAGGAATTGTCTGGTATTTTTGGCATTCAAGACATGAGAGTATTGTTGTTGTGCCTTTTTTCTTTTCGTAATCAAGCTGCTATAAATAGAGCAGGGTCCTGGACACTCCCAGAGACTTTTAGAACATTTAACTACTGGCTCTCAGACTTAGTGTGTCGGAGCATGAAAATGTTTTTGCAAATTCTGACATCAAAACCGGTATGGCTGCTTTAAGTGTTTCCAAAGGTCTTTCGGAGTATTGGAAAATCTTTTTTATCCTATTCTTTGGATGACAAGTCCTAACCTCACAGCTTTTGGATTCTAAATCTCACCACCACTAACCAAAATAACAATCGTAATGATTACATTTACCACTGTGGGAAACTGGAGCCCTTGTTCACTCTTTGTTTGACTGGTCATATCGCAGCAAGACGCAGGTATACACAGTCATAAAACATGCAAGCTTCTATGAATACCACCAAAATCTGTTTGATCCTACAACTCTCAAAACACAGTTCTTACACTGACATTGCCAGGAAAACATGTCATGCTCATCTCTACACTAAAAGAGACAACAGCCATCTGATGTTTTCGAGTGTGGATACAGCTTGTAGTAGCTAGTAGTTTTTTTTTTTAAATGAAGCCCATTTTTACAACCATTTAGTTTCATTGCAAACACTGTTGATATTTGAAATCAACCCAAACAAAAACATTAGGGCTGCAACTAATGATTATTTTGGCCAATTATTTCTACGATTAATGGGATAAAAAGAAAACTTTTATTTTTAATTTTATTTTATTGACAAAACACACCATTCCATATCCTGCCCAATGTCCTTCAAACAAACATGCCAACTGAATGCTATGAAAACATAGTTAAAAAAAAAAAAAAAAAATATATATATATATATATATATATATATATATATAATATGTATGTATGTGAAACATTCTGTGAAACAACACAACCTTGGCATCTGTTTTCAGGCCTTTCCACTTGGGTCTCTCCAGCACTGGAAAGATTTTTAAATATTAACACGGGTCCTAAAGCTCTTGCCTGATCATAACCCTTCTTTTTCCAGTGATATTCCTTCTCTTTTGTAATGTCTCTCAGCCATCTCTCTTTCTACAGTCTTTCTTCAAATCTCCCTCTTGCTCACTCTCTCTCCTCCCCCATCATGAGTGGAAACACCCCCTACTGCTGATCGGCTACAAGTGTGTTGTGGCGCTCGGTCCAATCCACTTTCATCAGCATTTCTCAGAAATCGCTTAATTGGCAATAATCGCTCAAGTATTTCCTCAGACCTTTAATTGGCTTGATTTTTTTTTTTTTTTTTCTTCAGCAAAGCATAATTTCTTTTCTCTTTATTTTAATTATGTTGGCCTGGATATGTTTTCTCTTCTGAGGTATTTATTCTTCAGGTATTAATGTGTGTATTGCGGAGTTGAAATGGATTTCTGGCTCTGTATACTGTTGTTTGGATTGGCACTAAACGTTATGTTGAGCTCTTTGTCTTTTTGGTTACTGGTATCATATTATTTCCTGCTGGATGCTCAATGGTTGGCTTGTCCAGTTGGTTAAATTAACTGTCTGGTTCAGTAGGGTTGAGACAGATATAATTGAGCTGGTGTAATTGGAGCATGCTTGAAATATTGATCTATGAGATGATGTGGGGAATCCCACAAACTGCTGCCAAATAACAGACACTGACAGCAACAATGTTGTGATAGAGCCAGTAAAGATGGGAGCACTGTCTCTTTCTCGTCTTTCTCACTTATTTCATCATTGTATCAGCTTAGTGTAATTGAAATATGAGCTGTCTGTTATGTTATAAATTCGATTAAATTGCTTCATAAACAATTGTGAACAAGAAGGATTGGGGCTCAGTGATATATTGAAAACTGACAAGTTTTGTTATTTTTAACTAAAACTATGAAAAATAATATTCAAAATAAATATGTAATAAAATAATGTTAGATGAAAAACTTAAAAAAATAAATTAGAAATGGCAACTAATTAAAATAAGTTTGAAGTTTAAAACTAAAATGAAAATTCAAATTAGTTTTTTTGTACTGTTTTAATGGCATGGTTTAAAACACTTATTCAACTATTTGTTTGGCTTTACTTAAAAATGTTCACAGAAGTCCCCCTTACATGCTTTTGAAAGATTTCAGTTAGAACACTTAGCAGTTTATTTTTCCTTAATGCTAATAATGTTAATAATAAATACAAAATGTAATTTTTTTTTTTTTTTTGTCCCCACAAACATTCTTCTTTTTGGACATTTAATAAAAAGGAAAGTTTTTTTTATTTTGTTCTATTGTTTAGATTCAAAACTTAGCAACAAGGTTCCAATCCATTTAAGAGCGAATGCATATTAATTTTTATCAAATAACATCAAAAGGATTAATTTAACTAGTTTAACTAATAGATGAGTTGAGCTGTGTTGTCCTGCCCTAAGGTGTTAGTGTGTTTGTTGGTTTTTTTTTTTTTTTTTTGGAAAATTTTTATACCCACTATTGTGCTACAGGTAGTTGCGTGATCATTTCTGCATATTCTAAAATGCTTCAATGACACTGATGCCTTTTGGTTGTAAAAAGCTGAACAAACAGCTTCTAGGTGTTTGACTATTATTACATCTGACCTCAGTTATATACTTGCCTGTAATGATTTAAATTACATTATTTTGTCTTGGTATATGTTAATGTCATTCGTTTTCAATGACTAACAGTAGCCCGGGGCTAAGCCCTCTCAGATTCCTCTAATGAGTGGCACACAGAGCAAGTCTCGACTCATGTCAAGCGTGTTTCATGCATGTACACTGTCAATTGTGAAACTGATTGCGGCTTGAAGGCACTGACCTGCAGAAACCGCCGCATCTGTCATGAACGCTGAGCGTTCTACACTCACGCAACCTTATGAATCTTTCTCACACCACTGTGACTGAACTGTAGCTTCTGAAGTGTAAATCATGTTTGTTTGGAGCCCCGGAGCCATTTTTGCAGTCGTTCTTAAAATGATTAAAGTGAAGAATCGTGTGAGTGAAGTGGGTTCGTGATTAGAGTAGAAATGCTGTTGTCTGGAGGCAGAATCTCAAGTCTGGGACTGCACTGCTATGCAGCCGATGGGCAGCTCAGTTCAGCTGCTGGTGAATCAGCTGTTTGCCTCGGCTTGTGTTCCACCAGATTCTTTGACCTTTGACCCCTGACCTGCCATTAGACTTGTGCATTTTTATATTAAAATGCATTAAAATACTGTTTGCAATTTAATATGCAATCAATAGCCAGGTTGATTTTGCTTGTTTATTGTGCTGCTCAATAGGGTTGGGTATCGTTTGAATTTTAGCTATTCTGATTCTTACCAATTCCCATTTTAAATTCCAATAAAGATAAAAAAGTCAAACATTTAGATATTGTCAGCTTTTTGTCAACATTTGTTGCAGCTGAATTCCATGAACAAAAATCAACAGCCCTAAAGAATACTTACAAGAGGAACTTTTGCATATGGTTTTAACAAAAATACCACCATCAGCAAAAACAATTAGACTAACTAATATAAATTTCATACATTACATTATTAAAGACAAGTAAGTCAGTAATATAATTAGAACAAATAATAAAATTAGCAATAGCACAAATAAATACAACTGAACAAATTTCAGGTACAGAAATTGAAATAAAATGTTATCAAATTTAAATTAACACTGCATAATAAATAATAAATTTTAATAAATAAAATATGTATTAATACTTATATTAAAGTTACAAAAGTTGTTCAGTCAAGATCAGTGAGCGATTTTCTTCTTTTTTTTTTTCTCTGGTTAACATTAATGACAGCAGCAGGTTTATTAGGCTGCTGTCACTTTAAGACCTAATACACAGATCCAATATACTGTTACTCATACGCAGCACAGAAAACAGCACACAAGTGCCAAATTGGGATATTTTTCGCGTTGTGTAAAATGCGCACACAGGAATTGATAAGAGGAATCGAAATGCGCCTCTTATTGATTTCATGGTTCTTGGAAATTTAGATCTGGTTCTCCATACCCAACCCTACTGCTCAAACATGCCAGCTTTGTCAAACAGTACACACAAAATTGAATTATATTGAATTCATTATTTGCAAATCCATATGAGAAAAATCATCTTAAGAAGGTAATTTTTTCCTGAATTGGACATGGGTTATTTAACAGGGGTGCACACTGCTCATTTCATCGAAATTCACTGTTTTAAAAAGCAAATGTGTTCACTTACGTGATTCGTGTAGATCTGAAGTGTTTGACTAGAAGTCTGACAATCCCGCTTCTGAATTTATTAGCACATGCGCATATATACACTATCAGTCAAAAGTTTGGAAATGGTAAGATTTTTAATGTTTTTAAAAGAAGTTTCGTCTGCTCACCAAGGCTGCATATATTTAATTAAAAATACAGTAAAAACAGTAATATTGTGAAATATTATTACAATTTAAAATAACTGTTTTCTGTTTGAATATATTTTATAAAGTAATTTATTCCTGTGATGCAAAGCTGAATTTTTTTAGCATCATTACTCCACTACTATGATTATTATCAATGTTGAAAACAGTTGTGTACTTTTTTTTCAGGATTCCTTGATAAACAGAAAGTTCAAAAGAACAGCATTTACCTGAAATACAAAGCTTTTGTAACGTTATACACTACCATTCAAAAGTTTGGGGTCAGTAAGAATTTTTATTTTTATTTTTTTGAAAAGAAATTAAAGAAACTAATACTTTTATTCAGCAAGGATGCATTAAATCGATCGAAAGTGACAGTAAAGACATTTATAATGTTACAAAAGATTATATTTCAAATAAATGCTGTTCTTATGAACTTTTTTTATTCATCAAAGAATCCTGAAAAAAAAAATTGTACACAAATATTTTGTACAACTGTTTGTACATATATGTGTGTGTGTGTGTGTGTGTCTGTGTATATATATATATATATATATATAATATATGTGTATATATATATATATATATATATATATATATATATATGTGTATATATAGATATAGATAGATAGATAGATAGATAGATAGATAGAGATATAAATAATATGCATGTGCTAATGAAGTCACTTTTTTCATCCCTCGTGAGGTTGCATGCATGATTACAGCATATTGAATCTCTAAGTTATTTTGGGAACTGAGTATTCAGACTTTTGCTGAGAATGAGACTTCTCGAAACTTTAACTGAATATTTCTTCTCTGTGATTAAGTTTGTAGTCTTTGATTAGTCTCATTCTGCTTGATTAAACCTTGAGAATGGTAAAGTGCCGCTCCATTTTCAGCTTCACACTCGTGTCTGTTTTCACACTGTCAACATGGATGAACATTAGTTTTCTGCAGTTAGAGATTATTTATTATTATTATTATCTCAGCTTCTCCCTCTATGGGTCATCCAATGTGTTTATTTCAAATATCTTTGATATGGTTTTAAAGTCTGTTCCTTTGGATGTATTATAGTCACAGACCGCAGCATTTGCATGTGTTGTTGACAATGGCAACAAAGAAACTAGACAGAAAAAGCACTGGAGTCTCCTTTTAATCACAGTTCAGTTCTCAAACAACTGCCATAAGTGCATATCTGCATTCACAAACAGTCAGTAATGTGTCTTATTAGACTTTCTTTTGCCCATTGTAAGTTTATAAAATTCTATAATCATCTGAGCAGAATCAAAAGAGCACAAGAGAGTTTTTCATGTTTAAGCCATACAGACTATTTTGACATCACTTACATTTAATGATTGAATAGTGCTGGATAGACTTTTAATTATCTTCATGAAGTTTCATCCACTCTGCAGCATTCTGGTCAGGCTCCGCCCACTTAGACAGGAAGCAGACACATTAAACAATTATTAAAGTGTGCTCCATTTAGTAACTTCTAAATTAACTGCTTAATTTCATCAAACAGAAATAGCACATTAAAGTTAAAAGTTACAACTGCATGATATAACCACTTTTTGAGTGTGTGCTGTGCAGGTCTGGTATAAAGAACTTCTTTACTCAGGTGGCCAAAATGTCTGCCCAATAGAGAAAAGTTTTGCTCAGCAAGAAAAACAAAGCAAAAAACATTACATTGCTTGTAATAATTTAAATGTATCAGATTGGCATGGTATATCCATTTTACCCCTGTGCAATATTTGTTTGCCTTAACGGAAATCATACATTTAATTTTGGTTTCCAATATACATGTGTAAAATGTGTATATAGTATGTGTCATTACTAGGAGTGTAATGGTACAAAAACAGTTTGGTACAGCAGGGAGAAGAAAACTAAACCCAAAATTTCTTCTTTTTTCTTATTTTCTATTAAACGGTGGTTTATTTAAAGGTGCAATAGGTGATTCACTACAGTAAACTTTTTTTGTTATGATGGTTGAAAGTCTCATGGTTTGATTAGATTTTTGATGTGTTTTGATAGTAACGCATAATGTGGCTTATGTAGTTTGTGTACCTTTACAAATGAGCTCAACCAGAAAATATTTTTGTTTTCAAAGTTACTCACTGTACTGTAAAGTTTTCTCACCGGTGAATGACACATGATGTAATCCAATACCGTTGTCTCTGGTCATCTCACTTTTCTGGTCTGTGCGCATTCATGTGTTTTGGAGGAGGCGTGGCTTTGCACGCCGATTTGCAGGAAGGGTGGGATCATACGCTTTCAATGCTAGCAAACTAAAGTTAGCATTTCCCAGATCACCTACTGCACCTTTAACAAATTGTGTCTCTATCTTTAAATAAATTCAGTTATAATTAACGTTTTCTGTCTTGGCTTATGCTGTAAACTATATGTAGCGAACCCTTTCTTGCACATTACTATTGTATTAAAGGTTACAATTAACAACAGAGCCCAAACTATTAAATTCAGTTGCTAATTATTTTTAGATATAATAATCAACACTCAATTAAAAAACATGCACATAAGGTAGGTTTTTCTGTAATTTCTAAATCTAATTATCTAATTATTTTTTCAATTATTTTTCTACTCCAATTCATTTTTGAAATATCATTTACAGTTACTGTCATAATTATTTATATGTCTAAATAAATTTGTCATAAAAACAAGTTAAGACACTACTAACAGGTAAAGTGAATATATAAGCTAATATAGTACATATATTAAGTGAAATGCTCCCCTCTACAGTTTATTTCTCTAGTAAACTAACATACTGTGGACACTAAATGACTTGCCTGAGATAAATGTAATGCTTCTCAAGCTGTTTATTGATGTCTTTCTGCGGTTGAAACACTGGTTGAGATATTACACATAAACATATCTCTGCATAGATCGGGTGTTCTTCTTATGTGCTTTTTCCTGTTGTAGAAGTGAGCAAACAGCATTGCATTACCGCAGGTTGCAGTGTGAATCGCCTATGAACGACATTGTCATTGTCTGACTGTATGCACCAAACCATGAGGTCCGTACCGTGATGATTCAGGATGAATACCTGTACCCTTACACCCCTAGTATGTACATTTAAACACAGTACAAACAGAAAACAATAATATTGTGAAATATTAATAAATACAGGGAAACTTGTCAGTTTGTATATAATAAAGGTTAACATGAACAGCTGTCCAAATTCAATTGCAATTTATTTGTAGATATAATAATCAACCGTCAAATAAAAACTGACTAGACAAACATTTCAGTTGCACATAAGGCAGTTTCTCTATAAACTTTTTTGTTCTATTCGTTGGTGGTTTATTCAAACATGACTTACAGGTTAAGTAAGAATATAATGAATATGTAATATAGTCCATATATTTATTAAATGGCTTTCCTGTAGAAGCTGTTTTTATTGACATCTTTCTGCAGTTGAAACACTGATTGAGCGATTATATGAGGCATGATACATTTCAGTAAGTTGTACTGTTTCTTTCAACATATCTTCTGATCTTCATTCATGTTTATTTCATGCTATGACTAATCGTTACATTATCGTTTCACATGCCACTTTAACTGAGGCACTACAGCGATCTGTTATGCCACATTAGAGAGTGCCAAAGTTGCGTTTATTGTTTGAATTTCGTGATAAAGTTGACAGAATTTGAAATATACTTTTTCATATCAAAATGAACAAAGCATTAAGCTTATGATTATTGGATGGGAGGCGTGCTACAACTAATGTTTGGTTTTGTTCACTCATCAACTGAAAACAGCATAGACAAATGATCAAATCTTTGCATTTAAGAATTGATATCTGTTCATCAAAATGATGATCGATAAATTGTATGCATAAAAATATTAATTTTTTATTAATAGTCTGACAAATTATCATCGGCACCAATTTTCCTCATCATGGCAGCCCTGTTTGTTTTTTTCCCTGTGTGTGTAATTCACGTTTCACGTTTGTACTGTACTGTTGTTTTCGGATCTTCTGGGAAATTGAGAGAACAGGATTCCCTGAAGTTTCAACGACTGTCTGTTCCTCTCACCCTCTCTCCTGCCCCCACCAGCCCATCCTAATCATAATAAAACGTGAAGAGACAGTCTAGCGTGAAGAAATGTGCGTCCCCGAGCACACTCGTTCTGTCGCTCTCATCGGGTTTATTGGGGCAGAATGAGAGATTGCTCTGGAGATGAGACCCCATCCTTCAAGCACTTTGAGAGGGTGAAAGGAGGCAATAGGACAGAAGGTGTGGCCGCTGTTACTATCAAGCTTGAGGCATGTTCTGCTGTGATCATACATATTTTAAGACTTGCCAGCCAATAGGATTCAAGAAAAGTGTTACACAGAAAATGGATGAAAACAACGAGGACAGTAAACAAATGGACAAATGTATAAGTTGTGTTTGGTTAAAGTCCAGACACTAACAAGCTTAAGAGCTCAGAGAGGCAAAGACGCACAAATCATTTCAAATTCTACCAAAAACCTACGAATGGCTCTTTAATCCAAGCTGCTGTTGGCCATTAAATGCAGGGAAAATGAGGTGCTAAATGATCTCTGAGCTGCTTAGCACAATCATTATTCCCTTTGTTACAATGGCGTCATATTACAGATCTACCGCTATTGTAAAGTCATTAACACTGCTGCTAAATCTGCATGCTAATGGTGTCTTTGAGAGACGTGGCCTGGGAACAATCTCCTGTTTGACTGATTTGGGATCAGTAATTGATTGATGGTTTGATAAGTTGCATATAGTTCCGCAGTTGTAGTTAATCTTCATTTTTCTGCGAACTATACCTGTAGTTTTTCATTGTGTTCCGCACTGTTGGCTCTAGTTGGGGTTTTTTGGGCCGGCTCAGCATGTTGAATCGCCGTAGAGCCGCCGATGAGAGAAAGAGAGAGAACTCTGATTGGCTGTTCAGCTTAGTGAACGAGTCAGTTCACTTTGCACATTTTCTCAGAAGAGAAAACATGCAAAGTCAAGACGGCACATACAGAAGGCTGTTCTAATTATTTTACATCATCTTACATCATCTTTACATCATCTCCGTCTTGCCCAGAAAACCGGTCCTTCGGATGAAATGTTAAATCGAGGTCCCGACATTGTCATCATTTATTCACACTCATGTTGTTTCAAACCCGTATGACTTTCTTTTTTCTGTGGAACAAAGGAGAAACTTTCCAGAATGTCCAAGCTGCTCTTTTTCATACAGCGAAAGTGGACTGCCTTTCAAAAGCAGACAGAAAAAAGCAGCATAAAAATAGTCCAATAGTCCATGCTGTATTTTCCAAGACAAAGTTGGCATGAAATGGAAACTGACCCTTTTTCCTAAATGCATATTAATGATCTTAGTGCGAACAATTCATCTGTTCATGTGTTCTGCATTCCTGTAGCTCAAACAGTAGACAATGGCACTAGCCACACCAAGTTCATGGGTTCGAATGCATGAACTGATGTTTTTAAAATTTTTGTTTTTCCGGTGAAATTACATACTTCTCCCTGGTGACGTATGTCTGACTTCTCCAATCAGTTAGTCTAGTTACCACCACAAACACCAAACGATTTCAAACTCTCATTCAAATTTGTGATCTGATACCTTTGTGTGAAGAAAAGACCCAAATTTAAGTTGTTATTCACTGATAATTGACTCCAATCTTTTGGTGTCTATTATGGCATTTGTTTCTGTGATCTCAGCTTTTGCACATGTACTGTGCACAGATCTGTGACATTTATTGCTCCGTAGAAGTCTTTTCAGTGGACTCAGCCTTGCTGTTGAGTCTCTTGCTTGTTGATACCAATACATCAAATTTTTAATAGTATTTTGTCGTATAGTCTCAGGCAGAGTTGTCTTTTTTGCTGGAGTTCAAGTAAAAATTGACAGAAAGAGAATACCAAGTGAACCATTTTTCATCAATCATGTCTCAGAACCAGCAGTGCCCAAACATTAATCAAAACATTAATGAATCACTCTTCGGATCAGTTATTTTATAATGAAACGGTGAAACAGGTTACCAAAACAGTTGGTTTGATGCCGTTTGTCTGAATCACAGCTCTGTAAGAAAAGTAACCAAAGTACCATGACATTAATTCTCTCTTTTCCTCTCTCTAATCTCTTGTGAACTAGATTATGAAGCTTTTCCTGTTTCCACAAAAGCCCATAAGATAATTACAGTTTTTCCCTCTTTTTTTGAAAACAGGCCAGGGTGAATCAGATTTTCAAACTATTTTCTTTCGAGTTTCATAACTGAGCATTAAGAAAAAAACTCCACTTGATTTCCTTGAGGATTGGTGTTCTCGATTCATCTCCGGTTTGATTGTTGAGGCCTGGATTGGCAGCACTTGAGAATGTTGGCAACACTTTACAATAAGGTCTCATTTGTTAACATTAGTTAATGCATTAACTAACACAAACTAACAATGGTCAATACATTTGTTACAGTATTTATTAATCTTTGTTAATGTTAGCTAATAAAAATCCAGCTGTTCACTGTTTGTTCAGTGCTTAAACTAATGTTAACAAATACAACATTTGATTTTAATAATGTATTAGTAAATGTTGAAATTAACATTAACTATGATTAATAAGTTAATTCAAGTTAGTTCATGTTACCTAACGGAGCCTTGTTGTAAAATGTTACCAGAATGTTTAAGCTGCAATTTTGTTTTTTGGCCACTGAAAGCTTTCCAGAGAAAGAGAGCGTGGCGCATTGGAGAGAGAAGTAGGAAGCATGAGGGAGTGATGCCCTGAGAATTTTTATTTTGGCCCAGTCCTGCCCCCTGCCTTCACTCTTAGCCACCCCAAACGCCCCCTTCCCCCTCCCTCCCTCATTCACACATTCAGGAAACAGGGGACCCTGCCAGAAGCCCTTTCTGTTTCCGGGAATCAGGCCCACAGGGCTGCTGTGTAGTGGGCCGGCTCTGACGTGAAGGCTATTGTTCCCGTGCGGAGCTCCATTGTGGAGGGGAAGGAACAGCAGCAAAAACAAAAAACACCCGCGGAAGGAGCTGAGAGGGAGGGAGGACAAGATGTCTGAGCTATTTCTGTAAAGAGGCTCCTTCCCAAAGAGTGGTCTGCTCGTTGATGAGATATGGCGGCTCTTGCCTGTTCTGCTGCAGAGTTTATCTCTATGATCTGTCTCAGTAGTCTGCCATGTTAAGGGATGACGCACAAATTCAAAAATACATGTGACTCATGAGAATGGAGGATCTGATGTCCGTGGAAACATGAAAATTTGCGTTTGATGAAAGCCTTACTGTACACAACCAATGTCTTTTCCGCTCTGTGGTCAAGGGCAGAAATCCCTGCTGGAAAAACCTGGTCACACCAGCTTAACATGTTCAGGCTGTTTTTTTTTTTTGTTTTTTTTTCTTTTTTAATCAGGAAGTACAAAACTACATACTTTTGAAATCAAGTAGTCAATTAATCGTTCTTGAATGAGACTTTATATTTAAGGTGATTTCAGGGTTTGGATACATTAGGGGGCATTTAGTTAAGACTGACACATTTTTACAACTCTTGTGGTGGGACATTCAAAAAAAAGTGCAAGATGTGTTGAAGCAGCCATTCTGTCTCCCTGTATGGCTGTAGTGGCTCTTCAAAAGATATGAAAGGATATTTTGGAGTTTTTTCGCTGTGTAGTTTAATGTTTAAAAATTAAGTTTTACATTCTACATTTGTACTGGTAAAATAAAATAAGTTACTGAATGTTTATTGTACAATTATATTATATTTATATAATATTTTATATATATATATATATATATATATATATATATATATATATTATAACAGCAGAGATTCTACTATTATCATTATCATTATTATTATTTATTTTACAGTCATATTGATATAATAATAATAGTGGAATCTGTGCTGTTATAATATTATATATATATATATATATATATATATATATATAAACAGCAGAGATTCCACTATTATTATTATCATTATTATTTATTTTACAGTCATATTGATATATAATAACATTTTAGGCCAGTTTGTGCAGCTCTGCAAACAAGAACAGCAAAGTTGGACCTTTTAAAAAAAAAAAAAAAGAAAAGAGAATTTTTCTTAATTTTATCCCCCCCCCCCCCCCCAAATCGTACAGTACTTTATCAAAGTTAATGTTATTATATTGCATATTGTAATTTATCACATTTAATATTATTACACTTTCATTCTGCTTTCTAAACACTGGTTTTCAAACATCCAAACAGTTTTGCAAATGTTTAAAGCCGGTTATTTATTTATTTTCCCACAGGTAACACTAAATGTCCACCTATAAACAATTTAAACCAGTTGTTTTATTGGGAGCTGGTTTAGGTTACTTTTTCAAGCAGGAATGGACCACAAAGCAAATTGTATGTGCCGTTTTAGCATTTCCAATCTATATCCTCTATTATGTAGAGGATGAGCCTTCAGTCGTGTTTTGAAAGCAGACTAAAGTCTGACTGAGGTAAGGTCGGGTCACAAGGGAATACTTACAGCTCAGTCTGATCCTTGTACAGTACATGAAGCCATTTGCAAGACACACCAAACTGATTATGGGCTACACACCAGGCAGGGCAAAGTTTAGAGTGATGGAAAGTCAAACACACAAAACACTGAAATTCATTATGTAACACCACCATCAGCAGTGCACACAGTATATAGGCAGTCACAACATAACGGTGACGTAAAGGAGAGAAATTGCTGAAGTGTGTCATTTCTGCACCACCAGAACTGCAAAAATAATGATGTAATTATCCCAAGAAAACAACACAGAAAAATAATGATGCATGGCCTCTGTGGGCTTCTTTGGAAATGGTCATAGTGGTGCTTGCTACAGGCAGTATGTCAGCCAGATTCCAATATAGGCCCTGTTTATCTCTGTTACTAGCTCATAATTCACTAGAATATCAATAAATAGTAATTGGTTATATAGTATATAAAATATTTTTGTTGAATTTCTTGCAGGAATAGCTATATGGTTATATACACCTACCATAATTAAAATGTCACATACCATGATGTAAGATGGTGTTTTGCTCACCTCTTACTTTTACTTTAACATTTATATTATATTAATAAAATGTGGCATTGTGAGAGGGTGTCATAGAAGGAAGGTATGTGCCGTCTAGATGATTGCATAATGTAATTTAATTCTAATTCATTATTTAAAAAATATTTTTATATTAATGTGTGTATAAATATTGAGATTTGGGTGGTTGGCTCTTTTGACATGGACTAGTAAGTAGTAATTTCATGTTTAATGTTATCCTAAAGTAATGATGATTTGTTTATATCACACATATACACTACCTTTTAAAAGTTTTGGGTCAGTAAGATTTTATTTTTCTTGTATTCATCAAGGATGCATTCAGTTGATCAAAAGTGACAAATACATTGATATAAATCAAATAAATGCTCTTCTTTGAATCCTAAAAGTCTAAAAATCCTAAAAATATATATATTAAGAATATTAATCAGCACAAGTGTTTTCAACATTGATAATATAAAATGTTTCATTAAATCAGCATATTAGAATGATTTCTGAAGGATCATGTGACACTGAAGACTGGAGTAATGATGCTGAAAATTCAGCTTTGCATCACAGGAATAAATTACATTTTAAAATATATTAAAATAGAAAACCGTTATTTTAAAATGTAATACTATTTAACAATGCTACTGTTTTTACTCTTTGATTAAATAAATGCAACCTTAGAGACCTTTCTGTCACTAAAAAACGTCTTACCGAATTTACTGACATTAAATAAATCTTAATGACCTTTGGAATGGTAGTGTACCACTTTGAAACTTTGAAAAATAAATTGCTACTGTTAAACTTCTATTAGCCATTTTTTTTAAAATACATTGTTTGTCTTCCAGGTTTCCCAAAAAAGCGAGCAGGTGAGTGCCATTCTTCCTTTCTGCTGCTCTTTTCTAGTGAAATGCCCTCATAGCCCCAGAGAGAAGCACGGCAACCAGACATACAGCTAATGCAGGTTTTCTGCAGACAGCGATATGGGCAGGTTGAGGGTAGACACAACACTAATTCTGCTGCTGATATGAACGTGACACAGTATGGAAATAAAACGCTCAGATTCACAGCATTAACTCAGCCTTTACATGCATGTGGAAATTGAGTCATATCCTTTCTTTCTGTTTTAGTTTTCTTATTTGTTCGTGAGCAGAATCCAAAGTGAAAACTCGCCAACTTCTAGGAATTGCAACATACTTTGTAAGAATAGGCAGTTAGGCTACATAAAAGGGTAGATCAGTCTAATTTGAATTGGAAAAGTAAGACTGATTACTTCTTGGTTAACTGCTAGTTAGCCAAACTAGTTCTTAAGACAGTCTTTACATAGTAGCTAAGTTTATGCAAGTGGTCCTGATCATCTTCAACTAAATTTTTACTTTGAGGAAAAATTGTCAATTTTTTTTTTTTTCCCTCAGTCGATAAGATATTTTAATGTTTTTAAAAGAAGTCTCTTGTGCTCACCAAGGCTGCATTTATTTGATCAAAAATACAGTAAAAGCAGTAATATTTTGAATTACGATTTAAAAGAACTTTTCTATTCTTATATATTTTTAAGTTAATTGTTTTTTCAGCATTCTTTAATGTATAGAAAGTTCAAAAGTTCATTTATTTGAAATAGAAGTCTTTTGAAACATTCTAAACTTTAGATTGTGTTGTTTAATAAAAGTATAAATTTGTTTTTTTGAAAAAATCTTACTGATTCTCAAACATTTGAATGAATATGGAGCGCCTCAAAGGGCCATTGTGGTTGAAAAAACATGGCATGGGAGGAAAAAATATACATCAATGCTTTTGTGTTCTCTTGCAAAACTTTTGTGTTCCCTCGAGAAACTGCGTTCTCTCGCAAAGAACTCAAAACATTTGTGAGAGAACACAAAAGCATTAAAGGATTAGTTGACTTTTAAAATGAAAATTAGCCCAAGCTTTACTCACCCTCAAGTCATCCTAGGTGTATATGACTTTCTTATTTCTGATGAACATAATCTGAGAAATATTAATAAATAGAATCCGAGCTTTATAATGACAGTGAATAGGACCAATTCCCATTTCTGAAGCTGAAGAAAGTGTCTCCATTCACATCCTTCCATCATAAACATATTCCACACGGCTCCGGGTGGTTAATAAAGGCCTTCTGAAGCAAAGCGATTTGTTTGTGTAAAAAAAAAAAAAAAAAAATTCCATATTTAACAAGTTATGAAGTATAATATCTAGCTTCCGCCAGAATGCCTTCTATATTTAAAGTACGAAAGAAACAGAACTGGCATCGCATCAGTTCCGTAAGCTGAATACGGAAGCCGTAGGACATAGCGTAAGCTTTTTGAACTGCTAGAGTTTTACACTTTCTTCGTAATTTGAAAACGGAAGGCAGTCTGGCGGAAGCTAGATTTTTTACTTCAAAACTTTTTAAATATGGATTTTTTTTTATTTTTTTTTACACAAGCGCATCACTTTGCTTCAGAAGGCCTTTATTAACCTCCCGGAGCCATGTTTATGATGGATGGATGTGGATGGAGACACTTCATACTCATTTGGTAACGCTTACTGCCACTATAAAGCTTGGACGTGTCAGGAAATGTATTAATATTTTTCCGATTGTATTCATCAGAAAGAAGAAAGTCATATACACCTAGGATGGCTAGTAAAGCTTGGGCTAATTTTCATTTGAAAGTGAACTAATCCTTTAACATGTAATTTTTCCTCTCATCTCTTTTTTTTAAATATTTATTTATTTATTTTTTATCACCGTGTCCCTTTAGGGCAGGGATGCCCAATCCTGTACCTGAAGATCTACCTTCCTGCAAAGTTCAGCTCCAACCCTGATCAAGCACAACTGAACCAGCTGATTAAGATTATCAGGAGCACTTGATAATTACAGACAGGTGTGTTGGATCAGGATTGGATCTGAACTGTAGATCAGGTAGGTACAGTAGATCAGGATTGGGCACCCCTGCTTTAGGGGCTCTGTAAATTGTGACATCAAAACAAAAATAAGAGGAAGAAAATTGCAATGTGTCTTGTGGTGGGAAGATGGAGACTTATCTGGAATATGATGAGCTTTTCTGTTTGTCACAAGTGTGCAAAACTAAATAATTGCAGTCATAGAGACGACAAAATTTAATTAAAACAAATGCAAAATACAATTTTATTTTCTCAATTTACCAGCACAATATACTGAAACCCACTTTGGGAAGTGCCATCTATAAATTCATCCCCTTTTAAGTACCATAATAAAGCTAAACTTAGAACTCAGTTAATGGATGACTACGCAACCATTCTGAGCCATCATCACAATAGCTCTTTGTAATTGGCGAATTCACAGTAAACAGTAGTTTGCATTGTGTAGGTCAGAAATGTTTTGTCTGCTCTCTCTGGGCCTGTTTTTGGACAGGGGGCATGAGTGTGACCTTTTGTAAGTGGATCCAAATTTCCTGTCTAGTTTTTGTGTGCTGTTGGATAAGAATAGCATGATGTGGTGGTGATGGTGACCCTTTTTTCCCTGTTTGTATGTGTGCACAGGACAGGAAGTATTCTCAGCAAGGACCATCCTCCAGACAAAAAGCCTAAAAGTGACAAGGCGTCAGCCCCCCCCTCGCATGAATTTGACCCCACAGGTAAGACCCCGCCTGTTTGTCTCCTCTTGAAAGACTTCTAAATAATGCATAACTGTCTCTCTCTCTGGTTTTCTTCATTCCAAGATTATTTTGTGGTGCAAAAAGATGTTTCAGTGTTTTCAAGTTATTTTGTTTGAAAACTAAAAGTAACTGACCAAATTAATCAGGTTATTTATAACGAAATGCGTATATCTGGGTTGTGACAGCTTGGATATTGTGCAGATATAGTGCACATTGCTCTAACGATCAGTGAACTTGCATGTCTGTAGATTTATTGTTTGAGAGATTGAATGCAGACCCAACTTGTGCTGCTGGACTGCCTCAGTCTGTATAAAGATAATTACACCAGGAACATGTCAAGCTGTGACATCAGAGGGACCACAGGGACCTCAATCATCATTTAAATGCTGAAGTAACACCTTGTTTAAAGGCTTAACACTGACTTTGACTTTTGGCCACCGCTGAGAAATGTGTTCATGGATCAGACTTTTATACTGCCTTTCAAAAGTTTGGGGTCTGTAAGATTTTTAAAGTAAATGCTGTTCTTTTGAACTTTCTATTCATTCATCAAAGAGTCCTGAAAAATGTATCACAGTTTTAACAAAAAAACTTTAAGCAGCAGCTGTTGAAGAATGAAACGCGCTACTCGTTTGAAGTGCGCCACATGGACCATTGATCAGTTTGGCCCAAAAGACAACGTATGAGCAAATGCATTTACTCGCTGACCGGTCTCGATCACTAAACACTGCTGAGAGATCCAGTGAAAAGCGTTTGAGTTCGCTGCAGAGTTCTCAATACAAAACCACAAATGTCTCATAATTGGTTTGATGAAACGGTGCTGACTTTCTCAACAAAACTGTCACAGAAAACAGGAGAAACATTGTGCCACAACGATCCAGTTAGAAGGCTTTCAATCCACAAATCACCAACATTTACTATGGATTTATTGCAAGGCTCGTCAACTGGCGACCCGCGGGCCAAATCCGGCCTGCCAGTCATCTTCATCCGGCCTGCAGCACCCCAATCTTCACTTCGACTAAATTTGGTTAGATACGTGGCCCCAGTGGCATCTGCAGCTGTACGGCTATATACGCACTGTTCGTACCATGCATGCTCCTCTGACTGACCTGAGAAACTTTTTCCGTGCGAATAGATCATCAGTTATTATGTGTGTTCCGTATTTCTGTCGACTGAACCAGCGATACCTATCATTCGAAAATTAATCATTCTTTTGTCTCGATTCTTCAATGAATTGGCCAAACGCTCTTGCATAACGATCTGAAACGATTTGGATTCATTCGGACTGCTCTGTCACTGAATTGTCTGTAGTTGTTTCTCGGTCAGTAACAACAAATACAGAACAAATAGCGCTGTTTTCATGGGTTTCATTAGTTTACATTGAACTACGCTGCATGGCCCAGTGGATAACTGAAAGAAAGCTTAAAGGAGCTTAATTTATTCCTGGTCCCGGATACCATTATTAAACAGCGTTGCGACATCTAGTGAGAAGCATTTAAATTCGACACACACCTCTCATTTACAAACTACAAATCACTCGATGACAGATGAGGAAAACAGGAGAAACGTGCCATGAATGAAGATAGAAGACTTTTAAATCCCAAAATCACCACCCTTACAAACATTTACCATGAATGAATTGTAGTAAATTACCATGGTTTGTGGAAATGTGGAATATTTATATTGAAAACTATGTTATAACCATTTATATTGCAATATATTTATTAGGTGGGTAGGGGAATATATAATTCATGTCTTTGTTAAGGTGTAGTTTTTAACTGTGTTTAGGCGTTTTTTTTATAGGCCTATATAACACATCATAATATCATTTGACAGTGGTAGAGAGTAGCCATGTATGGTCGTTCCGCTCCAACGGCTTTCAGCCACTTCCTGCTTCATGCTACAGTAATGTTAATAAATCTTTAATACATTAGCTCATCCATGAATATGAGTCCTGTCGGATTCTTTTCCACCGGCTGTAGACAACTCCCATGATTGCTCAAAATCAAGGCGTCTTCAAGCTATGCCTTTGTTCTCAATAACCGACCTCTAGTGGCGAATATTACATATTGTGCCTTTAATGAAAATAAATTTATATCCACATCTCAACTCATGCTGCTGTCAACTCAAGCTACTATCAAATGTGCATTTCCAAGAGACAAAATGGGTAATATTAATATTACTATCAAATAAGGTGCTGGTGCCACTATCTGTAGGACTTAGTGGCACTGGTGCCACTTCTTTCAAATGTTAGTCTGGAGCCCTGATATCTAATATCTGAAGGATCATGTGACGCTGACGACTGAAGTAAGGGTCCATTCACACATAACATGTTTTTCCATATCGGTGTGTGACTTTTCCATTGTTTTTCAATGTAAACACCGGATAGATGGATTAACGTTTAACCGTTGCGCTCGGGTATTGCGACTTTTGCAGTGTCTCGTGCATGACACAACGTGGCACTAAAGTTAAGATAAGTTCAACTTTTAAAAAACACCTAGGTCACTAGACCTTGCTATTTTTTTTTTTTTTCTTTCCCCACTTTACTGACTTGTGTTTTTGTATGAATGGCTCCAATTGGCTGCTGAAAATTCAGTATTTGCCATCTCAGGAGTAAATTACATTTAAAAACGTATTAAAAACAAAAAAAGCTGTTTTAAATTAGAAAAAAAAAAATCACAATATTATTGTTTTTGATCAAATAAATACAGACTTTGTGAGCATAAGAGACTTTCAAAAACATGAAAAAGCCTTACCGACAACAAACTTTTGAAATGTAGTGTATACTATAAATGAGAAAATATAAATGACTCCTGAAACATAAAAAAGGTAACATTAAATAATTGCTAAAATTTCTAACATTTTAAATACATATGAAACTCGCCCCAGTTGTGTTAGTTTGGCCCAACATGACATTTATAACAAATATCCTTGTCTTAAACTCATTATTTAACACATAATTGACACTTTTCTCAAATTATGTGTGTGGTGCCATTGTAGTGTAGTTTTATCTTGACTGATTTTGGGGCACAAACAGCCAAATGTTTTTTCATAACAATGAAAATGAATGAGAACTGAGACCATCAAGCCTAAAAAAATGACAAAAAGAACACTATAAATATAGTCTACATAACTTCCCCACTCACATACGATACCTTTGTGTGAGGAACTATTTTAAACATTCTCTTTTTGTCAATAGTTGGTTGTTGTATCACCACTTCTTTTCACTCAATTTACTACCCTTATGGAGTTTAAATGTTACTTTTACTCAGCGTACAGCAATACCAAATGATGGTTCCAGACACATTAACCAAAAGTGAGCAATAAAAAAATTGCTTATTGGACAAAATGCAAATATTCACACTCTACTTTTTAACATCATGTAGCAGTGAAATTTTGCTCTTGGTATACTTTTCTAAACTCCTCACACATCTGTGTTTCAAACCTGGATTTGAAGTCATGACTCATTTATAATCTTTCTTGGGATTAACTAGACATGACTGAAGTGATCAAATCAAGCACATCCGAGCCCATGTTGCCATGCAGCATGGAAGTTTAACTCTTTAATTCCCAGAGCTTTGGACTTGATATCGTTTTAGCAGCCTGGCTATACCATTATGTGGGAGGCCCATCTCATCACAAGCTCCGGATGTTGTCAGAGGGCTGTAATCCCTCTCTGTCTCTTCCTGCCTCAGAGATGCACAGCTGTGCGGCCATCAGAGAGGGAAATCTCATTTGAGGATGACAGTTTATTTTAGTAAGGGATCTAGCTGAGTCATCAAGGAGGATATGCAGGGTGTGTCTCAGATGGGTTTGAGTCATCGTTTTATAAATGATTTGGGAGGAAAAGGAAGAAGCGTCTGTTGGTCATGGATACACTGACTGTTTGACAACCAACAACCAAGTAACCGTGCATAGACATTTATTTTTGTGCATAAAACCTTTGTGAATATTTCCATGCAAAAATCAGGATTCATTGATAAGTTTACATTTAGTTTTTGTTTTTTTATTTGGATAAAAATTTAGGTTTTTCCTGACCCCATACTAAAGTAAATGTTGTTAGTTAATATTACTCAGTACTTAAAAGGGGAACTTCATCACTGGCAGAAAAGGTTTTGAAATCGGTGCTACCTGATTAGAGAAAATGGTGAAAAAATGTTGTATTCCCTTTTGTCAAATAGGTAGGAAAACTTCAACACCCATAATGCACTCGGCATGTTGCCATCCAAGGCCACTCCTGCCTGTCTGCTATGGATACGCTTACCAGAGTCAAATACTGCCTTGCTTTAGTAGGAAATACTTCTTAGCAAACTTTGTCATACTCATAATGGTGTTGATTTGTATTGTTCAAGAATTCAAAAAGTAAAAGTTGTAAGCAGTGGTTAAAGGCTACAAAGAATTGTAAGTACGGAGAGAGCGCTGCAATGTAAAATTTGAAAAACTCTCGCGTTTGTAGTCAATATTTCAAACTGGATGATCATGAATACAGTGTTTTAGGCCAAACGGAAGGGAAAACTGAAAGAAACTGCCATTCTGTCAGTTACGCCCAACGACCCCAAGCAAAACATTGTGGTGTACAGGTAAGAAAGCTGTTACCGTAGTTTTCCATTTTTACCATAATGCTGTTTAAAGATTAGACATAGTACAATAAACCTACTCTTACAATAACTGTTCTGTTAATAATCATCTGTCGATCTGGCTGTCCATTGTCGGGTATGTAAAAATGTGGGCGTATAATCTGTAGTTTTCACAAAAGCCCTGGAGCTGTCAAAATAAATATGAATTTCTCTGTCCAGGTAACATGAAGAATGAGTAAACATTGTTAATTTACATATACTACAGACATAACAATACAAAGCGGGTTGAAAATTGGCGAAGGTACACTAACACAGACGCCTTAAAATAAAGTGTAACCAGAATTTACAAGCAGCTCAATGTCCTGATGGAAATATAAAATGTATAAACTATCATTTAAAAGTTTTGGGGTTCCTTCCGAAGCCGTTCTAATATGCTGATTAAGAAACATTCATTGTTAACAATGTTGAAAACAGCTGAGCCCCTAAATAAATTGATTTTTTTTTTCTTCTAAAAATAAAAAATATACATGGTGCGTCTGAAATTGTAGGTACTGCATTTGAACTTTAACTTACTTCATGACTGTTAAAAAAGTATGTTCTATATAGTATAATTGTGTGTAGTATTAATGTAATCCGGACGTACTACATCTGCCATGTTATTCTCATGTGACCTACCAGCGTCAGTTGTGTCGCTTCACCTTCATTCATAAATCCTCTCCCGTGGCCTCATGGGATAGTAAAGTGTCCATCAAATGCGCGCTTCAGAAACTCGCCAGAAGTAGTAGGTCATCCAGGGACTTTCTGCCCACTGTTTTCGAATACTATTAATTTGGACATATTACTATTAATGATACTATTAATGAGCCCTTTAGGGGCTCAGTAGAAAACAGCTGTGACCTGTTCTTTTAGGAATCTTTGAATAGAAAGTTCAAAGGAACAGCATTTGTTTGAAATAGAATTTTTATTTATTTATTTCTATTCTCAAATCTCAAAAAAGTGTGACTGATTTTAAAAACTCAAGTGATACTTAGAATAATAATAAGTTTTATTCTTGTTTTATTTAATTATTAATTATACAATTTTTATTCAAAAATTTGCTTTTTATTAAAAAAATTTGTAGTAGAATAGCTGAATTCCACAGATTTCCTCCATATAAATCCTATATCAGTTACTTTTTCTCTTTTTATTAAGTTTTTTTTTTCTCTTAATCGTATTTTTTTTTTCTTTTCTTTTTTTTTTTTTTTTCTGCTGTTTGTGTGTGTGTGCCGCATGTTTTCTGCTGTCAGAACTGCCTGTTCAGAGTGTAGTAGCCGACGGAAGGCCAGAGTCCTGCGGTAAGAGTCACTGGGTCACTGCCGCTGTTCTGGGGTTTTGCTGTGGTTTTGTGTGTGTGTGTGTGTGTGTGTAAGCCTCATTCTTTCTCTTTTATGCCTGCCGGCCTATTAGATTCAATTGCACCAATCCTTTAGCATGTCTTGGTGTCGGACTATACATTGGTGGATTTGGATTCACTCAAAGACACATTTAATTATCAACAATCTTGGTCCTTTTGCATTATTGAGGTAAAGTGCTGTGCCTTTTCCTCACACACCTTAACCTTTCTGCAACAGTCTCTCTCTGTTACACTGTGTTTTTATGTATTCTGTAGAGAATTCATGCCTTCATTTTTCTTTTAATCTTACTTTACAGCCATCTGTTTGACGTAAGTGAACAGAATGAATGAACAGATGCTTGAAACCTTTTATTTAGTCAATTATTTGTGGTTAGTTGACCAAGTGTGTCCAGCTCAAGTTGTTCATTAAGAATCATTTTTATACTGTAGTTTGACAATTAGATTAAAATGTATAACCAACTCAGATTGTGTGTTAAGACAAAATTTATATTATAAATGAATGTAGTAATAATTATACAAAATATATAAATGAATAAAAATGATACATTTATGCTGAATACAACCAGTAAGACAACAGATATACATAATAATGCATGAGAATGAGTAATCATCTTTCTAACAACTTCCAAGAGGTTTGAAAGATGCATCTAAGCCAGATGTCACATCCATAAAGCAATACAATTCTGAATGCAAGTTGTCTAGTCCTGTTTTATTGAGTGGTTGTCACAAATTTGGAGTGCATTGGCCTATCGAGTCCAATATAATGGCTACACTCAGCCTGAGTGTTTGCGAGTACATGTGTGTTTTTGTGTTAGCAGCACAAATGGAGGAACATCCGCTTTGTAGCCATCACACATGAATGGCTTATGAGCTACACCAAAGCGTTTCATGTAAACACAGTGCAGACTGATCCAGTCTAGTGAGATACTTGTTATCTGACATGTTTTTTTTACACTTCCACTCTTCACAAAAGCAGTGTCCATGTAAAAACTCACACAAGTCAGCTGAGGCATACAGCTTTCTATAGTTTCTGTACTATACATTCACAATGGCAGATCTGGAATAACAATGTGTTTACACACTAAAAGATTCAGATTTAAAACAAGGGGAAAAAACACCATTATCTGTGCTGAATAAATCTTAATTAGTGTAGTTGGTACACACGTGTTTTGTATCTCCACAGCTCTTTTCTGCTGTTACATGATTTATTTATTTATTTGTGAGGGCCTTGGTGCTTATATTTTTCATTTCATTATTTTAAACTTGCATTTTTAATGATCTTTTTTTGTTTGTTTGTTTAAGACTTATTTTATATGTACAAAAAGTCCATACAGTATGTATTTTTCATAGTATTGTAAGGTTATGCCAGTATACAGCCATCTTGAAATCAAAATTGACCCCATTTACTTTATTAATACACCACCTTGATCTTATTATAAATTGCTATTTATCAGTGCACGTTATTCTTAAGACAAAAACATGTTTTATAATCTTTCATCATAATGTAATAACTTGCTCCTACTCAGACACCATCAAACCCTCTTATTTTTCTGTTATTAATTGGAAATAATGTGTTCTTTCTTGTTGAATATTTTGTTTCTCTTGAAAATACAAAGTAAAATAGGTTACAAACTCTGCTTCATCTTGACTTTGATATCATCTAAAATCTTTATTTCTCCTTAAGCATATTTATACTTTGAAATGAGGTTTCATTTTCCACATATTCATACATACTGATCTAAAGTTTGGGATCGGTACAATATTTTTGTCTCTAAAGCTCACAAAGGCTGCATTTATTTGATCAAAAATACTGTAAAACAGTAATATTGTGGAATATTACAATAAAAAAACAAAACAAAATGCCTCGTCACTTTTGATCAATTTAATGCATTATTGCTAAATTATTCATTACATTTAAAATCGTACTGACCCCAAACTTTTGAACAGTAGTGTGTGTTTGAGTTTAAAAGTCTTCCTATAAAGTCACAAGCATGCCAGAAAAGAAACAGTTTTTTGTTGTTTATGTAGTTTCTAAAGCTCTTTTACGACTGAGTGCATCTGGCATGCTCAAGGCCTTTTAAGAAATCATTTTCGGTGCGTTCATCTACTGTCTCTAAACTGTTTGGTCTGGTTTTACACACGCACAACCACACTCTTCTTTATCCAGCTCCTTGAGTGCTACTTACCAAGTCCTTATCCTTTCTCCTGCACCCTCCACATCTTTCCATTCCTTTATCCCCCTCTCTCTCTGTCTATTTGTCTCGCAGGGCTTGTGCAGCGTTGTGTCATCATCCAAAAAGATGAGAATGGCTTTGGGCTGACAGTGAGCGGCGATAACCCTGTGTTTGTACAGCTTGTAAAAGAGGGTAAGAAAGACACAAACCCTGTTGTTCTTTGTCCTTGTTTTGCCCTTCATAACATACACATGCAGAGCAGTTTCACAAGTGACTTAAACACACAATTGTCTCTCTTAACTACCCAGGCTTGGATAATTATCCAGTTGTGTAACACCACAGTACAGTATAATTATGACACTGACAGTGCTAAATACATAGTTGCTTTTCCCAGTACTTACAGTGGAGCAGTGAAAATGTGTATTCAAGCTACTTGTTATCATCCTTATACTGTACTGTGGCGGTATCATCTCATGGCACAATGATGGAATCAGATGTACTTTCCAGCAGACTGCATGATCTCTTTCTCTTCTTTTGCATGTAGATGGAGCTGCCATGCGAGCTGGTGTTCAGACAGGCGACCGGATCATAAAGGTGATGACCAACAGGGGCTCCACTGTGATGAAGTTTAGATTTATTAATCAGAGTAGATTTTAATATAAATTCTTGAGATTCAGTTAAAAATGAGCTCAGTCTGTATGATCAGAAACTGTTTTTGGGGCTTGTGTCTTTAAGCCCTGAGGCTACAGTACAAAGAAGCTCCCCAGACAGGCTCACCTGATGTCGGCAGGAAGCCTCGGGTGCCGCGTTCTGCCACCTGCTGGCTGAATAAAGAAGAATAGATGTATATATTTCTCTGGTCCTACTTATCAGTTCGGAAATCGTAATATGTCATAATTATGATGTGACATACACTACTGTTTAAAAGTTTGGGGTCAGTAAGATGAAAGAAGTCTCTTGTGCTCACCAAGGCTGCATTTATTTTATACAAAAAATATAGTAAAAAGAGTAATGTTGTGAAATATTATTATAATTTAATATGACTGTTTCATTTAAATATATTTTAAAATGTAATTTAATCCTGTGTTGGCAATGCAGAATTTTCAGCATCATTACTCCAGTCTTCAGTGTCACATGATCCTTTAGAAATCATTCTAATATGCTGATTTGCTGCTCAAGAAACATTTATTAATATTAGCAATGATGAAAACAGTTGTGTTTGTGAATTGTGAATCATTTTTCAGGATTCTTTGACAGTTCAAAAGAACAGCATATATTTGAAATAGAAGTCTTCTGTAACATTATAAATGTCTTTACTGTCACTTTTGATCAATTTAATGTGTCCTTTCTGCATAAGTATTATTTGTTTAAAAAAACCACACAAAAAAAACTTTCTTTTGAACAGTAGTGTACCTTTTACATAATTTTTGTCTGAATGAAATGGACACTCTCATTTCTACTACTCAACAAAGACGGGAAGCTTTTGTGAAGCACTGGTGTAACCAAATAACATTATGTTTGGTGTATAATTTATGCTTTATCTGTGGATATATATAATTATGCTTTTACAGAGAATGATGGGAAATGTAGTTTGGTCATGCAAGATTTTCAACTCATAAACAAGCTAAATAAAAAGCATTTGTTGCACTATTGTTGTTGCTGGTGCACAAAGTAACTGGCAATATTGCTCTTAAAGGTATAGTTCAGCAAAAAATGAAAATGTTGTCATCATTTACTCACCCTCAAATTGTTCCAATCCTGTATGAATTTCTTTCTTCTGCTGAACACAAAATAAGATATTTTGAAGAATGTCGGTAACCAAACATTTCAAAACATAATCAAATGTTTGGTTACTGACATTCTTCAAAATATCTTTTTATTAATTTTTGGGTGAACTATCCCTTTAATGTTGAGAAGCAACTTATAGTATATACAGTATATACAGCACAAACTGCAGACTAATGTAACATTCTGATTATCATGTATGAGTTTAGATTTAATTGGTGTTTTTATTTTTTTTTTATTTTTTATGCAGGTCAATGGGACATTAGTTACACATTCAAATCATGTAGAAGTTGTAAAGCTAATAAAATGTAAGTAGCCTATGCCTTTCACTTGAATCATTTTACTGAAGTTATTCACATTTAAAGTGAACAATACTGTACAGTTGTTGGTTTTTCTGTATAGATAACCTGTTTGTGTGTGTGTGTTTGTGTACAGCGGGCTCCTATGTGGCCCTAACCGTGCTGGGGAGACCGCCGGGCCTGCCTCAGATCCCCCTCTCAGATGGTGAGGTGGAGGAGGGGCCTCTCTTCTCGCTCACTTCCCCTCACTCCCCGGGGCCTATCGGTCCAGACCGCTCCTCTTCTTCCCCCAGCCCCTCGGAGCGCAAACAGACCCCTCTGTCTGTATGGGTAAGTACTCAGTCTTGTCTTCAGATCACAGAAAAACAGCCTTGATCTCCATCAGCCCCCGTTCTTTTTCTTTTATAGAACTGCAAGCATCACAGCAGCAAAAATATAACAAAAGTCACATGCTTTCACAGACAGTGTTTTGGACACGTAACAGAGCTGTGTGGCTCTATACAAAAATAAGCTATTTCTAAGTTACTAGATTGAGTATTTCCAAATAACCGTTTAAATAATACACTACTGTGCAGAAGTTGGAGTCAGATTTACTTTTTTTTTTTTTTTTTCTTTAGCATGAACACTTTAAATTGATCAAAAGTGACAGAAAAGTGTATGTATGCTGTATGTAGTACACATTTGTTTTTGAACCATGGGAAAGTAATGTGTTAATTTGGAGAACTGAAGCTATTATTGTAGACTGACTCATATGTGGTTAGAACTTTCATTGAGCTCATACACATAAGTGTTTGTGTCTCAACCATGTGATGTTTGTGACAGAGTCTTCAATCTCACATCCTCTATGACAAGAGACGTGTGAATGATCAGAGCCACTGTGATGTTTGATAAATTACAGGCCATGACAGAGGAGTACAGCAGGAACCCTACACCTAAACTACTGAAGGAAATCCAGGACACCAAGAAGCACATTCCACAGCACCAGGAGCAGCTCAACAAGCCCACTGGGACTGGACAGGTACAAACTCATACACACGCACAAGCACGCATGCACGCACACACACACACACACACACACACACACACACACACACACACACACACACACACACACACACACACACACACACACACACACACACACACAGACACACACAGACTCTCTTCCTCTAAGAATTCAGAGGAATTCTCGGTTCTAAAACCTAAAAAAAAAAAAGTATTACTGTAATAAAAAATTATATGTAGATGTTAATTTAATATTAAAAATTATTTTGTCTGGGCATTATGATTAACATTTTTGCATTAATTTTTTGCAAAACATCATTTCTTATTTTGTTTCTTTTCTTTTCTTTTCTTTTTTTGCTGAGGTGAAATATGACCATTAGATGATTAGATTTCCAGACACTTTTTTTCTAAATGTGTGTACAAGTAACATGAAATTTTATTCATCAGTAAAACACATGGAATGCGTGACATCAAGTAGCATATTTCAAATGGGAATCCTCTGGTTCAGCTTCAATTGAATGTTTAGGTCATGTTGTCCAGGGTATTTATCATTAACTTAAACCAAAACCATAAATCATTTTCATTGCTTGTGAAAATGAAATAAACATTAGCTGAAATAAAATATATAGGTAACATTTTACTATACGGTTCATTAGTTTAGTTAACTCCATTAGTTAACATGAACTAATAATGAACTGCACTTATACAGCATTTATTAATCTTTAATGTTAATTTTAACATTTACTAATACATTATTACACATTATTCTTGTTAACATTAGTTAAAGCACTGTGAACTAACATGAACAAACAATGAACAACTGTATTTTCATGAACTAACGTTAACAAAGATTAGTTAATAACTAGTAATAGTTAGTAACAAATGTATTGCTCATGGTTAGTTAATGTTAGTTAATACATTAATGTTTAACTGATGAACCTTATTGCAAGTGTTACATATATATATACACATACACGCGCGCACACACACACACACACTTTTTTAAAAAAAGTAAAAACAGTAATATTGTAAAATATTATTACAATTTAAAATAACTGTTTTCTGTTTGAATATATTTTATAAAGTAATTTATTTCTGTGATGCAAAGATGAATCATTACTCCAGTCTTCAGTGTCACATGATCAGAAAACATTCTAATATGCTGATTTGCTGCTCAAGCCTGCTTTTTCAGGATTCTTTTAATAGAAAGTTCAAAAGAACAGTAGTGTACATATATACATTTATACATTTCTCATTTTTGTTTAGTTTAAAGTCAGTATTAAAAGTAAGTTGCTATAGTCTTTTCTTCCCTATTGTGATGCGTATTCGAGTAAAACAGCTTCTTGAACAAAAAATAAATAAATAAATAAAATAAAATGGCTGGATTGTCCATTGGGAATTGAGTGAATGGTTGTGGTTTGCTATGGCTGTGATGTCATCTGAGTGACAGGTCGTCCTGCCCTTGCGCCAGTAAATATGTCATCAGAGAAGAGATGTCACTGCAAGAGAGAGGGGAAGTTATTTTGATTAAAAATTATGATGGCACATGAATTATATGAACATGTGACCAAATATATAATAGACAGATACAGTGGGTACGGAAAGTATTCAGGCCCCCTTAAATTTTTTACTCTGTTATACTGCAGCCATTTGCTTAAATCATTTAAGTTCATTTTTTTTCCTCATTAATGTACACACAGCACCCCATATTGACAGAAAAACACAGAATTGTTGACATTTGTGCAGGTTTATTAAAAAAGAAAAACTGAAATATCACATGGTCCTAAGTATTCAGACCCTTTGCTGTGACACTCATATATTTAACTCAGGTGCTGTCCATTTCTTCTGATTATCCTTGAGATGGTTCTATTGGTTCATTTGAGTCCAGCTGTGTTTGATTATACTGATTGGACTTGATTAGGAAAGCCACACACCTGTCTATATAAGACCTTACAGCTCACAGTGCATGTCAGAGCAAATGAGAATCATGAGGTCAAAGGAACTGCCTGAAGAGCTCAGAGACAGAATTGGGCAAGGCCCAGATCTGGCCAAGGTTACAGAAAAATTCTGCTGCACTTAAGGTTCCTAAGAGCACAGTGGCCTCCATAATCCTTAAATGGAAGACATTTGGGATGACCAGAACCCTTCCTAGAGCTGGCCGTCCGGCCAAACTGAGCTATCGGGGGAGAAGAGCCTTGGTGAGAGAGGTAAAGAAGAATCCAAAGCTCACTGTGGCTGAGCTCCAGAGATGCAGTCGGGAGATGGGAGAAAGTTGTAGAAAGTCAACCATCACTGCAGCCCTCCACCAGTCGGGGCTTTATGGCAGATTGGCCCGACGGAAGCCTCTCCTCAGTGCAAGACACATGAAAGCCCGCATGGAGTTTGCTAAAAAACACCTGATGGACTCCAAGATGCTGAGAAATAAGATTATCTGGTCTGATGAGACTAAGATAGAACTTTTTGGCCTTAATTCTAAGCGGTATGTGTGGAGAAAACCAGGCACTGCTCATCACCTGTCCAATACAGTCCCAACAGTGAAGCATGGTGGTGGCAGCATGATGCTGTGGGGGTGTTTTTCAGCTGCAGGGACAGGATGACTGGTTGCAATCAAGGGAAAGATGAATGTGGCCAAGTACAGGGATATCCTGGACGAAAACCTTCTCCAGAGTGCTCAGGACCTCAGACTGGGCCGAAGGTTTACCTTCCAACAAGACAATGACCCTAAGCACACAGCTAAAATAACGAAGGAGTGGCTTCACAACAACTCCGTGACCGTTCTTGAATGGCCCAGCCAGAGCCCTGACTTAAACCCAATTGAGCATCTCTGGAGACACCTAAAAATGTCTGTCCACCAACGTTTACCATCCAACCTGACAGAACTGGAGAGGATCTGCAAGGAGGAATGGCAGAGGATCCCCAAATCCAGGTGTGGAAAAACTTGTTGCATCTTTCCCAAAAAGACTCATGGCTGTATTAGATCAAAAGGGTGCCTTTACTAAATACTGAGCAAAGGGTCTGAATACTTAGGACCATGTGATATTTCAGTTTTTCTTTTTTTAAAAATCTGCAAAATGTCAACAATTCTGTGTTTTTCTGTCAATATGGGGTGCTGTGTGTACATTAATGAGGAAAAAAAATGAACTTAAATGATTTTAGCAAATGGCTGCAATATAACAAAGAGTGAAAAATTTAAGGGGGTCTGAATACTTTCACTGTATATAATTTGTAATAAATACTGCAATATTCCATTAAAAGAATATTGAGAATTGTCAATT
This sequence comes from Elopichthys bambusa, assembly GCA_037101425.1. Classification (NCBI taxonomy): domain Eukaryota; kingdom Metazoa; phylum Chordata; class Actinopteri; order Cypriniformes; family Xenocyprididae; genus Elopichthys; species Elopichthys bambusa. Next base: position 7,227,366 of record CM074434.1, read on the forward strand.
TTGGTCGTCTCGCAGCGAAATTGAAAAGTACATAATAAAATTACTAAAAAATTTAACCTGCCATAAAACCATTTCAAAAATAGAATCATTATTTTCCGGTTTATCACTGTAAAGCTGCTTTGAAACAATCTGCTTTGTATAAAGCGCTATATAAATAAAGGTGACTTGACTATAATCCTGTTTCTTGCTGCGTTGCTGTCACGACTGGTTAGGACAAAAACTTATTTTTGTTTTACTTATTTTTCTTGTGATCTGTATGTAAAACTGTTCTGAGGAAAGTTATATTAACTTTTTACATGGAAACTTGGCAAAATAATAATAATGCCCAGTCTTTGTGGGCTTCAGTTATGGTCATTATTTTGTTTGATTCTACATAGTAACACTAGTGGTGTGGAAAGTTCACTTCACGTTTTAGCAATATGTCATGATGGTACAATCATAATGAGAGTTTGTGTGTTTTGTAGGATGGCTCATTATCTCCAAGGCCAGGTGAAGGAGAGCAGGAGGATGGAGGGGGAGATTTGGATCGACCTCCTTCCTGGCAGGGTGATGCTGGAACAGAGCCATTGTGGACCAACAATACCACGACCCCTGTCAGTACACCTTCCGAACAGCTGCTCCCCATCAACCTCACCTTCCACATTGTAATTCTTCCCCTATGTAATTTGACATTTTGCTCTCAATTGCTTCATGCAGGTCACTCCTTGTCCTGTCCCGGAGAGCCCATGCCAAAGACAGACCCCCTGCCACAGCCCAAAGACCACACCCCGAGACAGCCTCAACTCCTGTCCTTCACCGGACGCCGAAGACACACCTGAACTTGTGAGTGACCTCTTGACCTCATGACTTCATTTGTAGTTTCTCAGAGCTGTGGAAAAATTGTTTTTCTCATTTAGGATTCACAGTCGAATATGGGGAGCCCCTCCTCTCGTCCGGTTGCACACATCATTGGTGCCGAGGATGAAGACTTTGACACAGAGCAGGAACAGGTAGGAGTGACCATGCTTGGTTGTGGTCTGTACGTTTATTTCTGTGTCTTGTATTTTTTGTACTTGTGGGCTCTCCTCCAAACACTAGTGAGCTGCCTAACTAAGGCCCAGATATACTCACTCCATGGCCTCCAGAATATTTTGTTGAATGAATATCTGATCATACAATATATCAAAAGAAGGAACAAAGCCTCTGTTTTTAAAAAAAAATCATTGTATTCTAGCTTCATGCATTCTTTTTTATCAACAATTGAATGTGGGTAAGTTTCATTAAAAAACATTTTGAACAAGAATCGGAGAAAGTCATGTTTTTGTCAAAGACTACGTCCTAATCTCATTCAGAAGGATAACTAAAACATAGACAAAGTAGATCAAGTCCATCAACACCGCAAAGTTTGCACAATCTATACCTCTTCCTGGGTCAACATTTCATTGAGTAACGTTATGCGGTTTTGATTTATATGATGTTGAATGTTTGATGATTGCATTATAAGCAATGCTTCTATCACTTGTTTCTGCTTCTTTCCTTTTTTTTGATTCGGAGATTCTGTACTATTTCAGAATATGCATAATAGCGCCCCCTACCATAATAAAGTAAAAAAATGGTTTGCTGGAAAATTCCAACAATGGTGGGGAAAGAGTTAAACATGAAATGTCTTCCAATTAGATTTCTTCAATTTCTACTATAAAGAAGCTCTCCAATGTGTTCATGCTTTTGCTCACATCTGACCTCGACAGACTGAACAGAAGGAATGAACTGTTGATGATGCACAGAGCACATCTACTTATTATCTATGGGCCAGTGGTAGTACGAAGGTTTTTACCAGCTGCAGTGAACTTTTCCATAAAGTTCGCTTTGGCAAGCTGTTTTAAACTTTCAAACCAAACTCCGAAAGAACTTTGTTTTTGCCTGATTTTGTTCTATATTACGTCACACCAGTTCATTCTTCAGTTTCGCTTGAAGTATATTGGGGCCCCTAGATAGCATTTTAGGCATAATAGGTGAGCTTCTGGTATTAAGGCTGTTCTAAACTCAGACAGTTTATTCCATTGTCTATTGGCAATAGTGTAGTAATGCATAAATCACCACTAATAAGTCCCTTAAGGCTTGTTCAGTCTATATCCAATTTTTGTGCTTATCTAATTGGAATCTGATCATATCTAATCAAACTGCAAAAAAACACATCAAATGAAAATGCAATTTTTACAAATCCATTTGAAGCTATATTTATATGTGGTTTGAAATCTTGGTCCACACACCTCTTTGAATTTTGAGACCAACGGAGATGGCAGCACGGAAAAAACACACATAGTAGTCCAGCTCCTGCTGTGGCTACACATTGTCACATTTTGAGACAGCATCTGTATTTATCTTCATGTTGCTGTTGTTGTTTTTTTTGCCATAGACATACCAACACAATGTCAAAACAGTTGCGATACACTGTGTGGACAGTAAAGGCCCCGATATACTTCAAGCGAAGTTCTTTTTCGTTCTTCGTTTAGGGGTAAAACAAATAAATAAATAAATAAAAATACAGGAGCAGCGATATACTGTTATCGATCATCTGACTCCACCCACGCTGCTGAGAGTGACTTTTAGATTAATATGTACAAATGAAAAAATAATGTAAAAAAAAAAAAAAAAAAACGGTGTCAGTGCCTTATTTCATCAGAAACACAACTATAGCCTAAAGTGGCTATCCAGTGTGTTCATGTTTTCACCTGCAGCGATATACTGTTATCGATCATCTGATGCCACCCACGCTGCTGAGAGTGACTTTTAGATTAATATGTACAAATGAAAAAATAATGTAAAAAAAAAAAAAAAAACAGTGTCAGTGCCTTATTTCATCAGAAACACAACTATAGCCTAAAGCGGCTATCCAGTGTGTTCATGTTTTCACCTGCGGAGATCTAACCTCAACGGATTCAACAAATGAAATGAGTCAGAGGAGAGTTCTGCGTGAAAGAAGAACACCTCCTATTACATTATCATCATGGACAAATGGTAGTACAAAGGTGTTTTGGAGCTGAAGCAAACTTTCCCTGAGAGTTCGCTTTGGCAAGCTGTTTCGAACTCCCAAAACGAACATTGTTTTGGCCTGATTTTGTTCAAATTGACATCACATCAGTTCGTTCTTTGATTTTGTTTGGAGTATGTCTGGGCCTTCAATCATTTAGATCAGACTCCAGTCAAATAAACAAATAATCAGATTGGGACTGACAGTGCTATCATAGCCTTACAAATGTGTCAAATCAGTGTTACCAACTTAAACCTGTTGCGAAATCTTTCGACCTCAACGCAAAATTTTTAATCACATGTATTCCTATTGAAATAGTTGAATTTTGCCTGGAAAAATTCACTGAACAGCAGTAAATGTGACCACACCTTTATGCTCTCATACAGATCGCTTTAAAAATAGGTCATATTTCAGGTTGGTATACGCAATGCTAGCAATCCTAAGCTACCGGTTTCTGTTTGTAACAGCAGCTGCAGTGACGCGATGTTTGCCTCTTTTATTTAGAAGGCGGAACTTAATCCACCATATTGCGCATTGCAGTTTCTCCCATTCATAGTAATATGAGTGAACTGTTGTGGGATATATTGTGGGTCTTTGATCTCACAGGAAAAGGAGGATCTCCACTTCACTCACATTAGAATTTGATGCATCAAATTACTTTTCTTTTGCATAAAGTCACTGAGTAACCTTTCTCAACGATGTTGTGTCGCTGGACATGCCCCCATCATCGGGGCCCCACTCAGATGAAATCGTGCTTCACCAGGCCCCCAATCCACGATTCAGTCCTGGCTCAAGACAAAAGGTCCAGTTGTCCCCACTTTTTAGGCAATCCTGCTTATGAGGTTTCATTTCAGGATGATGTTGCCTTAGAAGGTAACAGCTTATGTAGACCAAGGAAGCTCACTAGATTTTGGAACAGAGCCTAGCATTTATTCATGGAAAATAATAAAAACTTACACAATTACATTCACAATCCCACACTTAAGTTTAGCATTAAATCATAAAGTTGAGTAATATAAGAATTTGTGCTTGTACTGTAAATAACTCTCTCTGTCTCTAGATGAATGGCCAGTGTAGCTGTTTTCAGAACATAGACCTCCTGAAATCTCGGCCTGCTCACCTGGCAGCTTTCATCCATCATGTGGTCTCTCAGTTTGACCCTGCGCCACTGGTGAGATCGATCACCCCTCTTACCCACAAACCCTCTCACTCAAACCTGTAGTTTCCAGGCATCTAACAAAATATTTATAAAGGACTTTCCATGTTCAGTGAATCTCTCTTGCATTGCATATGGTTTGGTCTCAGATCAGATGAGTCACTAAAGCGCCTCTCATCTCCCTTCTCCCTCTGTAGCTGTGCTACCTCTATGCTGAACTTTACAAACAGACCAGCTCCAAAGAGACACGACGAATCCTCATGGATACCTTCTTCATAGACAAAACAGCTGTGAGGAACCTTACAACAGTCTCAGATTGTTTAGCTTGTCATAGATGATGTGATCCCTGACTAAGAACTCCATTTTGTTTTTAAACAGAGTTTGAAAGTAACAGTACCCGAATCCATCATCACTGACCTGGGTGAGTTCAAACCTCTAAATACTAGGAATGTCAGTAGATTAAAACATTGTTTAATCACATTTTTTTTTACATGAGTGGAAATGTTAGGCTGATAATAATGCTGTTCAAACCCTAAACCCCGACCTTCAACTTAAAATCTCATTGTTTCATAAAAAATGTTTTAGGACCAACAATGATCCAGTAATATTTCCTACTTGGATAAATCATAATAAACATAGGGTCTGTGTGACTAAGGGGGCATTGCTAATTTAGATGTTATGTTGAGGTCTGTTAAGAATCTATTATGTTACCAATAAATTCCTCTTTCATAGGGATGTACTGATGTTCTGCTTGATACCGATAAGTTGATGATTATTTTCATGTTATGAATGATAAGCTACTTTAGTAACGTGAACTAAGAATGAATAATACTTCTATGGTATTTATTAATCATAGTTAATGTTAATTTTAACATTTACTAATACATTAATAAAATTACTAAACAAAAGTTGTATTTGTTAATTAGTTAATGCAATGTGAACTAACATGAACAAACAATGAACAGCCGGATTTGTATTAACTAACATTAAAGGGGGACTCAGTGATATTTCAAATCCACTGTTTAGAAGTTAGTCGGGCCGAGTCCAACAACAAACGTCTAACCAATCAGCATCAGGGGGCGTATGATGGACGAGGAGAGGGAACGAGCAAGAGGGAGATTTGAAAATAAGAAAAAAACAACAACTGCAGAACAAGAGATGGGACACAATACAAAACAGCTCAAAAGAATATCACTGGAATGAACAGCGTAGTTCAAATACCACTTATTGCACCTTTAACAAAGATTAATAAATACTGTAACAAATGTATTGCTCATTGTTAGTTAATACATTAACTAAAGTTAACAAATGAGACCGTATTATAAAGTGTTATCATTGTCATGTCTTTTAAGAAAATGAAACAAAATGTAACAAAAATAAAGCTACAAGTGAATTTATACAATCTCTTTCTGCATAGGTTAGTGCTAGATGATGAAAGTAATTTAAATCTTAAAATAGGCAGAAGCCATTAAATCCAGTATGTTCACCATATCAGCTGATATCCGTTGAGTTTTGTTTGTTTTTTCAAATTCATCAGTATCGGCCGATATTGGATATTTATTGACCAATATTGGATGGTTTATTGATAAATCGTCAATATGATGCTGATATATTGTGTATCTTTATTCTTTTTAAAGACACTCATCTAATTTCAGTTACATTATCATGTGACTGCATGACCTTATTTATGTGTTTGTGTGAACGTAGAGCGGACTGCACACTCAATTAACGCAGAACGGAAGAGGCCGGAGCCCATCTCAGAGGATGTCCACCGACAGTACGTGCAGCAGCTGCAGGACACACTTCTACCTGACATCCAGAAGAACCTAGAAGACTTCAGGTAAGATGCACTCATCTAATCCGCATGCACTCTACAACGCCAAGGTACCAGCACAAGTGTCAGTGGAAACTTTCTCCTCCAGTATGTTCTCTCATGTATTATTTATTATTTATTTATTATTATTTGTATGTTTCAGGCAAAAACGCAGTATGGGTCTGACGCTGGCTGAAGCAGAGTTAGCCCGTCTGGATACGGAGAGAATGAGAGACCGTGTGGCTCCAGAAAAAGAGCGATCCTGTGCGGAGCACATCATCTCTAAGATAGAGGATGTACTGTAAGTGCACATGACCATGCTGACATATGTATATGAATTTACTTTTTCTTTCTTGTCTTTGTGTCTGGTGGTTGGTGGTCACACACACTACAGATCACTATCATTTACATACCCCTTTTTTCATAAGTTTACATACCACTTGCAGAATCTGTAAGGTGTGTGTGTGTGTGTGTATGTGTGTGTATATATATATATATATATATATATATATATATATATATATATATATATATATATATATATACACACATCTTACAGATTCTGCAAGTGGTATGTAAACTTATGAAAACATATTAAAAACATATAATATGATCTCTCCTATTTAATAAATATTATACTTATTTCATCTTGGGTACTGCTCTTCCATAGTTTATATCCTATTGCACTGATAGACACTGGGGTGTCCCACAAGGCTCTGTTCTTGGTCCTCTTCATTTCAATATTTACTTGTTTACCCCATGGCCATATAATCTGGTGTCATAGTCTCAGCTCACCCACCATTATGCTGATGACCTTACATTCAACATATTTACTTATTCTGCCACAACTCTTCCTCTTCGCTTCTCTTCTACTTCATTTTATATTTTATATATATATATATATATATATATATATATATATAAAAAATAGTGGTCTTTTAATGGTCTTAACCATTTTAATCACAAATCACTGGTCAGGAAATTGGCAGGAATACTAAGTAACTTGGCACGGAATAGACTTCCCCTTTGTTTTATTTAAAAGTTTAAGTCGTGTGGGTAAACTTGCAGACAGCTTTTTACAGGAAGAAGAGTCAGTGTTGTTCCTCTTAATGTTAATGGCTTCAAACAGTTCATGAGTTGTTGAAAAATGTCTCCCAGTTCATTTGAGTTTAATGTGAGACCAAACATTCACTATAGGGTTCAAATCTTGACTCTGACCCAAGCCTGATGGACTTGTTCTCAAGCCATTTCTTGGTTGTCTTTGCAATTTGGGCAGGAGCAAATAACATCTGTTCATCTGTTCAGCTAAAAAGGTTTCCCAACAATGACACCACTTCCTCCATGCTTCACTGTGGTAGAGATGCATTTATTATTATATTTCTTACCAGATATTCAAAGATACCGCTCTGGAGCATCACCCTGCTACTCGTGTTTCATTGTGATTCATCACTCCACACAACTCTGCTGAACCACTGTGAATCAAACTTTCCATATTCTGCCAAAACCTTTTTTTTTTTCCTGAGACAGCAATGGCTTTTTAAGTAGTGCAGTTGCTGAAATTTTGCTAATTTCCTGACCAGCAAGTTGTGGTCAAGACAATTAAAAGCTTAGTGTTTAGCCATTTTTTGCATTTGTAACGGGTCAGTATGTAAACTAAGCAGAACTGTATATGTCTTCAGTCAGGTAGTTGACTCATTGCAACTGGGTTGACAGTTTAAGCTAGTCCCTGACTCATAAATATAACAAAAAGGAAAAAAAAAATGATTTATCTTATCTGAGTTCACTTCCTAAATGAATAGTGATGTCATTGTGACCAAATTCTTGGAATAGTATATTATTTTAAGAAGGGTTCACATATGGCATATTCATTGTTGGTCATTATTTATACATACTGTATATGGGACACAATAGGATCCCATTTGACCCAAAGATTGAATAAACTGGGATTAAAATTGGGCTTTATAACTCATAATTGCGCGTTATAAACTCGGAATTGCGAGATATAAACTCATAATTCTCGCAATTGAAAAAAAGACTTTCTAACACGCAATTGTGTGTTTATATCTCGCAATTCTGACTTTATTACTCGCAACTGCAAGTTTATATCACGTAATTCTGTGGAAAAAAAAGTCAGAATTGCGAGAAGTCACAATTATACCTTTTTTATTTTTTTTATTCAGTGGTGGAAGCAAGCTTCCATACTAATATGATAGCATTGAAATTAAACTTACTGTTATAGTATCTTTAGATTTAAACCAAAATGGGTAAATCGTTTTTACACACAACACTTGAAATGAGATGTAAAATTCACTGAGAGCTGTCTCTCTCACACTTCTATAAATTGCTACTTATGTTTTGTTTCAGATTGACGTCGCAGGCCACAGAGGAAGATAAGTGGTAAGGGGAATTCTCATGTCCTCTCTGTTCCACGAACGACATATTACATCACCCCAAATTAACCCCCGAAACACTGTCCACCCTCATAGATTGAAACTAAATCCTACGTCACACTAAAAGTATGTGTTTAGTAAAACAGTACAGTTTTACTTTGTTTCAAAAAGTAGTAAAATGAAAACAAAGTATTAAAAGGTATTAACAAGCAGGCAAAACCAGCTACAAATCACACTAGCTCTGTAGTTTCCTTCCCACCAGTTTTAGCTGCAGTCTTGTGAGTGGTGTGTAGTTGCAGCATATGATCGGTCAGGAGCCCATATGGGTGGCAGCAGCAGGGACTGAGGCGTTGTGTGTCCGCCCAGATGGCACGCAAGAGACTGGAGCCTCATGAAGCCTCTGACAGGAGCTTGTGAGGGCTATTTCTGCTCTGGCACTGACTGCGGTTACGCATTGTACAAGTCATCTGTTTGGCTTGTAAGTGTTTGTGAGAACAGCTTTGTACGTTCTTCGGCTGGGGTCCTAGCTGTCAGAATAATTTTCTGCGCACTATGAAGTATTTCAGCATGCACTGAACCGAGCTCTTGCTCCCCCTGCTGGAAATGACAGATAATGATTTCTCAAAAAAGTCTGTTTTAAACTACAGTGTTTAAGTCAAAGGCTTTGTTGGAACAACAACATTAGCTAGTAAGTTTTGGCTGAATGATCGAAACTTGGGTATTTATACAGATATAATAACGCAACGTGAATGCAATACTATTCTTTATACTTCAAGTCAGGGATTTGAACAAATTCCAATTATTAAAGGGTTAGTTCACCCAAAAATGAAAAATGTGTCCTCATTTACTCACTCTCATGTCGTTCCAAACCTGTAAGACTTTCGTTCATCTTCGGAATGCAAATGAAGATGTTTTTAATTAAATCTGAGAGATTTCTGTCCCTCCATTGACAGCTACGCAACTACCATTTTGATGCCTTAAAAAGTTCATAAAGAGATTGTAAAACTAATCCATATGAATCTAGCTATTTAGTCCAAATTTTCTGAAGAAACACGATCACTTTATATGATGAACTTAGGATTGAATTTAGGCTTTAGTTAATAAGCTTTAGTTATTAGGCTTTAGTCACTTTCACTTTCGCTAGTTGTGTGGACTGTCAGTGGAGGGACAGAAATCTCTCAGATTTCATTAAAAATATCTTCATTTGTGTTCCGAAGATTATTGAAACTCTTAGGGCTTTGGAACGGCATGTTATTAATGACCTAATTTTCTTTTTTGGGTGAACTAACCTTTTAAATATCTCTCATTCTGTCTTTCTCTCTCACAGTAGCACCATGCAATTTGTCATACTGTCATATATGAAGCAGCTCGGTGTAAAAGTGAAGGAGTCTCGAGGGCTGGAGCACAAGCCCAAGCTAATGAATCTTTTCCCTAAGATAAAGGTACAAACTTTCAGCAAACATCATCACTCTGTCTCCAAATGACTCCATGAAACCAAAGAAACCAGTGTCTCTTTGCTCTCTAAATAGAAAAGTATAAAGCCTGAGAAAGATGGAAGTGAGGAGAAATCAAAGAAAACACGGTTTCCTAGTGTCTTCCCTCAGAGACGGCCGAGCAGGATTGATGCTTCATCACGTAAGTTGATAGTCAATTTTAATGAATGGTTACATCAGTGGTTCTCAAACTTTTTGACTTAAAGGCATTGTCCAACACAATTATTTGAAGGCACCTCATATTAGTCATTTCTGCTCTAATTGACAACTCTGCTAATTTTCAGTGTTGATATATTAAATTAATTAACCACAAATATTTTTGTTATTCCAGAAATACAATTTACACAAACAGTGTACATATTGAAAATTATAAGTGAACTTAAAAGGGATAAAAATGAAAAGGAAAAAAATCAACCGTCAATTCCCAGAATTTTTTTTTTTTTGTTTCAGTTTCTGTTATAGTGAAGTTTTTGTGTGGCATAATTCAGTTCCTTGTAAAGTGATTGCAGGTTTATTTAACTTCCCTATATGTGACCATTTTTTTAAAGGCAACCACCTATTTGAAGAGACTTGAAGAGAGACATACTATTTAGGACCGGATCTTATTTCAGATTGAACTAACAGTAATGTTCAGATAAGAAATATTACAGAAATTAAATAAGGTGATCAAATGTAAAAAGACTGCATATTCTTCACTGAATTAAATATATGTTATCCCAATTGTATATATATATTGTCCCGACTCTACATCCACTTAAGACAATTCTGTCAGCTGTCCTTATTGTCAAGCCCTTTTGTTTTCTCTCTCCGTCTCTTGCACCGCAGTCAGCAAGGCTCTGGAGACGAGGCCGCGTCTGACAAAGCCTCAGCTGCCGTTGGGCACTGGAGAGCAGGCAGACGGGTCGTCTCCTCCTATACGGGGCAGTCAGTCCAGTGAGGGCTCAGATGGCACCACTGCCCTGGTCACGTCACCTCCTTACAGCGCTCCAGCAGCACAGGGCACAGACGGCATCAGCCGAGAGTCTGAAACTGGTGAGAGACGCTTCTCAAATCATTGCTGTCAAGTGTCTTTGATCCACTGTCAGATTTGTATCAACGAAAGATGATTTTAATTAAACTGATTACATGATATGCTAATTAATAAGCTAGCTGATCATGTAAATGTATTGGCTGAGAAAAGCTCCCCAATGGAGAAGAATCTTTGTTAAGATTAGTTAACATGAACTAGCAATGAAAAATACTTGTAAAGCATTTATTAACCTTTGCTGATGTTAATTTAAACATTTACTAATACATTATTAAAATCAAAAGTTAAGCATGTGTTAATATTATTTAATGGACCTGAGTGAACTAACAATGAACAGTTGAACGTTTTATAACTAATGTTACCAAAGATTAATAAATACTGTAACAAATGCATTTCAATGCATTAACTATCGTTAACTAATGGGACCTTATTGTAAAGTGTTACCATTTTCTTTAATGTCAATCTTTCACCTACTGTTATCATCCCTGTCATTATCTGCCTTTTGTCAATATTTATATATCTTAATTCTTGACTTAAGATTTTAAAAAGATTGTATGTGAAGTTACCATGATTACTAAACAGATAGGTTAGGATTCTCGGTTATGATGTTATGTAATACAGCCCCAGGTTTGTATTTAGATTTCTTTGTTCTCCTGGTTATTGGGGTCATGGCTCAGGTCTGCTGACTAACCCTTTTTAGAAAATAATTGGCCAGTTTTACTTGAAATGATGTGCTTTTTATTTGGAGATGGTCAAATTTCGTATGTGTTTCAATGGGAAACGCCTTTATTTGTGAGCATAATTGGATTGTTTTGTTGTTGTTCTTTTTTTAAAGATGCTTCTTTAAAACATCTGTCTTAAAGAAGGCTCCTTCAGTTTAGCACTGATTTGAAGAGCTTTTCTTTTTCTGACACATTGTGCATCTCTCTGACTGTGGATTAGGTGGACTTCCCTCTTCTGCACTGGCTAGACTGGCAGAGGGTTCCATCCCAGGAGATTCACAGGACTCCTCCTCTTCAAACACTCACTTTGACTTCAGCCCCTGTACACTGGAGCATCTACAGGAGGAGGAAGCTGAGACAGACAAGTGAGTCAAGCGATCTCCATCCAGGCTCATTTTAATAAAATCACTTTTTCAAACTGCGCCCATTCAGATTTATCAAATCTAATCTGTGTTCCATTTGCTCAGTCACTTCAGTTAAAGTGTGTCCTCATCAATGTGAAGCGTGTGACTCTTGAATATAATAGCATCTTTAAAGAGGAAAATCTGACATTTCATACTGGATTAACATTTTAATCAGATATAACCACATTTAAATAATTTTTCTGTTCACACTACAAAAGCTGAAACTGGTTTGATTCTGAACTACACTACCATTCAAAACCTTGGGTCAAGTGGTTTTATTTATTTATTAAATTATCTACTTATCTATTTTGAAAGAAAATATAACTTTTATTCAGCAAGGGCACATTAAATTGATCAAAAGTGTCTGTAAAGACATTTTTAATGTTACAAAAAATTCTGTTTTAAATAAATGCTGTTCTTTTGAACTTCCTATTCATCAAAGAATCCTCAAAAAAAAAATCACGGTTTACAGAAAAATATTAAGCAGCACAAATGCTTTTAACACTGACAATAACAAGAAATGTTTCTTAAGCATTAAATCAGCATATAAAATGATTTCAGAAGGATCATGTGACACTGAAAACTGCAGTAATGGCTGCTGAAAATAAACCTTTTAAAATGTATTAAAACAGAAATTATTTAAAATTGTAATATTTCACGAAATTACTGTTTTGATTTTTGATCAAATAAATGGAGCCTTGGTGACCATAAGAGACTTCTTTTAAAAACATCTTACTGACCCCAGACTTTTGAATAGTAGTGTATATAAGATATATACATCCCTGTGCTTGGCAGAATTATCACTCCAAAACATTAATTTGCATTGAAAATGGATTTGTCACATAATCAGGCTGTTTAGAGTAAGAGCACTCTCATCTGTCTCAGTGGCCACAATACAGGCCTCACAGCTATTTTTGTTCCTTATGTCTCCGTTGTGACGATGCACATGCAACATCTGAAACAAAGCATTGCTCTGTGATGCTCTCCTCTGTAAATTATCTTATTGGGACAGACACAGAGAATTAAGCTTGTGCCTCATGACTGGGGCTCTTGAGGAGAAAAAGGGAATGTTGACGACATGCGGCTTTTAGGATGTTGTGATTGTTAATATTGTATGGTAATTGAAATGTGATTTACCTTACAGGACGCAGGATACCGGCACCCCCAGGTCTGACAAGAGGTGAGTGCTCTCTGCTTTCGTGGTTGACCAGTGTGGGTTTTTCAGTGGTGATGCTGTTATCATCTCTTGGCCATTAACAACAATAACATCAACAATATGGGCAATAAACTGACTATTCATATATAATATGTCTAATAAAATAAAAATAAAAAGTTCACTAGTGTTCTCAGAATTTTGGATTCCACTGTAAAAGATAATATAAAATGCTGTGGTTTGATACACATAAAATATACTGAAACACTTACATATTGACCCCAGATTGTTGTGTGAGTAATGTTTTTTATATGCGTTTATATAAGAGTACTGGTCCTTAAATCTGATTGGCTGAGAGGCCTTCCAGGAATACAATATTGCACAAGTCTCAGAACTGGGACTGATCACCATTTGTCCCAGCGAACGGCAATAGTGGTGGCTAAACATGATATAATTCATTTTGGGTATATCTAACTGCCATTCTTTGGTCTCGTAAATCTATTATTTGTTCCTGTGCAAATCGTTTTGTAAATTTGTAAGTTTTATAAATTTATATTTTAATTTAAATTTAAAGGCACAATATGTAAGATTTATGGATTAAAATATAAAAAAATAAATAAAAATATGTATTTTGTTGACTTGTGTACTTACATTATTTCAAATATTTCCACCGATGTTTAAATCCTGAGAAATCAGCTATTTTAACCAGTGTAGCGGACTGTGTCACTGCGTTGTCTGTCAATGACATCATGTCCATGTTACCCTCGATTTACGTAGAAACCATGGAAACACCAAAGACGCTTTGATATATTATGTGTTTTATTAGACAGGTGAGCAACTGTTTTAGATACCTTTATCGACAGAAAAATAATCATTGTTTTATAGCTCAACACGGTTAGTCTTATTGTTTGAATCTCTTGGGTTTTTTTATTAACATGAGTAACATGTTTGTACATGCCTCAGAGACACTATTTTGTCAAGTGGCTAACATATCATAATCAGAAAGAGCTTTATTTGTAGTAACAGCAATACAGCATTTCCTCCACCATAGAAAACATTTTCAAATTAATTACATGCCATTAAACAACACAAGTCATCCAGCTTTTTTTATAATATAATATTCTAATATCGATCTAGCATACTGCAGTGTGCAACAAGTGTCATACCAGCCACCGAGCAAACTCATAGTGTAACATTATAACATAACTTTCAAATGTTTAATACGATATTTTAGTACGATATTTTAGTTTAGTACGATTGTTTCATTACTAAAAAATTTTAAGCGCAGCGGCATATAAACATAATAAAAACAGGAATGTAAAATGTCCCAGGCTCTTGGCCCCGCCCTGCTTCATACCACAGTAACGTTAATAAAACTTTTAATACATTAGCTCAACCATAAGTTGAGTCCCGTCAGATTGCTTTCCATCGGCTGTGGAGGTAAAGACGACAATCATGCTAAGCCTTTGTTGTTGTTTTGAATAAGCGACCTCTAGCGGCGAAACTTACACGACCGAATCACAGCAGTGATAATATAGAGCCATTTCACACTAAAGTACAATAAAATGTATTATATCATAAAAATATAATCATTTTACAACAATCAACTTCATCTCCAGAGCTGCTCCAAAAGTTCACAATAAAGCCTGTTATTGTCCACATTCTAATAAATTATTAAATTGCTAAAGTTGTATTAATTGAATTGATTAGACATGCATTTGATGAACATGTTTTCTCATTGTGTTTGTCGTGTTTGTACTGCAGGATGGAGCCGCTGGGCTCTGGAGAAGTGCAGAGTGAGGATGATCAGTGTGCTGAGGTAGAGCTGGAGCCTTCTAACTGGCAGACGCTGGTGAGCAGAGACGTCCTGTCCACACTTACCCCTCAGGAAATCAAGAGACAGGAAGTCATCAACGGTGAGCAACAAGTCTGGTTTACTGTATGAGCATTTTTCTTCTAATTTTTAATTACTTTTCATAAATTTAAATCAAGCTATATGATATGGACACATGATGAACACTTTGTTCTTTATTAAAAATCAGATAAATTGTTATACAGTTCAAGACAAGTCACCTTCTGTTGTGCTACTTGGATCTCTTGCCATTAGTTTCATGCTATTACATTTTATTTTTGATTGAAACACTGTTTGTTATTGGATGTTAATGTTTCTACCATTATTAATTAAAACTGAATATGTAACACACGTACATATTTTACATATTTTATTTTTACTTTATTTTAATGTTACTTTACTATTTTCTTACTTTTAGTTCAACTAAAAATTAATAACCATATTTGCGATAGATGCTAAGTGAAAATATTCTTTTCACTAAGTGTAAATAGTAGTTAGAGCAAATAGTGGCAGATACTCAGTGTATTGTAGTATATTATAAAACAGTATGCAATAATAACAACAGTGTATATGATTATATTTATTAAAAACATAAATGTATGCTGCCTTATTATACTATTATAATCCCTAAAGCCCTTCCCTACACCTACCCCAACCCCACCCGATAAACACTTTATTCCCAGTAATACATACCCGTTAGGCACTTTATTTCCACTTTTCAAATATTTTATTATTTTTTATTTAAAATAAGCAATGGGAAAAGGGAGAAGAATTAGTTCGGAAAAAGGTGGATTCGAGCTTGTGTCGGTTGTGTCAAAAGCTAACGCAACCTGCCTTACTCTTCACATTACTGCTCCTGTTATCAGTGGGATTTCTTTTGTAATTTTGTCTGACTCAATCAAACAAGGTGGGCGGAGTTAGTGTAAATAGCCTCTGCTAAAACACTCTGAAAATTAATTCCCTTACATTATCCCAGGAAAAAGTATTCTGTTTACTCTCAACAGTGCATAAGCATACATTCTGTTTGAGAAGCTTGTAAACCTGCTCAGGGGCAATTTACCATTGCAAACCATCCTGTGTGACCGCTTCTCTCCTTCACGTCATTGCTTTCACAGAGTTGTTCTACACTGAGAGAGCACACGTTCGGATGATGAAGGTTCTGGAGAATTTGTTTTACCAGCCGCTGATCAGAGAGACCATCCTGCCTCCTGCAGACATCAAAAGCATCTTCAGCAACCTTGAGGAGATCGTTCAGCTGCACAGTAAATCTCATAACTTCATACACCCCCTAAATCCTTGAACACTTCTGAAATAAGCATGCCTTCTAAACACTGTCTTCCTTATCTTCTCCCTTCAGTGTCTTTAACGGAACAAATGGCCGCCGTTCGAAAGAAGAATGAGACGGCACTCATTGACTCATTAGGAGATGATCTGCTTTCCTGGGTAAGAAAGGAAGAGATACAGCTGCAAATATGTATTAGGGTGCTTTCACACTGCCAGTTTCGAAACTCGGCACAGTTCGCATCGTTAATGTGAAAGCTGTCATGCGGCCCCAGGTACCGAATCCAAGACTACCTGTAGGAGGTGGTCTGAGTTAGATTGCACTGGAACTGTGCTGTGATTTGTGTAAAGTGGTGATGATTTACCTTGGATATGAGCGAGAGTGAGTGTGTAGTGTAATCATGCATAGTGAGTGCTATCAGAGCGGCAAATGAGTGGCTCATAATCTGCTGTCTCCTCAAAAGAGTTTGTTTGCAAGCAGCAGAAATCCGCCTTCGTGCAGTAGACGCAAGTGACACTCACTCTGCTGCACATAATTGCACCATATGAATAAAAAAACACAATATATTGACCCGCGTTCTGTTTTCTATTATACGCTGTGCACGTCTGTGATGATGCAAGATGAACACAAATGCACCAGGGTTTGATAGAATCAAGTTAAGTGTGAAACTAGACCCATGCTGCGGCGGGACTGGGAACAATCATGCTCAGACTTAGGACACAGCAAACCTGCCCAGTGTGAAAGCCCCCTTTAAGAGAGTTCCTTGCTGGAAAAAAACAGGTTGTACTAGTCTAAGGCAGTCAAGCTGTTTTTTTTGAAAATGGTAGTTGGTTTGTTGCGGTTTCAATGTGGTGTAATCTACCAATTAAACCAACTTGAACAAGCTAATGACCATGAATGACTAGCTTTGGTCAGCTAAGAACCATCTTAAACCAGTTACTAGAGATGCACCAAAATTTCAGCTGCTGAAAATTATCGGTTGAAAATGGTATTTTCGTTTTTTGGCCAAATAAGAAAAACGTCCGAAAATATGAGCTGAAAATATATGGCACCCTGCTCCTCAGTGGTCACCGCTCAGGTTTCACTCTTGTTCTAGCCGTTATCACTCTGCGGGTGAGATGCTCCACTAAATATTTCGCTCTGTGCACGTGCCGAGATCAGTTGCTCATGGCCTATGTGTACGCTCAACTTATGTACCACTCATGCTTATCTGAAAAGTCCGCTCAAATATAGAACAGGAATAATAAGTTGATGCATCACGATTCTCTCTCGAATTGATTCAGAGCTAAGTTTTTAAGAGCAGATGCTGCTCTAGGCTAGTTTTTAACAGCATGCTCAAATGCTCACAAAGAAGAGCGCTGAAGAGCATGTATGGGCTCGAATGTACTTGCAATGCAGAATGCTTTTATGACGCAAGATTAATGTACACAGTCCACTGCAAACACCCTTGTACTTCGCTTCAACGTTTTCGAACTTTATGAATGATTATTTTATAGAAGGTTCCCTGGTTTGATTATTTTATAAAATGTAACATGGTGTGGTATAGCCGTGCTGGGCACGCTGGTAAAATGACGCTAACCTCTCATTCACTGATCCAATCCCCGGTACGCTCTGCTCACACGTTCTGATAATAATACCTTTGTAGGACTATACATTATTTGGATAATTGGTCAAAAAAATAAATCTAATAAATCTGATTCTGTTGCATAGAACTGAATAAAGAATAATATATTTATATTTAATATTAATATATTTTCTGTCCAATTTTAGTGTTACTTTCAATAAAAGTGTGGTTATTTTATTGGTTTGTATTTTTAAAATTCAGTATCATTAAAATTATTTAATGTTTAGTTCCTGTCCTTGAATCTGATTCACGATAAAACACGGCTATGACCGCTTCACCCAACGGTTCTGTGAATCATTACACAACACCCTTAGCAACCACTCTTAGCAACGTAAACTGTTTGTTCTCAATTGATATTGTTCATTGAAGCTTACTGTATTATGTATTGTGAGAAAAAGATAGAGTGAGCGAGTTTATTAGCTGCATTCAGATTTAGCATTTTCCTCCAGGTCAGTGCTATGTTCATAATCGAAGAAATCTGTTTAAATGTTCGATGTATTATCTTGTCCTTTTAACAGTTAAGAGGTTTTCCCATGACTGATGGCGCTAGTCAAAGCATCTGAAAACAATGCCCTTGCATTTTCGTGTGTACAGAAACAATGTCATCACCCCACGTCGACCCTATAGTCAGACACCGCTAACCGCACAAAACAGCAACAACAACAACAATAGCGGACTCTAGATGCTTGTGTTCGTGCTGCAGAAGCTAATTTCTAAGCTTTACTAAGGTTTGTATACAGCACGCAAGGTTAATGCGCATGCTCCAAGTCCATTTTTAGTGTATCCCTGTGGCAGAATTACAGTGCCACATACTGATCTGGCATGTATACTACATCATTTTGAGTCGGTTTCAGTGGTTTCGTGTGTACGCAGATATGTCTTGAGACAAGGAAAAAAAAAAAAAAGGATAGGGAAAGCTCTGGCT
Source organism: Elopichthys bambusa (assembly GCA_037101425.1). NCBI lineage: Eukaryota > Metazoa > Chordata > Actinopteri > Cypriniformes > Xenocyprididae > Elopichthys > Elopichthys bambusa. Next base: position 7,246,217 of record CM074434.1, read on the forward strand.
TCGTGTGGATGTAGCCTCATTCACGATACAGCACAGCCTCTAATACCTTATTCCTTACTAAAAAGTCTCATATTAATACAGTTATACAAAAAAGCTAATTTAGAATAAGAAATAATAATTTTTAAAAAGCAGTTTCGGTTTTCGGTCAAGTGCAATTTTTATTTCGGTGCATACCTATCAGTTACCATTCGATTTTTCAGCAGGGAAGTTTTACACTAGCTTGTGTCTTTGCCCACAGTTCAGTGGGGAAGAAGAGGCGAAGATCAAGAGAGCTGCGGGCACGTACTGCAGTAATCAGCCTTTCGCCCTGGAACTCATCAAGAGCAAACAGAAGAAAGACCAGCGCTTCAATGCCTTCATTCAGGTCAATGGCATACTAGTCCAGTGCTTGCTTTTATAATTGTATGTAACTCTACTTGCTTTCGGTCGTGTGTGCGTGTTTTGTATCTGTTGCCAGATGTTAAAAAGTGTTTGTATTGCAGGAGGCGGAGAGTAACCGTAATTGTCGCAGGCTGCAGTTAAAGGACATTATTCCTGTGGAGACTCAAAGACTTACAAAGTATCCCCTTCTGCTGGAGAACATCGCCAAATACACAGGTACAGCAGCCTTTTCTTTCTTCAACATTCATATTACATTTGCACAATTCACAATCACAATTTGTCTTATATCTGCAAAATAAGACAAATTATCTTTACCATGTTATGTTTTAATTTGCAAAAATGTATGTTGAATTATTAATATCTTAAATATTAAGATTTCTGCAAATATGACATTTTTTACCATGTTATGTTCTTATTATTAGCAAAAATACATATTATAATTAATATCTTAAGATATCTGCAAATCTGACAAATAATCTTTACCATGTTATGTTCTTTTCATTAGCAAAAATACATATTGAATTATTAATATAAATATCTTAAATATTAAGATATCTGCAAATCTTGACAAATATTCTTTACCATGTTATGTTCTTATCATTAGCAAAAATACATATAATTAATTTTAATATCTTAAATATTTGAGGATATCTGCAAATATGACAAGTATTCTTTACCATGTTATGTCCTTTTCATTAGCAAAAACACATAATACAATTCATATTAATATCTTAAATATTAAAATATCTGCAAATCCTAATTTTTCTTTACCATGTTATGTTCTTATCATTAGCAAAACTACATAATATTATAATTAATATTTAAAATATTAAAATATCTGACAAAAAAATCATTTACCATTTCATTTCAATACATGTTGCTGTACTGCCACTGTGGTGGTCTCTGAAACAAAGACTAATCTCTAATGTAGCACAGTCTGTTTTTGTTTATAGTGTTCACATAAGAGCCAAAATTAGATCGCTCTCTGAGGCCTGTTTCACACATTTTGCATCTGCGTAACATCAGCAGCAGACTAATGTAGTGCTTTCACATGAACTGCAACCAATTACAGTTATAAATTATAAATTGGCCATTTGAAATTGGCCAGTGATAATTATTACAAAGTAAATTGTAATGAAATGTAAGTTTTGGATGGAGTAGAGCAAATCACATTCCAAGACATGTCAAATTTTCACATACAACAGAGGACCCTGAGGAGAGAAGTAAAGTGAAACGGGCTGGCGAATGCTGTCGGAAGATTCTCACTCATGTCAATCAGGAGGTGAAAGAAGCCGAGAACAAACAGGTGAGTAAATAACACAATGGGTGCCTGACCTCAGATCAGGCCATGTTGAACTGATCCCTGATCATCTGCTGTCCCCCAGAGATTGGAGGACTACCAGAGACGACTGGACCTGTCCTCATTGAAACAGAGCGAGAACCCCATGATAGCAGAGTTTAAGGTCAGATCTCATATTTAACTAATTGAAATCAATTTTATCAACATCTAACTTAAAAAAAAAAAAAAAAAAAAAAACAACTCACTCACTACTAACAAAATGATGATTTTACTCTCTATCTAGAACTTGGACTTGACTAAGAGGAAGATGGTTCATGAGGGACCGCTATCCTGGAAGGTCAACAAAGATAAAACTATTGGTGGGTGTGGCTTGTCACAGAATTCACTCTTGACCAAACTCAAATTAGAAATGTCTTCTATGGGTGATGTGATATGGAAAATATGGTTTTATATCACTGTCATGTAGGTAATTTACATAAAGATCTCTTAAAGGTGCGGTAGTGAAAATAGCCTGTTTAATTCTGTAAATTATGACTATGTTTGGTGCAAGAAAGCTTGACTAACAGTATTAGTGAACATGAGGGCAAAAATTAAATACTGCAAAAGTGTATAATACGGCATTTTTAAAGTTTCCCTATTATGCTTTTTTTTTTTTTTTAAAGGTTCACAATTTTGTTTTCGATGTCTTCTACATTAGACTAACATGCATCAAAAAACACATACATTTTTTTCATAATATACATTGTAGCATCTCCTCTTTTCTCACAGTGTCTGAAATGGTTAAGTAAAGGATTCAGTCTTGCTAAACCCTTCGTTTCCGAAAGCCTACTCTGCTCTGATCGGTCAGATGGCCCAGTCTGTTGTGATTGGTCTACCACTTACAGCATGTGTCGGAAACAAAAAGCCCATTGCCATGTCTAGATTTTCAGCTCCAGATGCTTACTCAGCACTTGTAAACACAGTGATATGAACAGTAACGATGGCATCTGCTTTACCCTATCAATTCGAGCCTGAGTCTTCACTCTTGTTACAAACCCAAGTAGGTTTGTGCAGGAAGTAAGACTGGAATTACTAATGACTTGTTTCAGGAAGTTTCAGAATCTGCCTTTTCTATTGGGAAACAATAGCTCTATTATAGTGCATTCTGATCTTTAAACTTTGCAGACATTTTACATTCACAAGCGTTTATATAACACCCTACATGAAAAGTAGTGTCCGAGAAAGCATAATAGGTACACTTTAATGTAATATTAATGTGAAATGTTTACATATGGTATGTGTGTGTGCAGAGCTGTACACATTGCTGCTGGAAGATATATTGGTGCTACTTCAAAGACAAGATGAGAAGCTGATCTTAAAATGCCACAGTAAGAATCTGGCGGGCACCGCTGAGACCAAACACATCTTCAGCCCTATCATCAAACTCAGCACTGTGATGGTGCGCTCGGTCGCCACCGGTAAGCACTGCTTTTCAAAACAGATAAGACATTGTGAATGCTTGAACATGTATCGGATCATACGTTTGATCAAAACCTCAAAAAACATTTCTTCCATAATCAAATGAACTATAAAAAGTGTTTTAATGGCCTCTTGATTAAAATAAAAGCATATTAAAGGGTAAGTTGAAATAACATTATCATCTGAATGTATTACAGACAACAGGTCGTTCTTTGTGCTGTCTATGTCTGATAATGGAGCCCAGATCTATGAGCTGATGGCCCAGACTGTATCCGAGCAGAAGACGTGAGTCCTGATCTTTTTATCCATAATTCCTTTTCATCTTCCCTTTTAGAGTGTCCGTAAAGTATCAGTTTAAGCAAACAAAATACTCCTCAGTATGTTTAGCCTCTAAAACAGTGGATGAATGTTTATTTACAGTTCACAGATGACTTATTATAGTTTTTATTAATATTTTGAATCATTTTATGTGCTTTTGTTATATTTAATTATTTTAGCTTTATTAGCTTTAATTTTAGGAAACATATTTATTTCAGTTTTTTAAACATTTCAGTCAACGTTAACGCAGTGTCCTGTTTTGATTGTTTGATTTTTCAAACACTAGGTGGCAGTGTCTGATCACACAAAGTGCAGACTGCATGAAGACCAAACTACTCAACATCATTCCATTACCTCAGGCTGAGTGAGTTTAAGGTTTCTACATCATTTATATAATTTTTTAGGCAGCAAGTTAATGTGATAATATGACATGTTTTTCAGTGGGGAACGTGAAGAGGTCGAGTTGATGAACTCTGGTGTTCAGAAACTAAACAAAGACTCTGAGCCCATTTCTTTAGGGAGCATTCAGTCTCCAGGTAAACATTTTGTACAGCAACCAGTGACAGATTTTCTTTTTCTTTTCTTTTTTAAGATGTGTAGTGTGAGTAAATATGAGATACCACAGTAATAGATGAGCAATAAAATGGTAGTTAATTTTTTTTCTTCAATTTTGTTGTATATTTTCTGTAGAAAAAGATGACACTGAGGTCATGTCAACCCCACCTTCCAACACCAACCCATTTGACACCAAATCTGATGAGGAGGATGAAGAGGAAGAAAACTCACTACAGGATCAGGCTGAAGATGATGAAGCGTTCGAGGTGGCTGATCTGACCGATCGACTGACATTACTGAAGCAGCGCTCGAGGCTGGGCATCGCTATAGATGAGGACGAGGCCGAGGCCTTTGAGCTCCAGCCACTCAGGGCTGATGAAGCTCTCAGAACACGTGAGTAGAAGACTTGACTGCTATGAGCTATCCCTCTCCTGATACGCTGCAAACTTAATTTGGATAGGGACACTACCTAAAATCCAGTAAAACAACCTCTGAGATAAACTGTATCTCTATAAAGGCCCTTTCACACTGAGCATGACGCGATAAAGCTAAGCAAATCGCAGACGAATGGAGCTTTCACACTGAACACGAAACGATTGATTGCCTTCAGCACCTGCACGATAGGTGGCGCTGACCGAGAATACATTTTTCCTTATGTATGCATCTCGTAGGTTTTCCCATTTGGGGAAACAACATACAACAGTAAATTAAGATAAATAAAGTTTGGTACTACACAGGAACCATCATCGAGTGCGTGGAATAAATTGATTAAATAATGGGCAGACTAGCATTATTTGTAGTGTTTTATAAACTGAATGCTATACCTGCTTAGCATCTCTCATTCTTTGTTATAAAAATACCCCAAGCCACATGAAAAACACATATAGAACATATATTGTCATAATCATATATTTATTTGGCTTCATGCTTCATCTGTAGAAACGTTTCTTTGTTATTTATGTGCAGAACTCAGAAGGAAGAAATGAAAATAATGACGGCATTTAGAAGGACAGGAATTATGATCCCACAATATGATTGACAGCTCTAGAGCGAACAAGTTCTCTGACTCATAACAGACATGCACAGAAGAAAACAGTTCTGTACGCTGTTTCAAGCTCTTCAAATTGAATAATTCAGTGGAAAATGAAATTATATTCTGTATAAATAATGCGAGAATAAATCTGTTCTCAGACATAAACCCTGACCCTGAGAACACGCAACAAAGGGGGTGAGGCCATGTTGGGCTGCTTTAGAGAAGAGGAAGAGTTGTTGTAGTAGAGTGTTGTTACCACGCCGTCATTTTACACCGGACTGCTTCACAACCGAGGGTCAATTCAAGAGTGGATTTGCACAAAAGATTAACATGATGACACATGCTAGTCAATGAGTTGAACTACATAAATTTATCCACTAACCATTCAGAAACGTCCAGCTTCATTCTAAATGTTGTAGCTTGTTGTAGTTGTAGTCTCTCCATCAGTGTCCGACTTCAGTTTGAACAATGTAAGGCTGAACAATCGTCATTTTGGCTGCGTGAGATTCTCCAGCTTTGTTGTTGTTGAGCAACCGAAGTGTGAGCCGTTAAAGCTCCGCCCTCTTTTGAAAAGCGGCCGGGAGCAGCAGCTCATTTGCATTTAAAGGGACACACAAAAATGACAGTGGAAAATGAAATTATATTCTGTATAAATAATGCAAGAATAAATCTGTTCTCAGACACCAAGTGCTCAGTGTGAAAAGGCCTTAAATCGGTAGGGCTGTTTTACGTTGACGTCGATTATGAAAATACATTGATTCGACACACCTATGCTGAATGAAAGGAACCGCACTGGACAACAACTAGTTGTCTATGTGCGGCTCAAACGTATTCTCTGCACTCAGTTACAAAGCATTTAAAATCGCGGTTTTGTCAAAGATTACATCAGGATTCAGTTCAGAATAATGATTAAAACAGATGGAGTAGATCAAGTCCATCAACACCCCAAAGCTTTACAGTCCTTTACCTCTTCCTGGGTCGACATTTCATTCTGTAACGGCAGTTTTGATTTATATGCTCTTTAATGTTTGATGATCACATTATTTTACGTGTAAGCAATGCTTCTATCGCTTGGCAAGTTAAGTAAAGGTTTAACCGACTAATCAGAAAATAATCAATAGATTAATCATTGGAAAAATATATAGATGAATCAAAAGATTAATCAGTTTTCAAAATAATTGTTAGTTACAGCCTTATAAATCTGTCGATTTCTCATCTTATTTGTGTGTTCTTTAGTGGCGACACTGAGGCAGCTCCTGATCAACCACATGTCCAGTCAGGAGGACACAGACAGAGACCCCGAGAGAGGAGAGCAACGGGAACACATGGCGAGGACGGGTGCGATTGGGTCCACTGTTGAGAACGGCTCAGAGAGGAGCGAGAACAGAGGGGAGAACACACAGGAACTGCCCTCTGGAGACACAGGCTTCTTTGAGACGTCCGAGGATTGTGGTGCGTGTTTGTCCGGTTTTATGATATGATAATGCGCAGCTGACTGCACATTATCCTGCTTATTACATGACTATATGACACATTAAAGGGGTGGTTGATTATGATTTTATAATTTCACTTTTTTAACATTAGTTAGTGTGTAATGTTGCTGTTAGAGCATAAACAACATCTGCAAAGTGACAATGCTCAAAGTTCAATGCAAAGAGAGATTTTCTTTTAAAGAATTCACTGTTTAAGGACTACAACAAATGGGGTAACAACTTTACAATAAGGTTCATTAGTTAAACATTAGTTGATGTATTAACTAACATGAATTAACCATGAGCAATACATTTGTAACTGTATTCACCAATCTTTGTTAACATTAATGAAAATACTGTTGTTCATTATTTGTTCATGTTAGTTCACAGTGCATTAACTAATGTTCACCAAATTTTAAATAATGTATTAGTAAATGCTGAAACTAACATTATCAAAGATTAATAAATGCTGTAGAAGTGCAGCGCATTATTAGTTCATGTTAACTAATGGAGTTAACTAATGTTAACTAATGAACCTTATTGTAAAGTGTTAATACAAACGGCTGGTAGGGACTACAACGAGCTTCTTCCCGGGTTAGTGACACCACAAACCCTAAAATTTACATAAATTTATCCATATGGTTAGTGAGTCTGAGCCTGAGTCTCTCCATCAGTGTCCAACTCCGGTTTGAACAATGTAAGGCTGAACACCGTTACTGACAATCATCATTTTGGCTGCGTGAGATTCTCCGGCTTTGTTGTTGAGCAACTGAAGTGTGAGCTGTTAAAGCTCTGCCCTCTTTTGAAAAGCGGCCGGGAGCAGCAGCTCATTTGCATTTAAAGGGACACAAAAATGGCGTGTTTCTGCTCACACCCAAATAGGGGCAAATTTGACAAGCTATAATAAATTATCTGTAGGGTATTTTGAGCTGAAACTTCAGACATTCTGGGGACACCAGAGACTTATATTACATCTTGTAAAAGGGGAATTATAGGTCCCCTTTAAGTAAATGGATGTGAAATGTTGATTTTTGTTAAAAGAAAGGCTACAGAGTAAAATGAGACTAGCACAGCTATGTAGGACATTGCTTGTGTGGTAATAACAGTCTTTAATTTGGAAAAATATTTTCTGCAACAATTAAAACTAAACATGTTTATTTACAGTATTAACAATTATTAGCTGGTCACAAATAGTGGAGTCAGTTTATGTGATGTTTCATCCACACCAGTAGGTGTCACTATAAATACCAAGACTACTGCTATATTGACCAGTGAAACAAACGCTCAAATCGTAGGTACTTCTTTTAAATACGTAATTACTTTGCAACCGTTAAAAAAGTGTTATATAGTATGGATGTGTGCAGTATAAATGAAATCCGGGCGTACTACTTTGTCATTATGTGACCTACCTCTGTCAGTCGCTTCACTGCCATTCACAAATCCTCTCCTGCGGCCTGATGGGACTGAAAAGTATCTGTTGTATGCACACATCAGAATCTCTGCAAAAGTAGTAGGTTGTCTGGGTACTTTTTCCATACTATTTTATAAAAACTGTGAATTCTACTTTTTACACAAACCATATATTTCAGAAAACAAGTTGCACCAGGTCAAAATTACATTTACATTATATATTGAGAGAACAAAACAAATAAATTGCATCTTTCTATAAGTCACATTTTATTATTATTATTATTATTACATTCAGAAATAATGTAAAATACCTGTGTATATACAACAAAATGTTTACAAACATTATAAAAATGTATTTTAGTTAATACTAGTCCAAGTTGGCACAAGTCCAAATGTGTGCATATGTTTTGCATGCTTGATTTATTTTTTGGAAAATACTGTACTGAACCTACTTTTTTGCAATACATTTAAATTTTTCTGTAACCCTTCCTCTTGTTTTCTGTCAGTCTCTGCAGGCACTTACATGGTGCTGGAGGTGTATGGAGGCTCAGGTGAGAGCAGCACAGATGACGACGTGCAGGGCAGCAGCGGGGAGCCAGTGGCCGGAGGAGACTCAGGCATTGACTTGAAGAAGCTCCTCTCTTCCTCCTCTCAGAGCAGCGGAGGACCAAACCTCAACAGACAGATCATGACCCACATACGTCTACTACAGGCCAACCTGCAGCATCTGAAGGTGACATGTTGCCCACCGTCACCGCAAGTCACCGGTCACGGATAAATAAATATATAATGACCAAAAAGTATTTATAGACACTTATTCAATTTTTATTATTTAATAGGGGTGTGATGAGATTTCGTGCCACAAGATCTCGTGATATTAAAATGTGACGAGATTTCTCGGCGAGGTGCAGACCATGCAGACACTACGCTTACATTACATTATGCTGCCCCCCACAGCACCGCCTCCACTGTCGTTTTGCTTTTATATATAAATAAAAAACATTTAATTCAGCTGGATAATGGTCACTTCAATTGTAAAGTCCACTCTGCTCATCCAGCACGAGCTGCAGAGTCACGCAGTGTACTGATCACGTGATGAGAGTAAAGAGAGATGACTGACAAGACCATGGTGAAGGATTCGTTGCGCAACAGAGCCTAACCGTCTGATAAATGTCTTATCTTGTTCAATTTGTGCAAAGGAGTTCAATTAGTTCAGTCACACAGCCTCAATCAGAAGTCCTGGAAGCTCATAATTCATGTACAGTAAGGTCTGAAGAGGCTCATGTGAAATCAAACAGGAGAGAAGCTAGTCAGTTGAGTTTGTGGCAAAACCTTTTACAGTGCTTTTATATTGTTGTCTTTCAATACATATGATAATTCATACTCAGAAAGTAGAACTGAAATGACATTCATTACAAGATTAGTAAAAACATTTCAAAATGTTCTGCAGACTATTTTTCCAGTCATGAATTTTGTCATTGAGGATTTCTTAAAAATACTGTGCAAAAATCTTGTCTCGTTCTCGTGAACCCAATCTCGTGTCTCGTCTCATCACACCCTATAATTTAACATGCCAAACCCAAGTGGCATCCGCAAGATCTTTTCTTAAAAGTAAGTTTACTTTTCAGGGCCAATTATTCTGTCTTTTAAAGGTGCTCTATGTAACTTTGGCCCTCTAGTGGTTAAAAAAAACTGCATGCATTTTGTGGAAGAACATTGTTATGGTTGTGCTTCGGCTCTGATTATCCTACTGCTCATATATATATATATATATATATATAAAGGATTTATAAAGGAAAGGATTTCAAGTGACTAGCTGAAGACATTACTATAGCTATACCCATTAATAGACATGATACTTCCTTGAAAATTAAAGGGCTAGTTCACCCAAAAATTAAATTTCTGTCCTTAATTACTCACCTTCATGTCGTTCAAAACCCGCAAGGCCTTCATTCATCTTCGGAACACAAATTAAGATATTTTTGATGAAATCCGAGAGGTTTGTTATCTCTCATAGAAAGCAATGAAATTGTGACTACAGTGGTTCAACTTTAATGTTATGAAGCGACGAGAATACTTTTTGTGCTCAAAAACAAAACATATATAACTTTATTCAACACTTTTTCCTCTTCCCTGTCAGTGTCCTTCGCAGTTGGTGCAGCGAACGCAGTGCAGATCTTCCGTGTTTACGTCCGAACACCGGCTCAGTATTGGCCAACACTGTTCAAGTGAGCACCACAACGCATGCGTGTGATGCTGACGCAGGAGCCGGTCAATACTGAGAAGAGGAAAAATTGTTGAATAAAGTCATTATTTTAGTTTTTGCGGACAAAAAGCATTTTTGTCGCTTCATAACATTAAGGTTGAACCACTGTAGTCACGTGGACTATTTTAACAATGTTTTTACTACTTCTCTGGACATTGAATATGGTAATTTTGTTGCTTTCTATGGGAGATAAAGGAAACTCTCAGATTTCATCAAAAATATCTTAATTTGTGTTCTGGAGATTAATGAATGTCTTACGGGTTTGGAACGACATAATGACAAATTTCATTTTTGGATGAAGTAACCCTTTAAATCTCTCCTTGCAATGTTGCAAGCTTAGCGTACTTACTGGTTCTACGGCTGTTTAGAATTATATTTACTGAACAGTGCTAAACATATACATTTGTATTGAAAAATTTTTAATAGTATCCCAAAAAATTGCTAGAGAAAACTAATATGCTGTAGAGAAATAAATGCTGTAATTTCTGTAAATGTCCAGATATTTTAATATTTTTTGACTGCCAAATGAAAAAAAAAAAAAGACCAAAAGTTTAATTTTTAATATTAACTTAGTCTATATATAGCTTTCTATATATTTTAGGACATGGGGTCTTTGTAAGGGGATCAATATATTGGGGTCCTTCAAATTAAAACAATTTGAAAAACGCTGATTTAATGCAAGGAAATTCATACATTTTAATGTCTGACTGAAGTGTCCAAATATTTTTTGGGCCCACTGCATGTCAGCAAATGATTTTTAGTAATTAAAAAATAAACCAAAATATACCTGTTTGGCTTAAGTTCTTCATACCTGTTTACACAAATTTGAAGTAATACTCAAATCTGTTTTTTCAGGATACAGAAATCAAGTATAACCAGCTACGCCAAAGGCTATCAGAGGAAACCGCTACTGACACAGAGGAAAACAAAGGTAGTGCATTTTTGTTCTACCTGCTTGTGGTTCGGTGTTGTGCTGCCATTATAAGAGGCTTTCGCACCGGAGGAACTTTTTCATAGTTCCTAGAACTATTGGCAGAGGCACATGGATTTTGCTGTGTTTACACCACAGGAAATAGGAAACTATTTTAGTTCTAGGAGCTCCTTTTGGGGGAACCCAAAAGTAGGGTCTAACCCAGCACTATAGGAACTATCAGTGACGCAATTGTACGTTGATTGGCCGAACGCACTCAAAACACTGGTATCCACCATTTTGAAAAAACCTGTGTACACACAAAGTTTATAGCCTATATATTTACTCCACAAACTAACTCTATGAACAATGATAGATGGTCCTGTCGAGTTAAGGAGAAAATCCAACACAACTTTGAGAGGACCAAACGAAACACGATTATGTATTTCTGCTCAGCTAGTGACATTGGACATCAACCACACGGCAAACGCTAATACTTTCAATCTAGTGTAGACAAGTAGACACGGGCTAGACGGACGTGCAAAACCGTTGCGCTCATGTCTTGCGTCTTTTGCACCGTCTCGCGCATGACACGTCGTTCTAAAAACGCGGTTTAAATCAGTTCAACTTTTAAAAAACGCGTCTCGAGACCTTGTGTTTTTTTCCCCATATTCCACTGCCCGCGTCTCGCTTTTTTCAAAACAAAAATGCTTTCAGCTGGCTAAAAACGCTTTGGTGGACACATGGCCTAAGATTGTAATGCAGTGTTCGTTTAATGTTTAAGTGTAAAGTCTGATTATGCATATCTTGAATATGTCTATTCTTTGGCCAAATATAATCTAAAGCCACACTTCTGTTTATTGTGGTGTGTACCATAGCTGCTTTTATTTTTAAAAAAAAAGACAATTTCTGTATGAAGTAACTCTGATTTCAATGGTATAAAAGTGCATCAAGACTTTGAACTTAAATGTGGCTGGGGCATCTATTTTACTCACTGCTGTATGCCATCCTGTTAAAAAAAGTTTTCTTAGGCTGGTTAACTTATGTTCACGTTGAGCGCCGCCTTAAAGTAGCTACGCTGTGAGCAGAGAATTTATAGCACCTTATTTTATTAATTAAAATATCGTTATCTGGTGCAGCGTATCGATATATATGTATTTTGTCCCACTCATATTAGACAGGCTGTTAAACAAATCGTAAACTAATGAATGTGAGAACTGTGTTTAGGCTCTGGCGTTCTCAGCACTGTCACAATAAAGGTCCAGTGCGCTTTCAAAATAAAAGTCACAACAACAATCAACAATTACATCACTTCATAGTTTCCACTGGCAGTGCGAATGCAACCAGGAAAACAGCCCTAGGGGAATTTTAGTTCTCGAGGAACCACCCTGGTGGCTTGTTCCTAGAACTACCCGATGCGAAAGCCCCTATAGATATCATAAAAGAGCTTTCATTTCATAGTTCTCTTATTTGTATCTTCTTCTTTTTTTTATCCTTCTTTTAGATAAAAGTTAGTGAAGTGGAGCTCTTTCTGTTTATTGAGACAGGAGGAGACACAGAGACACTGGGCTGCTCCAGCCCTGCTTCTCCTAAAACAACGCTCATGCTCGAGACAGAATGAACAGGAGATCTGGAGATTCTGTTCACACTCACACAACAGGACAACCCCAATCACTCGCTCCAAATCTCTGCACACCAGCAGAGACAAGCGCACATCATGGTACTTTGAGAACGATTGCTATGCAAGGAAGTTTCATCGCCTCTCACTCGACCACAAGTTTTGAAGACAGAAGACAATTCAGCAAACCTCCGTCGTTGTCAAAACCATGCTCTCCTGATGAACCACATTGGATGGGAAAGAAAAGATTTGAGGGTAAATGTAAGCGTGGGTCTACAGAACTCCCCCAGGTTGCATGATATTTTTTCAGTTTCATTGGCTAATACTGATTCATCCAGTCAAAGTACAGCTTGAGTGGTCACGTGATCTTTTCCATGGGTAGCTCCACAGATCTTTGACCTCACTAGCATGTTTAATAACAGTGGTTAGTTCAGGTATTGACATAAACCGAATGCCTGACTTCTGATTTAATCTGGCATGTGGTATATGTGATGTTACGATGTAGAAATCATCAGCAGTGAGTGGCGTTGAAAACTTCTGATTGAAGTCCTATTAGATTTGCGGAGAACGCTAGCCTAAAATGAGACGTCTCAAAGAGGAACTGCCAATGTTTGCTGACTGACGAAGGCAAACGATACTAGTATGGAAACGAGTCTGAGGATGGGCTGACGATTGTGGTGGTGTCTCTCATTCCTCCTCTCTTAATAAACCACATGCTATTTAATGAAGCTACTGAAAGCGTTTTCTCTGGCTCGCGGCCATGGGAAAACCGGACCTTTCGTAATGTCGTCGGGTTGGGTTGACGCGACATATTTCCGGCAGCTCGGCCCGACCCATCTTTCAGATTTTCTTGGTTTTGAGAATGAAGTTAAATAGAAAGAAGCTTCAACACAGGAACTTGATGAAGACCCTTAACGGTCCATTTTAAATGTAATGTATTGTACAATTATGACCAACACTGCATCTCTTACAGAGACTTGTTTTTTCTTCTTCTTTTGCATTCTAAAGCATTCAGTCATGTATTATTTTAACAGAAACTACTAAAAAAAAAGAAGAAAAATAAAAGACTGCAAGGTATCCTTTAATATTAATGTAATCTGTATTTTTATTATTCTGTCTAGACGTTTGAGGTATTTTATTATATTATTGAACATTAATATGGTCTTGGCTTTCCGTTGAGAACATGAAATAGCTCTAATAGATGAGATTCTATTAAATTTGACTGAACTGATGTATTGTTCCAAATGGAAAAAAGCTATTGCACATTGTGTCTTCATTTTATCACATTTACCTTTTGAGGAGAGTTGGAAGGATATTTTGTTTTGGATTTATGACCAAAAAAGGAAATTACACAACATCTGTAGCAAAAAAAAAAAAAAAATGTATTCAATAAACTGGAAACACAAACGGTGCTGTTTATTTCTCGTACAAATTCTTCATAACGACTATTTCAAATATTCAGAAGCTGAAACAAACATAATAGCCATAATTGGCGTCAAATTAAAGCCTTTACATAGTTATTCTCAATATGAGAAAAGCAATATGCCATTTTTTCACATATTGTCTTCCTGCAGCCTTCCTTCCTGGTATATCCATTTCATAACTCTCCATTACTGAGGCCTTTTTGCTTCTTTGTTGCTTTCCCATCATCTTGCCACTTCCTCTTCCCCCTAGTTTTTGCCTCCTCTTCTCTGAACTGATGCCTGAGGGGGGAAAGTATCAGTAAGCACAATAAGAATTAAATGAGCCTGCTATTTGTGCAGAAGTTAGCGCTCACCTAGACTGCCAGCGCCTGCCACTATTCCACACTCGTCCAAAAGATGGCAGCCAGTTGGCGTCAGTGTGTGAGCTGTGGTCAAAGTTTGCACCCACACGGTTGGGCGGAAGCTTTTTGAGCTTCTCTTGCTCCTCTGTGAATCAATATTCAAGATTCCTTAGAGTTACAGTATATACAGAATACAAAAAACCTTTAAAATATCTACGTTCTGCAGAGGAAAGAAATGCATATGTTTGGAACAACATGAAGGTGAGTAAATTAACTCTGTCCCTTTGGCCAGGTTTCACAGACAGGGCTTAGATTAAGCCTTAATCAATTAAGGCATTTAAGTATCTTTTATAAACATGACTTAGAAAAAAAACATTACTGGTGTGCATCTTGAGACAACAATGGCACTGACATATTTTAAGAGATGTCAGTGTAAGTTTATGTCAGTTAAAACAGCTCAAACATGCATGTTAGTCTGGGACTAGCTTAAGCCTTGTCTGTGAAACCAGGAGTTTAAGTATTACATTGGTGAAAGCACAGAGATGTTGTCTAACTCTGTCCCCGCCGTTGACATAATTTTCATGCTTTGTTTCATACGGTAGGGGGTGCAACTTCTGAAAGAGTACAGAATCTCCGGAACAAAACACGGACATAAAAGGAGCAGAAACAAGTGAAAAAAGCAATGGATATGCACACTATAGTCTTTGGGAAAAAAAGAAAAAAAATGCATGAAGCTAGAATAAAACAGTTTTGACTGTTGTTGTTTAAAGGCAGAGACTCCGTTCTTTCTTCTGATATATTACATGTTCAGATATTCATACAACAAAATATTCTGAATATTTTCTCAATATTTTGAACATGTTCAAAAATGCTGGCTGGCAAACAAAAAAAACAAAGGGTCACCATGAAAGTGAAGTACATACTGTGTTTGAGAAACTCCTGAAGTGAGGGGCCCATTTCCTGCTGTCTGCTGCCTGAGTCTTCATCAGGCTCCTCCAATAACCATGGCGGTACAGCACCTGCAATTCAACACAGCACGGTCAGTATTACGGCTGGGTATTGAATCAATTGTGATTCCATTCAATTCCTATCCTGACTTGATTTGAAAGATTCATTTAGATACATATATCAGGTACAGTACGTACATTTTTCACAAATTGTTCTGAACTAATGCTGCAAACTATACAGGGAACCATGTCTACTGGTAAGTTAAAGGGTTAATTCTGTCATTTATTACTCACCCTCATGTCGTTCCACACCCGTAAGACCTTCGTTCATCTTCAGAACACAAATTAAGATATTTTTGATAAAATGCATTTTATCAAGACAGCATTTGACAGCAAGATAATTAACACTTTCAATGCCAGACAGCTACTAAAGACACATTTAAAACAGTTCGTGTGACTACAGTGGTTCAACCTTAATGTTATGAAGCTTCTTTGCGACGAAATACGATTTCAAAACACCGCTTCATGAAGCTTTGAATCTTTCATTTTGAATCAGTGGTTCGGAGCACGTATCAAACTGCCAAAGTCACGTGATTTCAGTAAATGAGGCTTTGTTACATCATAAATGTTTCGAAAATTTCAATGGTTCGAAATTTCAGTGGTTCACCACTGGGGGTGGGGTGACGTTTGATACGCACTCCGAACCACTGATTCAAAACAAAAGATTCATAAAGCTTCATGAAGCGGTGTTTTGAAATTGCCCATCATTAGATATTGTTGAATAAAGTCGTTATTTTGGTTTTTTGCTGCACAAAAAGATTAAGGTTAAACCACTGCAGTCACATGAACTGTTTTAAATATGTCTTTAGTAGCTTTCTGAGCACTGAAAGTGTTAATTGTCTTGCTGGCAATGCAGGCCTCACTGAGCCATCAGATTTCAAAAATATCTTAATTTGTGTTCCGAAGAGTCTCGAGTACTTAATGACAATAGTTCACCCAAAAATGAACAACCCTTTAATATAATATTGAAGGATAAAATTTTGGTTTGTATACAATCAAGTCAGCATGAAACCGATGTTGCAATATTCTTTTCTTCCCCATTATGACATATCAGAGTGAAGATTCTCCAACAAGAAAAAATGTAGGGCGGAACTTGATTTTGTTTACAGGGAATTGATTGGATGGTTGTGGTTTGCGATTGCTATTGCTATGGCTGTTCCACCCTCATGCCAGTAAACACGTCATCAAAGAGAAGAGATGGCATTGCAAGAAGGAGGGGACGTTATTTAATGACAATTGTGTTTCTACTCCAATTTTTTTTTTTTTTTTTTTTTTTTTTTTGAAATATAAACATTTAAACAGTGGCTGTCATAAACACTTGTTTTCATCATGGATTTATTCTTAAATTGAGTTAAGTAAGAATATAATGAATAATACAGTGCATAAATTTAGCAAAAATGCTCCTCTCTAAAGTTAATTTTACTAGCTGACTAATGAGTTTATGGACATTGAATGTCTTTTCTGAGGTAAATGTGATGTTACGTGACATTTACAAACTGTTTTATTGACGTCTTTCAGAAGTTGAGTGATAACATGAGACATGATACGGATTTCAGTAAGTTGTGCTGTATCTTTCAACATACCTTCTGATGTTCATTCATGTTTTTCATGCTGTAACAAGTAGTAAAGCTAAAGAGATAAATCCACATGCCAACCCCAAACTAAATCAGTTTTACTCACCAGTATGAACATTTCCACTGCTGGATGCATCCTACAAATACAGACAGCAAACCAAAATGACGCCTTCCTTGTTTATTGATCCAGTCAATCACAGTTGCATGTATATAGTGTAGAGAGAATACCTGGTAACCAATGAAAGTTAGGCCGAGTCCTGGCTCACTCCACTGACTGTGTGAGGCGAGATCCTCGTGGCTCGGCCCGGGCTGTGCTTCCATTTCATAAGAGCGATTGTGGGACCTTCTTATCAAACATCGAAACTCATGCTTTAGACAAGACAGACTGATTCTGATCATCAAACTAAACCATACTAAACCAGCATTCAGTTGCATACAATTTCTGTTCATCAATGCATATTACACAAACTTTTGACGGGTGTTAGTACCAGTCAAAAGTTTGGACACAGCTACTCATTTATTATTATTATAATTTTCCACATTTTATTAAAATGGTACAGTCATCAAAAATATTTAATAAATTGAAATAATGGAAATTATGTAGTGTTTAAAAACGTTAATTAAAATGAAATCCATTTAAAAAAAACTAAAAGAAAAACTAATAATTCATATATAGGTATAATATCCTATCATTTCAAATGTCCAAACTTTTGACTAGTATTGTATATATGTATAAAGATTAGGGATGCACCGATCAATTTGCACCAGTATTTCTAGTAACACTGCAATTTAATGACAGCATATTTTCGTCATCTATAACATAGTAAATACAGAAAACTACCACTAAAAACTAAAGCATCACAAGTACATTTAAACCATTTGCTTTGTACTGTACTCTGCACAATGACAATAAAGCTGAATATAATCTTACATACATCCAATGTAATCCGTTATTTCCGTTATACTTCCCTTCCCTTGAGTTATTTATCCGTTCTCACTCCATCTTTGCATAAACTGCACGGTACTGGATACATATAATCACACCTAACACACAATACCTATCAAAAGTTTGGGGTCATGATTTTTTTTGTTTGTTTGTTTTTGAAAGTCTCTTATGCTCACTAAGACTTTTTTTTTTAAATCAAATACATAGTAAAATCAGTAATAATATGAAATATTACAATTTAAAATAACTTTTCTATTATAATATATTTGTAAATTAATGAAAATTATTCATCTGATGTCAAAGCTGAATTTTCAGCATCATTACTCTAGTTTTCAGTGTCACATGATCCTTCAGAAATCATTCTAATATGCGGATTTGCTGCTCAGTAAACATTTATTATTGATAAAAACAGTTGTGCCGCTTAATATTTTTAAGCATTTATTCGAAATAGAAATCTTTTGTAACATTATAAATGCCTTTACTGTCACTTTTGATCAATTTAATGCATCCTTGCTGAATATAAGTATTAAACCAAACTTTTAAATGCAAGTGTATTGGAATGGATATATACAGGTATTGGAGCATTTTGATAAACGAGTATTGGTGCATCCCTAACGTTTCAGGAGACCACTGGTCATAATTTTTACATATATTTTACCTGGCTGTTTGTTTATTGCTGCACTGGTCCAGTTCAGCAGGTTGTAGCAGTTCTGGATCAGGCTAAGTTTGATTCAGGAAAAGTCAACAGTAATGCTCCATGTCTCTTTAACATTATTTTCCCAGCAAAGGAATAATTTTGACAAATGCATGCTGTTTTTAAAAATGATCAACACTGGGGTTTGGAAAATTCACAAAAAAAAAAAAACATTTTCAGTTAACATTTTCATCAAATAAACAGAACAGACGAGTACTGAGATATGGATACGCTTGGAGCATCCCAGGAAAACAAACCTCTGATAATGACTGAAGGACCTCCAGTCTGTGCTGCTCCTGAGATCGGATCACTGCAGCTTGCTGAGAAACGAAAGAAAAGAAGAAACCATCAGATATGGTTGAACCGGCAACCATTAACACAGAAAGAACCTGTAAAATGTCTTACCTGTTTAATAAACACATCCTCTTTTTCCTCAAACTGTTCAAGAGCCTTGGAAACCTCAGCCTTGAATCTAGAAAAAAAGGCATTCTTTATATATTTCTCTATTGAACATCTGAACACTTTTACAGTAACAGTATCAGTAAATGCTATTATTGAACATGGCCATTTCCCAAAACACAAATAAGCAAGCAAGCTACCTCTCAGTTTCCTCTTCTGTTATGATAAACTTGTCTCGTAGTTTTGGATCCGCTTTATTGTCCCACCAGAACTTGTGTGTGTTTTTCCTGTGCTCTGGACTGAAATGAAAAACGCTCTGTGAATTGACTGCAAGCTCTGCATGCGTTTCTCAAATGTTTTCATGTGTGATCTTACGTGCTCATGTGCTCCAGCAGACCTCCATACATCACACTGATGTTACTGTCAGTCACATGTGTCTGCACCTCAAGCGAGCAGCAGTAACACCAGAACTTAACGTCATGATGGGGACTGTATTTCTCCACCTGGGGATTTTTAATGGTCCGCCGTGCTTCTTTGACCTGTAAGAACATCTGGGAATGTTATATATGTGCAGAGCTGATCTCATTTATTTCAGGTAGTGGCTCCAAACTGTATGGAAGCTTGTTTCCGCCATTGAATATAAAAAATTAAAAAAGGTAATTGCGACTTATCTCACAATTCTGACTTTTTTTCTCAGAACTGCATGATATAAACTTGCAATTGCAAGTTATAAAGTCCAATTCTGAAGGAAATTCTTTGAAGTTCAAATCCCAGCATATGGAGCGTCGTGTAAGACTTCTTACAGTATACTTAACATTTTAACACTCCTATTGCATTTGCATCCATTTTAACCCAGAAGAGTTACAGAATCATTTGTACATTCATTTTGGAAATATATTAAAACCGTTTGCAGCTTCCTTATCTCTAATGTTAACAATCTTTCCATACTAGTTTTGGTTTTCATTTTTTATGAATCATTACTTGACTAAAAACATTATAATATAAAGAGAATATTGTAAAAATAAATTTTACAATTGATGGAAAAAGGTTATAAGGATTATTATGGGTTATAAGGATTATATGGATCGTAATTGTGGCTTATAAAGTCAGAATCAGTATATTATAGATAAAAGCTTGCAATTCTGAGAAAAAAAAGTCAGAATTGAGAGATATAAATGAGCATTTCTGAGAAAAAAAAAATCAGAATTGCAATTTATATCACAATTCTGACTTTATAAGACACAATTGCGGCTTTATAATCACGCAATTTTGACTTGTTAACTCGCAATTGTGAATTTAGGGTAGAGTTGGGGAAAACGCCCCCTTGGGGGAAACTAACTCTACATAATATGCATAATATTATTATTAATAAGTAGGGGTGGGCGATATGGCAAACATATCACAATTCATGATTTGATCACAAATCTTTCCATGTTGGTTTTACTATTTTGCCAGTAACTGAGCCTTACAAAAAAGAATGACAGACTTTCAGTCCAAAGTGGATGAAGATAAAAATACTAATTTGGTTTCTTGTTAAAGCTACTGTATTAAAGAAATAAAAGAAAAGGAAATTCTGTCATTATTTACTCACCGTAGAAGTTGTTTTAAACCCAAATAAATTTCTTCTGTTGAACATAGACGTTTTTTGAAGAATGTGGGTAACCAAACATTTGCTGGTCCCCTTTGAGTTACATAGATGAAAGAAAATACTATGGATGTCAATGGGTACCAGCAAATGTTCCCACATTCTTCAGAATATGTTCTTTTGTGTTCAGCACAAGACAAATTAATACAGGTTCGGATCAACTTTAGAGTGACAGAGTTTTCATTTTTGGTTGAACTATGCCTTTAAGGACAGCATGTGTTGTCTGTCCCTTTAAGGCTCATGCGCGCATCTAATATGTTGACACGCATTCGATTTTCTTTCTTGTGCAGCACGCGGATAAAATGTTTAACCGGCAAGGCTTTAAAACGCATGCAAATAATAAACTTTTATGATGGTGAATAACTGCAGTGTTATTATAATGTCTATGGTCATTGCTATGGAAGCTTGTTTCTACCACGGTATTAGAACTTTAAAAAGGTGAATTGTCACTTTTTATTTCACAACTCTGACTTTTTCCTCAGAATTGTAATTATATTATATATAGAGAGAGAGAGAGAGAGAGAGAAATTCTGACTTTATAACATGCAATTGTGAGTTTGAGCTTACAAAACAAATGTATTTTATCTCTCACAATTCTAAGAAAAAAATCAAAACTGCGAGATATAAACTTGAATTGCGAGAAATAAAAGTCAGAATTGCGACATAAAACCCACATTTCTTTTTTTCTTTTTTTGTAAATTGTAATTCTGAATTGAGATAAAATCACCATAAAAAAAAAAAAAATTAACTGCAACTTTCTCACGAGTTATAAACTGGGAATTTTGAGGAATACAGTGAGAATTGCTGACTTTTTTCCCCCCTCGCAATTTCGAGTTTAACTTTGCGACTTTTTCTCTCCATTCTGAGAAAAAAAAGCCCAGAATATTACCTTTTATATATATATTTTTTTTTTCTTGGTGGAAACAAGCTTCAGTACATTGTAAGAGGGAAAAAGTAGTATATATATTTAATTTTAAGACATCTGAGGTTGTCAACAATCAATCAGCTAAACCGATTTATAGTTAAAGGGATAATTAACCCAAATAAAATTGTGTCATTTACTCACCCTCAATATGTTCCAAACCTATGGAAAAAATACTATAGAATTCAATGGGGTCCACAAACTGTTTGGTTACCCATTTTCTTCACATTTAAAATATCTTTCTTTCTTTTTGTGTGTGTGTGTGTGTGTGTTTTCCGCAGAAGAAAGAACTTCATAGATGTTTGGAACAACTTGAGGATGAGTAAGTGACAATTTTCATTTTTGGGTGAACTATACCTTTAATGTGGTGAACCTGAACTGACTTCAAACAGCCACTAAAAAAATACCACTTGATTAAAAGGAACTGCAAGAATGGCTCACTCTTTTGGATGTTTTGTCATTTAATACAACAAAATTCAAGCATTATCTGTGATTTCAGCACCCAAATCGTATTTGGAGCCACTGTAGCACTATCTTCAGTTAGCAAACTTACCTTCTCCATGAATTTGACAAGAATCACTTTAAGTTTACTCTGGTGGCTTTTCCCATGAATGTGTCCTTTTCCAGTAAAATCTGTTTTTCTGCAGATCGAGCAATAAAATGCTCCCATTTGGATGCTTTGTGTTTGTTTCTTTAGCCCCTGCAAGCGCTAACATTCACTTGATATTTTCCCAAACACAGAGTGACGTTTTTTGTCGTCAAATATGCACCATCGCCCTCTTGTGGTTAGGAGGTAGAAATACAAAACCTTTATTAAACCTCTTCAAAACAAGGAGGCATTATCATTGATAAACATAAATATACAAGCAGCACACCAACTACTCTAAAGTATATACTTTTCATTTCTATAGTATTGTCCCTGTGATATACTAAAATGGTTGCTGAAATGTGAGGGGTGTACTCAAGTATGCATGCACACACACTTGCACATGCACGCACAAACATTATATATATATATATATATAAATAAATAAATAAAAGTATAGTTAAGGCATTTCTTTTTATAGCTGCTTTAAGGAAATAAAGAAACTACAATAACATGCATTTGTTTATTTAATATGGCACAATGAGTGCATTGAGGAAAAAGGAAACAGGCACACGAAAAGAAAACTATTACATAAATAACAAGGAAATTAAACAGAGAAAAGTGATATTTCACAAATTCATAGAGAAAAATATATCATGGCAGTTCCTGCCGTCCAGCCTGATGATCTCATTTGTCAGGGGTCAAAGTTAGATTACAGCTCTAACAACGCTTGAATCATATCTGTGATACAGAATGAAATCTGTTAAAACTCATTCATGTTGAACAGAATGCTGCTTATTGCACCACTCAAGCCCTTCCAGATGCAAGTCCTCACCTGGATAGTTCATGCTCCTCTTCAGCATTCTGAAGGAATCTCCTGTAAGTGTATGAATTTCATCTCTTAGTCTCTGTCGGCCATCCAGAGTGAGATGCCACAGACACGACTTCCTCTTGCCATCTCCAGATACCTGCTGTGGGGTCTTTTTAAAACTGTTGCTGAAACACAAATTATGTCGGATTGTGTTTTTCCACCCATCTGGAGCTGTAAGGAAAAAGGGGAAGTGCTCTCTAGAAAGACAGATGAGAAACATGGCAAAAAGTAAATACACATAATTACATATAAAAGATATGCTCTCATTTGCTATTAATTAAAAAAAAAAAAAGTATATTTTATTATGCGCATATATATATATATGCAAGAAAAATATGTGAGCCACTTGCAAAAGCTGTGAAAATGCGAATAATTAACAAAATAAAGGAGATAAAAAACTAACATGCATTTTGTATTATTTAGTACTGTCCTGACTAACATTTTACATAAAAGATGTTTACATATAATCCACACAACAAAATAGCTGAATTTATTAAAATAACCCCATTCATAAGTATGTGAACCACTGATTCTTAATACTGTGTGGTACCTGGATGATCTACAACTGTTTGTTGTGAGATGGTTGTTCATGAGTCTCTTTGTTCTGAACAGTTAAACTGAGCTCTGTTCTTCAGAAAAAAAAATTCTCCAGGTCCTGCAGATTCTTCAGTTTTCCACCATCTTTTGCATATTTGAACCCTTTTCAAGCAGTGAATGAATGATTTTGAGATCAGTCTTTTCACACTGAGGACAACTGAGGGACTCAAACACAACTTATAAAAAAAGGTTCAAACATTCACTGATGATCCAGAAGAAGACACAATGTATTAATAGATGGGGGTGAAAACATTTGGAATTAGAAGATTAAGGTAAATTGTATTTAATTTGTCTTCCAGGAAACATGAAAGTATCTTCTGTTGCTTCTGAAGGGCAGTACTAAATGGAAAAAAAATAAAAATAAATATATAGAAAAATTGCATATAGTTTCGATCCATAGTTTGCATCCTGTTCTAAAGTTTTCACCCCCCAACTCTCAAATATGCAAAAGATGGAAACTGAAGAATCTGCAGGACCTGGAGGATTTTTCTGAAGAACAGAGCTCCGTTTAACTGCTCAGAACAAACAAGAGACTCATGAACAACCATCACACACAAAAAAAAAAAAAAAAAAAAAAAAAAAAAAAAAAAATGTCAGATCATCCAGGTAACCACACACAGTATTAAGAATCAATGGTTCACAAACTTATGAATGTGGTTATTTTAATAAATTCAGCTATTTTTTTGTTTTGTGGATTATATGTAAACATCTTTTATGTAAAATACAGTACAAAATAAATAACATGCATTTTGTATTATCTCCTTTATTTGGTTAAAATTATTCACATTTTCACAGATTCTGCAAGTGGTTCACATACTTTTTCTTGCAACTGTTAACGATTATGTTTTGTTCATTTGTTATAAATTAATTTAATTTATATATACTTGGTTCAAATCCTTAACCCTATATAAAAGAGACCTGGTGAAGTTATAGATCTGCTGTACGTTAAGACTGCCATTACGGCTGCTGCTGAGGGCCATGGCGATGAGGATGCAGTAGTTAACAGGGGGCCGAGGCCATCCGCCGTTCTTCAGGTTGATACTGTCCTGCAGTGCTCTCTGAAGCCTTCGGTTCTGCGTCAGACCCAGTTTGCGAGTGGACGCTTTGGCCGTCCTCCCCTTCCGAGCACCCTTCACCTTACGGCAAACAGGCACATCTACAGAGGAGGCATCATCTTCATCTGAGAACTGGGACAATGTGGAAATGGTCAGATATCTAATCATTTTTCACCCAGTTTTATTTTACATGCTGCTCTCCAAGACAAATAATCTCTCAGGTCTGCATGACATTATATCAACGTGGCAAACGAAGTATGTAATGCTATTTTACTCCTACCTGATACTCGCTGGAGAGGGAGGTGTCATGCATTGACTCATTCAGGCAGGTCTCATCAGGCAGGATCACTGGGCGCACACTTTGTTCCAGAACAGGTGTGGTGGTTCTTGGCATTGTTGACAGCACTGTTGGTTTTGGGGGTGTTGGGGCTTTGGGGTGATTACTAGGATATTTTATGGGGCAGGCTAAACTGGGATTCACCATCAACCACAGATTAGGTTGTATTTCAGGCTCTTTAAAGACAGAAACAAGTGCACCATGAAAAGACTTGAAGAAAAAAAAAAAAAAAAAGCAGGATTTGGTGTTGGGGGGGTGGGGGGGGGTTGTCGGTCTTAAAGGAATGTACATGAGATTGGTTCTAAATGATGAAAGACATTCCGATAGCAATCAGAAAGGACCCTCACATAAGGATTTTCTGAGATTCAAACACTATTCTAGAGGATAGACTAATCTGGAATTTGTACCCCTGGTTTCACAGACAAGGTTTAAGCTAGTCCTAGACTAAAATGTATGTTTGAGCTGTAATAATGTAACTTGCACTGACATATCTTAAAACATGCCAGTGCCATTGTTTTGTCTCAAGATGCAGTTATGTTTTTTTCTTCTTTTTTCCCCCTCTTTCTCGAAGGCACGTTTATAAAAGCTACTTAAAAGCACTAATTGAGGATCTAATCCTGATTTAATAAACCCTAGGCCTGGAGTGTTTTACTGGATATATTATACTATTTAGTAGTGCTGGGCGGTATACCGGTTTCAATTTCGAGACCGATATGTATCTTCCAAAAACCGCCATACCGGTGCGTAGCTGAAATGGCTGCTGTCTCTATGGCCATGAAGCGCTATGTAGAGCGTATAGAGAGCGGACTTCTATTAACTTCATACCCTTCTTACACTTACGGAAACAACTTTATTACACAACAAAAAATAACTCCCAAACTAACTATCTTTAATACTGCGCATAGCACGTAGAGCCATACGATTTCCGCGATGCAGAAAACGGATGAAATCACAGAATCCAGTCACAAATAGAACTTGCTGTATAAAGCGGAACATCACAGAATTTGTCAATTTGTGAATGAATAAAGCAAAAGTAGGGCTGTACAATGAATCAGATATCGATACGGACTAGTGTCTGAATAATAAAGCTTAAAATGACTGCTATTTAAATCTGAAGTCTATATGAATGAGCGTCGCATTTTCGTCTACTACACATACTGAAGCACGCGTGACGCTCGCGATGATTCAGGGTCTGCTGTCTCACTCACACTATACATGAACTTCTGCAGAGCTGCTCTTAGAGTCACTTTATGAACATTTCACCGTTTAATTTGATAAAACTATCGACATTTGTCATATCATATACACAGGAAGTCAAACGTCTTCACAACCCTGTCAAAATCAAAGTTCGGTATAACTTGAAATAACCGAAATATATTATTGTACAATCGAGTGTACTTCGATTAATAGAGATAATAATAATAATAATAATAATAAACACCGTTTATTAAAACAAACTCAAATGTCTTCATTGAAATTGCAGAAATTTCACAGTAAAAAATTATTTTATTAATTAAATAAATTAATTTATTACATTTTAAACAAAATTGTTAGCTTTATGAACTGATTTTATTACATTTTTATTTGTCCTTACAATGTTTATATAATATATTCCCTGTACTCCTGACAGTAAATACGCCACAAAAAAAAAAAAAAAAAAAAAAAAAAAAAAAGCACTACTATTTGGCAGTAATCCTACTTGTTTAAATGGCATATCTTGTTACTGGGCAGGAAAAGAAACTGCCAACTGTTGAACAAAGGAAGTATTTTCCTATTTAAATTAATTAATTAAATGATTTAATTTATTTTATTTAAGTTAATATTTGAATAAATTTTGTATTTGGAAACAAAACATGTGAATGTAAATTTAAAATAAATAGACTTGAAATAATTTGAAATAAACTTGAAAATAAATAAGTTAAGTTGGGGGGGGGGGGCGGACTTTATAATGAAAAAGCTTTGAAACCTCTGGGAAAAAACCTCTCAGATGTAGGCTAGTTTGTGTTTTATGTTTAGTAATCTTAGGTGATGTCATGAAAGCGGTGTCTGAGGAACACACCTCTGGCGCTGAGCGGGAGCAGGAAACTCCTGTGTGCTTCGGCCGGTAATGATCTTCTAGAGATTCTTGCGTAGTGCCACTGCGCCAGATACTGGTCAGTCCGCTTGTCATCTGCCAAACCACGACACTTCAGTGATATTGAATAAAAGGCCCTATTTCGCATACTCGAGTGAATTTCGCACTGAAATTATTTTACCGTGGTAAAACTGGTCAGTCGTCGTCGTTAACTTGATTTCTTCGTTCATGTCCCAGTCATGTAACCCGCTGGTTAAATGAAGGTCGAGAAATCTGCTTTTGGATTTAAGCTGTAAATACATTTTGTCGGCTATGTTAAGAGTAGCTAGCAAAACGTGTGTAAATAAGGCCCGGTATCTTTTTTTATTAGAAGAAATGGCGTTGTATCGATTAAGACTTAAACTGTGGCGATATCGTTCATTATAACAGGTGGGAATCATTAAGCTTCATTATTAGGAATCAAGAGTGTTCAACACGTTGTCATTGATCACTGGGGCTAATTGTCATTCTAAAATCAGTTTGTCTACAAAAACCGTGTAACATTTCCGCACTATATTTGTTGACTATATAGGCTACGACAGAGTTCATGTTCACGTTCGTGTTTTGTGACAACATGCCCCGCTATATTTATCGACACTGAGTAGAAAATACCAAATAGGGCCTACTATATTTAAGTTAATAAAAAAAATTTCCACAATATACAGCCTTTGTACAACATATTGATTAACGAGCTGTATAACTAAAAACATATAAAACGTGACTCGCCCCAACCTGACATTTATAAAAATAAAAAAAATACACCTCCCTTGAGAACAGTTCAATCTTTCAGTTAAAATCAGCTTGTCAGTTATGTTAAAGAAACTCATTTCTGTCTAAAAACAAACAAATATAAACAACATAAAACCATGTATTAAAGGAACAAGATTTATTTGAAATGCACTTCACCATTCAGTTTGAAATTATTGATAAATATACATATTTAATCATATTGTGTAATTCCCTGTTACATCCCACACAGGTAAATTAATATAGACAGAAAGAAAGAAAGATCTCTCTGAAATTTTCTAAATGTATCTGAAATGCATTTTAATTCTTTTTTAAATGAAATAGATTTCAGGTAGTGTTGAAGTGCATCATGTTGAGCTCAGCCTGAAAAGAACACGATAAAGAGGCCAACCAGTAGAATCGCCATAGCCAAAGACAGAATGACGGTGATGACCACCATGGCTCCACTGCGCGCTGGAAGACCACTGTTTATTAGTTGATAATCGATGACTGGGGGAAAAAAGACAAGAAAAACAAACAGACCTGGTTAGATAGTCATCTCACAATAACCTAATCCTTAATCTTACATCTTTTTCAAGCTGGGGATTCATTCTTTAATTTTGTTTTTGACATGATAAAAGATCAAATTGACATGTGCATCATATCACAAGCAGCTCAGTAAATTAAAAATTACTGTAAAATTTTTAAAATGTAAATCTATTACCGTTGGTAGTCGCATCAGTAAAGACTGTGCTTCTGTCATTTTCAATTTTGTACATCATGCTGAAAGACAAAGACATTAATAATGAGATTCAATTTGCTGAGTGATGGTCACACAAATACACATACGCACACATTTTATGGGGACGCATAGACGTAATGGTTTTTATACTGTACAAACTGTATATTCTGTCCCCCTAAGCTAACCCTACCCCTAAACCTACCCATCACAGAAAACTCTTGTTTCTACATGGGGGGCCAAAAATGTCCACAAGGACAAGAATTTCAGAGTTTGCCATCTTTGTGAGGATAATTTTGTCCCCATAATGTAGGGTTTACCTGAAACACACACACACACACACACATACTTGTAAGTTGTTCCATTTTTTAGGTCTTTCAGAAGAAACCCCGGCTGACTGTCTGAACAAGATGGAACTATGAAATTCTCTGTTTCTGCAAGACACACAAGTCATAATGCTTACTCTTTAGACAATGTCATGTGAACTATATTCAGGATGAAAACAATGCATACTGTTTATATTGGTGCCCAGTTCTGTGTACAGCAGCTCAGCGGCCTTCTTTCCATAAGTAGAGCAGTTAGGCAGTTTCAGTAGCAAAGAGTTTGGGAATCTGCTTGCCAACACCCCATCTGTTTCAGGATTCAGCAAACTAATCGGGATTACTAAAAAGCAAATAATAATTAAAACTGTTGAATGAACACTTACTAAATGTATTAAGCAACAGTAGTTTGTAGTGGTAATGTGAAGACATAAAAAAGGTTATTATTTTTACCTGCAAAGTTTAGGGGACACAATGCCCCCAGGATGATGAGTACAGCCAACATATTGTCCTATAGAGTAAAGGTGTGCGCACGACTCACAATGCTCTTGATAAAACTGTGGGATGGGAAATAACAGTATGGCTGAAACCAGACAAGCAGGACTGAACGGTATTATTGAGCCAATCAGTGAGTACAGAGAACAGGTTTGACCAGGTGTGTATAAAATAACAGCCCTTCCCTTCGATACACCTTAGGGAGGCCTTCAATCTGGAATGCGTGTTATAACTGACACGGTAAATCCTTATATTATTATTAAGACTATTGAGGGACAATGACTGAGGCCTAACTAATATTGTGTTTGTGTTGTGCTTGTGTTTTCCCAAACCCTTAAGACTTTAATTCTCATGTGGAACACAAAATGAGAAACTTTCAAGCTTCGAAAGTATAAAAGTGGTTTATACAACTAATGCACTATGTTCCACATCTTCTGAAGTTATACAAGAGCTTTGTGGAACAAACAGACCAAAATATTTCATTATTACTATTGCAGGGTACATATCTTCTTGTGAAATCAATATTGATTCTTAAGAACAATATAATCTCTCTATTGCCATTAAGTAGTTTTATGCTTATAAGTCTAAAGTTATACTTTATCTTCTGTCGTTCTGTAATTTAAAGTCACCATGAATTCAAATTCATCTTTTTTTTAATGGAATATTTTATGTTGTTATGAATAATTATAATCTAATATATAGTTACTTTACAAGTAATGCATTACAATATTGCATTACTCCCTAAAAAAGTAACTAATTGTTTTACATAGTTTCTTTTTATGGAAAGTAATGTGTTACTTTTGCGCTACTTTTTCTTATCTGGGCTGGGCTTGATTGTTTGTTTTTTCAAATTCACACCTGTACAGTAGAGGGCGCAGCTCAGACAAAAGTTTAGCGCTCTTCAACAATAAAAACAAAAAATTATTTATCTAAAGTCATTTTTGCTTATTATGGTTGAGTTGGATCATTGAAGGTCAGCAGCAAAGACATTGGTTAATAAAGTGAGATTAAATACATAAAGTATATTTGTGTGGTTTTTTTTTTTTTTTTTTTTTTTTTTGCTAGGCCAAAATAAATAACAAAACATATCTAACTGATGTTAAATACTAACCTAGAATTCTGATAATAAAATTACAGAAGCTTCCCTCCCTAACTACCAAAAACAAGAGAAATCATAACAAAGAAAAAGGCTCCCACCTCCCTACCATGCTCTAACTACAACAATGATTAGAAGAAATGGGAGCCAAAATAAACACCAGAGTTCACAACTTAATTCCAACCAGTGCTACAAATATCTAGTGTATTGTTTCCTATTACAATCACTATACAGTGTACTGGGTAACAAATGTCAACTAAGTCAAAGAAGCCAGGAGAGCATACAAGTTTCAGGAGGCTTAAATACAACAGCATCTACCTGTGGGCAATTACAGCTTGAGAGTAAAAACATCACTCAAGTCAAAACATTCACACATAACACTGTGCACATCTTCTCTGATGACATGTTTATTGGCATAAATGACGACATGGTTACCCCGGGAAGAAGCTCGTTGTAGTCCCTACCAGCCATTTGTTGTAGTCCTTAAAAAGCGATTTCTGTAAAAGAAAATATCTCCCTTTGCATAGAACTTTGTCACTTTGCAGATGTTGTTTATGCTCAAACAGCAACATTACACACTAACTAAAATTAAAAAAGTGAAATCAAGGACCCCTTTAATGTTTTACATACGCAATGATGATTTGGGATGTGGGAACTAAAGGTTGTACTAAATCATTGTTTAGTAGCACTCAGTTCCTCAGAAAACCCAGGTGAACTTTTGTTTTGTTAGAAAATTATGGCTAAAATCCGTCATACTTCTGTCTTTTTATCTCATAATTTACACTTTTTATGTTATAATTTAAACTGTTTATCTCATAATTGTACTTAGTATCTATGTAATTTCGACTTCTATCTCATAATTATGACATAATTATATGCCCCCCTTCCCCCCACTGCAATACAGCTGAATAGTAAATAAAAAAAGAGACAAATATAAGTGCACGTTTTAATAACAGTCAAACAGTGAAATTGAAATTTACAACAGTGTTTTACAAATTTAAAAAAGCAAAGAGCAACCAAACAAACAATATCTAGATAATATTATTAATCATGCTTTAATGCTAAAATGTGAAACTCAAGGCACTTCAAATGCTTTGGACAATGCTGGATAAAAAGTAGTGTGAAATGCTTATATTCCACACCAGGCATATAAAATGTTTTCCCTGCCAGAAATCCTTAGAAAAATTCAGAAACACAAAACTAGGTGCATGCCGAAAATATATAAAAAACTGTAAACTGTGCTGACCAGTCCACTAAATGTTGTCTCAAAATAACTGCACACATCCGAGCCAGCTGTTCCAGTCTTGACCTAGTGTCTAAAATTTTAAATGAACCTTCAGTGACACAAAAGCTAACAACGCAATATGTAAACAAGATATACAAATATCAGTGGTTCTTAAAAGATTGTTTTTGGTTGTGTGCAGATTTATTCATCATTATCAATACACATAAAGCCAGATTTGAACCTTCATCTCCAACAAAATTGGCACAGAGATCTTGCACAGGAAGTAAAAATAAGGTTTCATGCACATTAAAAGCTCTGCTGAAAATGCTGAACACGCCTGTTATGCTCTTTGCAGCAAGTTTGCATATCTAAACAATGTGCCGTTGCATATTAGTGCTTATTCCCTTCAGTAATTAGCAGTGAAGCTATTCACAAAGCCCTTTGAACATTAGACCATGAGAAGCAGAATAGTGGTTCCCTGTGTTCTGCTTCCACGTTTAGTGCAGGTTGTAAACATTACAGAATGAATATTTCCTTTCTTTCACAGAGACCCCTCTCGTCTGGTAAGTTATGAAGTGAAGCTGTTGCCTCCGGATTTACTGGAGTTCTTCAGAAGTGCTTAGTGGTGGTATGACGTGGTGTTCCAGCGATACCAGGATCTGTAAAATTCATCATGTCAATTTGACTGGTTCTTTAATTAATTAAAGGGGCCATATGATGCTTTTTAATAAAACAAACTGGAAACAGATATTGGCTAAAAAACATAGCTAATATAATATAAGCTAAGCTAATAATATAAGCTAAGCAGGCTAATTGGGTAAATGTATGTTAGTACATAAGCTAACTAAAAAACAGTAAGAAAGAGAAATGCTTGATTTCACAACCTATAGCTTCAGTTATATATTAGTGAATTGACCATGTAATTTAAAAGACAGCAATGGTCATTATAACGCATTTTAAACTATATAAATCATAACGTGATTTTGCAGGAATTATAATCAGGCGCTAAAAACACATCCAATTAAAAGTCTGTTGAGCCAATGAGATTACTCAGGGTCCTAAAGGAAACCGGATTCCTGGGTGGACTCGATTTCTCACCACACTAGACAAGTCTTGACAAAAGTTAAGCCAAAACGTTACCATCGCCCCCAGGTAGCTGGTCTCAGTATAGATCATAAACCCCGCCCTCTCCATGTGATCTAATGGGACATGAGACAAACTAAACAATTAAAAGTTTTTTTAGTTTTTTTTTTCCAGAGGTGGTTTGTCATTTTATGTAGTTGGTGGTGTAATTTAAGGTGTTCCCTTTTTAAATAAGTTGGATTTTAGTTAGTTATTTGATGCTATAAAAACGGGAGTGTGACGTCATGATTGACAGCTGAGATTGACAACTATTTTGAGCGAACTGAGGCGCCAACTCAGTTTTTTCGGGATCTTCGGGAGGAGATTGGAGCTATAACTTTTATTTCTACATTTTCCATAACTGTTTATTTCACACAGACATGATGGATCGTTCTGCAGTAAACTGTACTAACCGTCCTGCTTATGATTGGCTGCGGGAGTGTGGGCGGGACCTTGATACCGCGGCTCCACTTCGCTCACTACTG
Source organism: Elopichthys bambusa (assembly GCA_037101425.1). Lineage (NCBI taxonomy): Eukaryota > Metazoa > Chordata > Actinopteri > Cypriniformes > Xenocyprididae > Elopichthys > Elopichthys bambusa. The sequence goes on from CM074434.1 coordinate 7,279,657, forward strand.
CGCAGACTCTGTTTCCGAATCAGCGCAAGATGCCAGCGCCATATTGGGACACTTGCAGCTTCACTTTTCTACAATGGAAGAGAGTGAAGGTGCGTCGTCCATCTTTTTTTTACAGTCTATTGCTGCGTCCCAATTCGCATACTATTCATCCTAAATAGTATTCGAAATTAGAATGAGTGTTTCCTAAATCGTATGATGTTGAAATGAGTATTCCAAAGATGCCCGGATGGTCTACTTTTTCCGGTTAGAATCCGAAGTGCAGATCCGTGCACACTCTAAAGGCTAATATTACCCATAACACATTGCGCTTTGGACGAGGATTTGTTTAGAATACAAATAAAAAGTGTTAAAAAACTACAAACATGACGGATGTGCGAGACCGATGGTTAAGCAGAGCTGTTAAGATTAAGATTGTTTCAGTGATTAATAATCATAACCTAACATGACGAAAATATATTTATTAAATGTTATCCACATTATATTTCATCTGCAACACCATTGTGAACTTTTATAACGATGTGTTTGGTTGTTAACTTTTAAATGCATCATTATGCAAACATGAGGAGAGTTCTTCACACGAAAGACCCATGACTGGCAGATCAACGTGCGACTACATTTCTCTCTGAAACGGTAGGAAATTAAATTTGGAGGATTTTAACTGTGACAAGATGATTGACAGGGCAGTTTAAACGGTTACAGGTTGCGTAACTAAGCGACAGAACGTCCGTTAAAGACGCAATTATGACGATGTCGTATGTCCCAAAGCTTGCATACTCTTCTGCTACACACTCAAAAGTATGTACTTTTTCTTCACAAAAACAGTACATTCTTTTAGTGCATAGTATAAGTAGGCGAATTGGGATGCAGCATATGTCTCCCACAAAAGGGATTTATTCTAACAAAGAACACTGATTCAGATCTGCCTAAAACGCCTTGATCAAAGTACTTACGCAAACGTCTGACACAATTTGAAATATTAGCATAGTGCAAATACAAAGAAAGAAGACAAGGCGTAAGTGAATTTCTGGTGTTGTCGCCATGTTGTGGAGATGCTGAGTGTTCCGGTGTGAAAGCAAAACGTTTCAAAAATGGATGAAATCCATGAAATCAGTGGTTAAGATTTATTTATAATTAAGCAGTACAACCCAAAAGGGAGCTTGTGTACAGCGCATTTTAGCTTCCTGAAACTGGGAGAGTACAACGCTGGTTATGCACAAGTCGTGCTTACAAAGTTGGTTCCAACTGATCTGCTTGATCATCCACATTTTTGGGCACTTTTACAAAAAGTTTTTTAAAAATATTAAAGCATGTTAACCTATTCTAGTACACCCAATAAACAAAATAATGACCTTTTAAAATAGCATCATATGGTCTCTTTAAATATAAAATGGCTGCATGTGTGAAGTAACTTAAGATTAAGATGGTATTTGATGTGGTTATACCCTGCGGTGTTGAATGTCTGGTTGACCCCCTGTGCCGTCAGTGGACTGGATGTGGTGGACAGAGTGCTGGGGGAAGAGCCTCGACTGGGGCTGTTGGGGGAGGAGCTTGTTGACACTGCAAGAAAAATGTGTTATAACCTCAGAAAACACATTAAGGTTACAAATCCCCGACATTTTATTTTCCTACAATGGCAATAGTGTGATTTGTTATCCTACCGGCAATATACTTACCACCTCCAGAGGTGAGTGGACTGAATGAGCGCGAAGTTGAAGGCTGAAACAGGAAATGAATCAAATTAGTGGGAAAGAGGGTGGAGAACATTTTAAGGAAACATTTACATCCTTTTAATCACAAACCCTCTAAAACACACATAGTTTGGGAAGGATGATAAAGTTATAAACATGCCAACATGATTAATTATCCTTTTGTCCCATTCCATAATGTAGAAACAAAAAAACAGATGACCGTTCAAAAGTTTAGGTTGTTTGATGTTTTTGAACATTTTGCTGAATGTTATGCTGAACAAGGCTGCATTTATATACAATATTATTACAATTCGAATGAACTATTTTCTATTTTAATAGCCTATATTTTAAAATGTATTTTAATCTTGTGATGACAAAGTTGACAAATGACAAAGACAAAGCAGCCATTACTTCAGTGTCACATGATCCTTCAGAAATCATTCTAATATGCTGATTTGGTGCTCAAGTACCATTTCTTATTATTTTCACAGTTGAAAATGGTTTTGCAGCTTAATATTTTGTGAAAACCATCATACATATCTTTTCAGGAATCTTATGTTACATTTGAAGAAATATTAGAAGTCTTTGATGTCACTTTTGATCAGTTTAATGCAATCTTTGCTGAATAAATTTATTATTTCTTTTAAACAATTGTACCGACCCCAAACCATGGAACGATATAATATAATATAATAAAATATAATAACATTTAGGACTCATTTTTGGTGGAAAATGTTACCAATTCTCAATGTTTTATCAACTTGGTGCATGATAGTATCCCTCAGAAACGTCCTCTTCTCCTGTTCTGCCCTATGTGACTCTATCCATGTTGAATTAGTAATAAAACTTGATGGTCACCGTTTAGGCATTTATGACAGGATGAGTCTCAAAAAGCATGTCACATATGCATTATGGATCACGTTCACTTTTGCTAAATTTCATGGGTAGCTGAACTGGACTTTTAATAATTTCCTCTGGGTTAGATGAATCATTACTAATCAAACAGGCAGACACCCATCTCTTTTAATAATTTCTCAGACTCACCAGACGAGGGTTGTAGTTGTGAGACTTCATGGGTGAAGTGGAAATGGGGCAGTATATCCTCTTCTCTTTCTGCCGCCGGTTGCAGAACCAAACCCGCACTACTTCCTTCTCCATGGCTAGCTGCTCTGAGATGAGCGTAATCTCTTCAGAGTTGGGTTTTGGGTTCTAGACGGGAAATAAAGTGTGTTTATGTATCATAGCCTGCAGGGGGCACTGAAAGCAAACCGGTGCACTTCAGTCATTGCTGAAAAGAACCTGTTCACATTAGTAAGTACAGTTTACCAGGAGCAGGTCGGGGACTGTCTGGAGCAAGTAGTGACATCTTATAGTTTTCTTATAGTTTTATAGATTAAACCTCCACATGCTAATACACACAGTCGACTAAATTAACTTGTAGCAGATCACAAATACAACATTATTATACTATATTACTGTAAATGAAAAATCAAAGGTAACACTTTGCAATAAGGTTCCATTTGTTAACATTAGTTAACTATATTAGCAATGAAGAATATATTCATTAATCTTAGTTAATATTAATCAACATTTCCTACACTACAAGTCAAAAGTTTGGAATAATTAAGATGCTTTTGTCTCTTTTTCTCACCAAGGAGGCATTTATTTGATCAAAAATACAGTAAAATATAATTACAATTTAAAGAGCTGTTGTCTGTTTGAATATATTTAAAATGTAATTTATTCCTGTGATCAAAGCTGAATTTTCAGCATCATTACTCCAGTCTTCAGTGTCACATGATCCTTCAGAAATCATTCTAATATGCTGATCTGCTGCTCAAAAAACATTTTTTATTATTATCAATGTTGAAAACAGTTGTGCTGCTTTATATTATTGTGGAAACTGATGCACTATCATTTAAAAGTTTGAAGGGAAAAAAGAAGAAAAATAAATGAAAACTTCTATTCAGTAAGGACATATTAATTTCATTACAGTAAATTTTTCTATTTAAAAAAAAATGCTGTTCTTTTGAACTTTACATTCATCAAAGAATCCTAAAAGAATAAGTGTATCACGGTTTCCACTTAAATATTAGCAGCAACACTAACAATTATAAGAACCATTATTAATAACTGAGCACCAATAAGAACAACTGAGCAGCAAATCAGCACATTAAAATGATTTCTGAAGGATCATGTGACACTGAAGACTGGAGAAATGATGCTGAAAATTCAGCTTTAATCACAGAAATAAATTACATTTTAAAATATATTCAAATAGAAAATAGTTACTTTAAACTGCAATAATATTTCACAACATTACTGTTTTACTGTATTTTTGATCAAATAAATGCATCCTTCGTGAGCACAAACGTCTTTCAAATACATTGAAAAATTGTAAATATTCTTAATATCTTTAATATCTTAATATTATTTAATGGACCTGAGCAAATATGAACTAACAATGAACAGTTGTATTTTTACCAACTAATGTTAAACACTGTAACAAATGTGTTGCTTATAGTTAGTTAATGTTAGATACCAATTTATTTTTTTATCTCTCTACGGACCAAAAATATTAATCATTCTTCTCGCATGTCAAATGCTCTCTACAGCGAGAAATTCTTTCTCCCTAATACCACCTTACAAGACTAGCAATAAAAAGCAGCAAATTATGTTCATATGAGGGCCTGAAGCATCTGAAAAGAAGTAAAAATTGCAAACTCACATCTAGAAAGCGTTTCTCAAGTGTGAGCTTGATGTTAGTTTCAATGCTTGTTCTCTTTTTCCTCTTCCTTCCATAACCCTCCATAAGGGGTGGTAGGGTGGTGGGGTTGGTCATGGAGTCAGATGGCGAGTTCTCTGAGGTGAGGGAAAAGAAGGGAAGGTTTAATATCCCAGGTATCTGAGTACAGTCCACAAAATAATTACCTAACTGTGCTCACAGAAGAAAACAAACAAACAAACAAACAAAAAAAATTTGTAACTTCTGTCCACAAGAGGGCAGCAGCACATACCTGCATCACTCAGCCACTTCTCTAGCAAGGGCTTGAGCTTGCACATGTTTTTGAAGCTAAGATTGAGAGCCTCGAAGCGTGAGATGGTAGTCTGACTGAAGTCATTTCCATACAGCTTTCCCATGGCTAGCCCCACATCGCCCTGATAACACATCATAAAGAGTTTGAGAACTGGATGAGGTCCACGATAGCGCCCGACATGGAGTAGCCTATTCAAAATTGGCTCCTTTTCCATTTAAATTTGAGTGGATAATACCCACATAAAGTTAAAATGAAAAGACAATTGAAATGACAGGGAAAGAAATTTACAAAATAATAATTATACAAAAAAAAAACAACAACAACTGTCACAATATAGGTGAATTTCATTAGTCCAACAAAATCAAATACAGCATACATTTTGACTAAGTATGCTTGTTTATTCACTGATACGTAAAACACAAAACATTCTTATTTGAGCTTGAGAACTGTTTATCATTAGAATAGCTTCATTATTTGACCTCTCTTTATGATAGAACCTGGTTACAATGACAGTAATTTCCTCATTTCTGTCAGAATCGCAAAATTATGCAAAATCAATCACTAGTTACTGATATTTTGAATAGAATATCCGTTTATTTGTGATCACAGGGCTTCACTAAATAATGTCCATATGGAGAAATATTGATTATATTGACATGTTTACTTAACATTTCTTCAGATAGAATTATCATTTCTATTCGTTTTCTATTAATTATGCAGTCTGATGAGAATTAAGTGGCTTCAAGCTCAATCTGTCTCTCTTTCGGGATGGACTACTTGCACTGAGCTTCATGACGCACTTCCGTTTTGAAATATTACAACTCATCCATTTGCGGTTATGTATTTCAATGTGCTCTAGTCACCTAATTATGGATATGGCACATGACATGCAAGAAAAAAATTAAATAGTGCGCACAATTTACTAATTAATTCCCTCGATTTACTAAATCGTGCTCACAATTTAGCCTACTATTTCCTTCCTGCATGTCATGTCCGGGGCTCCGTATATGGAAGCTTGTTTCTGCCACTGAATAAAAAAGGTAATTCCGACTTTTTATCTCATAAAGTTTTTTCTTCGCAATTGCCAGTTTACATCTTGCAATTCTGACTTTTTTTTCCTCAGAATTGCATGATATAAACTCATTGTTAAATATTATAATTGTGCAATTGCGAATTATACAGTTAGAATTGCGAGATATAAACTCACGATTCTGACTGTTTTTCTCAGAATTGCTTATTTATATCGCAATTCTGACTTATATTCACGCAATTGCGAATTATAATGTCAGAATTGCTAGACATAAACTCACAACTGCGTTATAAAGTCACAATTGCGTGTTATTAAGTCAGAATGGCAAGATATAAACTCGCAATTCTGACTTTTTTTTAGTTGTCTGTATTTTTTAGTTAATTGTGAGTTAATTTCTCGCAATTTTGACTTTATAACAAGCAATTGCAAGTTATAAAGTCAAAATTGTGAGATATAAACTCGCAATTCTGAGAAAAAAAGTCAGAATTGTGAGATAAAAAGTTGCAATTATCCTTTTTTTTAAATTCCATGGCAGACACAAGCTTCCATTCCTACTTGACTAAACGCTGCTTAAAATGAATGTCAGCAAGAAAATTTAAAAATCTGGACATTTTCAGAGACAGGAAAAGAGATATTCCAATGATTACTGTGTAAAGAATTTTCCAAACTTAACGGAAGCTGATGATATTTAAAATGTAGTCTGTTCAAAACCATAAAAGATACAGCTAAAACCGTTATAAAACCAGGCACAAAGTCTTACCTGAGTAAAGCCTAGTTTGATGCGTCTTTGTTTGAAGGCTTTAGCAAACTGCTCTAGCTCCTCCAGGTCATTAGGCTCATCTTGTGGTGATCCCACATGCTTAGGGACCTGTAAGTGAGACATGTCCAGGTGTCCATCCATAGAGGAGCCAGCCAGCCCTGTCCTGCCCATTGCCTTATGAGAAAATAAAAGCTTTTAGAGTCTAGGTAATCAGTTCTTATCACCTGTGTTTGCTTACATGCTATTTGTATTACTGTTTGGGTGTGTGTATTCCTTTTCTCATGCCATTAATAAAGCGTGTTCAACAGAAGAAGGAAACAAGAAACTCATACAGGTTTGGAACAACATGAGGGTGAGTAAATGGTTACAGAATTTTTTATTTTGGGGTGAACTATCCCTTTAAATAATGTACAGTGGTTAATTAATGCTAACAAATGAAACCTTATTGTGAACTGTTTTCATTAATAAATTTGTTTCAAGAAATAATCCAGCATTAGGCTCTGATGTACCTGAGGAGTGAGTGCGAGACCAGGCTGGTGCGGTAAGAGTCCTGTCTGGGACTGAGATGGCAAGGAAAGCAGATTGGGCTGCAGCAGTGCTGAAGGAAACAGTATTTAAACATGTATGTACTGTATTAAAATCAAACAAAAATTACTTTCTCAGTGATGCATACTGATTAACAACATCACCCCTAATGTGATCCAGTACATCCACTGACCTTGGTGTCCTGATTGGGTCTGTGAGAGGAGAAATGATGAAGGAGAGGACAGATGAGATCCAGGCATCAGGACGAGCTGGGGGAGAGAGTGCAGGGAGGGCAACTCCTAAAAAACACCAGCCATTACATGCATGCCTTATCTTTCACCACAATTCCACTTTGTGTGACCTTTAGAGGATTAAATCCCACAAAATATTTTCAGGTCACATTGCATCCAAAAAGAAAAAAAGAAAATATTTTGCTTAAAGTCTATTAAGATATTTTGAATTATAACACCATTTTCATGACAGTTAAAGGGATAATTCACCTGAAAATAAAAATAATTTACTCACCTTCAAGTTGTTCCAAACCTGTATGAGGTTATAAAAAGAAATACTACTACCATCAACTGTTTGGTTACACACATTCTTCAATATATCTGCTTTTATGTTCAATGGAAAAAAAGAAACTCGCACAGGTTTGGAACAACATGAGGGTGAGTAAATTATAACAGAATTTTCATTTTGGGGTGAACTATGCCTTTAAGCACACTTTCCCAAAATCCCATTACCATAATGCCATAATTATGGCATCCATAATTAGAATCTCTTTTACTGTAAAATTACATTTTTTTTAATTGAAATCATTATAAATTAAAAGGCATTAAACAAAATACTTCCATGATTTATAAATACTAAAATAATAAAATAAACAATAAATATTTAATGTATTATTTTTTCCTCATAAATACTTAAACATAAAATAAATATTTATATATCCATTTTTCTTACATTGCAGTAATTACAGTTATGAGAATTGGGACTAAAATCAATTGCTTAATTGGTGCTTTAAGAGGTAGTTCACCCAAAAATGAAAATTCTGTCATCATTTACTCACCCTCAAGTTGTTTCAAACCTGTATGAATTTATTTCTTCTGCTGAACACAAAAGAAGATATTTTGAAGAATGTCAGTAACCAAACATGGAGCCCACTGACTTCCATAGCATGTTGTTACCCATATTCTTCACAATATCTTCTTTTGTGTTCAGCAGAAGAAATAAATTCATACAGGTTTGGAACAACTTGAGGGTGATAAATGATGACAGAATTTTCATTTTGGGGTGAATTATCCCTATAACTATTATTAAAAAAGTAAAAAAATGCCGAAAGGCCTAATGATCTTATATGATTAATTTTCTTATGCAAAATATAATTGTGTGTGTGTGTTTATTATTCAGACACTAGATATAATTTGTTATATATTTTTACTAGTGGGTGCAGGACACTATAGTTCATTTATGTAAGTGAGGATAACAAAATAAAGTAAACTGTGACATATTATACCCAAAATTTCTTCATACAGTGGACTACCAGTAAAATTAGAACCAAAAATTATTTAGATACTTTGACCTGACCATGTTTTGCTTAAGTGTTATCTGACATAATTAAGATTATTTTTTTCTGACACAGTTTAACTCTTGTCTGTTTAAGGTGTGTGAATAAATATTGGTTTGACTGTATGTGACCCGAAAATGCTTGTGATAGATTTCAGGATTCTCTATGACTGAGGTGATAAAGACGTACCCCAGTAAGCTGGCCTCCAGGCACCGGTGATCCCTGAGTTAAGTGACATGTCTTGTGCGATGATCCAGAATGAGGGGAATCGTTCAGGTTCTCAGTCTTTATCTGTACGTGAAACAAAATATTCGTTAGATAACCCAAAGCAGGTGAACATTTCAAGATATGGAGTTGTTCACTGTTGTGTTTTGGTCCTCAGACATGTGTGTATACATGCACTCTTTGTGTGTACTCAGAGACCAGTAAGGCTGCAGGACTCGTTCTGCAGAGGGCCTTTAACAAACATTCCTTCCCTTCCCGCAGGCACAGTATGCAAATGCCCTTAGAAGCCTGAAGCTAGTTCCTGTGCACGAAACTTTTCACTGTCCTCACCACTAGATCAAATGTCAGGCTGATCTGAAGAACTAATGAAGCTTATTCATTATGACTAGAATATCTCACGTAGTGTAACACTAGAAAACTTTTGTAATCTTTCAAGCTGTTTCCCCTTGAACTCCCAAAGAGTTCAGAGCAATGCGCTCCTCTGAATACCAAAAACAGTATGTTTTTAGATTATGAATATTAAGTAAAGCAACGTTTGTACTCACTTGTCTGGTGAAGTCAATGCCATTTTGTTCAATGTCTGGAAAATGAAAAGATAATCACACTTAGCATCAAAGTGAGAGTTACATGTATCCATTAACATTCAGACTGCCTCCCACCCGAGGGATCCAGCCAATGTTACAAAACATTTTAGTCTTCATTTAAACTTTTATCATTATTTCTTTTTTAAGGGGTTTTACATCATATTTCTTAAGACTATACCATAAAAACAAGCTCCCAAATGTTCCATTAAACTGAGCGAAGAGAGTCAGTCGGTGGTTCAAAGGTCGTCAATACCAGGTAATCTCTCTTCATTTGAAATTCAAATCTATCTCTATGAGGCCGTGGTTAGAACGGCGCTCACTCACTCCACAATATGGAAATCTACCCTTCTCCTGAGCCAAACTTCCAGTATGGAAATCATCTGATCATGCAAATTAGTTTCCATGGCAACCATTAGAGGCCTTCACATTTGAATACTTACAGACCTCCAGGTGCATCTCCTACCCTCTGTATTTCTCTCTCTTCCTCACACACACACACACACACACAACTTTAAATGCAACAATACTATGATTATAAAACCTGCTGTTAACCTGTCCTCCATTTTGATTACATCATATTTTTTAAAATCCCTGATTTTAAAGTCTGAATGGTTATCAGTCAGACGTGCTTGCACATAAACTGTGATGATACTTGATAGCTATTGTACATGTCCAAAACAATAAAACAACCTTAAAACTACAAAACAGTGAAATAATAATGAAAAAATGATTTAGATATACTTTCACTACACTGTAAACAATTTTTTTCATGATTTGTTATTACAACTTTTTTCTTTTGTCAAATCAACTTAAATTAATGTGGTTCGGATAACATAATATTTTGAGTTTCTATTTATTAAACAAAACTCCTTCATTGTATTAACTCAAATTTTTAATTTCAATGAACTCAAAACTTTAAGACAACCAGTTAACTTACTTTTTAAGTTTTTACAGTGTAGTTTCCATGTATGTTCATATAAAAAGATGTTTGTAAAAATGAATAACATTTTGTTCGTACAATTTAAATATTTGTAGTTATCACATGACCTGATGGGACATCTGATAGGTCTAACCCTAATCCATATCCAAACACTTCACACTATAGAGGTGGTGGAACATAAATGAAATAAATATATTTAACAATGAGGGACAATACACTGCTCTCTCTGAATTCTCAATTCTCTCAGGTTCCTCATTTGAGCGAGATGGTTCCGTAGAGAAGCCATTGTAACCAGACCATGATTCAGTAGCGCCTGAGGCTATGAGCGCTTCACTGCAAACAAACCGCCACATACATCCTGGTAGACTTCACATCCATCAACCTTGCATGTATCACACACCTAATGTTAACTAATGAACTCTGTGTTCAACAAAACATAAGTTACCAGAATGCCTTTTTTATAAGTACAAAAATATGGGGTGACAAATAAAATTTAAAAAGAAAAGAAAAATGGATAGAAATGCACAGAACATAAAAATGACTTCTAAGGTTGGCACAAAGGTGTAGCACATTTCCACAGACTCGCCTGAGAGCGTGACCAGTGTCCCATCAACACAAAGAGTTAAAATTTTGGTCATAACCACAAACGTTTTTTGTAAAGAAGCCCGGTGGCAGTTCGTGAAATTATGATCCTCATTTCTAGTGAACGTAAAGGTGAATCATAAACACTGTTCACATTTAACCACAGATAACATGTTTAAAAAAGCGTCTGGAAAGTAGACAATTTGTGAGAAAATACGCTCAAAAAATACACATTTAAAAAAAAAAAAAATCACATTTAGAATTTTAAATATTCAAGAAAATAATCAAAATTATATTTGCAATGTATCACAGAACATTTTCAAACGTACATTTAATATTTTAGAGAGTTTTGTAAATCTGTTTCATGTCACACAAATGATATTATTTTACAAGTTTAAATGGCGTAAACAGAAAACTTTAATTGGCATATAATTAACTGAATAATATTTCCATGTTATTTACACTCAAATGTCACCGTACATTAGTTAAGAGGTAATTGTACCATTTCAAGGCAATTGACAATATCCCAGAGAGTGAAATGGCTCCTTACCAGCTGGTTCATGCTGAGATTCTGTCTGTTCAACAGCCTCTGTGCTCATCTTAATATCTGTAATGATAAATACAGCTGATTTTCCTACAGGATCACAACTTTATGCAGACACTGAGGCAATTCATGCCCAGGCCCAGCCAGTAAAATGATCTTGAGGTTTATTCTAATGTGTCCAGCTTTCAAATGTCTCCTTTATGTAAAAGGCTTGTTGTAATATTCATAAGAGCAGGGGTATCCCCATTCACCATTCACCACAATCACTCTGTCTCTCCACCCTAATCTCTTCTAGTCAAAAACATTTAAATCTGTCAATATCTAGAGCTGTGAACAGGTACAATGCAAAACAATATGATTCCACAATACGGTCACTGCTTGAGAAGAGAACAGGCATCTGGGAAACAAAGTCGTATTTCTCTAAAAACTTTGAAAAGTACATCTACTCTTACCTTATAATAGCAAAGATCCACAGATCTAGGCTCTGTAGATTAAATCCCTGCTTCTGTGGTGCTTTTCTCAGGTAAACTGAGTGAGCCTTTCTCAAAAAGGTTCAGAGAAACACATTTAGCAATGTGGGTTAGTAGAAGAGCATTCACCTCTTCAGTATCCCACACCAGCCGACAGCATTTGCATAAGGCCCTCGGTGTGTCCTATCCAGACTCTGACATAAAAAAAATGTTTTTGCATAAAACAACAATAGGCAGACAGCAAACTTCGAAAAGCTTGAGAATAAGAGCATGCGTGCAACTCTGCCTGTGTCTATGTACACTGGCAAACTTAAAGTGTGCCTGGTCTTTGATTGAACATTGCATAGCTCTATTTATTCAGATATAGCAATATGCATAAAGGCTGGAATTATGATGCTTTTTTTTTTTTTTACTAGGCTTTATAAGAGAATGGGTTTGACTAAATAAGTTCTGGCAGGGTTACAGTTACAGTTCATTGCACAACAGAGATAAAGAGATTGTTTCCCTAGCCAGAGTTCTGTGAAAATGTAAAAATGATTATTAAAAGCAAAACTGCCCATTAAACTGCCCATGTTTTTTTCACCAATTCATCAATGTTTTTCAGTCAATTCACCACTGATATGTTAAAGTTTATAAACTGGATCCAAAGAGATTATGTTTATATCTCCCACCCTATTCCAATGAATTCGCCCACCAAGTTTCTCATGACTCCATGGTGTGCAGGGGTGTAGTGTATCTGGAATACCGGGAATTTCCCGGCGGACTGGCGCACTTTGAGGCTGATCAGGGAAACGCACAGACATTTTGGGGGGCAGGGGCTTAAGTGGAAAAAAAGGGCACTTAATTGCCCTCTATTTAAAAAAATAATAATAAACAAAACGTTAAATATATTAACACAACCCTAACTTCCTTACCAGTTTATTGTAATTCCCCTCACACTCATGCAATTGCTTCATACTCCACAGATTTCTACAAAATAATCAGTTCACACAGAGACCATTGTCTTCTTTAGTATTCACTAGGTTTATCACAAGAACAGGCAACAGCAAAGGAAACTATGCCACAATGTGCGTGTGTTCTACAATACTATTTTCAAGTAGCTATATATATTTAGAATAAATGACTGCACCAAGGAGAGGGACATAGTTTCACTAACAATTTGTTTATTTTGCACAAAACAATACATCGTTTTAATCCTTTTGGTGTTATTGGAATACTTCTTTCATGTAGTGGACAATTTTAAGATTTTGGTCTATTTTTGTTTCCATGTCATTTTTTACTCTAATGGAAAGAAAACTTCCAAAATTCCAAAAAACTTCCACTTTTAGACAGAGTTTGTTTTAAGCCTACTACCCTCCATCTGTCTGCATCTGTAGACTTCTTCTAAATTAAGCAAAACAAGCCTATTCTGCATATTTAAACACATCAAGAGTGTTTTCCCTTGAAATATTTAAGTACATAATATATATTATAGCAAATGCGTGCAGAGGGCGCCAAAAGCCTGGTAATTAATGTTGTTACAAAGCACGTTCAAGTCATTGTTTTTGGCCAGCCAGCATAAAAAATATATAATATTAGTTAAATAATAATAATATTCGACCACTTCTTTGTAATAGAAATGCTACAGCCATTGTAATTTCTTGGACATCTAAACATGCACACTCAGAGTGAGGATTTAAACTTTTACTGATGTATTATTCTCTGTGTAAGCGAAGAATGATAGCATTATGCAATGCTGTATTATGATTTTTAAATGGTTTTAATAAATCGTGCATCCTTAGAAAACCTGTCTAATAATCATGGATTTGTGTCCGTGGAATTCTCCTCTTCCGTTGCTGGTGGTCAAATTATTAACGCGGCGTTATACGTATAAATAATCTCACCCTTAAATAGACAAAAAAATTCACATGTTTGTGAACATACATAGGCTAACTGTAAAAGATAAAGGGGATTCATCTAGGGCTTTTTCTTTTTCGCTTCTCATTGCCAAACAGCTGTTGTCTTTTCCCGGGCATAGTTGTCAGCCAGCAGCAAACACGAGGAGGAAGAGAGGGCATCTGAACTCGACAAAGCCGGCCTTATAGTAATTTTTTTTTATTTCAGTAAATAAATTTGTTTGACAGGGGAGCTGTGCGCAAACAGGAATATTCATTTATTTAAAAAAAAAAAAAAAAAAAACCCAAAAAACTATTAGTAATTAATTAATTGTGTTTGTGTAATAAAGCTATAACGTATATGTGTGCGTGCTAATGTTGTAAAAAAAAAAAAAATAGACATTTCGATACGTATAGAAATATCTGAAATGATTCCAGTACTCGTTTTCCATTGTAGCCTATTAATACACCGATACTTGTTGCGCGTTCTTGGTCTCCCATTCCTCCGATGGCGAATTGATGATAAAAAAATAAATAATAAAAAAAAGGGTGTAAAATCGGTTATAATGCAGTTAGTGTGCACAGCTGCGTTTTGTTTGTCGCGGATGCCTGCGTTTGAGCAGATTTACACTTTGTCGGTAAGACCCCTCTACATTACATTCACGAAGAAACCACGTTACCTTAATAAGTTGTAAATCTAAAGATGAGTTTTACTGTCACACATACAGAGTGAATAACACAGAAAACATACACAAGAGGGCAGCATTCAGTCTTTGTTAATCTTGGAGACATAATGCTTGCATAAAGCCATTGTTGACCATTTGCATGAATTTTTAAAAAAAAAAATTTTTTTTTTTACGTATGGTTGATTTTACAGTAAACCTGTTTTGCACGTCCACAGTCCTAGTTAGATGTTCAGATATTAAACCTGTATTGCACATCCAGCAGACGTACAAAAGGGGGTCTGAACTTACGGACGTTATAAAGACATGATCTGAGGTCTCCCTGACGTTGCATGTTTGCTGGGTAGGCCTGTGTTTTGCAAGCTGGGAACAGGTTGTAATGCTGGTGATGTGCTTGTGGACCAGCATATGTTGTCTTTTGGGTGCTGGTGATCCCAGCAAGACCACAACTTGTGTATGTGTTTCAAGTTTCTTAGGCCCTGTTTACAGCTTGTATTAAGATGCGTTTTGGTCGATCAGATCACAAGTTGACAACACTAAATATAGGTGTAAATGGGGTGTAAAACATTTTGAGCTTGTCCACTTTTGACCACTTCCAAAGGAGTCAAAAACGCATTTGACTGGATTTCTTTCATAGTGGAAACGCTCATATGTTCAAACAGTCACAAAAGACTGACAACTCTCTGCCTACTGACCTAACGTGTAAACATTATGGGAAGCACGCTAGCCAGAAGAGATTTAAACTTTGTGCTTAGTAAGTTTTTCATCTTCAAACCAAACTTGAGTCTCCAGTCTCTCACCATTTCACAGTGTGGTATTGCGGCTATCAGAGAAGAAATGAAAGCTGCTGCTCTACACCTGAAAAAAAAAAAAAAGCCCATACATTTATCTGCCCATAGACCCTCCCCTTGAAGAAATCAGGACAGAAGTGGTTGAAAGTGGACAAAAGAGACGGATACCAGATGGAAACTTATGTGTCTCCCTCGTCCACTTGTGATCCAGTTGACCAAAACACATCTTAATACCAGGTAGAAACAGGACCTTAGTGTATGTTCATAGTTAAATAAAGACCAAGTAAAAGTAACACTGAAGCGTTGTTGCAGTTAGTGAAATAAAGTAGATTCACTCTACAAGTGATGATTGACCATTAGGGACAAACACCCTCAAAATAACTGAAGATAAGAGGAACAACAAGAACAGAAAAAAAAAAAAAAAAAACACACACACAAAAAAAAAAGAGACAAGCAAACAGCACACACAGCCAATTTATTTGCAATCAACTGCAAATAAAATCTCACCAGAGGATGCTTCTTGTTTGGACCTGTCTGGATTTATTTCTTTCTTATGGTACATGTACAAAAGTTGTTGAAGTCTGTTTGTTGAACCATTATAGTAATTAGTGTTCCCTTTAATTCAGGCACTTGGTCATTGACTTTGGTTAAATTCTCTTTCAGCAACTGTTGGAAGTGCATGCTATCACTAGTGTCTTGACTGCAATGACATACCTTTTACTATGTGCACTTTTTGAAATCAGTGACTGACAGTTTGATTTAGACACATGCGAGTTCCCAAATGAGCATGAAAGTCTTTAAAAACAGCAACTTTAAAATTAACATTAAGTTGTTATTAACCGTACCACTGAGAGAGCGCCTCTCATAACCCTTGTTATTGAACAATCTGTTAACGACTATGCTTTTATTTGGCATTTTCTTTGTTTTCATATCTCAAAATGTTTCTCTTTTATAATATACACATGCTTGTTTTAACGGATTTGAACTGATTTGTGTACAGGTCCTCTGAAACAGGAGAAATCCTTTTATCTTTTGAAACGTTTCACCAGTTTGATTTGTTATTCAGAACTTTAGATGATATTGTTTAATATAGTCATAACTAAATTCAGTTCTACTTTAATATCTATTGCTAATATCTATTGTAATCATGTGTATTACAATAAATCATGTTTTAATCTTATATTTTTTATCCTTTACATCGTTTATTGTGGGCACACAGCAGACCCATGGTAAACAGGCGAGTTGCAGTTTGGTAAGCAGGATGATTAAAATAAGTCTTCTGTCTTACAGGTTATGTAGATGGCTGATGAAGCAGGCTGACAGAGCACACACCTCAGTAACATGATGCTGGAACAGGTAAGTATTGCTAGTAATAATCCACAGGGAACACACACACGGTAACAAGACAGAACACCGGTCCACCCCAGCGGACCCAAACGTTGTGGTGGCAGACCACTAGGGTTGGATACCAAACTTGCGTGGGTACTACAGTACCTATTCATAAGTCAATCGGTGCCACATTTTGGTACCCGAGAATGCATCTGCACGCAAGAGTAAGGTACGTTAGAGAAGGAAGAAAAAAAAAAAAAAAAACAGGGCAATGGCTAAACATTCTGAAGTGTGGTTACATTTCACAAAACTAGATGCAGACTGAGACAACACTATTTGCAATAGGTCCATAACTTAAGACGCACTTACTCCAGTCCGTATATGATCTACGATCAGTGTTGTTAATCTCATCGCGGCATTCCGCATGTTACATACTAAATATTGTCAGTCATATTTTCCATGTGTTGTTAGTCAAACTCCAGCTCTGACAGCATTGTGGAGAAAATAACACTTGTGTTATTGTTAGGAAACATACACTCGAGACAACGAACGCAAAGCTAAACAGCAGAGGTGAAGAACAGCGCAAGAAACGTTTTCATGACACTTGAATTCTCAGCTGTAATTTGATCTCGTGCACACAACCGTTTATTTTATCTAGTGTGTAAAATTTCGAAATAGTTTAAATTGAGAGGTTTGGACATTTTCACTGAAATAAATGTTTATTATACAGAAAGAAAAGTACTGAAAAATGTACAGTTGGGTACCGGCACCGAATTTCAGGTACCGATACTGGTACCGGTTAAAATGTAAATGGTACCCAACCCTACCAACCACAACTCCAAGGTGCAGGAGGAGGATGTTGTTGGAATTCAGGACCTCTCCTCAGGGTAGTAACCCTCCCAGTCCACCAGATACTCCAGGCAGCCACCACGGTGTCAGGAGTCCAGGATCTCCTTCACGGTGTAGATGGGTTCCTTGTCAATGATTAGTAGTACGGAGGGCACTTCACTGGGACAATAAGGCTTTCTACACAAGATAATCTGTGGACCTCTGTTAGAAACAATATCTTCAGGAATACCAAAGTTACGAAATACCTGGTTGAACGTCGCCTCAGTGGTTTCCATGACAGTTGGTAGTCCCTTTAGTGGGATTAACTTGCAGGCTTTGGAGAATCGATCAACAATCACCAGTATGCACGTGTAGCCATATGTAAGCCCACTCATAGGTGCGATCATGGACGTCGAGGAACGGGCAGACTAAGGAGCTTCCCAGATGGTAGGGGAACCTTGGAGGTTTGTGCACTGTTGGCAGCCAGGCCACCAGTAGCGATCTTGAAGGAGCGAGAGGGTTTGTGCAGTTCCCTGGTGGCCAGTGCCCGTAGAGAAATGTACGGATTTGATGAATTCTGGGAACATGTGTGCAGGCACCCCAGCAGAGCAGGATCAGTGTTGGATGATTCGGAGATCTGCTCATCCAGACTCCACTGGATGTGAAACTCTTAACTAGTGCCTCCACTCCTCCAGGGTGAGCTTGATGGCCAGTAATTCTCCGTTACCGATATCAGTTTTGCTTCGCCGGGGACAATCTCCTGGAGAAGGCAGGCACATGGAAGGAGCTGACTTCTGCTGTGACAGGACTACACCAACTCCTGAGGTGGAAGCCTCCACCAAGAAAGGTTTCTTAGGATCTGGATGAACAAGGAGTGGTGCAGTGGTGTAGGCAGTCTTGAACATATGCATGGCACATTCAGCTTCTGGGTTTGAGGACAGAGTCTTAGGCCTGCCTTTTAACAGCAAAGTGAGTGGAGCAGTCATGATGCTGTAATTCTGAATGAACTTGCAGTAGAAATTTGCAAAACCAAGGAATCTTTGGGGCTCTTCGACTGGTTGGAGTGGGCCATATAGTGACAACAGATACCAGACGGATGTAACCTTGTTTGGGAGCCTCTTCCACATACTCCAGGGATGGAGGTTGGGTTGACTCACCCATGGGGCACCGACTCATCTGGTTCCAGGTCAATGGTACAGTCCCATGGTCGGTGTGGTGGTAACTTGAAGGCTTGCTTTAGGCAGATGATGTCTGCATATGGGGCATAACAGGCAGGAATAATCAATGGATTGCTGGGCCTCTGGACTTTCAATGAAGGTGGCATTGACAGGAATTATCTGCGGTAGTTCAGGAGACTGCAGTGGAAGTCGAGGAAAACAGCCAGGGAAGCATGATGGGCCACATTGCAGAACATCTCCAGTGGTCCACGAAAGCACAGGTTGATGTTTAATGAGCAAGGGGCACCCTAGAATGACACCAGCAGTGGATTCCTCCAGAACCAGGGGTGTGTAGTCTATTGCAAGCAGCCTACCTTTAGAATCACAGATTTCACTTGATGTATCACATCCTCGACACAGGGCTCTTCCAGTCACTGACTGTACCTTGTATGTAGTTATATTTGGAGTTGGAGCTGCCTGTAGAGGTCTCCGGAAATGAAGTTTCCAGCTGACCCGAAATCAATGAGCTGTGACGGGAACTACAAAACCAGTAGCAGTCAGTGTCACAATAGTAGAAAGTAGATTTTTATGGTCAATAATTCATCCGTAACAGAACTCACCATGGCACATGTAGTGCCCATTTGTCCCACAACACAGACACAGGTTTTGGGTCAGCCAACGAAGTCTTTTGGTGGGAGATAGACAAGCATTATCCACTTGCATGGGTTCTGGTTCTGGAGGGCCAGGTCTCTCTGGCTGCAATGTTGAATGAAGGACTGCAATGTGTGGTCTTCCAGACAGACAATCTTGCATGCGTTGGGTGACATGGATAGAGTGCTGAATAAATTTCTCCAGACCCACACTGTCATCATAAATTGACATTTGAAGGTGCACATCTGACATTATGTGGTGAGAAGGGCATTGTCGTTCCATCCACTGGAAGCAGCAAGCGTTCTGAACTTCAAGGTATACTCTGTGATAGAACACTTTCCTTGCTTCAGATGGTACAGTTGATCACCAATGAAATAATTGCCCATCAGACAGCCAGAAACAATTTTGTGAGACAATTTTGAAGTGATTGGGTTACAGGACCGTTTTGATACCACATTGTCTTGGCCCATTGCAGAGTCTTACAGGTTATATGGATGGCATGCTGGAGAAGTAGGCTGATGAAGCACACACCTCAGTAACTTGATGCTGGAACAGGTAGCCTACATATCGCTGGTAATAACCTACAGGGAACACACAGGGTAACACGAGGATAGAAAACAGGGAAGGGATAATCTTGTAGTAGAGAGATCATTCAGAAAGTTTTTTTCCTTGTTCAGGGCCAGATGCTGAGTGAACTGAGGTGTGTGCTTATATGTGGTGCAGATGATGAGCGTGATTAGAGACAGGTGCTCATGGTTAGAACTCCAGTGAGAGGGATCGCTGAGTGGTGGAGGTGAGAGAGCCTGGCAATCCTGTGACACAGACACACATCAAAATAAGTGTACTTATATTAATAAAATATAATTATTTCAAATGTACTTTAAAATAAAATTAGATTTTTTTTAAAACTGTGCTTAAGTGTATTAAGAAACTCTTTACATTTACGTAGCCTTTTAGTTCATTAATATTATATTATCTGCAAGTACAGTTTTTTAAATATATATTTAATATTTGAGATCGACAGTAACACATACAGTAGCCTCAAAAAGTAGTTGGACTCATAATTCACACTTTTTGTACTGTATGTAAAACAAAAAACAAAAAATCTACAAAATCAGCTGCTGCTGAATGTCATTTTTTAAAAATTCAGGTAACAGGTTTCAGTTTAACATTTGCACTTTATAAATAAAGTGCAAATGTTGAACAATAAAAAAATTGTTAAAACATTTTTTTTTTTTTTTTACATTTCAAGTACAGAATTTTTTTTATAGCTAAATAGAGGTTGAATAAATTACTATTACAATGTAAAGAAACAAATTCTCTAAAATTCACTACACACAAAACTTGAACACACCTAACCAAAAAGAACACAATTCACACTAATGGTGACATTTTAAAATAAAACATAATCAAAAACACTAAATAGATGTTTATCCTGTAATTCGACAATTAATGTACACATCTTCATAATTCCCCATGTTTTGCCCAAACACACAAAATTACACATTTCAAATACAAGCGATTATAGGTATTTCCCACTGCCACAATGCTACTCATGCTCATTAATAAATTCATCAATATGAAGTTCAAAGTGCTTATCCTTTATAGCTTTATAAAAAGCAAACACAAACTGTGTCTACCTACAGGTAAATACAGTATTACAATATTTACATTTCATAAATACGTTCCATATTAAATATACAAATATTAATCATCAAATAAAGTCAGAACTAGCTGTGGCAGTCATAGTGTCAGTTAAAAGTAAGGTGGAACTAAGAAAAAAATTTACTCTTACTTTATATGTTTAAGTAGATTAAAAGAGACTTTTAATCTTGTAACATTTTGACAGTAATTTCTCTGTTGATACAACTGCTCAAAATAAGTAACTTGCATTACTCTTAATGCATAGTTGGAAACTGGCGAACAATATTTCATGATTTGTTCAAGAAAATTTCAGGATAATGAGATTCACTGACACCAATTACCACATGAACCAACTGGACTACTGTACATTATGCTTGAAATATTCATCATCATTCTCATCAGAAACTGTCTCGTGTACTGTACCACTGTACCAGAACATATTCCGATATTTTAATAGCTTTTCCAATACTGCCAAATCCTTAGGGATTGTATTTCATTAATACATTTCAGATTTTGTTAAATGATTCCACTCTTTAGTATTCTTTTCTCTAGTCCTTTTTTCAGTGATGTATTTACATGTAGTACCATAATGATAACGATACCCGTTTCAAATATGTTGTACTAAAATATTTATTGATTGTATGAACAACTACACAGAGAAAATCAGTGTTTTGTATGTGGACAATCTAAATTAATATTCATATGATATATCACAGTAAGTTATTTGAACCACTGATTCTCCAAATTTAAGGTTTTCTTTAAAATATGAATGCACAATGTAATGTTTTGAACACAGCCTGTGTTACAAGTAAAGACCTTTTTGAGTTTTGTGTCTAGTGTTGAAAAAGACATTAGGGTTCTGAGATTAGTGCCAAAGTGCCTTTAGAATAAAACTATACTAAAACAACTATACATTTATATATAAAATAAATTTAAATATAAATATTGAGGTCTCTTTTGTTGTGAGATAGTACACAGTGTTGGGGTAATGCATTACAAGTAACATGAGTTACATAATCAGATTACTTTTTTCAAGTAACTAGTAAAGTAATGTATTACTTTTAAATTTACAACAAAAAAAGAGCTAATTTTTCTAATTAAGTAACGCAAGTTCAGTTACTGTTACGTGGCGTGGCAGTATAAATAAGGCGCACAATGAAGAACTTCAACAAGGAGTAGTTTTAATCCAAAAATAGCAAACACACAGAAGCAAAAACCACTTAAACTCAAATGACAAGGAACAATGAACAAACAGAACTCAGGGTACAAATAGACAGGATAATTAACAGGAACTGAAACAGGTAGAGTTAATGACGTTAACTCAGGAACACAGGCAAACAGAAACAGCAAACAAAACCAAGACAGAATGAAACCATTACAGTAGTTTCCCCTTCTGGAAGGCGCATCCTCGCGCTGTAATGAGTACACCTGAGGAGGGAGGGAGAGGGCTTTGAAGGAGGGCGCAGAGGAGGAGTTGGTGGAGACAGGCACAATGGTGGAGCTGAAGGTGGGAGGAGCCAGGATGGAGCTTTGGCTTAAGGGCTAGGCGGAACCAGGGAACTGACTGATGGAATTGGAACCAGGTTGCCTAGAGGAACCAGCGGAACTGAGAGGCTGACATCCACGGCCTGAAAGCCCAAGGCCGAGCTCCTGGCTCGCGGGATCGAGGCGGAGACTGGGACTCAGCTGACCCGGGCAACGATGGAGCGAGCGAGGACGACAGGAGAACCGGAGGAAGGCTGGAGCCCATTGGAACCAGAGGGGTGGAGGGTCGAGACACAGTCAGAGACCCCCAAGTCTTGGCAGAAACTGAGCGACAACCAACTGAGGTTGATCTGGAGTGACAAGGGAGCCCGAAGGAGTCCCAGGGCAGACGGACCACAGCAGAGATGAGGGAACGCAGAGCCGGACGGAGCCAAAAGGCTGACAGCGTCAAGCTGAGCTGGTGGAGGGGAAGCCCGAGGCGGAGCTGAAGAGTCGCACGGAGCGAAAATGACACCAGCGGAGCCGAAGGATCCAGGGGACTGGTCATAAACAGAGCAAACAAAACTAAAACAGAATGAAGCCGTAAGTTACTTTGTTTTCCCATTTATTGACTGACAGCTCTCCCGTACCCATGTAGAGAGAAATGGGGAGCAAGAGGCAGAAGCTGTGTAAACATGATGGTTGTAGTTCTAGACCAGGGTTCTCCAAACTCGGTCCTGGAGGGCCACTGTCCTACAGAGTTTAGCTCCAACCCCAATTAAACACACCTGAACCAGCTAATCAAGATCTAATTATATTACCTTGCATAACAGAAGACTAGTTTATTAGTATACCTTGCATACTAGAAACTTCCAGGTGTGTCGAGGCAAGTTGGAGCAAAACTCTGCAGGACAGTATACATGGACCCAATACAAGCACAATATTCACCAACCGCCTCTGCCACCTCCTTCCAGGCTTGGTGCCTCCGGTATGAGTCCTGGTATGTATATAAAGACTGATCGTAAAGAACCAGGTGATTACTCATAGCAATGATAAGCTTTTCCTCCATTTTGTTGTTCCTCTATTTTCCAGTGTTGTATGAACGCAATTGGCTAGCATCTGCACTAGGGTATTTGCACAAGGTGATCTGATTGGCTGATACCTGCGTTTTTTTTTTTTACAATTTCTGCCACAAACATCGCCAGTGACATGACGCAACGAAACCCACAATTCATTTCGGCAACACATGACGTCACCCATTCAAAGTAAATGAGAAGCATTAATGCTGACGCCCCTTGTGAATCAGCTGCAAATGTGAGCATGCATTTACTCATCTCTAGCACAAAAAAAAAATGATTCAGATTCAACAAAATGAATAAAAACAGTGAAATGCAAACTCAGAATATTACGCAAACCTGCAAAAATTAAATGTGTAAAATGACACAAATATACCTTATGTATTTAATCTTAATTTATTAACCAATGTTTTTGCAGCTGACCTTTGATGATCCAATTCAACCATGCTAAGCAAAAATGACTTTAGATAAACATCACATTTGTGTTTCTTTCTTTCTTTCTATATCATAAAAAGTAAATAAGTAACACAGTTAGTTACTTTTTTAAAGGAGTAACGCAATATTATAATGCATTTCTTTTAAAGTAACTTTTTCCAGCACTGGTAGTACAACACAACATTTTTCTTTTTTTCTCTTCATCATTTGGGTTGTACAGTTATGTTAAAATTATTTGGCATACAGAACCAAACTGACCCATTACGAATACTTTATCTTGTAAATATTTTATGGGAAAAAAAACATTATGTCTGGACAAAAAAAAAAAAAAAAAAAGAGACTAAAAATATAAATCTGAGAAGATAGAAAATGACATCAAGATGGTGGCACAAGAAAGCAGAGAACAAGAGATGAGAATAGTGGGCCATATCTTCAGAATGCCTAGCCAGACCGAAGCTCAAACATCCATGTTGTATATCACAAACCAAAGAAAAAGACTCTTCACAAGACAGCTGCAATTGAAATGTAAATTAGAATTAGTCATGGCTATAGAGAGCATCTTAGCTGAGAATAAGAAATTTGGCATCTACTGAATAAATTTGCAATAAACAGACATCACAATATGTTCAGAGACAATGTCTTAGTTGCCACTTAGACTTTTTGTTACAGCTTCATACTCTTAGCTTCATAAACAGAGAGCAAAAACGTTAATTGTTTTGAAAATGTGTATGATGATATAGTAAACAGTCAAATATGTTATTTTGCAGCAGTCAAACTGTTGCAGATTTTTGCTTGACGAGACAATGCAGTAGGCAGAATCATAAGCTTATCAAACAACAAAGTAAAGGCAACATGGTAAAACAAAGTAAAAAAGAATAATAAAGTTATAACATAAACTAACAGTTTATACCTTTCTAAAAATACAAAGGAAAACTAAAACATGCACATTCAGACATTATATTGTAAACATTTTGTACAATAGGATTTGAATATTTTCAAAATACTCTCCTTTATACTAATTATATCCTCAACATAAAGAATGTTATGGAAAGCTAATACTTTAAAGTTCAAATATTTTAACATGTAAAAATTCGGTCAGCAACGTAAAAACTAAACGGAATGAAAACAAGAGCTACAAAGACAGCGGTCTTAAGACAGAACTAAACATTCAACTTAACCATTAAAACAGCATTTTCTGCCCTGAGGTATCATTGTACTGATGCCCAAAACTGAAAAGACAAATGGCTTGACAGTCCACATCAAAATATCCATTCTTTGACTCAATGCATAAAAGTCAAGAGAAAGTTCCCTGTTGAGACAAAATATTTAGTTGCTTTCAGTACAATGAAGTGCACAAGTAATTTCTAGATAATCTCATTATCAAAATGGTTCCTTGAGGTAAAAGTAAACTTCTGATTTGTTGTAGAGTACCTTACAAAAGTATGTTTCCCATTAAAAACACAAAACAAAAACAAGTTTTCTTGTGGTACTAAGTGTCATCATCCCAAAGGCACAGCTGTTTATGAGATGTATAGAAGTCAAACTGGTAGCCTTTGCTGCAGCTCTTAATGCCACACTTGTAGGGGTTGGGCCCCTGACCCCGGCAGTACTTCAGCTGGCAGGGGAACCACTCCAGGTTTAACCTGTAAGTGCAGGTGCAGGGCTGCCATGGGTCTGTTGTGGAGCTGCAGCTCTGCAATCCACTCACATTCAGACTCTGAGGAAAGACCTCAAATATTGAACCTTCAACCCCTGTTGAAGTAAAGAGAAATGTAATGGGTTAAAATAAAATGTTAAATTAAAAAAAAAAAAAAAAAAATTTCTTGGCATAAAGCAAAACATTTTTGACTTTACATATTGCCTCTCCATAGTCATGATATTTGCAGGTTAAGTCCATAATGATTCATTTGTTTTTTTTAACCCAAAAACATTTTGAATGTAACAGGGGTACATAATATGAAATATATATACTGACTGACCGACTAAGTAAATAAATACATACAAAACACTTTTTAAAATGTTGGGGTCGGTATGATTCTTTTAATGTTTTCAAAAGAAGTCTCTCATGCTCACCAAGGCATTTATTTGGTAAAAAATACAGTAAAACAGTAATACTGTGGAATATTATTACAATTTAAAACAACTGTTCCCTTTTAAGGGAACTTCTACGCTGAAGCTATGGAAACACCTCTGCATGAAGCATTTGTCTAATCACTCATTGGTGGAACATCTTTCCGTAGTGTGTGACATCATAACCAGAAAGCAAAGTAGTGACAAAGTAACCAGAAATAATGATATTAGAGTTTTGAAATCAATCATTTTAAAAGAGAACAATGCATCACAGCTGTTTAAACCAATGAGCATTAAGCTGTGTCGTCAGCAAGTTGTTTCCCATCATACTTTTGATCAGTGCAGTCAGTGGAGAACAGCTGTGCCTGACTGTAGAATCCAACGCAGCCGCCTTGCTGTCACGAGAGTGTCCACCCTCAGACACATTTCTAACTGGGATGAATCTCGCAGTAATCAGCGGTGATCGGATACCCGGACCAAACATCGTCAGCTTCTGATTGGCTGAAGAAAGTTGCTCACAGGCATGCAGAAAGTATGGCAGAGCAACATAACATCTCGTTCCCTACTCAGGGAACCATGGTTACAGTTGTAACCGAGATACAGTCGTAACCCTCTTTCGATGGAGCTTCTACGCTGTGTCGACATGGCGCTATGGGAACCTGAATACCCACTACGCCATATTGTCAATTGCCTGTCCTAGTGTGAATCATGGCAAGCACAGATTAGGACATGAGCACTGAGAACCTGGTGAGGAGTACTTCCTGGTTACGACGTCACATGCTACAAAATGATGTTCCACCAATAGGTGATTAGACAAGTGCTTCAGACGCAATTACACATAGTGTCATCTTGACGTAGCGTCTCATTCCCCACTCAGGGAACCATGGTTACAGTCATAACTGAGATGATTTCTACTTTAATATATTTTAAAATGTAATTTAGTCCTGAATTTTCAGCATCATTACTCTAGTCTTCAGGGTCACATGATCCTTCAGAAATCATTCCAATATGCTGATTTGGTGCTCAAACAGAAAGTTCAAAAGAATTTAAATTATGTGTGAAAACATATATATTAATATATATATTGAATATATTACCACAGTTTACTCTAAGATATTTATTCTAAGTATAATTATTTTCTTGAAATTTCAGCTGTAAGCTTCCTGAAATTTTCAGGCACAAATAAAAATGTTATTGCTGAAAATTCTTAACATAAAGGGCAAGGGCTTGAAACATACATTTACAGCACTGCATCAACTTGTGTAAGAACATCCTCTCATCTAACCTTTGTCCAGCCAGTGCTTGACATCTTGCTGCCGTGTGTACACAAGGTCTCGCACATCCCTGCAGACATTACGTATGTGAGTACTGAGGTACCAGGAGCGACTCATATTGAGCACCGCGTTCATAGTGAACTGTTCCACACCACGTCTCTCCTCCGCACTCCGCACCACATGAGGGTTTTTCTGTTGAGTTCAAACAATAATCATAAGAACGGGCATATATTATAATATTATATAATATTAAAAGGTTAATATTTTGATATTAACACAATACCTAAGAGTACTAGCAATACACCATCAATGGTTTACTTTTAAAATTGAATGTGTATTAATGTGCAATGCCTTACTTACACACACACACACACACACTCACTCTCTCTCTCTCTCTCTCTCTCTCTCTCTCTATTACACACAGATGATGCTTTAAAAAATTTTAAAATTTGGACCTGTCTGAGTCTAGCCATGGCTTCACTGGGGATGAGCTCTCCATGATCCAAATGTGAGATGAAGCAGAGGGCCTGGTACTGTGATTGGCCCTTCTCTGGCTCACCAAGCACCAGTGCACGAAAGATCTTCACACGCTATTAGAAAAAAGAAAAAATAGTCACAAAACAAACCTACATTTCAACAATGAATTAGGGGATTTTATTACCAGGATGTTTTTCCCATGAAATTTCAGGACATGCAAATGAGAAGAACAGGCAGGGATACAGATAAACATTATTGTCCAGTCAAAATATTCAATACTGTAGCAAATTAGCTCAAAAGAAATATGAATAATTAATCATAACTAGTTATAATTAATTATAAATATTTGGATCATTTAATAAAATTAACTTAATGTAATAAAATTAATATTACAATCAATTAACCTGTTTGTCCAGTTAGCACTGATAACCACTTAATTGTTTATTAATTCTAAGAAATTTTCATTTCCAGGTTTTTTTTTGGCTCCTCATGTTTCCCACTTCAGGTCTCACTCTATCATTCCTCATTTTACCCATGTACGTGTGACTTGCGTGTGTGTGTGTGTATGTGTTTTTTAGTTTAGTTACGTGTTTGTGATTTAGTTAATAAAACTTGTGCACAATACATATTTGGTTCTGACTCCCCGTCTGTGAATAAATTGGCTCTTAAATGATTTAGATCCTATTAACAGCTCTAAATAAATGCTAAGAAAGAATTATTTTTCTATGGCCATGAAAAATACCCTTTTCTTAGAATTAATTATTAATCAATACTGAGTGGTGCAGAATAAACTGATCGATTGATTGTCATTTTAATGTAGCTACATCAAGTTAATCTGATTGACTGATTCAAATATTCATAATTAACCATAATTAATAATCATAATGAGTTATGAATAATTATTAATATTTCCCCTTTGAGCTAATATCGCTACAATACTTAAATAATATTCATTTACTTGGGATCCGTTGTCTAAGAATAAAAAGTACTTAAAACGTATAAACCTAAGCGTAGCTTTTTTTCTTCCAGTGCAGACAGCATCTTCCACTAAAGGCCCGTTCACATGAAGGACGGTAACTATAATGATAGCAATAAAGATGTAGTTCTAAAAATCAGCAGAGTCCACACCACAACTATAATGATAACACTGGTAACTTTGGTAAATACTGAGCAAAACAGGCTGGGAAAACTTAATTGCTGTTTATACACTATTTCTTCAAGTATTAAAAATACTTATAATTCAAAGAAAAGTTTAAAATACCTTATATATGTGTGCCACAATTACTGGCATCCCTTCATGTAATACTTTAAGCACCTTCCTTTTGCCAAAATAGCAGCTCTTGCAACAGATCACCACAATCTCTATAATTGTGGCACAGTTTTATTCACATTCATTTTTGTATCATTTTACTTCAATCAAACGTTAGAGTTTTGCAAATATTTTTAATTAAAAACACTAAGAAACATTTTTATATCCTGTTTTGCATTTTAAAGCAAATTAAAGCAAGATTAATTTACCTTAAAAGCGAAATTGCATAAGATATTAAGACTTATTTTCATAGAATGAATATAGAAAATAAAGAGATTTTGTCTTGGTCTTTTGCAGTTTTCAGATTTTACTATATTTTCACAGTATACAGTATAAGTTCCATTAACAACGAAAGAGAAATAATGAATGTGAACAATGTAATTTAAGACTGGGAGGGAGAGGCATCCAAATTCAAAAAGTTACTTGTTACACAAATCATTAAAAAGCCTTCATTTCATGAACACTAAAACATAGCAGAGGCCCCTGTCTAACTATAAACACACCAGTTTTTCAGAGCACATGCAACTAAAGCGTAACCTACTACCATGACCCTGAGCATCAGCTGATCCACCAACTTACCCAGAGCAAAGCAAGCTAACTGCTTCCATATGCACATAACCAAGAATACAGCCTCTCTTTCATGACAACAATACTGCTTTTCTTTGCGTTCGTCCCAGCGGTAACCGCACTACAGCATCCACACTGAATACAACTAAAGCCGTGTGAATGTCAGCTAGAAAACTCAAAATAAGACTCATTTGCTCAAAATAATTTAATTTTCTGTTTACAGAGAGAGATATGAAATCATAGAAAAGGTGTCATAAAAAAGTGGCATCTCATCTATCAAGAGTTCTAATAGTTGAAATTAGTCATAACTGCTGCTCTTATTTTCTGGGTTCAGTATATAAACAATAAATTGACACCATTTGTGGCATAATGTTGATTACAAAAACAAATAATTCTGACTTGTTTTTTCCTTTAAAGAATGGCCAGGCTGGTTCGAGCTGATAGAAAGGCAACAGTAACTGACACCAGTTTTACTGACTCCGTGTGCAAAGCAGTCTGGTGTAAAGAGACTTGCACATACTGATATATGAATTTATCTGGACACATTCCCTTCATAAATAAAATGACACCACTGCGTCCTTAGTGGCTCAGATGCCAGGAGTTTATGGAGACTCGTATATTTACTATTATAGCAGTTAACAGATCAGTGATAATGTTTACATAGCTGAGACATATCAAAAGCTCAGGGACGTCGTTCTTGAGTGCTGCTGTCCTGCAGTTTTGCTCCGACCCAATTCACCTTCCTTCACGTAGCTTTAGTAATCCTGAAGACATTCAAGTGTGTTTGATCAGGGTTGTAGCTAAACTGTGCAGGACAGCTGCACTACAGGACCAGTGTTACTGGTACACAGTTGTCACTTGCAAAAACAAAATGGCAGCACCGTGATTGAAAACATACAGATTAAGGGGGCAATAATATTATAATAAGATCCCCTTCCTACGTCACAAGGGAAGCAAAATCTGAGCGGCTTGTTTTGTCACATGCTTGCAGAGAAAGTCTTACCAAAACAAAGTTACTGGGTTGTCCTTTTTCATGTTTTCTGGGTTGGTAGATGCACAGAGGATTATAGCCCGATTATAGCACTTAAACATGGAAAAAGACAGATTTTCATGATATGTCCTCTTTAAAACGTGCATTTTAACTTTAAAGCTGTTTAAATTAAAGATTTTAGGGTTTATGGGGTTGTTATAAAAATGGATATAACTTATCTTGTGAAAACAATATTAAAACAGTATTTTAACATTTACAAATGGACTTCCATTGTAAGCATTTCACTTTTACTGTAACTTTTACAAGTGAAACTAATTTTGTGGTTTATCAACATTTCGCCTTTGCAAATGCATCAGTATCATGTGCTTTCATATCCAGGTAATGATTATGAATATAAAAGATAAAAACCACCTCAATCACAAATGGACAATTAGGCTAATTTATTTATAATGTTGTATAATATATAATTATGGAGTCTATAATGTTTCCTTGTTCTGTTTTTTTTTTTTTTTTGGCTGCTTTGCACATTGCCTGATGTTTCCCATACAGCCCACAGCATGGATTTGGCAGCATCACTGTCTGGCTAATGGCAGCTTGATATCCTCCAACTTTCCAGGGATGAAAAAAAATCTAATAGAATATAATTTGATCCTGAAAGTCTCTACATTTAAGTACGTCAAATCAAGAAAAAAATGCAGTGTTTCAGAGTGCTGAAAGTTTCACAACTGTTTTTTTTTTTTTTTTTTTTTTTGTGTGTGTGGATGAAATATTATCCTGAAAAATATTTCCATCAACAAAAACAGACCCTTCTAAAGAGCTGATAAATTCATGTGTGATTCATGAGTAATTTGATCTGATCACACTATGTAAATAAAGGAAAAGCATTTTTAGATGCTTTTACTAAAGAGATAGTTCACCCAAAAATGAAAATTGTGTCATATTTTCCTTTATCTAATGTTGTTCCAAACCTGTATGAGTTTGTTTCTTCTGTTGAACACCAAAGAACATATTTTGAAGAATGCTGGGGTCCAAAGAGTTGATGGACCCCATTGACTTCCATGGTATTTTTTTTTTCTACTATGGAAGTCAATGGGGACCATCAACTGTCTGCTTACCAAAATTCTTCAAAACAGAAGAAAGAAATTCATACAGGTTTGGAACAAATTGAGGGTA
This sequence comes from Elopichthys bambusa, assembly GCA_037101425.1. NCBI lineage: Eukaryota > Metazoa > Chordata > Actinopteri > Cypriniformes > Xenocyprididae > Elopichthys > Elopichthys bambusa. The sequence goes on from CM074434.1 coordinate 7,311,403, forward strand.
AGTAAATGATGAAAAAATGTTCTATTTTGTGTGAAGCATCCCTTAAACTCAGTTCCTTAACCAAATCAAACCAAATGATTCACGTAGTGCTATCAAGTCACAAATTGTGTTTTAATAACAAAGTTCAGGTTGAGCACGTTCAGATAATCGGAGCCCTCGTCCCGGACATCCCGGCAAAGACACATACTCTTTACTCGATCCGATTATATGTATGTATGAACTCGTGAAAAAGTTTTGAAAAAGTTGAATATCAATATTATAGGCTAAGTGGTACCATGGTGAAGTGATTGTATCAGATGATAATACCATGGTACTTTGATACTATACATAGTCCCATGACAGAGAATGATGCTATAAGAATGAAATTAATTTACTCTGATACTAGGGCTGTGCAATTAATCGTATTTTCGATTTCGGCTTGCAACGATTATGAAAAAATAATCGAGGTAAAACGATTACTGTACCGCTGCCGCATTCCGTTCAGCACACCTTCACAGTGGTGCGCTTTTATTCCTCCCTAACCCAAACTTAACATCCAAATCAACCGAATAAAAGAGGGATGTAAAATGCAGTCTACTGTTGCTAAACTTCTGGACGTGCTTGATATTAAACATAAACTGCTATTAAAAGCACATTAAGCCGCGAAACGGAAGCTGTTCACTAGGCGGCCACCTGTGCGCGAGCTCCGAGACAGTGCGGAACGCGCATAAGCAAAGGGCTTCAGATACGCGCTTAAACAGTCAAACAGCCAACACAAATATACCGAAACTCCGTTTTGGTAAGTATCCTCGTAAACGCAGTCGGTTATGTCTTAAGTAAACACTGAGAAAGTGCGCGTGTGTATTGCTGCCTTCACGTGCTATCGGAAATTTGATAATAACCACTTCTGAAGTCGTGATTATGAGCACATCGCATTCATGTTTCGAAATGAAAGGGTGTTCATGTGCAATTTTTACCTGGGAAACTCGTATTTACCATAATTTCAAGACCTCGTGAAGGCAGCATAACAGTAGGCCTATATTGGGTCCTTGCAGCTCTTAAAGTGACAGCAGCCAACATTAATGATTGCTAAAGTCATTGTTAATCTAACAAGAAAAGACAAAGATAAAATCACTCACTGCTCTTGAATGAATAACTTTTTTAGTTTTAAATAAGAATTAGTCTATATTTAATGTATACAGCAGTTATTTTACATTTGATTATACTTTATTTAATTTGTGTTGGGTATTACTTATCTGAATAGCCTACCACTGTTAGTACATCTGTCTGAAAAATCTAAAGCACTGTTTATTTCATTTGTATTTTTTGTATGCTTTGCTTGTAATTAGTTTTTGTTCTTATGTAATTGTCGACTGTTTATTGTGTTCTGTAGCTGTTTTGAGGACTTTTTACTTACATTAATTAACATTAGTTTTTGCTGAAGTATTGATAATTGTGAAATTTCACTGACATTTAAAATTACTCACATCATGAAATAAGACTTGGATCATATCACCCACCAATAATCGTGATTTCAATATTGACCAAAATAATCGTGATTATGATTTTTGCCATAAGCCCTACCTGATACTAAAACAAAAACTACCAAAAAGTATAATAATACTACCATGTTTGTTAGAATCATAGAATGTATGATGGTATTTGGAAATACCTTAGTATCATGGCACTCTGAATTACCATGGAAGTGAGATTCATATATAGGCTAATGGTATTTGACACTGTACACTGGTGCTTCCAAGAATACTACAGTACTACAATGGAGCGTGTCCAACAAACACAAACACCTAATTTTTGCACTCTTGACTCTTTTCTTCCCATACAGTGATACAGTTGCATTGCAGTGCTCCAAAAGTACACTGATTTCAGTTCATTCACAGCTGTGGTTGATTATATTTAGTTGGATTTATACTCACGCGCTTGAAATCAGATAGGAATGTGATGAGAGTCCCGTCTGCCTGCTTGAACTCCACTGTTATGATGTCCTTCTCACTATCCGCCTCTAATAGCTCCTCCGTTATTTGACCATCGTTAAGACGAACAAGCACTGTCAACTGTGAGCAAACACTTACCGATAATACCAGAGTAAACACGACAAACGTTATATGGACTGAAGCCGGTAAAGTCACTCTCGCGTTCATTACAAAAGACACTAAGGATGTAAACTCATTTAACACAACAATGGGACATATCGTAAAAGTAAATGTCTTTAAACAGATGACAACGAATGCAAACTACTGTTTAGAGAGGTAAAGCACGTTTATAAAATAAGCTAATTGGTAAACTATAGGCTACATGCAGCTCGAAGATGAAAGCAAAACAAATTGCGCTTCTATCAAAAATTGAATTTTCATCTAATGTTTGCCTATTCTGAAAACACTGACTTAATTATACACGAAAAGTTTTCTTCTGGAAATCCTTCGCAGCGTATAGTTGTTGTTTTTTCTTCTTATTTTTTTTAAAACTAACACTTAAAGCTCTTGTATTCCCCGTCACTTCCTCTGAACTTCAGTAATTTGGCTAAAGGCGCCTCGGGCTCCCAACACTGCATGGGGCCACTTTTTCTTAAAGACACAGACTCAGATTTCAAGACTTAAAGCTTCTTACTGGATTGACAGCTGTGGTGCATGCATATTGTTTTATATTGTAATAAAACATAACTTTAAAATTATTATTTTTATTTAAATTAAATAATGTGGGGTTTTTTTTCATTACACACTAAACAGTTCAATCTCTCAAATAATGTTTATAAGTTTAGCATCCTAAATTATATTGTGTGTGTATATATATATATATATATATATATATATTGTGTATATTATATCATATCGTAAATATAATTTTATATATGTAAATATCATATATGTAAATTATATGAGAAATAACAAGGGAACACAATGGGGGAAAACTGGGCTTTTTTTTTTTTTTTTTCTGAGAATGACCCATTACATTTAAGCATCTGTTTAATGACCAGACTCATTATTTTGAGAAGTTAGGGAAATTACTCAGATTTCATAAAGAAGCTTGACCCTTAATAAATAAATAAATAATAATATTAATAACAATAATCATTTTTTAAAATCATCATTATAAAGGTAATTGGCTCTTTTATCTATTTAAATAGCAATTTATTTTCCAATATTTTTAAAATCAAGATAAAAAACAAAAAAAGTCTTATTCACAGACTTGCCAACATTAAGACAAGGGAACTTCTCAATTTCTTCACATCACTTTAAAGGGACAGTGCACCCAAAAATTAAAATTAATTTACTCACCCTCATGTCATTCCAAACCCATTAGATTTTGGTTAATTTTCGAAACACAAATTAAAGGGTTAGTTCACCCAAAAATCCCCCCAATTTTTTTTTTTTTTTTTCGCACAAAAGGTATTCTCGTCGCTTCATAACATTAAGGTTGAACCACTCTAGTCACGTTCACTATGTTTTCAACTACCTTTCTGGATATCAAAAGGTGCAATGACGTTGCTACTTATGTGTGGTTCAGATACCCTCAGATTTCATCAAAAATATCTTAATTTGTGTTCCGAAGATGATATTTTAGGTTTCTGTCCCTCCATTGAAAGACTAGGTAACCAAAACTGAGGCATTTTACACATAAAATGTAGGCCTTTAAGATATACATACACACACACATACTTGGGACCCTATCATACACCCGGCGCAAGTGTTTTTTGCTAGTTTCAGCCTGATGCAGTTATCATTTTCACATGTTATTTAAGTAGCAAATGCATTTGTGCCCATTTGTGTGCCCATGGGCGTGCTGGTCTAAAAACGAGGTGTGTTCAGGCGCAATGTTGGCGTGTTACTATTTTAAAATAGACTGAGCCTTTGACCAACTGAAACCTGGTCTAAAGTCAATGGTGCAACATTTGTTTTGTTATTTAAAGAGTGTGTTAGTAACATGCACCTATATGCGGGTGCACAACGCGCGTACACTCTGCTTATTACACACACAGGGATGCACAGCAGCGCACAAACATGCCAAATATTAAAAATAAAATTTTTACAGTGTAAAAGATTATTATTGTGTGCATAAAGATAAAAATGCTTTGGTGGAATCCAGCTCTTCCCATAGATGGTCTGCTCGTGCGCGAGGTTAAAACGCGTTAAATCCGTTTCCTCACTAGAGAAGCGTTCAGTTTTTCCGCTTACAAATTCCGCCATGTAAATAGCGAATCCGCCATGGCGCGAGCGCAACTGGCTTTTAAAGGGAATGGGAGATGAGACTCTGATTGGTTTATTGCACGTTGCGCTCAAAACACACCCATTACTCATTAAGAGAATAGGGACAACCCTTTTAGACCATGCACCGGGTGCGCCGATCATTTTTCCCGTCCTTAAACTAGAACATCCGCTTAGATCGTTAAAATAGGGCCCATAGAGTGCATCACATATGGTAAACGTGGAAGACCGTGTGTGCATCACGCACTAGAACAAACCTCATTGGTGAGTCACACACACGTTTCAGCTTCCGTGTTTACCATATCTGATGTGCTCGATGTATGTGTGTCAATCATTGTTTAGATGTAAAATAGAAGTCTAAATTAGAACTGTTTATCATATAAAATGATCAAATCTCTTCACAAGACTTGGATTAATATGCTCGATTCATATGGATTCGTTTTACGATCCCTACGTTTGGTTACCTGAGAGAGACAGAAACCTCTCAGGTTTAATTAAAAATATCTTTATTTGTATTTTAAAGTCGTATGGGTTTGGAATTACATGATGAGGGGGGAGTAAAGTATGACAGAATTTTTGGGTGAACTGTCCCTGTAAGAAAAGTATCAGTGGCTACAGGGGGGGAAAAGTGTTTGGACACTAAAGTCACACATTTTAAAGAAAGGTCTCCAGTACAGTTTTCAAGTAAAACAATTCACAAGAAGATGCATAGGTTTCGAATGACAAAGAATTGGTTATATGTTTTAAATTATGACACAATTTTTTTTGGCAGTTTTCTTCAAATGTGCAACATGTTTATAGTTAAAGAGATAGTTCATCCAAAAATTATAATTCTGCCATAATTTCTTTTTTTTTTTTTTTTTTTCTGCAAAACCTTGTTTCTTTTTTTCTGCAAACACACTAGAAGAATGAAATGTTTTGAAATGAAATGTTTTTTTTTTTTCACACACACAAAAAAGTTTTGTTGTTGAATCATAACTGTAACCTGTTAACATGGGCACCGAAAATCTGCATTGCTGGTGTTAAAAACGCCTCACATCAGATTTTGGAGGCAGCAGGACGCCAGAACAAGGCAGACCCTGAACTTTAACCTTTTGATCTTCTCAACACTTCTTGTAAGCTTGTATTAAACACACATTCCTGGTATGCACTATAATTCACTATAATCATGTGTAAGAAGACGGCAGGTTAATATTAATCGGTTGCAAAGCTGATTAAAATAAGATTTAAAATAAAACACTAAGACAAAATAATGGCCATATATTCTTTTGGGTCCAGTTTTGCAGAAAGCCAACTTTTATGAGCACTATAGCATCAACTCCTTCTAACGATTTTACACACACAGACTCACATATTCAAATCAGTTTCATCTACAGCATACCTCTCTAATTTATGACATAACATCATGACAGCTTGAGCTGTGAAAAACATGGCCTGGCCTGTAAAGTGCTCCCACTGAGCCATTTATGACCTGCGAGCCCTGCAGACTGACTGTGAGGTTTAGGGAGATATTTACCCTAGCTCCCTCACTACAACCTCATGAATTAGTTAACCGCCAGACTCTCTGGAGTCATTCGAAATGAGCTCCCCCTCAGAGCAGAGACCTTAACTGCTGGCAAGGGATTCAGACAAGCGGCCTGAAACTAATGGTGTGAATCACTCATAGAAGAATGTAATTATTCAGGTTATCCATTTCAAATGCTGTCTATTCTAAAAAAAAAAAAAAAAAAATCCACTTTTTTCATGTTGTTGTAATGCTCTTGGGTAAAAAGGAACACAATAACAAGTCATGTTTAGTTTTGGTTTCTGTTCTTTGTTTTTAGTTGCTGTGTCTGTTTGTTTCCTTGGTTTCCTCTGCTGCTTTGTTTCCATGATTGCTGATTTGGTAATCGATTACACCTGTCCCTTTTTAGTTCCTCGCCTTCCTGATTTCCTTAAGTCTGTGTTTTCAGCTCAGTTTTGTCAGTCCTTGGCTGTGTCCGAAATCGTCCCATACTCTTAAATAGGGCACTATTTGAGGGGACAGCCATTTGTAGTGGTGTCCAAAACCATATAGGATGTTACCGAGTGCAGTCATTCAATCCCACAATGCACCGCAATAAGAAATGTACAACCGATGTACACTCAATGGCTAGAGAATACCCATAATGCAATATGAGAGTAGCACCGCGTGCCAAATAAATTCCGGCGTCTGACCAGACAATGGCGCCTGCAGCTGAATCAGCCATCCAGCCATCCAGTCACTTCCCAATGTGCCTAAGGTGTAATATCATACAGGTATAAATTCATTTTTACTTGATTATTAAATTATTTAATTAAGGTTTATACATGCTAGTTTTCATGACAGAGTTCAAGATATTTTTTTATTACTATTGGAGCTGTCAGTTTGCTAAGTTTCAAATGATTATTAAACAGCAAGTACAAACTACATAAAAGCGCACTTTCCAGCGCACTCAGTGTCCGAATTCACTCACTTGTTTTCAATCACTCCTTTAAGTGGACTTTATTAGTGGACTAATGTAGGGAATAGTGAATGAGGTATAGGGGGCAATTTCAAACACAGCACTTGTCTTTGTGTTGTAAAGCTGTTGCATTTACTTACCTGTGGTTTATCTTTTTTGCTTTGTTGTTTTATTATTATAGTAATTTTGCTGCATTTATATCTCAATCTCCTATTCCTTGCATGACTACCCATAACAACTACTCTTGCACACATTATAGCAGCAATCAACTATATTATAAATTTTAAACTTTTAAAGGTTAAATTGTGTTACAATATACAGTTACATTTTCTGTATGCTACCTTTTCCGTCTTTGTTGTTATGAAAAATCACAGTTTAAAATGATATATGTTGTGCATATATATATATATATTAGTATTTCATATTTTTAAAAAATGTGTTCATAAAAGTCAGCAAGGTTCCCACTGTGACAACTTAGTGACAGCATTCCCCATAGTGACATAATGATGTTATAATAAACCATTTTTTTTAAATTATATTTTTTTCAATAATAATAATTTGTTATTCAGTAAATGTATTCATTCATTCATTCATTTTTGTAGCTAAGATATTTTTATCTTTTGTAGTACTTTCAGGTGTGTATAGTCATAGAGAAACTGACTTTCAAAAATAAATATATATACATTAATTGCTATATTGCATATTTTTATTATCATAGCTCCAAATATATCCACATAAAGGTAATGCAAATATAATATTTAATATATTCCTCTCCTATTATTAAAAGAAAATGAATAAATAAAAGAAACCTAATATCAGACTAATAATCAGATTTGTTCTTTTTCATTGCAGTCCTGTTTATATTTATGTCTTGATTGATGTTTGGATTAGATATTTTGGTCACACTTTATATTAGGTGTATTTAACTACTGTACTCATGTAAAAAGATTGTTTGGTTTATGTTGTATTGCAAAAAAGTGCTATTGAGGTGGGATACTGGTAAGGTTAGAGAGGTTTTGTGGTATATTTAAATTTAAGGGTGGGTTAAGGTGTAAGGGAAGGGTCAACAGTGTAATTATAGATGTAATTACAGAAATTAATTACAATGTTGTAATTACATGCAGTTTTTTGTATTTACATGCAAGTATAATGTATGTAAGCAAACATGCATGTACGCAAGAGATTTAAGATTCTTTTAAATCTTAGTATATAGCAGTTAACAACACTTAATATAAAGTGGGACCAATATTTCTGATGGTTTTCTAACTAGTTACAGTTTTTCTAAAATTTAAATCTATAATCAAAAGAGACTGGTGTGGTTTCAAACTTTGACATGTCTTATATATTTAACTGCATTTCTTGTGTGTTATTCAAGGCAATAGGAATCATTATGAGTACAGTATGTGAAAAGAGTTTAATTGCTTCCTCTGCTGGCCAATAACAGAAGCATTTAAGGATCTTGTGAATGATCTTTTGTGTAGTAACTGTCACATCCAGATCCAGTGAGGACCGAGAGCAGACACGTCTCCTGCACCTGCAACCCTCAAAAACACCCGCGTCTTTAAACAGGTGTCTCAGACACGTCACCTTAGCAAATGCCTTTCTTGAAACATGCCTCACTTTTTTCAGGGATCAATTATAACAACACCAATTTAGACATGTTTCAAGATTCTATTTTATTGATTTGAAAAGTATTTTGTTCACATGTAAGGTTTTCTGTTGGAACAATGTTAACATGTTTTCCTGAGTTATTACTATTATTAACTGCTTAGGTAAAATCGGCTCCTACAAATTTCACTCAGTGCTAGAATTAAAATCAACACGTACCAAAGTACAAATCAGTTTGTGTTTTCATATAATGCCATTATCTGATCAAGCATCTTCAAGTTACAAATCTTGACTGCACCTTCCAAAACGTGTCTATTTTCTTTTTTTACTGTGACAGTAAAACAATATTTGAGGGCCAAGCACTTCATTTCAACAGTGTAAACATATCTGTGAAGAATAATTAGACCACCAAAATCAACAGAATTAGTCACTTTGACCCCCTCCTTTACTACAGGTGACTGCCTTTTCTGGACATTCTTGATGTCTCAATACATAGAAGGGGGTCCAACACTCTCCATCAGAAATAGGGTGCTTGGAGAGCCCAAACAGTTCAAAACCTCAGTTTCAGAAAACTGGGAGCAGGATCGGCCTGAGATACCTAGAGGAAGAGAACAGGGCAGTGAGTCAGTCTTTTTGTCCATATACAAACAGTCTGTTTCACTGTATGGACAAAAACATACACCATACTTGAAATGGTGTCCCAAAAACCCTTGAATAGTGTTTTCCCACACTTGAAATAGTCAACCCCGGGTCATTGTAAACCCCTAGGTAAACTGGGTTATCTTGCTTCACTTTTCACACGGCTCATAATTAACCCGGGGTTAACAATAAATTCTGGGTATTCATAAGCTGATGTTTCACATTGTACATTCCTAAACCTCGGGTTAACGTTCTTATTTGCATATTTGCGGTGTCAGTGTCATTCTTTGGTTACAGCATGTGACCTGTTTACATAGCCTAGCTCTAGCATTGCGCATCCTCGTATTGCCAACTGTAGCCTACTATCAATACTGAATGGACATTTCGGACTATAAAGGTAAGAATGAAACGGTCGCTTCTTCAATCAAATTGTCGCGTTTTCAGTCAACATTTGACACTTTTCCTCTCAAACGCTGAATTTACCGTTTAAATACAATGCGCAGTGTCTCTGTTACTGTCAAAAGCACGTTAATATGAGGCACCAATTGGTTATCCGTTGCTAAACATCTCGTAACATTCTAACGCCGCATCGTTTTACACTGTTTGGCACCGCAAAACCCCCGGGTAAAAACCGGGTTAAAAATCGGTGCCAACCCTGCTTCTAAATTACAATTGTGAAACGTTCCTTTTTCCGGGGTTAAAAGCGGTGTTTAGAACGACGATAACCCGGGGTTAAGCACATCGCGAAAAACCCTCATGAGGGTAAATGAATAAATGACAGAATTCATTTTTGAGTCCCTATCCAATTCATGAAGTTGTTATGCAAAACCAGGAACAGAATCTGAAGTAAGAATTTAAAAGATAATTTTCTAGCTGTTTTGATAAATGGCAAGATTGAAAGTTTTTCCTCCATACCATAAAAGAAGCAGATTGTAGATTATTTCTTCTTTCCACCCAAAGACATGCTTTCTGTTTTCTTCTTCTGTGCCTGATGCATCATACAAAAGCAAAATGATAGTTAATCTGATTTGCATTCTGAAGGCCATTTATAAAGTGTTAGGACTTCCTCTACATGTTCTTGTTACCTCCGACATGGCATCATCTATCTGCTTGAGCTCTTCATAGTGATCACGGGAGTCTCTCAAAGGCTGAACCATGATCTCCTCAATCTGTGGAAAGAGCTGAACACAGACACAAACTCTATGTTATATAACTTCCGTTCCAAGTTCCAGTTCAAAGTGTTTATAACAGCTGTACAAACCTTCATTACAGTCTCAAACATTGGGATGAGGACGAATTTAATGAAGCCAATTTGTGCCGTTGGTTTGGTGACTTTGTCACGATCCATAAACGGAGCCACAGGAAGACCTTCTGATTTTTCTCTGTCACTCTGCCAAAACAAACCAAAAAGCAAACTATAATGGGGTTCAAAAGTCTGATAAAATCAAAGTCTGCAAAAATAAATAGGAAATAATCAGAAAGTTGTATGAAAAAAAATTATAAATAAAATATTTTACTTATGTGATTAGTATAAAAGTATTAACTTTTTTAAACGAGTCAGTAAGATTTTTCTGTGTTGGTTATGTTATGGTTTTTGTTAACAATAAAATCCCTGATAAAAGTATTAATTTCTTAAAGGAAAAAAAAAAAAAGAAAAAAAAAAGCTTAAGCTTTTGGCCACATTCATGTTCAAAGCACTTGCATGAAACTGCTCGTATTAAAGCGATACCTGCATGAAGTACTCCTCCAGGAGACAGTCCACCCACGGCTCTGCCACCTCAGTGGGTCTGACCTCGTTGGAGATGTCACAACACTTGATCAAGACCATCTTCAGCTGTATAATAGGGTATAGAGTATATTGATTATAGAGTACAGAGCCAACAAGTATTTAGAAAGCAATAGCAGGAAACATACACATTTAACATGCTCCTCATTGGTAAAGTCAAAGTTGTCCACTTTCTGTTTGAAGGAGTCCAGTATCTCTCCATGCCTGGCCATATCCGTCGCCAGAATAAGAGTAATGATCGCCTACAGCAGACACAAGGAATACATCCAGGATTGTTTAAGATGGTCAGCAGAAGTAAACTCTTTGACTAAAATAAAGGTTTCCAAAAGCATTTCCAAAACATTTTAATAATCTGAAGAATCTTTTTCCACTATATACAAAAAAACAGAAGCATTCTGTTTTATCCACTGAATTTCTACAGATTGATTTAAAAGTGCTATACTGTGAATTTAATATGCTATACCTATATAGATGTATGCAAATGTCCCATTTGTTAATATTTTTATTTCTCCAGAATTTTAGAAGTAGTGTTGAAAACAAAATTGATACTTAAATTAAACATACACCACTGTTCAATAGTTTGGAGTCAGTAAGATGTCACTACTTAAAAAATAAATAAATAAATAATTGTTCAGCAAGAATGCATTTAACTGATGAAAAGTGACAGAAAAATTCTATTTCAGATAAATAAAGTTGTTTGAACTTTCTATTCATCAAAGAATCCTGAAAAAAAAAAAAGAAATGTTTCTTGAGCACCAAATCAGCAAATTAGAATAATTTCTGAAGGATCATGTGACATTGAAAACTGGAGTAATAATGCTGAAAATTCCACTTTGCCATCACAGGAATAAATTATATTGAATTAAAAAATATATTTTAAATTGTAATATTATTCACAAAATTACTTTGCTTTCTGTATTTTTGATCAAATAAATGCAGCCTTGGTGAGCATTTTTCAAAAACATAAAAAAATAAAAATCACTATTTCAGTGGTCCACTTAGACATTCTACTAAATTTGTAACTTTGCAACTAAATGTCATTAGAGTAATAGTAGACTTTCTGCTTAATACTGTATCTGCTAACACTAACAGACATGTCAACTTATTCTACTAACCCCAACCCTAATACCTAAACAATACCTAACAGTCTACTAACAGTCTACTAACAGTCTACTAACAGTCTACTAACAGTCTACTAACAGTCTACTAACAGTCTACTAACAGTCAGAGTTAGTTGACATGTAGTTGCAAAGTTACTTATAGTTAGTAGAATGTCTAAAGTGGACCAGTGTAAAAAATTTTTTTTTACCAAACTTTTGAATAGTGGTTTAACTGGTTTCATGAAGCTATGAAAAAACAACCTTTGAGCGAAACAGCGTTCCTCTAGATAGAAACTGCATCTGCAACATGATGCGGATGTGTGTGGGATCTGAGGTACCTGTCGTAGCTGTTTGAAGGAGTCGGGTTCTACATTGGCGAATATGTTGCACTCGGGCATGGAGAGGATCTGGAAGGCCACAGCACAATGATGGTTCTCCAGTGGAGAGATGTCATTATAGCGCACGGCCAGCTCAGTGCGGGCATTAATCTGATACCTAATTGCAGAACCATAGAAGACAAAACTTTTATCACTTCATAATAGGGATGGGCCGGTATGAGACTGACGGTATGATAATCTTAAGCAAAAATATCACGGTATTGCGATTACAGCTCTAAAATGTGTCATTTTAAAATGTCTAGGTAAAAAAACATTTTTCCTTTGAACACAATATATTTCTAAGCAACATAGAATATTTGGAAAAGTAGTAAACATGTATTTTAGATTAAATAATTAAAATAAATAATTTAATTCTTCTTAATTAAATTAAAATTATATAAATAAAATAAATGCAGTCATTTAAGTGAGCCTAAACCTGCAGAACAATAATTAGAACAGAAATTGAATTGTTTTCTGTAAAAAAAAAAAAAAAAGAGTTAAGCATGTGATCAGCTAAAGATGATATTAATAGTTATAATAAAAATATTAAAAAGTATTATAGTTATTATATCATATAATCATTTGTTATTTTTATATTACAGAACAGCAGTAAGATTTCAGTACTAATATTCATGGATGTCTTTATATCTTGCTTTCAAACGTTAAATCCTTGAGCTTTTATTTTGAAAACTGAACACATTTAGCGTCATCAGGTTTTTGTTTGTGCTTAATGGATAAAACAACGGAGCTGCACACTCAGGTTTATGGCTGCTGTAAATTTTACCTCCCACAAGATGGCACCATTTTCGACACTCTTGATGCATCGAATCTTTTCCCGAAACAATCAAGAGAAAAGCTTCAAAGATTTAAGGATTCATTTCTCCATCCCTTCTCAATAGTTTTTTTTGTTTGTTTGTTTCAAAAGATTTTAGCTATTTTAGAGAGCGTTTACTGATTTTGAGCCCGTTTTTAAACATTAACTATCTGTAATGCAATTTTTCATGTGTGAAAAAAGCGACTAAACTAGCCAATCAGATTTCGTTTCACCCATATCCCTCACGCCCACCCATGCACGCACATACATTTGACTTTACAATACACAAACGCACACCTTTATTTATTCTCATTCTCTCTTGCTCTTTTAATGTCATGAGATATGTCAAATAGATTTTAATAATCAATTTAAAAATGTAAAAAAAAAAAAAAAAAAAATACAAACCAAAAAAACCTATCATTTAGCGCCCTCTCATGGTAAGCAGTGCGTACAGCCGTACAGCTGCAGGCGCCACTGCTTAGAATGTTTGTTAGCTAGCTAGCTAACTAACTGCTGCATTGCATACGATAACAGAGAACAGTGCTGTCAGTGGTATTGTTCTCTGAGAGGGTGGATATGTCAGTGACATACGTGTTGTTGTATCCCGGGTGGTCCAGGTCATGACACACTGCTGCTGTCATCAAAATACACATGTCTGTCATTGTCAGCCTCTCCTAAGGAACAAAAGCAAGTAGCATGTTGATCTGACAAACACACACAAGCACTCTCTCTATATAGGACAGATAAATGTGTCACCATGACCTCACCTGAAGGTTACATAGATGGATCATTCCATACATCATCTGGCTCACACAAAAGCAGTGACGGAAGTTGTGGAAAGGGTTGTCGCGGTAGTTTTCTTGAATTGCCAGCTTTGATTGGGCAGAGACACAGCAGGTGAGTTGAGGCCAAGTACATCAGTTAATATGCAGGTCACAGAAAGCTCATCTTACCAGCCATCTTTTTAGAGTTATGGGGTTCATGTTAAACTCCTTAACCAGTCCAAGGTCATGATACATATACTCCAGACAGCTAAGCATCTGTAAACAGCATTCAGTCAATTAACAAACAAGCACATCACTATGTGACCTGTAGGCCTATGTCTGATAACAACTAATTCTGATAACCACAAACTTAATTTTTATTACAGACAATGACATTAAATTAAATCTCATGTATATCAGTTTTTACTTGTGATTGAATGTGCACTTCAAATCTTAAAAGTATATTTTTAAAAACTGTTCTTGCAGATATTATTAATTCAGTAAAAGTGCACTTAAAAGGAATAACTGTTTCTTAACACACTTAAGAGATTGCATAATGCTAGAGGCATTACACAACGTTTAACAACGTTACACAACGTTTTGGGGGCCTGAAAATGCTGAAAACTTTTGAAAATGGGTTTCACAGTACAAGTTTTTGAAAATGATACCGTTATCGTCTCCATGTAAACTACACAAACACGAATTTGTGAAAATGGTGACGTCATGTGCATGCGTATTATGTGTTCAGTCTATAGGCTGTCTACAGACATCGCCAACTACTGGCCTGGCAGCATAATACAGCATTTTTAGTCGTTTTCACGGATTCGTCTGAACGGGGATCGTTTTGACAACGTTGTTTTCTGTACGCAAAAAACGCAAAGGAAAAACTTTTCCATTTTTTGTACATTGTCGTGTAAACGTCTGTTTAGTGGTGTTTTGGTTTGGTTTTTATTCCGTTCCCTGTTCCACTTTGCCTGAGTTCTGTTTGCGGGTTAGTTTCTATGGTTTCTGATTGGATTATGTTCACCTGTTGATCATTTCCCTCATTATCTCTATATGCATGTATTTAAGGCCTTGGTTTCTTCTGTTCTTGGTTTGGCCTTGTTTATGTTTGATGGTTGCATTCTATGAGTTTCTCCTTGGATTTATTATTCTCTGAATCTCCTGTGTGTATTACTGCAGCCGAATGTTACATTTTTGTCCTATTCAGATTTTTTAAAAAGAAAAACTGATACTTCAATGAAACAACTAAGAACTCCATTAAGATTTCTGAGCCATGAAAGAGTAATGAAACAGCCAAAAATATTTATTGTACAAAAATCTAAACAATGTCTCAAGATATCTTAACACAAAAAGATGACAGACCTCATTGTGTTCCCAATGCCATACATCAAAGGTGGGCTTTTTCAGAGCCTCTATCGTTTCCTGAGAAAGTGTGTACTGCACAAACACAACATTACAACAGCATTACAATGATTTTACTTGGTTGCAGTATGTATGTGTGCCAAAATACAAATGGTATTTATTTGTTTGTTTGATTTTACCTTTGGGTAGCTTGGGACATCTCGTCTGGGAGAGAGTTTCTTCCCATCATCACTAAAGTTATATTTGCAATTGCAGGTCACTCTGGTTGCAAGAGATAAATAACCATTAAAAAAAAAGAAAAGAAAAAGAAAAAAGGTGTATAGATGCCTACGGGAATTACTCTGCTATGCTAAAATATATTATAACAAGATCAAATAAAAGAATGAAGTTAAATTATAATATAATATATAAAATTAAATTAAATAAAACAAGTTTTCATACCTCACTCCTCCTCTAGAGGTCATTTCATCTCTTAATTTCTTCAGATCATTCTTACACTTCTCAATTTCCACCACCTTTAGTCCCTCCACTGTAACAATGCAAAGACAATTAGCTCACAACATCAGGTGCCAGTTTTGACATGCATTAGACCTCAGGGCATCACTCACGTTCCACCCTCTTCTCCAGCATGGCCAGTCTGTTGGTCACTTCAGTCTTCAGCTCATTGATCCTGAAAGCCCTGAAACAAATATCACATCCGTGCACATGTAATGTAATTGCACACACTGATTTGATTATAGCATTTACTTTACAGCAAATGCAGACAGTTTGACAGGATATGACACGTCTTACCTGCTGAACTGCTCAGCCACTTGTGACAGGACGTTCTGGAACATGTCTTCCTTCTCTTTTGAGGGGAATAAAAAGTTGTTTATTTATGGTGTACGTTACTGCCTCATTTCTAATTTATTTTTACTTGACACATGTAATAGCCTTGTAATACACATGTAATAGCCATTGCCTTTGACTAATTATGTAAAATTTCATGAATAAAACGTTTTCCATACCTCCTGCTTGGTTTGTGGAATGGGGCATAACCTTGTATAAGTTGCTTGAAACAAAGAAAGAAAGTAAAACAATAATTACTTCTGAATTATTCATTAATTATAACAAGTAGTAATTGTAATATATAATTTATAGTCTTTATTTAAGTTGTAGCCATTATCCCAATTTTGAATTCTTACTTTGGAGTGTTTGCTGGCATGGTAGGGTCAATGGATATCAATGCTCCTTCTGAGTCAATCAGAAGTATAGCCGTGTTTCTGAAGAGATAAGAGCACAATATATTCCAGTCACTTGAGACAAATCTGTGCTAAACATTTGAAGGAAGTTTAAAAACACTGAAGTATATACAAAAATAAAATTTCTATTAAAAATATCTAGAAACAAACTATTGAATCCAATATTTTGTGATAATATAACATAAGGAGAGATTTATAAGATATTTTTGAAGGCTATTTTTTGACTGGGAACACCACAGGAGCAAAAACACAATACAAAGACTATCCAAAACATTTTGGGAAGTATACCCTGTGTGAGCGAAGTCAGTAAGTTTTAGTCCAATGATAACATTAACAAACATTTTCAGGAAAAGGAAAATCCTCTACGGGTCAAAATGACCCGAACACAACAGAAAGGATCATAAGGTTGATCATTTTGATCAGTTTTTCAGTCCTTGATATCTTAAGTCATTTTGCACTTTTTGCAGTGATACAATGATACTGACCTGGCAATATTGGATGATGAACAAAGAAGCTCCTTAATGTCACATGGACTACAGTGTCGACTGAAAATCACCTAAAAAACATAAGAGATCATATTATGAAAAAAGGTCACATTTAGATCAGGGTCCAATCAATTCTCACTATTAACTACGACTTTTGTCTCCTAATTACTGCTTATTAATAGTTAGTAAGGTAGTTGTTAAGTTTAGGTATTGGGCAGGATTATGGGATGTAGAATATGATCGTGCAGAATAAGGCATTAATGTGTACTAAAAGTACTAATAAACAGCTAATATCCTAGTAATATGCATGCTAATAAGCAACTAGTTAATAGTGAGAATCGGACCCTAAAGTATTACTGGAAAAAACGAAGGGAAATATTTTCTTAATGAGATTATGAAAAAGTAGAAATCAACAAAAATCAAAGAACATTATTTGCAATTAAGTTTCTAACACCATCAGTCATGTTAGCAGTGAGGTGATTACTAGTAGGTCATTATAGCAGAGCTGAATTTGCCCTTGGCAGGTGTCACACATGCCTCTGTGTCAAAGGCACCTGTCACCCACAATGACCCTCAATATATTTTTAACATAAGCAGTTATCTTGAAGGTGCCCGTCCTGAAATAAATTAAATTACTAGCCTTGATGTGTAATTATATTCATATTAATACAATGTTGTCCTTATTAGATAGGTTACACTTCTGTTCAAATGTTTGGAGTCATTAAGATTTCAGTCAGTAAAGGTGCATTAAATGAATCAAAAGTGACAGGTCTATAATGTCATAAACTTTGAATGATATATGAACAGAAATCACATTATTTATTCTGCAGAGGTTATTTACAGTGGACCTAAAACAGTATTTGGACACTAGAGCAAAAGTATTAATATCAAACTAGTGGCATTTATCTTAAAGCAAAACAGCATACATTTCAAGCACAATGTACACACATTGTCACAGTTTTGCAAGGATAAAACAATAAACAGTGCTCATAATTGAGACAAAACGTGTTGTGACAATTTCTGGTTGTCAAACATTAGTGGATCATGTTCATAATTAGTGAAGTGGAGTTCTGAACCGACTTCAAACATCCACTACAAGTCACTGCCATGCTAATCTATTAAAAATCATTTCATAAACGACTCCAAGAAGTGAAGTTAGTTCGGAGAAGCTCTTGCATCATTTGTTTACAGATGCCATTTGGTTTATCGGTAACACTTTCTCATTTGTTAACATTGAGAAATATAGTTTATTTTCTGGTCACACTTCAGTTTAGGGTCTAATTCTCACTATTTACTAACTATTAACTCTGGCTTTTGCCTAAATAAACTCCTAATTACTGCTTAATAATAGTTAGTAAGGTAGTTGTTAAGTTTAGGTATTGGGTGTGGGATATAGAATATGGTCATGTGGAGTAAGGCATTAATGTGCTTTATAAGTACTAATAAACAGCCAATATCCTAGTAATATGCATGCTAACAAGCAACTAGTTAATAGTGAGAATTGGACCCTAAACTAAAGTGTTGCCATAAATCTTTGTTAATGTTAGTTAAAATTACAATTGTTTATTGTTTGTTCATGTTAATAAATACTGTAGAAGTATTGTTTAGCATTAGTTCATGTTATTGAATGTTAACATACATCCTTTATGTTGAAAATCTTGAGACTCACCCTTTGCACCTTTCCATCCACATCCAGATAAATAGTTTTAGGGGCATAAGATGAGGAACTTGACCCCATGATGACCTCTGATGATGATGATGGTTTAGCAACAGATACACAATCTATAGCTACCTCCTTCTCTGAACCAGCAAAGGACACTTCAAAACAAAATGTGAAAATTAAAATTAACTCAGCGGTCTCTTAATTCAGATTTATCATCCAACACAAGTTACATGCAACTGCTGATTTCATAGGGTATAAAATGGAACATTGGCACTAAAACAGACATTTGCAGAATATTTGACAGCACATAAATAAAAGCTGTTGCCCTACCTCAGCATGTGCCATTCAGTCTCCTGAAGCCGCTCACTCAGAGATGCTGATGGAGGTGTTGGATGCGGTCGGCTTCGGCAGGAGTCACAGCTCTGCTCTTTAAGTAGGCTATCACTCACTCCCCTGCTCTCCAGCGTTGCCAAGGAACTGTTACAGCTCGGAGCAGACTATGTACTCGATGTCATCTACTGCTTGGAGGCGACACACGTATCCATTACAACACTGCTCCTTTTCATGACACATGCAATATCTACCCAAACATACTCAAATAAAGAATTGCTTGTTATAGATGCAATGTTAGGTCCCACTGTTTATTAAGTGCCTTCATGTACTGACATTTAAGTTAATCAGTTGATACAATGCACTTACAGGTTTTTACATTGTACTTATATTTAAAAAAAAAAAATACCTGCTTGTTAATTAATTTCTGTAATTACATCTATTATTACGCTGTTGACTTATCCCACCTAAACAATACAACCAAACCTGTATCACAACTTAACGGAAGCAAAATATATACAGTGCTGCTTTAAAGTTTGTGAATCCCATGCAGAATCTGTGAAAATGTGAATAACTTCAACAAAATAAGAGCAATCATACAAAATGCACTTTTTTATTTAGTACTGCCCTGAATACGATGTTTACAAGACAAAAAAAAAAAAAAAAAAAAAAAAAAAAAGAAAAAAGCTGAATTTATAAAAATGACCTAGTTCAAAAGTTCGTTGACTCTGAATACTGTGTGTGGTTATCTAAATGATCCATGGTTGTTTTTTTTGGTTGATGGTTGTTCTTGAGTCCCTTGTTTGTCCTGAGCAGTTAAACTGAGCTCTGTTCTTCATAAAAATCCTCCAGGTCCCGAAAATCTTTGTTTTCCAGAATCTTTTGCATATTTGAACCCTTTCCAGCAGTGACTATGTTTTTGAGATCCATCTTTTCACACTGAGGACAATTGAGGGACTCAAACACCGCTATTAAAAAAAAAAAAAAAAAAAAGAGAAAAGGTTAAAACATTCACTGATGCTCCAGAAGGAAACACGATGCATTAAGAACCAGGGGGTGAAAACTTTTGAACAAAATGAACATGTCCAATTGATTTTTATTTATTTATTTTTTTTAAATTTTGTTTAAAGATCAAATTTCTCATTTAGTACTGCCCCTCAGAAGCTACTTACATGTTTTCCAGAAGAAAGTTTAATATAACATTGGTTTAACTTATAACATGAAATTAAGGTTAATAATATAACTTAGATTACGCATTTTTCAGTTTTACTCAAATTAGGATGATGCAAAAATGAATACACCCCACAACAAAAACTACTACATCTAGTACTTTGTATGGCCTCTATGATTTTTAATGATGGCACCAAATTTTCTAGGCATGGAATGAACAAGTTGGCGACATTTTGCAACATCTATCTTTTTTCCATTCTTCAAGAATTACCTCTTTTAGAGACTGGATGCTGGATGGAGAGTGATGCTCAACTTGTCTCTTCAGAATTCCCCATAGGTGTTCGATTGGGTTCAGATCAGGAGCCACTGAGTCACTATTACTCTGTTCTTCTTCAGAAATCCAACAGTGGTCTTAGATGTGTGTTTAGGATCATTGTCATGTTGGAAAAGTGCACGATGACCAAGGGCACGGAGTGACGGTAGCATCTTTTCTTTTAGTATAGAGCAGTACATCTGTGAATTCATGATGCCATCAATGAAATGCAGTTCCCCGACACCAGCAGCACTCATGCAGCCCCACATAAGGACATCGCCACCACCATGTTTCACTGTAGGCACCATGCATTTTTCTTTGTATTCCTCACCTTTGCGACGCCATACAGTTTTGAAGCCCTCAGTTCTAAAAACATTTATCTTGGTCTCATCACTCCATAGTATAGAGTCCCAGTAGTCTTCATCTTTGTCAGCATGGACCCTGGCAAACTCTAGGCGGGCTTTTTTGTGCCTGGGCTTTAGGAGAGGCTTCTTTTGTGGATGGCACCCATGCATGCCATTCCTCTGCAGTGTACGCCGTATTGGGTCACGGGAAATAATCACCCCAGGCTTTCTACTTCTTTAGATAACTACAGTGAACTTGAATGTCTATTTTCTTCAACCCTTCTCATCAGAAGCCATTCCTGTCGAGGTATTAACTTCCATGGACGACCTGAAAGTCTCTGTGAGATGTTTGCAGTTCCCTCTTTTTTTAATTTTTGTACCACTTTTGCTACAGTATTCTGACTGATAAGTAAAGCTTTGCTGATCTTCTTTTAGCCTTCACCTTTCTGGTGTAAAGAAATGATGTGACATTTCTCTTCCATGTGGTGCCATTGCTGACAGTATGAAATAGGAAGGGGTTTTAACACCCTTTTATAGTCAACCGTCTACTAGACACCTGTGTAATGAATAATTAGACTCACCTGTGGTTGTATTCTTGTTAAATTAGACATTTGTAGTCTAAAATTTAGCTTTGCTCCAGAGACTTTCAGTGGGGTGTACTCATTTTTGCATCACCCTAATTTGAGTAAAACTGAAAATTTTGTTTTCTAATTTATATTATTAACCTTACTTTCATGTTATAAGTTAAACAGATGTTATATAAAACTTAGTCTTGTCAACATTTTGGAAATTGTTTTTGTGTTCATTGAGATATTGTTTAAAATGTTACTTTTCAAAGGGGGTGTACTCATTTACACAGAGCACTGTATGTATGTATATATATATATATATATATACACACACACTATATATATATATATTAACATAATATTAAAGACACCTAATTTAAAATGTGGCTCAATTTTCTTCCTTATGCTTCAATTAGAATTATTTGCATAAATATGTATATCTATTTTTGCATCATATGTTTAGGATTATTTGTTATATTAGATGCTGTAAATATTCAATAGCTTGTTCACAGATTAAATAGCCTCACTGGGACTGAAAGCACAAAAGGCTGTGAGATATTCATGTTTGTCTGTACAATATAAATCTTTGATCTGAACATAAGGGTAATTTTGCGTATTCCTCAATAATTCACAGCCTACATCAAATCTGCCTGCTTTTTTTTTTTGCATAAGAAACATATAGGGAAAACCCAGGGCTAATTGCCACAAGGGCTGTATTTCAGAACAAACTATAATAATTTGAGTCAAAAGTCCACTTACACCAATGCTTGTTTTCTGTAGTAATGTTTTTTTTTTTTTTTTTTTTTTACTAAACTTCTAATAAGAGTGAACTATATAAGAAAGATGCACTACTGTTAAAAAGTTTGAGGTCGGTAAAATTTGTAATGCCTTTCTGAAAGAGGTAAAATAATTTGTTTCTGTATATCAGTGTCATTTTACCTTGTGCAGTTTTGCTGTTTAATGAATTTTGCTTATAAGATTTATGCTAAAAAGCCTAACAGGCTGTTTAATGTTAGGCTGTATTATGAAAACTAACCCCATATAGTGACAATGAACTGGACATGGCATTAATAAAATATTTTGAAACAAAATTCTAACAATTAATGGGAGACTTTGCTTTTAAACTGATGGAAAGGACCTGTGCAGTCAATAATTAGTCTTCAGAAATGATTTATTACCAAGTATCATTCCGCAGCCATGACTGTTAGCCTTTCACACGCTTTCTCATTTTGACAAAAGCTGATAGTATCTGTACCCTAAGGCAAGAAACCCAGCTACCAGCAATGTGCTTCTCTACATACGAAGCCTCAGAGAATAGAAAGGTTCAGAGCTCCCCGCTATTATATAAAGTTGAGAGTCATTAAGTGTCAACATACATGAATAAACTTCAGTATCTACTGAAATACTTACTCAGCTCTTGTTCAACCGCACATACTGCACATCCGATTCAATCACACGGCCAGCCAGGCAAATAACAAACATGAAATGTACTTTGTGTGTGAGGTTATGAATAATCACGCAGACGCCGCGCAGATAAAAGGACGAATCACTGATGGCATATTTTAATGCAAGAAAAAAGGTACATTTGGATTAAGTATCAGTCACCAAAACATCCTGTATTAAAATGAAAGAGCTTAGTGATTCTCTTGTGTTCGTCCCGCTCAGGCGACGTGTGGACGAGGGTGTGTGTAACTCTCCTCCTCCTTCACCGCAGCAGCTGAGCTTTGTTCCATTGTCAGTATAAAAGGATGAAAGTCTCATGTTACAATTTTCATATAAAATAACCCTGGGGCATAAAAAGGCTTGGCGTGTTGAATCAATCCTTGGTCCCTTTTTGTCGTTATGCTGCAGGTAATTTTCCGTCGCAGGTGTGATATTCACTTGTTCCACAGGCGGCTCAGATCTCTTTGAACCTGAAAGAAAAGAGCAGATTAAACCACTGCAAATACATGGTGCAAAATTAAACGCTTCCCTATTAATCATCAGATTCACTCAATGTAATAAAACACAAACCAGATCAAATAATTAACACCTGTGGTGGATTTGACGAGTGTCAAAAGGGGCTGTTGGAGACCATTAGTGGAATGAATGTATGTGGTAAAAGGAACAAAAATGGCTTAGCTGAGCATTTTTTGGTAATGGAAAATACCGGATTTGGTTTGAGACAAAAACTGACTGATAATTACAAGGGTGTCAGAAACGTAATGATATTGCAGTTGAAGCGCATACATCATTTTCCACCTCAACACACAGATTTCTGCCAGCCATTTGGGAGAACGGTGAAAACTAACAACTCCCAAGGTGGATCGCAAGCTTTTAGAGTAATTGTGATTGCCTTGCAACCACTAAAAATAGCCTTCACTGAATTATACTGAAAGCAGGAAGGCCCAATTAGTTCAAGTACAGCGTGACTTTGGTCATGCCGGTCTACATTTTGGGCTGCCACTAATATCAAGTACATGTAATGGCAATCAGCCCAAGCAGCATCATTCAAAATTTTCAAAGGCCACTAACTAAATATAGACTGTTAAAAATAAACCTTAATAAAGTCATCTGCCAATGATGTCACAGCATGGAAAATATCACTGTAAAAGTACTATTAAAAGATGAAGAACTCATATTGAAGAATAATCATATTTATTTTTTTATTTTTTTTAAATCAGCTTATTAGATTGATTTGTAAAGGATCAGGTGACACCTGAAATCTAGCTTTGCCATCACAGGTAGTGTATAAATAATATATATTATGTCTATTAAAGTATTTTTAATTAAACATTTCAATATTCAAATAACATATTCAATATCTTAATGACAATCTTAATGTGAAGAGATATGGCATTTTAATGTATACATGTACGCATTCATTTGAATTAGGGCTGTTAATGTTAATGCATGCGATTAATTAAAAATCCTTAAATTAATGAAGCACTAACGTAACTTATGCCACGCAGTTAGATGATCACAAGCACCTATAACCCTGGTAGGCAGAAATTTCTACTTCTCAATTTCGCTTCTCTCTTTTCAATCAGATTATTTTAACTCGCTTCTCCAGTAGGCAAATGCACTCAAACAATCAGTCCAATTGCACACTGTATTTATGCACAGACACATTTCAGTATGTTTTTATCTCCCAGGTGAAAAAGTATACTTCTATAATATACTTAAAGTGCTCTATTTTCACACATGAACTTTGCACTTTATACTAAAAATTCTTCTTTAGTACTTCCTAAGATAATCTTAAGAACATCTAAGTGTACTCAACTGTGCTATTTTGAGACACCATGAAATAGGAACTAAAATGTACTTTAAAATATACTATCTCTGTATTTAAAAAATGTATTTAGTTACCACTTATAGTATACTTGAACCCATAGTGTACTACAAGTGGTAACTAAATACATTTTTCAAATATGTATTTCATGGTGTCTCAAAATAGCACAGTTGAGTACATTCTCAAGATTATCTTAAGAAGTACAAAAGAAGAATTTTTAGTAAATTAAGTACAAAATTAGTGCTTGAAAATAGAGCATTAAGTACATTATAGAATTTTTTTCCACCTGGGCTGTCATGTATATACATTTTGCTGTGTTTAGTTGAATGGATCCATGTACTGTAATAGGCATATGCAGTCAGATTTTTTTTTTTGGCTTCTCCATATGGTCCTGATCAGTATCGCAACTTGACACATCTAAAATGTAAACAAGTTCTAAGGGTGTGTTCACACTTGGTTCGATTAAAACGAACCCTGGTGCGATTGCTCTGTTAGTGCGGTTCATTTGAACATATGTGAACGCTGCCATCCGAACCCTGGTGCGCACCAAACAAGCGAGCTGAGACCGCTGAAAAGATGGGTCTCGGTCCGCTTCCAAATGAACTTCGAATGATGGTTCGAATGATATATGAACGCAACACTGACATGTAAACCGAACCAAAAACAGGAAGATGTGACCCTAAAAAGGACAGAATCCTTATGCATATCAGTTTTTAAGTCGCGAGTTTGCCCATCACAGGCATCAGACACGCAGTCTCCACGCAGCAGATCGTTTGTGTGTGTGAGGGATTCCCGCTGCTGTTTTGACTCCTTTACATATTTTATAAGCTCTTCACGAGTTCCCAGCTGGCCAAAATACCATTATATGCAGGCTACGCACACACAACAAGTGCATTTATCTCAGCACACAGCATTGTTTTGGATGTTTGGTAAGTTCAGTCTCAAAATAGGAAATGAGTCATAAAATCTGACCAATCAGGTTGTGAACGTATCCCTATGCCTTTAGGTTCTGTATGTTTTGGTTCTGTGCTAAAATTGCCAATCTGTACACTAAATCGGACCAAGACTAAATGTTTTTTTTGGGTCCGGACCAAACGAACCGAACTACAAGTGTGAACGCACCCTAAAACGCTCTACACAAGCGCTTTGCTGTTGATAATATATACTGTACACATACTGAATTCTAAAAAATTTTGTTCTGTAATGTTTCATGTGTGCTTTGCTGTGCATAATTTTATGAATTATATGGACCCCTTATATCATTTGGTTATTTGGTGTCCTTTTGGAGTCTCCAACTGTTTTGGAAAGACAATTTACCTTAAAAAAAGCTTGCAGAAAATACAGTTTTGTGAAAATCATCCTTCAATCTGATAGTATGCTCAATTTGTTGATAAGCAAGCGATTAATCGCACAAAAAGGTGCGATTAATCACGATTAAAAAATTGTATCTATTGACAGCCCTTTATATACATTTTACATGAATATATTCAGAATCTTCTTACATATTTCACCATAAACGCAAAAAACAAGAGTGAATTAGGGATATTCACCCTCTCTGCCTTGTAGTGTATCCGCACCATCCTCTGACCTCCTTATAGACGAGTCTGGACAATAGCTACAGAAATAAGAACAAGAGGAGACAGTGAGACACTGGTTTGAAAACACACATCCATCATGCTATTACTTATTGGATAATATTACAGATAATACTGGAACACACAATCATTATGATAAACAGCAAATGAAGTCTCACCAGACAGGCCAGTACATCAGCAGCAATGAGCATGTAGAAAACATTGTTCCAACCGGTTGGAGAGATCAGACCAGCCAACAGTGGCCCAATAGCGGCACCTAGAGGCCACCAAACACATTAGACAACACGTGACGGCCATCCCAGGACAGTGTTTTCCCAAAACAAACATTGGTTTCTGATTGTTACATTTAAATTTACTGTCAATAACCTTTTTTTAAGTGCCATAAACAAAACTTAAAATTCACTGTCAGATTATTATAACATGAAGCTAAAGAGAGAGAGAGAAAAAAAAAAATCTCACATTCCATGCATACCTATTGATCCAGTGCCGTCAATAATGGCGGTCACAGTGGACAGTGCCCTAGAGTTCCCTCTCAGACACTCGTGGGTTCCCTGAAAGAAGAAGAAAAAAAAAAAAAAAAAAAAAAAAAAAAACACATTATGAAATTTACAACACATGAAGCTTGTTACATCACAACACAGTTTATTGATCAGTTATTGAAAAAGACTTTAAAGGTCAGAGTTGGTATATCTGTTTTGAGCCTTTATTTTTTTTAAACTTTACAAATGTCCATGTGAAGAGCACATGGAGGAAAGGTGCCCAGGGCTTACTAGATCAGCTGATACAGCAGTGGTGATGAGGGCGTAGGGTCCATTCACGAGAGCACCACACCACAGCAACATGCCTGCAGGTCAGAAAAGGGCATAGGAGGAGGTACAGACACAAAAGAGACATGTTGTAATTTGTGGGAATCAATATTCACAAGATAATTGTGATAATTAACAAGATCATCTGTTCCCCTTACATTCAACAATGTAAAATATATTACTTAATGCTATATTGTAGCCTGGATAGAATGTTATGATGGTTTTCTAAAGCAAACTTAATATGAATGCAGTTTAAGTATTAAAAAAAAACACTTGAATTCTGATCGTGCAGGCTAAAACGTGTTATACTGATTATAGTTTATAAAGTTTTAAATATGGATATTTTTCTTACAAAAACCCATCACTTCACTTCAGAAGGCATTTATTAACCCACTGGAGTCATGTGGATTACTTTTATGATGGATGGATGCACTTTTTGGAGCTTCAAAAACGATACTATTCAATGCCATTACAATGCTGGGTAGAATAATAACTCTGGCTGTGTTCGGCTGAAAGAAGATTGTCATATACACCTAGAATGGCTTGAGGGTGAGTAAATTATGGGATCATTTCCAATTTTGGGTGAACTATTCCTTTAAATCACATTTCACACCAGCTATGCAAAAATTTTGTATTTTTCAGTCTAAAACACAAACAAAACAACACAAAACCAAAACAATGCATGCAAAAAAACGAACAAAAACAAAACCAAAACCCCTCTGTACTCACCAATTGTGGTTGGCAAGCCATTCTGGCCGATCTTATTGTACAGGAACAGCTTGAGGAAGAAAAGCAAATATGAATAAGCAGCAGTTCTCCAAGGAAAGAGAAACCAGTCCATCCATTTACAGAGGTTCACAGGTAAACTCGAGCTTGAGGGCGTTGTGTGTACAAGACTTCAGTTGTCTGTAAAAACTGTGAGCAAACTTTGGCAACCTTTCACAGTTTGTAGTTACAAGCTTGCCAGTTTTACACTTTTCTCTAGGAAGCACAATCTGCTATGACGAACATTTACAGACTAAATCAGTGTCTTTCGGCATAAACATTGCACATTAGAACTGGAATCAACTCCCAAATCTAAATTTTATGGTTCATAAAGCTAATGGATTAGCTTTAGTTAATGGATAAGTGAAAATGCAATGCTTTTATATACTATGAATAGTTCAAATCAATCTGCAATATATTGCTAAAACATTACCCAAAGTCTGGGCAAAAATTAGGCAAAAGAACAACTGCAACTCACCATAGGAGCAGCAATAATCAACATGGCACAGCAAGTAGTGGCTCTGCCCCCACTGTAGTCAGATATCAATCCAGCCAGGATGCCACCTAACACAGGAAAAACAAAAACAAACCACACACTTGGATATTTCTTATGATAAAGATTTGATTTATTTTAGCCATATCTTCATTCTTACCCACAATTCCTCCAACATCAAACAATGTAGATAGGTCCCCGGCTTCTTTGGGATCAAAATGAGCTAAGGAAGAGAGCAGACTCTGATTTGTTGGAATTTATAGGGATTTTTTTTGACTGTTTATGAATCTGAGAGAATCTGATGAAGGATTCTTACCAACATTAGCGATGTATAAAGGAAGCCAGTAGAGGAAGGTGTAGCTGACCAACTTGGCAAAAAGCAAACATAAGGAGAACTCCACCACACCCTGCAGAATAAAGATAATACATTTTGCAACAATGACACTATGATATTTACTTCTGTAAATACCATATCAAATTTGCATTGCAACATCATTTCCTAATTTCTGATGTTACTAATTAGGATGAATTGCTTATTTTAGCATTCCTCATAGAATATATTTTGCATAAAGCATCTGCTAAATGATTAAATGTAAATCTAAAAATATACTATTAGAAAAAAAAAATAATCTAAGGCACTTCTTCTGGTCCAAAAAAGTTAAAAAGCCTTTATTAACATCATGGCTATCACAAAAGAAACATTAAAAATGGCTAAAACACTACAAGCTGAGTGTCAGGCTTTCTTAAACTTTTTTGCATCAGAAGAAGTGCCTTGGATTCTTTTCTAAAGGTATGTTTGAAACCCAACCAAAGAGCACCTTCTAGGATTACTTCATGTACTTCTATGTGCTAATGAAAATCTAAAGATGTTTAAAGACCAATAAATAAGACTTAAAGGTACAATATGTAAGAATTTTGCAGTAAAATATCCAAAAACCATGTTCACCTGAGTACTTACAATATCCCAAATGTTTCCAACTATTTGTAAATTGTGAGAAAATTGCATTTTTAACCAAGGCTCCGGGACGTGTGAGTCGCTGCCTGTCAATTGCATCATACCCGCATTTTTTTTTTTTTTGTAGAAACCATGGAAACACCAAAGACACTTTAATATATTACGTTTTAATAGACAAGGGAACACCTGTTTTGATATATTTATAGACAGAAAACGAATTATTGTTATATAGCTCAACACGTTTAGTCTTATTGTTTAAATGTAGTTTTCTTGATTTTTTTGAGTACCATGCCTCAGAGAAAAACACAATTTTGTGAAGTAGGTAACATAGCATAATCAGATGCAGCTTTATTTTTAGTAACAGTAATACAGCATTTTCTGCATCATACAATACGTTTTAAAATTAATTCCATGCCATTTATCAACACAAGGCATCCAGCATTTAATATGGTATTCTAAAATCGATCTATCTTACTGCAGTGTGCAACAAGTGTCTCACAGCAGCCGCCGAGCGAATGCTCAGAGTAACGTTATAACATAATTTTCCACACAGTCAAATGTATCTAATATGATAAACAGCACTGTTACCTCATACTCATGACCAGAAAAGCAGAAGCAGCGCCGGTGACTGTGGCATAATAAAAGTTCAGCTGCTCATGGTGTGTGTTGCGCAATCGCTCCAGCGGAGCGTGTCGAAGACGACATGTCCCAGGATTCCGTGCTTTGTTTTGAATAGGCCTCTAGCGACCTCTAGCAGACAGAAAATCTTACATATTGCACCTTTAATCTCTATATATAGCAAAAAACGATTTTCATACTCAGTATTTTTGTCTTTTTTCCACTACTACTATATTACTAAACATTCTTAAGTCAAGATACACTTACTTGAGAAGCAGAATTGCTGAATGTTGGTAACCAAAACAGTTTCTGGTCCCCATTGACTTCCATAGTATGAAAGTCAGTGGGGTATGAAAAATAATTCAAAGGATAAAACAATATTAAGTTTATTTTTCTCATCCCAATGACAGATATTTTTTCATGTTTTAAGCACAAACTCAAATAATTTAATTTCCCGAATTAAATAATTTTTTTCCCGAAAATCTTAGTCATTTTGCTTCTCAAGCAAATGTCCATTGATTTAAGAATTTTTAGTTTTTTTTTTATGATTATTATTTTTAATAGAAGACAAGAAAAAAATAATAAGAAAAGAAAACATTTTTGAGGTGTACACTTCAGTAAAAAAAATAAAGCAAAAGCATGACACTTCACAGGATGGGCTCATCCAGAATAACGAACAGATCAGGTCTACTCAATCTCTTAAAAATAAATTCCTTATGTATGCTGACTAACAGCTGTGGGTGTGAAACTGAGAATAACAGGTCACTCACAGGAATCTTGAGTGCTCCGCCGAAGCTGATGGCTTCTGTGTGATCCTCCACCGGCTCCACAGCTGTGGATGTGTGACTGTTGAAGATCTCCTCATTACTGGACGAGTTCCTCAGAAGAGGCTCTTGCTCCACACTCTCCTAAACACATTAGAGCCTGTTAATGTTATATAATGGAGGTAAAACTGTGTCCGTTCAAGGAAGAACAGTACGAGACAATACTTTAAGTACAGACTTTTGTTCATCTTTGTAACACAAATGAAGATATTTTTAATAAAATTTGAGCCAGTTCTGTACTCTCCAATGACAGCTATGCAACTACCACTTTGATGCTTCAAAAAGAGATCATAAATCTAATCCATATAAATTGAGCGGTTTAGTCCAAATTTTCTGACGTGATCACTTTATATGATCAACAGATTTAATTTAGGCTTTTATTCACATATAAACTTTGATCAGCAAACATAAACAGAAGATCAACTGAACCTGCTTCACGTGAGAGATAAAACCTTATTGGTTCTTGCGGAAACCCAAATGTGCTGCGTAACACGAGAATGAACCTCATTGGTTCTCGCACGTCAATCGAACATGCTTGAGCTTCTATTTACCACAACTGATGTGTGAGTTGATGAATTTTTATATGTAAATAAAAGCCTAAATTCAATCTGTTCAGCATATAAAGCGATCGTGTATCTTCAGAAAATTTGGACTAAACCGCTTAATTCATATGGATTAGTTTTACAATCTTTTATGAACTTTTTGAAGCATCAAAGTGTGAGGTGCGTAGCTGTCAATGGAGAGACAGAAATTACTCAGAGTTTATAAGAAATATCTTTATTCGTGTTCCGAAGATGAACGAAAGTCTTACGGGTTTGAAATGACATGAGAGTGAGCAACTAATGACAGAATTTTCATTTTTGGGTGAATTAACTCTTTAATGGTGGAATACACTACATGACTTTTGCACAGCTTTTCCTCCTGATTTCCAGTATGGAGGAGTCAACGCTAGTTGCTGAAAGTTTTAGCCAGTCTGCAGATTTTGGGTAGACAGAGTTGACAGATTTCACAGAAAATCACAGTGTATGATGAGCACAGACTGCAATTATTATTATTATTATTATCATTATTAGCTTTAGATTATGATTCCTTCCAGCTGGAGGAAGTTAAACATGTTTGATATTTTGAGTTGAATTTAGCAAGGCACTGTTTTTATTGGTCATGCGTCTTTTAGCAATGAGGTTAAGTTTGTTGTGTTCGGAATGGCTTGTAAGTCTGGTAGTGTGTGATTCTCAGCCGTTTAGTGTATAAGCCCAGTTTTTCCTATGTAACCATTTACAAAGTCAGCAAGAGTATGATGCCTGCTAGTGTTGAAAAAATGTTCAGATTTTAAAAGCCATGTAATGTATTCCAGCCACTGAGTTCACATCTCGCAATTCTGACTTTTTTTCTCAGAACTGTGATATAAACTCACAAATACGAGTTATAAAGTCCAAATTGCAAGACAAACCCACAATTGCAAGTTATAAAGTTGTGTGATATAAAGTCACAATTGAGTGTCATAAAGTCAGATTATATCTCGCAGTTCTGTTTTTCTCGCAATTGCGAGTTCACATTTCGCAATTCTGAGAAAGAAAAGTCAGAACTGGGAGATGTAAACTCATAATTGTGAGAATTGTTAAATAAGCTTCTGCTTTCAATTCTCATGCCATTTCTAAGCCAATTTACTACAGTGTTGTTTACTATCCTGATGCAAATGAGAGGCCAAAGGTGATGCAACTATTTTAATTTGTCAAAATTATTATTATATTGATTGTAATCTAATGGCAGTCATACAAGCGTCAATAAGTATTTTCACACGATTCGTTTCCAACTTTGCTCACATATGAAATAGCTGGGAGGGGAGAACTGCTATTTAGCTGGTTATTCAAGTTAAGCGAAATTATGGTAGTAACATGCAGCTAGCGGAGTCACACTGCAAGACGCAAATTAAATCAAACTGTGTGAACCCAGCATAAAGTCTCATTGAGTAGATATCTAGTCAAATATTTTGCTGGAGCAAATACATTTTTAAATGGTTAGTGAACTCACATGGTGTTGTGGTGGTGTACAGTTCACATCTTCAGGTTCTGTAAAAGAGAAACCGCATGTTGTGATTCTGCTCCTATTCTGATCTATCCTGTCTTTGTAAACAACATTGATGCATAAATATGCCAATTCCCCTCCGATAAAACATGTGTTACTCACTTTCAACCAGGAAGAAAAAGCAGATGACTCCAGTGCAAGCGATGATGATACCAGGCACAATGAATGACAGGCCCCACGCGGATGACACATAGACACCAGCAATGAGGGAACCAAGAATGTTTCCCACTGAGGTGTGAGAATTCCAGATTCCCATGATGAATCCACGCCTGTGTGAACAGAGCATCAGGAGGACTGAATATACAGCACAACCTGGCACTTTGAAAATCATTTACCAATAAACTTATTTGGAGTTATATTGAATTTGGAATTTCAAGGTCAACATGAAATCAAAATGGACCCCATTTACTTTATTAATGCACTGCCTTTCAAAATGGTGGTGTTAAGATCTTTTAATGTTTTTACATTAAGACTCACCATGGCTGCATTTATGTGATCAAAAACGCAGTAAAAATAAAATAGTATTTAAAATAACCTTTTTTATTTTAATACATTTTAAAATGTAATTTATTCCAAAGCTGAATATTTCCAGCATCATTACTCTAGTCTTCAGTGTCACATGATCCTTCAGAAAGCATTCTATTATGCTGATTTGCTGCTAAAGAAACATTTATTGTTTAATAAAGGAGACTTGATTTGACTATTATTATCACTCTTGAAAACTCTTTGTTCTGCTTAATATTTTTGTGGAAACAATCATACAGTTTTTGAGGATTTTTTGATTAATTGAAAGTTCAAAAGGACAACATTTATTTGAAATAGAAATATTTTGTAATATTATAGATTTCTGTACTGTGAATTATATAAAATAAAACAAAAAATAATAATAAAAAAATAAGCTTACTGACCAAACATTTTTAAATTGTAGTATACATGTATCTTATCTTATTGTGTGCACAAATAATCAATGAAGTTAGGGTTAGGGTTAGGAAAGAAAAAAATAAATATACATTACATGAAAATAATATTTCAAACATGAAAAAAGTATGGCAAGTCTTTACAATAAGGGTCTCATTTGTTAACATTAGTTAATGCATTAACTTACATAAACTAACAGTGAGCAATATATTTTTACAGCATTTATTAACTTTTTTTGTTAATGTTAGTTAATAAAAATGTTCATATTCATGTTAGTTCACAGTGCTTTAAGCTAAGGTTAACTAAACAGATACAATGTTTGATTTTAATAATGTATTAGTAACTGTTGAGGTTAACGTTAAGATTAATAAATTAAGAAACATTGTTCATTGTTAGTTTACAGTATGTTAACTATTGTAGTTAACTACTGTTAACAAATGAAACCTTTTTGTAAAGTGTTACCATAAGTCTTTAATCAAAATGTAATAACTTGGCAAAATATAGGCAATGCAGGTTATTAGTTAATAAATAGCTTATAAATAGTTATTTGGAATTGTTTTGCTAACTCAAATTTATATCTGTCTCTTTTCTTAAATAATAATAATAATAATAATAATACCATCCAATCAATTCCTGATGGATAAAAATCAGACCTGCCGGGCATTTTCTTGTTATATATCCTGCTTCACTCTGAAATGGGTCATATTATTGTAGTAAAATGGTTTGCAATTGAGGTTCAATGTTTTTAAAGCAACATTGCAAAGCAACATATTTTTTTTAAGTTTTGTGGCATCGTGGCAGCAGGTGTGAACTGTGGAGATCTGCATTTAGTTGTGTTTGTGGAAAATACAGATACAATTCTGCACTGTCAACAACACAAACACTGAGCAAGCAGCACAGAATATGACAGTCACTTACTTTCCCTTCCCAAACCAGTTCCCAACACACGCCACCACTGCAGGCCAGCCTGTAGTCTGCACCAGCCCATTTAAGGCCTGCAAAAGAAAAACACATTAATCAGCAAACCTGATGAGCACATGAGTTTGACACATTCAAGAAGCAAAGTAATCCGCATGGTTTGGTCATGTGCTAGCCGTGTGACACATACCAACATGACTTAAGGCTTACTGTGAAATAACTCTGGGCCAGTAAGACTGGGCTAAGAAAATGTTCAACATGATACATTTCTGTCTATCAAACACTTATGATGTTTTTATTTGATAATATGCAAAATGCTTTTAATTTTGTTTTGATAACACAGTCCCGACAAGAAACATGCCATTGGAGACGAGTCACTTCTGTTTTTTGGTTTCACATCGTGCAGTTCTGGTTCTCTCTTTCTCTGGCAAAGTTTTTCACTGACCAACACACCTTTTCACATTGGTTTATAGTTATGAAATAGAACTACCTTACCTGAACTAAGCAGTAATACCACAAAGAGTGGATTTGCCAGTAAAAGCCCAGGCCAAAAAGAGCAGTGAAAAGGCCACTGAGAAGCATCCCTGTGCTCAGGTAGTAACGCAAGGGCAACCGCTCTCCAAACATCCCACTGTCAAAAAATATTTTAAAAGCAGTTGCTATACCTCAAGCAAAACACATCAGTCTAACAAAGAAAATCCAATATCATACCTAAAGAACATGCCGATAGCATACGCAACGAGGAAGCAGTTGTCCAACACTCCAAATAGGTTCTGGTAATTGTTCCGGTCTGAATTGAACAGAGATTGATGCGTTAATATACACTACCGTTCAAAGGTTTAAGGTCAGTAAGACCTAATTAATACTTTGATTCAGCAAGGACATTTTAATTGTTCAAAAGTGACAGTAAAAACACAATGGTGCAATATTTCAATATCAAATAATTGTTCTTTTAAACTTTCTATTCATCAAAGAATGCTGAAAAAATTATCTCTGTTTCCACAAAAACATTAAGCAGTAAAACTGTTTTTAACTTTGATAAATAATAATTGTTAAAAAAAAAAAAAAAAAACACATTAGAATGAATTTTTGAAACTTTTAGTGTATTGAGGGACAAAGTGCTATGGAAGCTCGTTTCTGCCACTAAATAAAAAAGGTAATTTGATATCACAATCCTGACTTTTTTCCTCAGAATTGCAAGATTTAAACTTACAACTGAGAGTTATAAAGTTAGAATTGCGTTATGAAGTCAGAATTGCCCAATTCTGACTATATTCTCGCAATTGCAAGTTTTTAATCACACAATTCTGACTTTATAACTAGCACTTCTGACTGTTTTCTCAGAATTGTAAGATATAAACTTGCAATTGCGTCTTATAAAATCAGAATTGCGAGATATAAACAGACTTTTTTCCCCTCAGAATTGTGTTTATATCTCACAATTCAGACTTTATAACATGCAAATACGAGTTATAAAGTCAGAACTGAGAGATATAAACTCACAAACGTTTTTTTCCCCCCTCACAACTGGATAACACGCAATTGCAAGTTTATATCTCACAATTCTGAATCAGAATTGAAAAAGTCAGAATTGCGACATTTAAACTCGCAATTGTGAGCTATAAAGTCAGAATTGCGTGATATAAAGTCAGAATTGCGAGATATAAATTCGCATTTCTGACTTTCTTTCTCTTAATTGCGAGTTTCACAAATTGAAGTTTATAAGTTAGAATTGTGAGATAAAAAGTCGCAATTACCTTTTTTTCTTTCTTTTTTTTAATTTCATGGCGGAAACAAGCTTTCATAAATATAAAAAAAGAATCAAACTCACCAAAAGGAGCCCAATCACACCAGGTGTCATTGTCAGTGATGTTGAGGTCTGCTGGATGAATAACATTAGAGCAGTTTCTGTGCAGCTGACTCTGTCAAGAAGAAAAAAAAAAGATTTTTTTTTAATTTTTTTTTTTTAAAATGTATTATATAATCTTACACATGCAAATGCAATCATGTAATTTATCTGTATATAAAAAATCTGTTTGTTGCATGTCTTCTCTACAGGTCAGACCTATCATTTAGCTAGTTAATGTCTAGGTTCCAGGTCTCTGAATTTTTATTACCTTGACAATACTGATAGGCTTTCGAGAGAGGTGGTAGCTGGTGTAGAAGACAAACGTGAGGATGAGAATAGAGAATCTGTACCTAATCAAAAGGAATAAATAAAAGGGAACATTTTTTTAATAAAAATACTTACAAGTAAAAAAAATAAAGCAACATTAGTCAAGTCTGGCGAAAGCTTGGAGGGGTTTGCTTTATTACATAAAACAGTGAAGCTGTGATAGAAATGAAACCACATTGCGTGACGTACAGGAAAACACTTCACCTAAGGCAAACACACACACACACACACTGTATGATCTATATGAATATTTTTTTCTTTTTACATTTCCTGTGGGGGAAGCATGCTTAACACATAGTACATCAGTTTGAGGGCTATGCAAGCTGCAAAAGAGAAACCTCTTAACATTTAGCCTAAGTCACAGTACTCTGTGATTTCACTTAGGTACTGATCATTCATGAGGTATGCACATATGCATAAGCATATTTTAACTGTGATTGAAGATTCTTAATAAATAAAACAAATTAAATTGTGAATTCAACATGTTGAGAAGCATATTAGCACTAACTGCATTGCAGATTACATTTAAGCAGCTTTAAATCAATAGCATTATCAAAATCAATACTCACGTCTGCTACAATAAAATCCCACATAATGGGATAAATTTAACATCATAGAGCATGTTATCTTTATAAAAGTATGTTGTGTTTACATGGGCCTGTTACTCACCAGCTGTCTCTAGAGAAAGAAGTAATGAGTTTGATGCCCGGGGCAAGAGATCTCATTTTTACAGGTAGCCCACCGTTGTTAGTCTCGTTGTAAAAAAAAGTAATAAAAAAGTTGTTTTACTAAAGATTAACCGACGTTATAAAAGATACATTAAAAATTCCATTTCTATTAAGATTTCTAAAAACGCAAATGTAAGCGTAAAAAATAAAATAAAAAAAACAACTGAAACATACAACGAAACTAGCTGACTAATCGCGTTTTGTGGCTTGCGTTAATTTCTCACGACCTAAAACTACGAGTCCATCTAAACGTTCAATGAAAGCCGGAAGTCCTAAACCAGATGTAAAAGTGGCATTTAAAGTATCGGAGACGTGCTGTCATTTCCTAATTCCAGAGGTGGAAAAACCTTAAAGCGCTCTGAATTTCCAAAGATTTCCATGGTTGCCTTGACTGGTGGTCCGTCTACGTTTTAAGCCGGATGCTATTAATACCCGTTTGTCTGGACTACAGCATCACATGAGAATTAATTGATCTTTAGTTCGCGCAGTGTAGTTGTGCCGTCGCCATTCCTGTTTTCCATATCGGTCTACGGCACGCACTGGACTGGATTTGGCGGCGGCGTGAACATGTGATACAGATTTACGTCATCGAGCTTAAATTAACCCTTCATTATTCGGCTCTTCTGGGCTGGCAGGGGTTCACAAAGTATTGTCAGCCGAACCACTTTGACCTGAAATATTTACTTAAGTATTTATTTAGTGAATATTTATTTAGTACTCTCTCAGATTTTAAGTTAATATTTCAATAATTTAGTAACATTGACGCATCTGCACATGACATGCAGGTAAAGAAATAAAATATTTAATCTTTTTAGTAAGAGTTTCATTTTGATTATTTTCAAATTATTTATTTTGATTTGACCTTTTTATCCTTTAATTATTATAGTTTCATTAATTTTCAACCCACCTGCAGCTCCCTCAGGAACTGCCAGTTTGGGAAACCTTGGTCTATGGTTGTTATGGTCCTGAGTTAAAACAATACACTGTCAGTTAGCTGGGAAAAATTAACCTTAATTGTGATAAAATCACTGTAATGCATGATCCTGAATGGCTTCTTTCTTTCTTTTAAATGTGATATTTGACACATATTCAATAAAATGTTGAATTTATTGATAATCAAAATAAAGTAAATAGTTCCTTAGTTCTTTTTTGCTCATCCTCTCAGATTTAGGGGTCAGAAATATTTGTCTTACACACACACACACACACACACACACATATATATATATATATATAATTTTAATACACTATATTACAGTTTTTATGCCAAATCTGTATGTGCTTACTATATACTGTACAAATCCCATGAGCATAAGTTGCACTGACAATACAAATGTAATATGCCAAATAAATTAGTTTGATTCATACAATAAAGATTGTGTGAATCAAACTAAACATAACCTATATTTGACTAGAAATTAGGATGCTACTTTCTGGAGTGGAAATAAATACTTATTTCCACAGACACAGACAGAAAAAAATGTGACTGTCATGCATTTACTGACTTCTCAACCAGATACTAAAGTACGTGATCAGGGATTTTGTCACCTTTATTTATATACCTTTATTTATATATGTAGCGCTTTTTACAATGCAGATTGTTTCAAATTAGTTTTACAGTGATAGCTGGGAAATAATGTATCAAAGATTGTTTTGGCTGTATAGCAACTGTAGAAGAAAATAGTGTCGGTTCTCATACAATGGTGTCAATGCAATATTGTTGAATATTAAGTGTCTCTGACTAAGCAAACCAGAAGCAACAGCAGCAAGGAGCCCAAACTCCATCAGGTGACAGAATGGAGAAAAAAACCTTGGTAGAAACCAGGCTCAGTTGGGGGGGCCAGTTCTCCTCTGGCCAATGAATGAACACAGTGTGATTATGATTCAGACAGCATCACAGGTCAGAAGGCAGATTAGGATTGGAACAGTCAAAATATTTAATCCAGTTTCATCTGGTTGAAGATCGGATTCATCATGCCGGTAGGAGACAGGTTTGTTGGGAATCTGTGCCACTGGCTGTCGTGTCAATGAGCCCCTTCACAGGGGATGGTCTAGTTGACACAATCTCTAACTGAATTTCTCATTTTGTTTGCATAATGGCTGAAAAAGCGTATAAAGGTCACATACACATTTAGGTGCTCAAAGAAAACCAACCTGTGACACAATAAACAATCACAAAATTGAATTTTTCAGTTCAGTAAGGTTTATTAAAACAGTAAAATTGTTGGTCACATTAAAGTATGTCCATTTATTTAAAACCATCAATGAGTACAATACAAAAAATATTACACCATGAACTCAAAAAGAAAAATTCTGTCATCATTTACTCAGCCTCAAGATGTTCCAAACCTGTATGAATTTCTTTCTTCTGCTGAACAGAAGAAGTTATTTTGAATAATATGGGTAACCAAACAGTTGATGCTATAGAAAGTCAGTGGGGTCCATCAACTGTTTGGTTATCGACATTCTTCAAAATATCTTTTTGTGTTCAGCAGAAGAAAGAAATTCTTACAGGTTTGGAACAACCTGAGGCTCAGTAAATGATGACAGAATTATCCTTTTTGGGTGAACTATCCTTTTAAGTTAATACAACATAACACTTCAGGCTGTCCAGTCTTAAAACACACTCAATAATTTAAAACAAAGATTTAAAACAATCACTTCCTCTGAGAATGGACATCCATAGAGGATGCCTTTCAGGTGGATGAATATCGTCCAAGGCCTCCTTCCTTCAGATCACAGCTTAGCAAGACAGACTGCAGAGCCTGAGCATATGCTGATAAATAAAAAAACAACAAAACAAATACATTACATTTATGCATTTAGCAGATGCTTTTATTTGTGAGGAACAAAGCACTTTGTCAAGGAGCCAACAATATTCATAATATACAATGCCAGGTTTATTGTTTATTTAATAATGTAAAATGAAACTTTAGTACAAGTACATTTTAAATCATTATGTTTTAACAATTTTTGATCATGCTTTTAAGAAGTACACTTATTTTGATGTGCAGACTAACATACAGAAGCACATGTAAAGTACTTGCAGTGTGTTATTTGATATTACATTTAAAGTTAATATGTACTAATTTGCAACTTCATTACAAATGTTTAATTACAAATACTGAAATACAAACAATACAAGTTTACCATAAATGCTTGTCAGAATGTCAGTATATTTGGCAGTGCACTTTTAATCATATTTCGAAGACAACAGAAACAATTATGAGACTGCGTACAAAGATGTACTTAAGTCTTAAACTTAAGTGGGTCAAAAAAAAGCACTTATTAGTGCATTTAATATAAATTTAAACTATAATACATTATCATTTAATTGTAAATCACATTCAGTTAAGTGTCTGAAAACATTCCATTTAGTTATATAACCGTAAGTTCTCTTTTAAAAAGTATGCCAAAGTGTACTTCTTTTCATAAGGGTATTTAAAACTTGTTTTCATCTCGTTCTAAAATAAGGCTGATCCTATGATGAACTAAATCCATGATTAAACTTCACACTGTCTGGGAAAATATCTACAGTTATGACATGTCATGGAAAGTGGAAAAACAAAAGATGTCAGTTGTGACAGAGGCACACATGTATCATCTGTCCAGTCATGGTACTGTGAGTAAAATCATTTCCTAACCAGGAAAAGCTTTCTTTTCCAACAGCACAATCACAACCAATCAGAACATTTCTGAAGTTCATTCTATAGTTATGAGGAGCAGTACTTTGGACCGATATTTCACTGTGGGTGGACACAAAACCACAGAAATAGGAACCAAGCAACTAATCAAATGTTAAGTCACTTGTTGCTTGTTAGGACAAAAACTTAATATACAGCTTCACAGGACATCCAAATTATTTTCATTTAAGGAGCAATAGGATATTCTATAATTATTCTAAAATATAAAAGGAAACAGATACAGAGTGAGCAGTTTACCTTTTGGATTGTTGTAGAAGATACAGTTGTTGGCGCAGGTATCAGGATGGCTGTCCCAGAAAGTGTCTCCACAGGAACAAAGAGGAGGCAGCTCTACTTTGTCCTTCTTCAGTTTCTCATTCAGTAGAGCCTGCATTGCCTCAATGTACCTGTCATAGAATCATCACATGCCATGACAGCTTACAAGTTATTATAACACAATTCTGATCTACTGAATGTAAAACAATATATTTTATGGTGAATTTACAGTTTGTTTATGGTTATGGCTTTTATGGTGTAGACTAGCATTCATGATGTTTTGGGTCATTAAAGGGTTAGTTCACCCAAAAATGAAAATTATGTCATTTATTGCTCACCCTCGTGTCGTTCCACACCTGTAAGTCCTTCATTCATCTTCAGAACACAAATTAAGATATTTTTGATGAAATCCAATGGCTCAAAAAGGCCTCCATTTCCAGCAAGATAATTAACACTTACAGATGCCCAGAAAGGTACT
Organism: Elopichthys bambusa; assembly: GCA_037101425.1. Lineage (NCBI taxonomy): Eukaryota > Metazoa > Chordata > Actinopteri > Cypriniformes > Xenocyprididae > Elopichthys > Elopichthys bambusa. The sequence goes on from CM074434.1 coordinate 7,353,221, forward strand.
AAAAACATATTTAAAAAAGTTCATGTGACTACAGTGGTTCAAACTTAATATCATACAGTGACGAGAATACGTTCTGTGCATCAAAAAAAAAAAAAAAACAACCGAAAATGACTTTTCAACATGACTTTTGACTTTCAAAATGACTTTTTGATTCGAATCATTGATTCGGATCACATATCAAACTGCCAAAGTTACGTTAACTATTGAAATTTCGAAACACTTATGAGGTAACGAAACCTCATTTACTGAAATCACGTGACTTTGGCTCGTGAACCACTGATTTGAAACAAAAGATTTGTAAAGTTTCAATGCAGTGTTTTGAAATCGCCCATCACTAGATATTGTTGAAAAGTCGGTATTTTGTTCTTTTGCCGCACAAAAAGTATTCTCATCGCTTCATAACATTAAGGTTTAACCACTGTAGTCACATGAACTGTTTTAAATATGTCTTTCTGGGCATTGAAAGTGTTAATTATCTTGCTGGCAACAGAGGCCTCACTGAGCCATCGGATTTCATCAAAAATATCTTAATTTGTGTTCCGAAGATGAACGAAGGTCTTACAGGTGTGGAATGACATGAGGGTGAGTAATAAATGACAGAATTCTCTTTTTTTTTTGGTGAATTAACCCTTTAAGATAGTTTTTTTTAAAGAAAGTAAACGTCCATTTTTTATTACAGATATTTTGCGCCAATTTCCCAGGAGATAAGATGTAAACAGTGCTTTATTTGTGAATGTTTTATGCAATATTCCAATTTTGCGCTTACATTAAATTTGTTTCTTTGGAAACATAGCTAATATTACTTAAGCAACAAATCAACATATTAGAATGATTTCTGAAGGATGACACTGAAGACTGGAGTAATGATGCTGAAAATTCAGATTTGCCAGAAGAGGAATAAATTACATTATAAAATATATTAAAAGAGAAAAAACAGTTATCTGTTTTTACTGTATTTTTCTGAGTTCTTTCAAAAACATTAAACAATCTTACTGACCCCAAACTTTTGAACAGTAGTGTATTTTTGGTTATAATGAACACTCATAACATGACAATAGTTGTGCATATATTGGCTGTATGTACCGTTTGCTTTCTTTGGTCCTTTTTGTTCTTTCTCGTCGCTCTACCTTCTCTGCTGCCTCCTCCTCATCAAGCCTCAATCGCTCCAAAATCAAATACTCCCTCTCAGCCATGTCTTTTATTTCTTCCTCCTGCTGTCGCTGCCTTTCCATCTTCTTCTCTTCAGCTTTCCTGAGTTGTTCTTTTTCATTCTTAATCCTACACACAGCAAAAAGTTCACCGGGTTTATAAAAGAAAGTATAATATAAAGCGCTACATGACGTCTTTTGTGTTCTTGGACAACTTAATGAAAGGAAAATGATGTGTGATTACTTGCTTCAATAGTGCAAAAGACATGCAGTTAAGCGTAGGGACTGGTTACTAAAATTAACTCAAATGAAACTTTTTTTTATTATTATTTGTAATAAAAAAATGTAAGTAAAAAAAAAAAAAAAATCATATGTGCACATACAGTACATATAAATTAAGTTTGAATCTATTTACTTTTACCTAAATGATTTATCATCAATAGATGACAACATTTTGACAATGTGTGTTTTTCTGGGAATCAAAAAGAAACTGCATAATAGTTAGGAACTTTAAAATCTGTGTATTTGTTATGGGAGTGACATTTTAGAATATTAAGTCATGTCTTTTTTATATTGGTCTTTATCACAAAGACCTGCCACCCTGCTCACAATCTTATTTTTGGTTTATTATTTTATAGTAACTATTCAGCTATGTAAATGGTTTCTCGTAGTCTGACAACAGGAAAGAAACCATCCGAAAAGTGAGCAACCATTATGCGGAAAGGAATGAAAATAGACATCCTTTTCAGTAGCAGTGAATTTATAAATATGTAAATGTGATGCTGTTGTAGAAAAGGGACAAACATGTGATTGTGTGAACATGTGGTGAGGTTCGACCTTGCAGTTCTCTTCAGATGTTTCCTGTGTCTTTGGTGCTCCTTCACTTGCTCTCGCTCAATGTCCATGAAGTGACGACGATACATAAGGAACTGAGACTGCCTCTGAAACAATACAGTTAGCACATGAAGAAAACAATATTATTATGATTATTTATTTTTATTTTTTGTAAAAAAAAGACTCCACCTAAATCAAGACTACACACTAAATACACTACAGTTCAAAAGTTAGAGGTTAGTAGGAATTATAAAAAAAAAAATTAAAAAAAAAACTTTTAGTCTGCAAGGATGCATTAAATTGATCAAAAGCGACAGTAAAAAGTAAAAACATTTATTCAATATTCAATATAATTCATAAATGCTGTTCTTTTGAACTTTCTATTTAGCAGAGAATCCTGAAAAAAATGTATCACGGTTTTCACCAAAATAGCAGCACAACTGTTGATAACATTGATAATCGTAAGAAATGCTGATTGAGCACCAATCAGCATATTATAATAGTTTCTGAAGTAATCAATGGAATAAATTACATTTTAACATTTATTTTAAATTGTAATAATATTTTACACATAACAGTAATTTGCTGTATTTTGATTTTTTTTTTTTTTAATCAAATAAATGCAGCCTTGGTGTGCATAAGAAACTTCCTTCAAAAAGACAGTAGACTACATAAGAATTATGTATATTTTTTCAGTGTAATATGCTTACAATCAGATAATCAGTTTCATTTGCATGCATGTTTATAAAAACTACATTACTTTCCCTAAAAAAATAGTTTAAAGAGGAGACTTTATTCTAAATAAAGTGTGATTCCTCACCTGCCTCTTTAGCTCCTCCTGATTTTCATGAGGCCAAAGCACTTGGGAAGCTCTGTAGTCAGTTGTGAAGCCTGTGCAGGAAGCCGTGGGATCTGGCTCATAGACCTACAGAGACACCAAATTGTATACATGAAATAATAATATATTGTGTTGAAAATTTCATAAAGGCCATTTGGTGTAAGACAGCTTTATTCAAAAGCACCAACTTAAACAGGAAGAGGCTATTTAAGGTATATGTAAAATAAATAAATAAATAAATGAAAAAACAGCCACCACCAACCAGTTTTTATATGATGTTTAAGGAAAGGTGAATCTGAAAATCAATTATATTACAACCATAATTAAGTATGCAAAAACCTGGTATCTCATTACAACATGACAGAAGTATTTTGTCTAAAATATAAAGCAGCTATACAGTCAAACCAAAATTTATTCAGACACTTTGAACATTTCATTTATTAATTCATTTTTTTCAGTATAGTTTAAAAAAATGGTAATAAAATCTCAGATATCAGAGTTAAACTGTGTCAGAAAAAAATTGTCAGATAACACTTAAGTAAAACATGGTCAGGTCAAAGTGTCTGAATAATGTTTGGTTCCAAATTTTTTATAAATTTTACTGGCTTTTTACATTGTATGTCTAATAATGGTATTGCTTTGTATGTATGGATTTATTGCATTATGTTTGATATTTTCTTTTGGTGTTGGCATTTTCTATAGCAGTCAGGTAACTTTTCCTTCCTTTTTTATTAACGTAGGTGTGCCATCTGGGACTAAATTTAAGGCCACACAGGACTTCATACCATATCGTTCTGAAAAGTTACAGTCTTGGTTCTCTGGCGATGCAAATGAAAAGGTTGATCATGTTGCCCCAACAGCAGCTCATCTTCCGTGTCAACATCCTGCTCATTTTCCTCTCCTCCATCATTTGAACCTTCAGTATAATCCTTCTGATCTCTTAAAGTATGTGATTCAGGTTTCTGTATATAACAAATGTGAAGATATTAATACCACAACACTGAACGTTCAGGTCTCAGAAATTACCCAAATGCATCATGCATGACTCACATTTCTAGCTGGGGATATTTTCCATCTCCCACCAGGTAGCTGTGATAGTTCATCTCCCTCTTGCACTGTTTGGCGAGCAGCTAGTCTGTGTCTCACCTGCTTCCTGACTTTACTGACCTGGAAAAAGTGTCAAGAATCACTCCCTTACATCTAGATTCTGACGAAAACATGCAAGTAAAATGATCCACATAGATGCAAAACAACACATTTTGTTGATCCTGGAACAACATTCCGGTCTGAAAGTTTTGTCCTAAACATATCCCTACCCCTGAACCTAAGTTATCCCTAAAATCAGAGAGAAATTATATGTGTATAACACTGATGTTGAAGCACTTAACCCTGGTTGCAAGCATAAACTTGACATAAATTGTAATATTGTCCCTCAGATCTGACTGGTTGACTGGAATGTTGCTCCAAGATCAACAAAGATGTTGATCAAGAAACATGTTGTACTTGATGAAATCAGGTTCTGCCTGTAAATACACGTACATGATGCGTGTGCTGAGTGGAAAAAATGGCCTCTGTCCCCTGAGCACTAACAAAGCTCGGACTGCAGGTAGCTCGCTCCCTGTGTGTCCAGGAAGGGAATAAACTGGTTTGAGGAGTAAGGCGATGGGCTGCTTTGCTAGTGTGTTGCAATACTTTACCCTCACATTCAACCTGAAAAAAAAAGAAAAAAAAAAAAAAAAAGATGCACAAATGACTTTATGAGTGTGGGTATTTGAGCATTTGTTAGAATAAGGCGTCATGACTTTCCACACAGCTATTCAAGCTTATGGTTGTTGGAGACAATAATATACTAAAGGCACTTTTCACAATATTTGATGTGCTTAAAACTAGCAACTTTTTATACCATGTTCACTGCTGTTTAAATGTTTGGAGTCAGTAAAATACTTTTATCAGATATTGTTAACTAAACTAAAATGATTAAAACTTGTTTTCGATAACTGAAATAAACCTGAAATACAATTATTAATATTAGATGCAAAACATAAATGAAAAACTAACTGAAAAAATAAGCTTAAGTTGAAATTTTCTCAAACTGAACTGAAATAAGTATAAATGAAAGCTAAATAGAAATATATATATTTTTTTAAAAATACAACAAAACTGTACTTACTGAAAATAATATTAATAAATAATATAATAGTATATAATAAATAATACTTTTATTCAGTACAGACGTACTAGCCTATATTGTAAAAAAATTACATAAAATTAAAAAAAAAAAAAAAATCCTTTAAAAAATGCATCTTGTTTTCCACAAAAATATTATGCAGCACAACATTTTCAACATTGATAATAATAATAATAAAAATTTCAGCTTCAAATTAGCATATTAGAATGATTTCTACAGGATCATGTGACACTGAAGTCTGGAGTAATGATGCTGAAAATTCAGCTTTGCCATCACAGGAATAAATTACATTTGAAAATATATTAAAATAGAAAACAGTTATTTCCAATAGCAATAATATTTTACAATATTACAGTTTTTACTGTATTTATTCAAATAAATGAAGCCTAAGCGAGCATAACTTCTCATTACTTGAGACTTCTGAATCAAACATTAAAAATTAAAAACAAAAACATAATTAATAGTTCTCTTTCCAAAGAACACAGGATTTGTGCCTTGTGCCTGTACAAAATACAGTCAATGGACAAATTGTGCCCTACTCAGGGAAAAAGAGTGCCATCTTCTGTTGCTCATTAACAGACATTTCTTACCGTCTCATATGATATCAGTAGCTGATGTTGTTTGCGCAGAAGGGCCTGCTGTGAAACACGTTTACGAACTGCATCCTGAAATCGGCGCAGACTCTCCTCTTTCAATCGTCGGGTCTCCTCTAGAAGCTCTTCTGTAAGCAAAGCCCGGACCTGCCCCACACCATGGGTTAGATTTACATTACATCCCTGGCTAGTACACACTTTCCACAAATAAGTACAAAATAGGGCCTAGTATTTTCAAGTATATTCAAGTATTTTTTTTTTTTCTCTTCTTTTTCTTTAACGTCATATAACCCCATGTATCTGGGGATTGCAAGTTTTGCAACCCTGTTATCAAAATTTGGGATATGCCAAAAAGAAGGCTTCAGAATCATAAACAATGTTGTTTATTAATATTCACATTAAAAAATAAAAATGAACCTATTAGACAATGTATAGATGTTACTTAGTGGCAGCTAGTTTTGCTTTGTAATTAGTCATTGTTATTTCTTTGTCCCATAAATTAAAGGGGAAAAAAATGTGGGAGTGTTTCTTAACACCCTTTCCAGATAAAGTCAGGAATGTGGGACAGACCAAAATTAATAAGCGCGAGACCAACGTGTACTGTATTGGTGCAAAGAGGCAGTCGGTGTAGCTCGTTTTTAACTATCTCTACAGCTCTCATATGTAAGTTCTTACCGCGGGATGTTCCTGGCACTTATCTCCACTCTCCACCCAAACACCCACAGGCGCCACAGCCGGGTTCCTCTCTGCCAACACTCTCACATCTTTGGTCTTTCTTCTGTGTCCAGAGGTTATCCTTTTATTTTCTTTTAATACATTCTTTTGCGTTAACGAAGAGCAAACCCTTTCCTTAGCTGTTCTTGCTTGATTCATTTTCGTATAAAATCTGGTAGATATGAATGGGTATAACTATCGTTTACGGCTTTTCGATGTTCAGACCTTATTAGCAAGCCCAACATTGACCCTTCAAGCAAAAACAAACCTTCTTAATTCATGCAAATAACGTTCATATTTCTACTTCTGTAACTGACAGAATTAAAACTCTGTTGTCAATGACGCTAACCGAATCGCAGCTGCTTTAGACCCGCCCGTTTATGATTCTATTGGCCAAAGCTTTGTAAAGTTAAGATTTTATTCGTCGAAAGTAACGCCGCTCAAAAGCTGTAGCGATTTGGTCACGCCCGATGTGCTCCTAAATGTAGGTTCGATGGGAAAAAGACTACATGCTCGTTTTAGTTCCACGCCAATTATACTACTTTTCCCTAGCCTAGCCTAGAACTAACCTAACCTAAGCGACTAAAATTAAATATGGTGGTTTTGCACAGAATTTCACACCCCCATTTTTTATTATAAATCTAATGTATATTGTGTATCAATTTAAAACCGAGTTTTTATTTATCTATTTATTTACAACCTCACTGCAAAGATGTAACTTCTTTTTTTTTTTTTTTTTTTTTAAATGCACACGAGAAAGAAAGGAAGTCATTTTAAATAGTCATTGTTGTTATGTAATGTCCTACTTATGCTTCTCTTTGTAGTCTTTTACAACTTGTTCATGCCTGAAACTATTTGAGGCATTGTTTTTCCACAGGGTAAGTTATTAGCATTCTCTGTGCTTATTTGGGTTTCTGTCTCCAACTTATACATTTATGCATGGGTATGAATCAACACAAGATCAGCCTGCTCCCTTTACAATGCCTGTTCTCAACGGCCGTGCCCATGCATAACAAGGAGACTACTGTGTCTTTTGTGTGAATCAGCACGCACATTGTCTCTCCCTTTTCAGGAACAGTATGAACTTCAACAAGAGAGACACAATTACATAATGCTCAGATTATTAGCGGGTGAAACACTGCGTAAAATCTTATCAACTATGTGAAAGTTTGCATTTAGGTCTTTCTCAATATTTTATTTAACATCTTCTTTACAGATCAGCTCTACTTGTCAATAACATTCACCAAAATAAAAACAGGCCAGTTCATGTTCTTCAAGTGAATGAGGAAATAAAAACTAAAAGAAGAAAAAAGAAAACACAAATATTCACTGTTGGCTTGACAAAGCATTGCCTGAAGTTTACAACAATTGTAAACAATTGAATACTTGGCCAGTTTGAATGCAGATCTTGCTAGGTGGTTGCTGGGGTGGTTCATAGGTAATTGCTTGGGAATTCTGGTTGGTTGCTAGAGTGTGGCTATGGGTGCTATGGTATAAAGTGCTGCAGGTATGACATCAGAACCTGGAAGACTAATCGCCAGTGGTTCTTTCGAGATTTTTCTATGGGGTTTTATAATGGGGTTTTTCGATTATGAGTAAAATAAAGCTTGTGGTAGACATAACTTGACGATACTTTGAAGTTTTGTTCTACAACGTACTGCCCACACTCATACCCCAAACTGTCTTATTTAGTTGCTTATTAGAAACAAATAAATATAACTGCTTAAAAAAAAAATCAAATTTTCAGCAAGGGAAAACACATCAAAGTATCGTCAAGTTATAGTAGTCGTCAAGCTGTAGTTTTTTCGCATCCTTATTTAAACTCAAAGCATACACTCTAAAAAATGCTGGGTTAAAAACAACTTAAGTTGGGTTAAAAATGGACAAAGCCAGCGATTGTTTTAAATGTTTGCCCAACCTGCTGGGTAGTTTTATTTAACTCAACTATTGTTTAAAAATGACTCTATTGCTTGCTTAAAATGAACCCAAAATATGTTGGAAATTAACATTAATTAATGTGTTTAATGAATAATAATTAAACAATAAATATTTATTAAATTGATTATTAATAAATGTTCACATTTTGATTATTATTGTTGCCTAGTAATTATGTGTCTGATTTGTTTATTTCCAACCTATTTTGGGTTAATTTAAAGCCAGCCATGTAGTAATTTTTAAACAATAGTTGGGTTAAAACAACCCAATTGCTGGGTTAGTACATTTTCAACCCAACTTAGTTTGTTTTTAACCCAGCATTTTTTAGAGTGTATAATTCCCGCACCCCCTTTCAAACTCTGATGTCCTGCAAGGAAGGACGCGGACCCCAGGTTGGGAACCACTGGACTACTGGAACTGTGTGAGAACACTATGTCAGAAAACACTGAAGGACTGTGCTGATGGTGGATGTAGCTAGAAAGCTTTGCCAAGCCAACACAATCACATTCCAGTGACATTTCTGAGAGTGAAGAGACCTAGAGTGTTAGATCAACTCAGCATTCACAATGTGCTTTCAGATAAAACGTGTCTTAACATGATAAAGCTGAACAAGTTTGAAATGCATAGTTTTGTAGCATAGACACATATATGTGTATTTACATATTTACATACATTAATGCAATAGTATTTGTGCAGGTCATTATCTGACTTTTTGCAGCATGTGGGCTTGGCAGATGTGGTCATTGCATCGATATCTATGTTTTTGGGGAGCCTCTGGGTTCTTGTGGAGGGGTGGATGGATCCTCAGGCTTCCTGGCTGGAGATGAGGACTGTGAGACTCGACCGGACTCTCGGCTGCGGGGCGAGGAAGGGGCTGGTGGGCTCTCACTGTGTCCCTTCCTCCGGCGATGGTGCGGTGGGGATTTGGTGGAAGTGCGAGGGTATCTGCGAGAGGAGCGAGCTGGAGGCTCAAGTGAGTCGGATTGAGGAGGTAATGAGCTGCTGTAGCTTGGAGGGCTGCTGCTAATGGAGGTGCATGTTTCACATGTTGATGGCAGTTCGCCAGGAGGAGAATCCTGAGGATGTCAAGTGCAGGCATTTACAGTCTTCGCACGCCTACATCATTGCACTTTCGTATTATCAAGACATGCAAAACTTCTAGGCTATTCTTGTAACACAGATATAATAACATCATAACCTATTCCACTGTATATTAGAATATGTGGTGAAAACATGAATATTAATGTGTAATGCAAAGAAATGTTTCTGAAGCAGAAACGGGTTCAACCTTTGCTCTCTGACTCACAGACAGCTCTACTGAGGTACTGGACCACTCATCCACTTGAAAGGCTATTTTTAACCATAAAGTGGGTGTGCTGGGAGAGGGAAATTAAATAATGATGTCATAATACCTTCTCTTTTAAGATGTAAAGTGATACAGGATTCCTCCGCTCATGATCAGTCATTATTGGGATGACATCATCTAGATATATAAATGAACAATTAAACATGAAATATAATATAATATAATATAATTAATATAAAGTTAATGCGCCATCATCCATGCAACCCCATGTAGGACAAGTGGCTTGGAGAATTAATGGATAATATAATATAATAGAGAAATAAATAATAACATAAATAAAAATACAAACGACACTATTTTTGCTTATTTTTAAAAACTGAGGGATGAGTCAAAATAATTTTGATAATCAACTATACATCAGAACATTTCTTTTAATTTCTTTTTAAAAAATCGTCAAAAAATTGGGATCAAGTAATATCTGCAGGGTATATTTAATCTGATGAACATTCACAGTAAATCAATATTAAGTAACAACATGATAACAATTGAATACATACCCTCAGGCTTGACATCATGATACCTGATGTGGTGGTTTTGTGGAATGGGTCTTGGTATAATAGTTTTGGACTTCTGTTTTTTTGATCTGTTAATGAAAGCATTTATGGTTACATATGTTAAAGAGATAATTCACCCCAAAATTAAAATTCTGTCATTAATTACTCACCCTCATGTCATTCCAAACCTGTAAGACTTTAGTTTATCTTCAGAACACAAATTAAGATATTTTTGATGAAATCTGAGAGCCTTCTGTCCCTCCATAGACAGCTACAGTACGCAATTGACACTTTGATGCTTTAAAAAGTTCATATTCATAGTCCATATTTTCTGAAGAGAAATCACTTTATATGATGAACAGACTCAGGCCCCGCTTACACTAGTGCTTCCTCGTCTACGCTGGTGTTTCCACAGCGTTTCAGAAACAATCTCCGTTTATACTACACAATTGAAAACACATGTCACATGACCATTCATGCACACTGGGCATGTGTGTACAAGTGTGAACAGTTGCCTTTTGTGCATGTAGGTAGCTGCAGTATAAAAAAAATGCAGAGTTTAACTGCACAATAGCTGCTAAAAATGACAACGAAGCCAGCAAAGATTGCAGTTTAGTCTCCATGTTATTGTTTACACGGTCATCAAGGATACGCAGAGCGAACATGGGCAGCCACGCCATCATTTTCAAAAGTCTGCAGTGTTTTCGAAAGTCTCAGTTTTTGTCCGTTTATACTGCAGTGCAACCCTGCTGTTTTGAAACTAAAACGAGTCTGCAGCTTTTTCAAAAATCTCAGTTTTCGAGGTTCGAAAAACGCTGGGGTAGTGTAAATGACAGGTATAACCGTAGCAAAACGTGTGCGTTTTAAAACGAAAACGCACTAGTGTAAATGGGGCCTTAATTTTAGTCTTTTACTCACATATAAACATCGATCAGCGAACATCAAAAGAAGCTTAACCAAACCTGCTTGATGCGCGAGAAAAAAACTTGTGGAAGCTCAAACGTGCTGCTTAACACATGAGAATGAACCTCATTGGTTCTTATGGAAGCTCAAATGTGAGAGTTGATGAATGTTTATATGTGAATAAAAGCCTAAATTAAATCTGTTCATCATATAAAGCAATCGTGTCTCTTTGAAAAATTTGGACTAAACTGCTCAATTCATATGGATTAGTTTTACGATCTCTTTATGAATTTTTTGAAGAGTCAAAGTGTCAGTTGCGTAGCTGTCTATGGCTCTCAGATTTCATCAATTTCATATGTGTATGAATGAAAGTCTTATGGGTTTGGAACGACATGAAGAATTAATGACAGAATTTTCGTCTTTGGGTGAACTATGCCTTTAATTTACAACTAATATTGTTAACTTAACAATGGATGAGTGGCAAAGAAAAATGAATTCATACTTTTTCGATGGCCTCCAGCAAGCACACACTGTTACAAGGGTGATAAGGAGGAAGATGCCAACTGTAGACAGTATGATATAAAGGGAGCTCCTTTCTGGAAACAAGAACAATTTCAGCCATTTTGTTTCTTAAAGAACTGCAAATATTATATAAACATATTTACAGAATATATAATACAGTATCAATATATTTAAAAATTGTTCATTATGTTCAAATGTTCCCATTCTTACTGTAAACTGTGAGTCTGACTGGCAGACTTCTCATGCTACTAATAGGGTTCTCCACCATACAACTGTAGACATCTTCATCAACAACCTGAACGCGTGTGATGGTCAGGACCTTCTGGTTAGCTGACAGCAGCAGACGGGTCTCATTTAGTAATGGAAGGCCACCTTTTGCCCAGCTATAGGTGGTCTTTGTACCCGTGTCATGGGTGCAGTTTAGCGTGAAATTCTCTGTCAGTTCCAGAACAGTAGAAGTGACCATGTGGACGTGTGGCTTAGAGATTGGCTCTGGTAAAATATCAGCCAGGATTTTATTGGTATGGTTTACACAAATGTCTACAATGTCTGATTTTCTCTTAAAAAAAACTAGAGTCTTACCATCCACTGTCAGATCGATGCTGCCCTCTCCAGTGAAGGTGTCGTCGGTGATGGAGATCTCTACTTCGTAAGTGCCCTCATCAGACAGCCTGAGGTTATGCAGCAGCAGTGTACCATTCTCAAACACAAGGATGCGGTCTCTGTATTCTGGCCGCAGGTTACCAATGATCTCCGTGCCAATGGACTGGACTACTGTAATAGGTTTGTCCCTCTTCAGCTGCCATTTGATTACAGGAGGATCCAGACTGGTGCTTGAGTATCGGACAGAGAGCAGAGCTTCTCCACCTACTGTCCCTCTGATCAGCGTCTCCAAACTGGTAATGTTCACCCCCTGAACACCTGCTGTGACGTGAACATCTATTAAACATCTGATTTATTAGATTAATGTTAGTTTGTCAAAATGTGAAGAGATCATGTCAAAGTTCAAATCAAATGGATGCAAATAGTTAACAATAAACTATGCTATGGTTTTTTGAGTGCAGAAATCTTACCTGTTTTATTTATGACTGACAAATATGCATCATATTAAGTTTATTAATTTGTTTATGTTAAAACTGTGGAATCCAATGGAAATTTTATGTGTAATTCAAATACATAAATCTTAAATTTACGCCTATATAGTGGTCATGTGGTGTAAAAGTTGTGCGGTGGGTAAAGCTCAGGGTTCATAATCAGAAGGTTAATCCACACAAGGAGCGAGCCATGAGCCATTATGCTCTTGAGCAAAACACTTCACCTCAGGCTCCTCCAGAAGGATTGAACCTGTAGTAAGTGTCTGATAAATTACTACTTACATAATTATCACATGCATATAAGTATGACTGATGCTATTTAACACAATTGTGAAATCATGACATTTTTAAATAAAAATTCAGCATTTCAGTCTTTAAAGTTGCTATGTAACGGAAGTGGTGAAATCTTTTTTTGTGATGTTCATCTGAGTGAAAAAGCAATTTTTTTTTAATCAAAAAAATGTAGGACAGGGACTTGGTCCTATGCATTGAGTGTTGATTGGTTAGGGGCAGAATGCAAGCTAGAGGTCGACTGCAAGAAAGGGGCAGAGTTTTTGTGGACAAAATGATTGGTGAAGTCCAGCATATATCATCAGAGAGAAGTCACAGAAAGATTCAGTTGATGACATTTGGATTCACTTCATGACATTTTGATTAAATATTACAAGCTATTTAATTATAATAATAAACATTTACAATAAGATAATTTACATGCATTTAACCTGGTTCTTCTTGTTGCGGTCAAACATAACAGTTTTTTTTAATAATGTACTATATTTTAGTTCGATAAACTTTTTGAGCATAGACCTGAAAATGAAATTTCCAACTTAAACGGTAATAAATCTAAATCTAAATGCTTTGGAGCACAGACTTAAGTTTGGTCTCTTTTTAAAGCTGCAGTCTAACTTTTTTTTGGTTAGAAATGATCCAAAATCAATTTTTGAGCAAGTACATAATCAGCCAGTGTTCAAAACTATCTCCTTACCTTAGCCCGATTCACAACGGTAAGCTTGTAATAATGTTTTCTAATAAAACTGGTACTTCCACAGGAAATTCAAGCATTCATTTGTCTTTGCTTCATTACCTCATGTGTGATTACATGAAGAAGAAGTCCCAGCTATATGGCATGTGAGGATGCTGCTGGTAGCAGATCATTTATCATAGCCTTTTCTCACAGCAGCTGGAATAATTAAACATCATTTTGATGGCAGACTGTAATCCAGAAAGGACTAAATGACAATCATCAGTGACAACTGGAGATTCACCCCTAGTCAAAAGCAAAAGACTTTAAACAGAAATTAAAAATCTACAGGTAACGCTAATAAACACTAAATACACATAGTCGCGCAATGCTGATGTTGTTAACATGAACAATTTGAGAACATAGTATAACAATAATAATAATTTGCAAAGCTTGACGTGATCTGAGCTAAGCTATCGTTAAATTTAATCACCATTGGCAGCGTGATTTATTGTAATGCTTTTTTTCTCAGTTGGTCAGAACGAAAGTGACAGACATGTTACTTGTTCAGATGACATGTTCCGGTGAAAATTCTTATTTTGTTCATACTATCAAGATGTAGAATCTGTGATTCTGAAGTACAGTATCCACACCGATGTGGTGACAGACAGCAAACATTATATTCATCTGCGCTGAGGAGCCATGCTGATAAACAACCCACGTAAAGATGATAATTACGCAAATAACTGCAATTGCAGGTTTCAAACAGAGATGGCGACAAAGAGGCAAAACTTAGGCTGTAGCGTTAAAAAGGACACTTGGCAGATTATTGCTAAAGTGAAAAAAAAAGTTTTTTTTAAAACTAAAAGTAAACTTAAATTAGTATGGCAAACAGCACAATAATACGATATTCAGTTTTTATATGAAGTATATATTTTCCAAAAGACGTTTTACTCTAAAATCTAGAGAAAATCAAAGCCATACATTTAAACAAGTTGTGTTCCCAATTTAGCTTGATATCTCAAAACAATTTTCAGTAAGACTTAGTTTGGGCGCAGTACCAGAGTTTCCACTAGATGAAATTAGTTTCCCAATCAGGACCATTTAACCTTTTTGAATCATGTCCATGATTTAAAAAAAAAAAAAAAAAAAAAAATTGTGCATTCAACAAAACGTAACGTTTTACTGTTAAAATGACCGTAGAGCACCAGAGGGTTAAAAATTAGAGCAATATCCATTTTATTCAGACTTTAAGTTTCATATGTGTTCACTTCGGATGATTGTTCATTAGTGCATGTAGATTTAGCACTCCCCTTATTATTGTTTCCACACGCACAGGGAAGATTACACTTAATGTGTCAGTTTGTTAAGGCCTCTCCCTGCCTTCTGTCTTACTTTACTGCAATCTTGTGCAAATGAAGCCATAATAATACTCATCAGATCCCATTGCCAGACAGAACAACACCATAACCTTCATACAGGACATTTACACAGCCTAAAACACCCTTTAAAACTGAGCTGAGTCAGTGACATATGTAATAGCAAATGGTGTGTTCTGATAGATTCACAGACAGAAAACAAATAACAAAATCCAACTAACTAATATACACTACTGCTTTAAAGTTTGGGGTTGGTGAGATTTCTTAATGTTTATTTTCTTCTATGCTCACAAAGGCAACATTCATTTGATTAAAAAAACAGTAAAAATTGTAATATTGTGAAATATTATTACAGTAATAAAAAAAATGTTTTCTATTTTAATATACTTTAAAATGTAACTAATTCCTGTAATGGCAAAGCTAAATTATTCCAGTCTTCAGCGATCCTTCAGAAATCATTCTAATATGTGCATTTGCTTTTAAAGCCTTAAGTAATTTAATGTAAAGTATTCTCTTTCTCTGATAACCAGCAGAATAAAGCCTGTGTAGAAACAGCCCATCTCCCTGGTAACTGCTTACCAGGGAGGCCTGCCAGAGATGAGAACACAAAAGCTTGAATTGTTTGGCCCAATTTCCTGGAATGAAAAGGGCCCACAGAGCGACAAACAATCAGTGTGATGAGATGAAAAGTGACACACGGGGCTCCTGTGGCTCTGTTGATGACAACATTGGCCAATTGTACAGCACAAACAAGCTTTTAAGTAGTCACGATGTGAGGATAGAAATGGGTTTTCATGATGTTGTAAATAGGAATATGAAGTAGTCCATCCATCTTTGTCCTTCTAGTAACTTATTGTCTCAATGCCGCTATCTGCTCTGACACTGCTGGGTACATCCGGATAGGCAAAAACTTACAGATCACAGAGAAACACAGCGTCTCATGGGTCTTTTTTAAATTTTATTTAATTTAATTTTTTTCATTTTCATTTGGGTGTGGTAGTAATATTCCAGGTATTTTTCATAAATTTAGTCACTCTTAAAATGTATGAATGTCATTGCATTATATAACCAAATATCAAAAGTAACTTTTCAACTACATGTCAAAGAACTCTCATTAGAGTATTAGTAGACTGTCTGCTTAATATCTGCCAACACTTTATTTTGATGGTCCCCTAACAGACATTCTACTGACTATAAGTAACTTTGATAACATGTCAACTTGTTGTACTAACCAGAACCCTAACACCTAACCCTAATCTAGCAGTCTACTCTACTAATAATCTAATGATAGTTAGTTGACATGTAGTTGCAAAGTTACTTAAAGTTAGTACAATGTCTAAAGTGGACCATCAAAATGAAGTGTAACCTATTTGCATAGCCAACCATCCATCACATTGACACCAGTTACTGTTTACAAAATTCTGAAAAGCTAAAAAGGTGACATTAGTTTAAAAGAAAGCTTTAGAATGATTTGTTTGCTGATTTATTTCATATTTTGTTACCTGCTATGGAATTCATACATTATAAATGTGGCAGACGTGTCCAAATTCTGTATTTGTCTATACTAATAGATAATATGGGTAGTTTCTACCCGTTGCAAACACCCCAGCATTTGACATATGCGTTATAGCATTGGCATACTGAAGTCCTTGAAAAATCTTATACTAAAATGTAAGTAGTTTTACTTGAAAATATAAAACTAAAAAGAAGTTCTGTAATTTTTAACTACTACGCCACAAGCTCTTTGTCAAGGCCAACAATTTCAGTGTTGTCAGTCAATATAAAGTGACATTTGTCCCTCTTACCTGAGTGAATCAGAACTGCAAGGATTAAGAGGAGAGGTGCTGCAAAAGCGGCTGATGCCCAAGAGAAAGCCTCCTTCTCTGCCTTCATCTTGGGTCTAACTTTCACAGTCTTCCCAAAACAATTAGCATGATTTGTTCACTCTGAGCACGTCCCCCAACTCAGAGTCCTGCCATTCCTTCCGAGGCTGGGCTATACGCACACGCATAAACACGCACAGACGTGGACTCAAACACACGTGTGCGTGTGTACATGCTTTCACACAACCATTGCACTATGATGGCATGTTTGTGAGTCATTGAATAGGTCTGTTTGTGTAAAGGGGAGAAGGGGGTGGTAATTAATGTGGGGAGGTTGTTGTTGCTTCACAGCCTGACTGTTTATTGTATTTCACAAATGAATTTTCCTTGAGTAATTAATATAATAAAGAACTGGATTATACTTTAAAAAAAAAAAGATAATTATGCAACAAAATAGCTCGTATTAGATGAATGCAAATCTGAGAGCACTAGCATAAGTATATGCTTCTCCTTGTACAAAATCATGCAAATGATCATGCAAATCTATTTTATTAAAAATAAAATGGTTTTGATTCCTGGCAGATACTGAATGCACTTGTTGCTTCATGCTTCATCTCCCTCCGTCTCATTGTTCATAATATCAACAGGAAGGGGAGAGCAGGCAAAAATAAGAGAAGAGAAGAAAGCTGATCTGGGATCTGACTTACCATCATAAAACTGGTCACAAGGCAGTCACTGGTCACAAAACAGAACCAATGATTTTAGTTTTTCCAAATGGTTAGTAATATGGGCATAAATTATATATGGGTTATATGAAATATATGCAAATAATGCAGACTTTCAATTAATATAAATTCTGCAGGCATAATAAACACGTGTCTAGTTGTCTAGCTGCATTAATCTCTTTGCTTGCGTTTTATCAGTTGAAACATGCTGTAAAGCTGTAGTAAAGATTTTTATTGGCAGAATTCCCAGGAACTTTACAGATGCTTTCAATGACAGCAACCTTTTATGCACTTTACAGTATATAGACAGCTGGGGTTCCATAGGGCATGTTTATACAATGCTGCCCTCCACTGGTTTGAAAGCACCAAATTGACCCCTCCTTCTCTATACCACTACAAAATGGATAGTGTCTCTTCAGGGTCTCCAGATTGAATTTTACTGTATCTCTGATAAAAGACATCCATTAAAGGGATAGTTCACCCAAAAATAAAACTTTTGTCATCATTTACTCGCCCTCACGTTGTTCCAAACCTGTATGAGTTTCTTTCTTCTGTTGAACAAAAAAAGAATATATTTTAAAGAATGCTGGTAATCAAACAGTTGATGGTAGCCTTTGACTTCCATAGTAGGAAAAAAATACTATGGAAGTCAATGGCTACTGTAAACTGTTACCAACATTCTTAAAAATATCTTCTTTTGTGTTCAGCAGAAAAAAAAAACTCATACAGGTTTGGAACAACATGAGGGCGAGTAAATGATGACAAAAATTTTATTTTTGGGTGAACTATCCCTTTAAGCAGGGCATGAAAGAAACTACAGAAGCGTATAGTGTAAAGGTAAAGTTAACTGTATCAAAAATTACATTCACATTTCACTTCAATGAATACACATACAATATAGCGAGTAATCGAGCCTGTTAAGTAACTAATTCATTTTCCATCACAAAAGTCAGTGTAGATGTAATGACCTCTTGTCATTAACAAGCTTGTACTTGTTAGCATGAATATGGTTTCTGTACTAAGCAAAAGGCATATTTACCAACAAAAGGAGAGATGAAAGGCGAACATATGAGCCTACAGAACCAGGAGGCAACACTGTGGCAGATTTTGTCTGTGTTGCCATTGGAAACCTGAGTGAAATTCATATTTCATAACTCTCCCACCCCCGGCTGAGTCCCTGGACGTGTCAGAGTGAGTGGGAGCCGACGTGGGCGTAAAGTGGGCTCAGAGGCTCCAAAGCAACTTAAGGCTCTCATCCCACAGCGCAACACAGAGCAGGGTATTCAGTTACTACTCGTGGATTCAGACATGCTAGGGTTGTTGCTATGCCGAATTTCTTGAGTTGTGATTTGCTTTGATATGAACTATTTGCCCTTAAGCGCCTATTTTTGAGAATGGCTCTTGAAGAGTATTTTTAGATTGGAAAATAGTATTTTTTAGGTGTGTCATTATGTGAAAGAAAAGGATACAAGGTTTCCTCATGAAAAAAAACAAAACAAAAACACTTTTGTGGTATGCACGAGGAAATTTTGTTCATTTCATTCGAAGATGAAATACCACAGCACACAAAGACAAACTCTCTGTTCTACACTGAAAAAAAGAAAAAAAAAGAGAAAAAAGTAATGTAACCTAATAATGTACCTAATGTGGTAATATATAAATGAACAAGTTTTATGTTAAAATATAGCTGCGAACAGCAAGCACTTTAAGGCATTTCAGCACATGCATGAAAAAGGTATTATGTTTTATTTATCAAGCCTGTAACCATCTTGATCATAAACTGTTTACAGCCGATACAGGCAATTTATCATAGGAAATATTTGGTTTTTAAAGCTTTTTAACAGTTATAGCGCCACCTATGGTCCAATATCCATAAAAGTTTAGAATCATATGTTACATGTGCTCAGCTATTTTCGTGAAGTTCAGAGTTTTCCTTTAGGATTTATAGGCTTTTGAGTATATTTTGCCATGCCTATTTTCTAAATGACCCTGTTATAGCTATCCAAAGGTCAATGTTCAACTTATTTGGATAATTATTAATCTAGAGAGTCCAGCATTTTGAACAACAATTTGATTGACTGGCAAAGTTGTTCAGTATGAAGAGATCTATCAAATGCTATGAATACTGTATGTATGTGTAAAACGCAACATGATTACAGAGGCGTAAAACTGGCTGATTTCTTTCAAAATTCTTACAGATCTCAAGGACCATAAGAACATGTCCACAGAGTTTTATTCCAATTGGCCTCCGTTAACCTTGTCTAATAGGTGCTCAAATTCATTGGCCAATAGCAGCCATGTTTTTCAAGATACACCAATGTCCTCATAGACAATCATGGCTCCTTGGACCAAAACACTTTTCAAACCAATTTTCAAGTCAGTCGGACTAACGGTTGCATTATAACTGTTATTCATGTTTTTTTCATGTTATAGCACCACCAAGTGTCCAATCTCAGAGATTTTTTATTTATTTTTTATTGACCAAAGATTGAGCCCATGCAAACGTGTATTAAGTATGGTGAAAATATCTCATTCTGTTCACGAATTATAGCCATTTTAGTAAAAGTGGCTCCCCCCACTTCGAACATTTTGGTGGCCCTAAGGTGAATCGAAATTTCAACTTTTTTTTTTGATAATTATTGACAATTATTGGTTTCGATCGGGTCAAAAACCTAGGACTAGTTTGGCAAAGTAGGTTTTTCAAAAATTCCAAAATACCCGAAAATTCCGCTGACAAGCGAGTGAATGACGAGCGAATCATGCATTTTGTCTGTCTTGAGCCAAGTATTCTAGTGATATAAGACACGGTTTAGGAGTTATGAGCGATTTCGTACTTTTCACAGCTGTAGCGTCCCCATCAGGCCAATCAGGGCGAGCCTTGGTAACGTTGTAGATGGTGTGAGTACTACCAACCCTCAAAGTTTCAAGTCTCTATGAGTTACAGTTTGGTCTGCCCGATCACTTTTAGAGGAGAATGCTGATCCTTGGAAATTTTAACAATTACAATAGGGTTATGTGCTTGAACCACTAATAAAAAAGGCCTAAAAAAGGCCTAAAATTATGTATTTCTATGGTTGATTGGATTAACGATTTCACCAAACTCAGCACACCTATATGTAAGAGCTCATTTTGTGTTTGTGTGAAAAAGGATGTGGTGACTGGCCACTGTTACAAACAAACAATAATTAATTAATTATTTAATACTATTTAATATGACTAAATTAACCAGACTACATTATTTCTGTAACATGGTGTTTCAGAGAGACTGGGAGCAGGATCCAAACGCAACATAAACATTTATTTAAACAAACAACACAAATCCAAAATCAGGGAAACTGACAACAATACACACGATACATCCACAAAGACAACATCAGACACTAAACAAGGGAAATACTGGGGTATAAATACATAAATCTCGAACGGTTCGGCCATGGCGAGGCAACAAATTTATGGCGAGAAAGGGGAAACAGGAAATGTGTTATAACTTATGCATACATTGATAGATTTTTATGAAACTTCAGCTGTGTGTTCGTTGTAAGACTCCGATCACATGGATGTGACTATTGTGAGTCAAAGTTATAGTGCCACCAACTGGTAGCAGGAGGTGTGTCACTTTTAAAATGCTTTTAGATCACCCTCTTTTTTTTTTTTTTTACCTGATTTACTTCAAACTTCATCACCATAATGTCAAAACATGACAGATGTAGACCTGTGATTGCATTTGTGATATCCTAAATATTGTTGCCATGGCAACACATCGAACTTTAATAATATTTATTGAGTGTTTTTGAGGCGCTTAATATACTTTAAATGGCATGAAACTCGACACACACATCAATATTGTCAACCAGTAGACATGGGCAAAACCGTATAAGAAGGGAGAAGGGCCTCTATAGCGCCACCTTTTGACAAAAGTGGGGGGGTTAGTTTTGCCTACAATCACCAAACTCGGTACACATATTGTTCTCATCAAGCTGGACAATTTTCTAATTTACATTCATTAGCTCTGACCAACAGGAAGTCAGCTATTTTGGTTTGAATGTGGATTTTTTTTTAAAAACAGGCTATCAATTTTATACTACTACTCCTACAGGGTTTATACAATTTACACCAATCTTTTTTACCTTGGTGCTAAGACATTGAAGTTGTTTAATTGCAAACGGATGTTGGATATCTCAAACGGTTTGGCCGTGGCAAGGCAACAAATTTATGGTGAGGAAAGGGAAACAGAAAGTGTTATAACTTCTGCATACATTAATTGATTTTGATTCAATTTCGGCTGTGTGTTCGTTGTACAAGGCTGATCACATGGATGTGACTATTGTGAGTAAAAGTTATAGTGCCACCAACTGGCAGCAGGAAGTGTGTCGCTTTCAGCATGCTTTGAGATCACCCTCTTATTTTTACCCGATTTGCTTTAAACTTCATCAGAATAATGTCAAAACATGGCAGATGTAGACCTTTGAAAAGAATTGTGATATCTCAAACATTGTTGCCTTGGCAACGCACCAAACTTTAATATTTGTTTTGGACGCTTTTGAGACTTTTAGCATCAAATTGCATGAAACTCGACACACACGTCAGAATTGCTATCCAGTACACATGGGCAAAGCCTTAGAAACGGGTGGGGAGGAGGGGCTCTATAGCGCCACCTTAAAGTGCAGTAAATGTGGAGTGAATTTGACATAGTCCTTTGATGTTTAACCATTTTAATTGCCTATTACCCGCTGTGCACAGTTACCTGAAGCCACCGGGGTGGCGGTGCCACTGGGCTTGGGCCCGCCATCGCTGCTTGCAGCTATATTTTTAGTTGTGTTCGACTTCATGCTGCGCTGCTCAGACCGATCAGCGAGATTTGCTGCTTGCAGTCAGGGGCAGAACTGAAAATGAAGCCATCAGGTCAGGCACTTTCTGCTTCCCGTAGTGACGCTTGCATGGTGTTTGTGTACTTTATCACAGACAAAGTGGATGAGATGCAATATTTGTCAAATACACAGACGTTTCAAACATTTTCATGAAGCAACAGAAACATTTTATTTACGTACTGCTTAAAGGGTTGGTTCATCCAAAAATGAAAATTCTGTCATTAATTACTCACCCTTTACAGATTCCTGGTTAAAGTCACCATGAAATCAAAACGGACAATCCTTAGTTTTTTAATGGCATATTGCAGTGTTTATTATTATGTTTAAACAATTTATCTGTGCACATCATCATCATCATCATTATTATTTTTAAATTAATGTGCCTTGTAATCTTTAATCAAAATAACTTCCCCTCCCTCTTGCAGTGACATCTCTTTTTTGGGCGGGACAATCTTTCACTCACATGACATCACAGCAAAAGCAAATGAAAATTATCCAACGATCCAGTCCCCTTGGATAAAATCAAATCCAGCCCTACATTTTTTTCTTGTTCAAGAAGCCGTTACACTCAGATTTACGTCACAATAAGGAAGAAAACACTGTCTCAACTTCCGTTTCATGCTGACTTTAAAACTGCTGCCAGCGCATTTTCATTTTTACAAAGCACTTCTATCCCTTTTGAACCCTGATTTTTAACCACATATAATGTGTCTTTTACAAACTGCACACTGTACTTTGCAGCAGTCTTGTGTCACTGCTCTATTTTAACTGCTTTATATCACTGAGGAGGCCAAGATGTAATAAAATCTCTGTCAGGGGACAGGGCAGGAAGAGATAATTACAGCACGCTCTACTTTCCCCTGTCCATTGTGAGTTGTGTACTGTAATTAAAACATGAGTTCTAGAGGAACTCTTTCACTGCCAACAAAGAGCGCTCTGTGGGAAGAATGGGATGTCTGCTAAACAACCCACTGGTAAAATGTCTGTTTGACCAAGGCATATTAAAACCAAAAAGGGTCAGAGGGTTGGCTGATTAGCATGGTCTAGTTAGCCCCTGCTGGTACATGTTGGAATTACAACAATTGGCAGAAAAATAATATTTGCATACTGACTAAATGTTTATGTATTTTTTTTTTTCTGCAAGAACTTACTACATGTAACCATAGTTTTAGGTTACGGTAGTGTGGAAAAAACACATAACAGAGATAACAGAGTGCTCCTTAAACAAGTAACCACTGCTACAAAACCACATATGGAAAAGCTTTTTAGATTATCTTAAACAAGATAACATGTCCCACCACCCTACACAGAATAAGCAGTTTGGATGGATGGATAACATGTTAATGTGATAAGTTTTTGATCAGGCATTACAAACAGCCACCCATAAGGATCCAAGCAGGGCTGGGGCACGTTCAAGCTCAAACCGGTGCGCAATGGTTTGCTACGGTTTCCGGGTTGAATGACATGTTTCCTTGAAACAGTGTGCAACGGGATTTGAGATACGTTTTCTCTTGTTTGGTGGGTGTGTCAAAAATGTCAGCCCAATCAGCAGCAACATGTATTTAAACCACTCGGTATTAAACAGACAGCTCGCTATACGCAAAAATTGAAGATATTAGAAAACATGTTTCTCGTAAGAGTTTCATAGTAAAAATATAGCATATCAATTCTTCAAAAAGAAAACAAAGAATGGCCTTCTCAACTGCCATAGTTGCAACTCTCATATCATCAGAACAGGGTGTTCAACGCACCACCGTTTTCGTTTAAAAAACATTTTGCAATGTTTTGTCGGGGTTGAACACAGCCCTAGATTTTATGGGTGTGTGCCATTTTGCATAATTCTGCATTGAAGAGTGCTGCAGGGATGACATATTTTTGTAGGCCAAAACCCAGAAATGTTAGCATTTTAGCACTTCCAGTTCCATCGTACTAAAGTCAAAGTTTTTTTTTATTTTTTTTTATTGGTTTTTGGTTAAATGCCTGAAATAATATCTGTGATTAATACATACTTAAGATATTTTCACATGTTATTCTATGACATAAAATACATCAGTAATACTTTGTGATTTTTAAAGCTAAACAAGTGGCTAAATGGGACTACAGAGGACATTACGGGACATTAAATGTTATCATGCCGCCCAGTGGCATCGCTAGGTTAACTGGGCCCCCTGTAGTTTATTGCTTTGCGCTCCCTCAGTAGAAACTGCATTCTGGTGGGGTAGAAATTGCGGGGGCCCCGTACTCAGTCCCTCTTTTTCCCCCACTAGTGATGACCCTGAACTAGTCCACATTCATGGCCTCATTTTGTTTATTATCGCACTCTTGCAAACTATTCTAATCTATCAGTTTATAATTGAGTCAACAAGAATTTACAAACAATGCGGAATCTATGTTAATTACAATGGTTGATTAACGTTACAATCTTCTACAGGTGTTTTGTCGAGTTCTGCATAACGTTACATGACAAGAACTGCATGCACCTCAAAATACTGTTTAAAAACGATATAATATTCTTTGTGGGGTTCATTAATGGTGATAAATAATTCGGCAGAACAGATGTTGTAGGCTGCCTGCAGAGATTTGCATCCACCTCTTTTCTCAGCATAAATGACTGTTACCTCCCGTGAGGTGCATGCAGAACTTGCCATAATGGGACGTTTTAAAACGTTTAATGTGAAAAAGCTTAACGTGACTTAATTTAGACAGTGTTATTAACAAACCAAACTTAAACACCACACTAATAAAGCATACTATGTACAGAAAAGCAGATGAGCCCATAATATGAACGCAACACGTTTAATTAAGCATTTTCCTCCCATTGAACGCTTGAATGCTTAACGTGGCTTAATGTACCAAGACAGTGACATTAAAAGACCAAACTTAATAAACACTATACTAATAAAGCATACTATACAGAAAATTTGGTTTGTGCAGAATTTGATCTTTTAATATCACTTAGTAGGCTACATTAAGTGAAAACCTGAGATTTGCGCATAAGACTGCACATGCGCATTGGCTCGTCTAGCCTGAAAAATAGGCTTTTTAAATGCTATTTTAGCGTAAGAAACAACATTTATGCGATGGTACATGTCAGATTTTGTTGCTGATTTGAAACATATAATTTAACTGGGAGTTCGCCAAGCAGTTTTTGAGATTTCAGGATTCCTTCATTCAAATAGATAGGAATTGGTCTTGGATGCCTGAAATAGTTTCCCGGAGGCATTGCACTTTGAGGGGACTTTGATAAGATTCGTTAGCGGTTTTGCCCCTGAATGCGCGCAAGAAACCCGTCTATGTAGGCTTCAAAATTCATAAACGTTGTGTTAATTTGTGAAGGTTATTATGATGAATAAAAAAAAGTTGTAAGAACCATAAACTTTTGTTGGTCACAGAGCTTATATTTTCTGCTACAATCCAAAATCCTATTGGGTTTTTTTTGTCGAGAGAACCAGGGACAGGGTGATGCTAACTTCTGAGCTGGCCTACAAATACATAGGGAAAAAATATGTCATCACTGCAGCACCCCATTGTTTGCTATTTTGTAGTGTGAGTAGTGCGAGTTGTATGCTCACACTAAAAAAACAAGGTGAACGTGATTCCACCAAGTACAACATGTTCCTGGATCTTTGTTGATCCTGAAACAACATTCTAATCAACCAATCAGATATGAAAGACAAGTTTACAGTTTATGTCAAGTTTAAGCTTAGGTGCTTCTACATCAGTGTTATTCACCTATTTCCCTGATTTTAAGGATAAGTTATGGGCAGTGTTGGGAAAAGTTATAAAAAAAAAAAAAAAAAAAAAAAAATTACAATATTGTCTTTCTCCCTAAAAAAGTAACTAATTGTGTTACTTAGTTTATGGAAAGTAATGCGTTACATTACTTTGGTGTTACTTTTTCTCACCTGGGCTTGGTTGGTTGTTTTTTAATTATTGCAGGTTTGTGCAATACTTTGAGATTTTTTTTTTTCACTGTTTTTATTCATTTTGAGGAATACTGACTCTGTTTATGTGCAAATTAGATGAGTAACCTAAATACCTGCTCACATTTAGTCTAGAACTACAATAATTTTTGCACAGTGCGCACAACGCCTTGGCACTTACGATTTCTCTCAACATAGGACTGGGATGGGAAAACAAAGTAACTTTCCTTTCGTTACTTATTTGAAAAAGTAACTTAGTGACCCGTGAAATGAGTCGGAATGCGCATGGGCTAATTATGAGCTATAGGCAAAACAAGTCAGAAATGTTGATTTTGGTCGAATT
This sequence comes from Elopichthys bambusa, assembly GCA_037101425.1. Taxonomy (NCBI): domain Eukaryota; kingdom Metazoa; phylum Chordata; class Actinopteri; order Cypriniformes; family Xenocyprididae; genus Elopichthys; species Elopichthys bambusa. The sequence continues at coordinate 7,379,872 of CM074434.1, forward strand.
TGAGTCTTTTACAAAAATGAGTTCTTTAAGCCCTCGTATAGCGATCCAAATTCTTCAATTAGCAATTAGACATCTAAAAGTATCTTTATTTGTATGTTTTCTGAGAGGAGTAGCCTACCTTTCCTTTGTCCATGAAAAATGCCGTTTTTCTCTGCTCGCTTCACCACGCGCGTTTCGCCTCAGCACAAGTATGGTATCGTTTTAAAGCGCAGCATTCCAACTTTGTGAATATTCATAGCGAATTTTTGATGGCATGAGTCTGAACCAAAGACATGTGACTGTCAAACTCATGCTGATGTAAGCTAATCGATCTTACTCACGCTGACTGACAGACCCGAAGCGCGCGAACAAAGATGCCTCAGACAGCGCGCAATCCACGTAGAAACAGAATTACAGTACTTCCAAAGTAAAATATTGAGAGAAAAAAAAAAATTAAATATATATATTTTCCTCTAGATATTTGGTTTAACGAGGTGTGTGGCAAATTAGGTGTTATTAACAGGGATTTTAAGGTTTATGGTTACTAGGTGATTTTGTTTCGGAACCTTCAGAAAACTTTAACTCGATTTTTCTCAAAATTGACTTTGCTGACTCTATCGACTTCAAACAGTTGTAGTGTCATTTGTTTGCTGATTCCAACAAATCATACATAATTTAAAGGTTTAATAGAGATTTTGAAAGTAACAATAACTCATTTTTGAAAATTTGCTCTTTGCGACTCATTTTGCCAGCACGGGGACATATTTTGTTGTAAATTTAAAAGTTACTTTACTAGTTACTTGAAAAAATAATCTGATTATGTAAATCAAGTTAGTTATAATGTGTAACCCCTAACACTGGTTGTGGGTATAGGGATAGGATTAGGGGTAGGGATAGGATAAGGACTAAATTTTCAGACAGGAATGATGTTGATATCTTGTTGATGTCTTACTTGGCAAAATTACAGTGACCAATAGGCACAGTGAGGTGTAGTGCCTAGGTAATGTACTGTACTTCTTAAACGGAAAGTACAAAGTGTAGAATGTTGGGTCAATTTCACAATCACAGCTTTTCTTGCCCATAGTGGAAATGGAGGGCTAAACAAGCTAGCAACAGCAAATCAACTTTGTGTTTGAATTTTTTGTCCTGACATAACACTTTAAAGTTTCAATAATTGCATTTAAACTATCAATAATTTTAATTTAATAGCAATTAAAATGTGATTAAGTGTCCAAAGACAGGGCATTCAATTCCCTCTTATATTCTTTTAAATATGGCACATTTCAAATTGTGTACTTCTGTGGTTTCCAAACAACTGCCATTGAAATCAATGGCAATGCTAACACAGCTTTCTACATATATTAGACTGTAGACTGATTAAACACTGAGCAATAAGAGCAAGAATGCTTTCCAGTGGCATTTACATTACATTTATCTGTATGCATTTGGCAGATGCTTTTATCCAAAGTGACTTACAGTGCATCTGCACTATACATTTTATCTGTATTTGACCTTGGCACTGCTGCCATGCTTTACTAGTTGAGCTACAAGAACATGAGGTAAAAAAAATGCTGTAATTTACCAGCAGATGATCCAATACAAATAGACAGGTACAGACACACAAATGCACCAAAAAGATTTGCACAGGCAGGACAGCACGCAAGGAGTGCTTTTGAGCAAATCCATTTTTAATGAGCATCTGTGCTATTTGAAGGCTACGGTCTCACTGTTTGAAAGATTGATTAAGCTGTGGGAATACTTCGCTGAATTATATGGGTCTGACACAAGCTGTCTGGAAGTAAAACACTATTCTCTGTGTATTGCACAGCTTGCATATTTGTGATGTAAACCACATCTCTTGATTAATTAAAAACATATATAAGCAGTTATTTTCCATTTGCAGCAATTAACATTTTTGGACCCATTAAGAGTCTTTAATTACTACTAACATTTGATACAATGCACTTATTGTGTACATTGTACATATATATTAAAAAACCTGCATGTAGTTACAGCTATAATTATTATTAATTTTTGTTGTTACATCTTTAATTACACTGTTAACCCTTCCCTTACCACTTAACCCACCCTTAAACCTACACATACTGCAACACTGGTCCCTAACCTTACCTGTATCCACCTCAATAGCAGCAAAAGTGTTTTGCAATACAAAATGAGCACAATAAGTACATTGCACCAAATAATTATTTTTTTTAAATGTAGGTACATAGTAGTTAAAGAGTGCCTAATATAAATGGGGCCATATTTTTTTATTACCCCCAACACAAAAACACCAATAATAAGGCATCCAGTGAACACAGAAAGCTGATATGTGGAACTTAATTTGCTTTATTAAACAGGCATAAACAAAATTTATGCTAGAAAAAACATTGACGTTTAGTAAATGCATACTTTTATATTGTAAGATTCAGTACAGCCAAAGAAGTAAAGCACAACCTCAAACAAATCAACAAATCTCCAGACAGAGTATTTGGCTTGCCTTGCTTGAAGCAACAAGAAAAATTCTTCAGATTTGAAAGCTGACAGATCACGAACAAATTTCTATCTTAAAATGAATTGAATTTATAATGTCATGCTGTGAAACCGTTTCAAGTCAGAAACAGCCACTCAAATGCTAAAGGAAGAAGAGGAATGTGTGAAAGAGTCTGCTAGTCAGGTGGCAAACTCTGTTTGGATGTTGATGCTTTCATATCATACACTGAAGGGTTCTTTTTAAACAAAAGAGCTCTGGTTATTGCAGTGATGTGCTATTGGGCGGTGGTGATGGTGCTCCTCATAGCTACTTCTGCTCTCGTTGTTTCTGAAATAGATGAAAAATTTTGTTTTTTTCTGCACAAAACTCCTGAAAGATGGTTATGAAAGACTGGCATATAAAAATGACTGTATTGTGTTCATGTGCATAAAACAGACTTGCTAAATTCAAACCAAGAAATTGAATTTTTTCAACATGATTTCATAAATGTCTAACGCTGTCAAAATTCTGTAGCTATAGCTTTCTTTTTATGTAAAACATAGGGAGCATTACCATACGTAGGCAATACAACTGAGAAGGGTGCTCACATAACATTAACTGGGTACCATCTGTATTATTGCTTAGCAACAAGCAATTAAGGCGTTTATTGCTAGGATACCATTTTAACCATACTGATGTCTGCTGGGGAAATACTGATTTCAGACAGAAACGTCTATGTAGAGTTTGTGATAACATTAGTTCCAATGAACCTTTAATGGTTATTGTTCTATCAATACATGATGAATTAAGATCATTTAAGACTGACTGGGATTTCGATTTGCCTTAATTACCCAGGAGTGGCAAAATCACACATACATTCAACCTTCAATGAGATAATGGCTTAGAGGACTGGCTGATGGATTTAGTAATTACACTACAGAGTTAACATTGCAGTTGTATTTCTGTCTGCCATGTTCTTTATGGACACTTTTAAACTAGTTGTAGGGCTTGTGCTGTATAAGGAAGATACTTAATTAGTGGTGCAAATAGTAGTTCTACACATAAGAATGTTTAGGGACCAAAACAAAAATGTCTTGAGATAAACCATGCTACACTCTAAAAAAAAAAAAAAAAAAAAAAATGTAAAAAAACAGTACACAGTAAATTACCGTTTTCCAGTAATATACCATAAAAACAATGCATTATGGGTAATATTTGCCTATAGGCTACTTTCTCAAAAATGACAAATAATATTACCCAGAATGCATTGTTTTTATGGTATATTACTGTTTCAATGGAAAACGGTATTTTTAAATTGTAAATTTGTTTCGTGTTTCGAATATTTTAATATGTGTAATTTACAGATGTAACCAGGCATTGAGTCTAATCTGTAATTCAAAGGACATTTATATAATAGTACTTTGTGTGGTACTTTGTATAATCTTATAAATGGTATTAGTAAAGTCATCCTTGGCAAATGTATTTTGATGTACTGCCCATGCTGCTAACCTCTTCTCTAGGCTTGTCATCCTTCATTTTCTTCCTGGTCATGTGACCTCGAAAACCAGCTTGAATCTTAGCAGCAGCCTTGTTTGCAGCTGGGTCATCAAGGGGAATGTCCATGATGTCTTCATCTTGTGGCTGAGTGCATCCTTCCTGCAGTTCCGATAAAAACATTTTTAAAAAAACAAACAAAAAAAACACAGTCAGCCATTTTAGCTATGACTACATGGCAGTTACAGTTACAGTTACAGATCCTTGTCAAGATCTACACCAGAGTGTCAACGAACTTTCACACTTTGTAATACCCCATTGAGACCAATCTGTATCAAGAACACCAAGTGTAAAATGACTGCAGATTGCCAATCGGTTGTCTGAGAAATTTATAAAAGGATCCCAATAAGCTCCTGGAAAAACCTTAAATATGATCAGTGGTTCTATGTCAGTATATCTATATATATATATTAATCTTGAGTACACAATAGGATATTCAGAAGGTGTTTAGCAGTTCTTCCAACCTGATCTCATAAGAAAACGTTACTATTTTATGAGGTGGAACTGTATGAATTAGTACAATATGATTTGTACAGAGCTGTATGATTTTTAGAAAAAAGTAACCATGGAGGTCCACCCCTAAACCTAACTATCAGTGGGGCGTAAGCAGATGAAATTGTATGAATTCTTTAGTTTTGAATGCCATTATACGAATTGTGTTGATTCTTCTAAAGATTGTGGTGGAATGTGTACCTTTTCACTTTTGCAGTGTTGTTTGCTGGGGTGTCTAATGGTAAAGTATTGTTACAGTCATGTCAAAACCTAAAGTCGGCACTCTGTTGCTCCCAAAGGAATTGTTTAATGGCCCTCTCACCAACCCAGTTTTTGGTGAAAGTCCCATTAAAAAATTCCTTTGGGAGCAACAGTGCACCGGCTTTAGGATTTAATATTGGTAAATGTGTTTTCATGCACCTGTATGAGTTATTTTTGGATTAATATACTTTTCAGTATTTGTGATTTATAGCATCATTATAGTTTAATCTTTTGATATTACTGCTTCATACTGACTAAAACAGAATCAGCAACTGTAAAATGCAACAAATAAAACTCTCTAGAGGGATAGTTCACTAAAAAATGAAAATTCTATCATCATTTACTCATCTCCTCATGTCATTCCAAACCTTTCTTTCTTCTGTGGAACATAAAAGAAGATAATTTGATATTTTTGTCTATATGAAGTCAATGGTAACCAAAAGGGTCTGACTACCAACAATCTTCACATTATCTTTACATCTTATATGATGAAAGAATTTTAATTTTTTTCGAGGAAAATAAATACTATTCCTTTAGTTACGTTTCTCTCTCTAAAATCTTTTCTCTTTCTCTCAGAATCAAAATAATTAAAATACACAGTATCTCAAAGGTAAATCATTACGTTTAGGGGAATGCACATTCTTTTTCTTTGATTTCTTTGATTCTTTTATTCTCCTCATCCAGTGAGAGACAATCTGTCAGCGGTCCCTAGCGAGCCTCAAGTTTCCGACAGCTCGACTAATTTTCGCTGCCTGCTGGGGGTGCGTCACAGTCAAGGGACTGAAGCTGAAAGCATTTAGAGCTTCACAGGCTAACAATGTGAATATCCAGCTGAGTGGGGTGGAAGCCTGACGCTGAGGTTTCAGCACTATTATGCAGGGATAAACAATAATCCATTACACAACAAACAAGAACCCGAGGGCTCACCCCATAAATCATGATCATTCCCTATAAAGCCTTTCATGTCTCAAAAAAAGAAAACAACCTTTGACTTTCCATCTACATGCTCTTACATTTCTGTGCAACACCAAAGATAAGCAATAACAACATTTATTTACTTCTGAGACTGTTTCTAGCAACCGAGATTTCTCAAGCAAGATGGGCGCTGATCCTGAGACCAATCATCAATCAAGGAACATCTTGTGTGAACTTTACTTGTGAGAGTGTCTTATCGGAAAGACCTCAGTTTGGAACATGCAAATGACCATCTGTCTCATCAGTCACAGCAACATCTTCCAAATTATACACAGATAATTGCTGTTTCTAGAAAGTTCTAGACCCTCCCACAAACACACAACTCCGAGCCCACGCAGTAGATGACTTGTGTAACAAAGACTGCTTGTACTCCTGCTGTACATGGAGATGAAACAAATGGGAAGGAACAATTTTGCACACTTTCTATTAACCAGCTTTCATTCTCTAGTTTATTTGATCAATATGAAATGTGGAAATAGTAGAACTGTACTTGTGTTTGAGCTTGTAAAAATGAACTGATCAAGTATTAAAGTGCTCTATCTTCAGACACAGACATGTCACTTCTGAAAATCAGCACTTATGAATGCATAAGACCAGACATCAAACCAATGACCCTTCTCACCACAAACGACTGCATACACAGCATATCTGCTTAACACATTTCAGTCCTTTCAAACAGCCGGAAAAGTGTCATTCTATGTACTGTGAATATATACAGATATGAACAGATTTAAAACAAAAACATGACCAGTCATAAATGTTGCCTTAAACTTGAAAATGTTTTAATATTCCTCAAATATCTATAGGCTGTAAGTTGCGATTCTTCTGCCAGGACATTGAAACATGTTCAAAACACACCCACCTACAGCAGGTTCTGTTTAATCCTGTTGTTGTCAATAGTCACTTAGATAATGGTTGGTTTTAGCGGATTAAACTGACTCTGTAATCATAATGCATATTTTTTATTAATTTGCAAATTTAATATTTTAACGTGTCCAGCAATTTCTAAAATATTCCGTAAATCCTAAAATATTAACTCAACTAAATTGGTCTAGTTCTTGCTGGATTATGCAATAACATTTACAGTTCAATTTTACCTTTACTGTGGAGAAATCAGAAATGTTGATATTTTTAAACAACAGACCTTTTAAAAATGTCTCGAATATAGCAAAAATTGTAATATAACACTTCTCTTCAGTCTGTTAATAAATAACCGAATAACGAAAATCTTTCAAATGCATAATAGCTACATAAGTTTTTTTTTTTTTTTTTTTTAAGCTGTACAAACGAACTCCACTTACGTTTCGACAATCCATTGCGATTTGTGATGACAGGTTTGAGTAGTTTAAGATTTGTTGTCCAGTTAAACTATGACTGAAGAATATATCGGTAAAGATGTTGTCTCTCTCTTTCAGTGTGTTGAGCTCTCTGTATGTGCTCCGACTGTCTGTAGATGATCAGCGCTTCAGCTGAATTGACCAATCAGAGCGGGTGACATATTCCCCATCACATGCAACCATTTATCGCACGCCTTTCTTCATCTGGGCTTTCATGCCGACTGTTATGGTATATAATAAGTACATTAGAATGTGAAAACATTCTATAAACTTTATTTCAATGTTTTTTCAACTCTTAAAAATACAGTAGGTTCTGCCTAAACCAACAGGTAAGTAACCAGTTTAAGAAGCTTTGACAAGATTTGTGCCATTTTGTTTAACTTATTTTGTTGCCAGGCGTGGCAAATATTATAATTAACACATTTTGTTTTATAACGTCCATTAGCTACTCTGTTTTTTCAGTATGTGTCTCAAATACTCCTATATTTGTCAGTTATTAGAAACCCGTGTGAAAAAGAAGTGCACTTAATGTGTACTTGTAGTAGCCTAATTAATAGGCATATATATATATATATATATATATATATATATATATATATATATATATATATATATATATATATATTCTTTTTTAATGACATAAAAGGCCACTTAAGTGTACTTAAAGAGAGTTTTATGTTCTATGTAATAATCGTTTGTGCTTTAAAGAAGCACACTTATTTTGGTGTGTTGACTGACATACTAAAGCACATCTAACGTACTTGATTTTTCAACTGTAGTGTATTATCTGATATTACATTTTAAGTTAATATATGTTAAATGTATATTTAAAAATGTAAATTGCGACTTCATCATTTCAAAAGTAATTACAAATATATTGAAATACATGACATACATGTTTCAAATGACAGTCATAGTATATTATGCTTGTCAGTACATTCAGTAGTACGCTCATATCGAAGACAACACATACACATATGTATACTTAAGTCCTACTTAATTGGGTCAAAAAAGCCCTCTTAAGGTCAAATATTGCACATAATAACTATAACATATACATATACATTTTCATTTAATTGTAAATAACATGCATTTAAGTGTCCAAAAACAATACATTGAGTTCAGTGTCAGTATTGTTTCTGTGGTACTCTTTTTAAAAGTATGCTTGTAGCCTAATCTAAAAAGGGAACCTACAACTTATCCCTAAACTTTGTAAATAAATGTACAAAAGTGCTGTTGTTACAACTTTACCACTACCAGATAGGTTGTAAAACCAACATTTTAAAAGATATGCATATATTTGATGTGGTAATAACATTTACTTAAAAATCATTATTATGCAATGATGACCACCCTTATCACCACCCTCCACCCTCATTTCATTTTAAAAATTTTATTTCAAAAAGGGAAACAAATATGAAACATTTTAATTAAAAAGAGCAAATTAAATTTGGAAACAAATATATAAAACATAAGCCAACAACTCAAAAAAACACAACAGACAGCGTGGGTATGTGTTAGTCACAGTTGTGTGAAATCAAGCCTACTGTATACACTGTCCTATTCTGTGCACCCTTTGTGGATTCAGTAGCTAAAGTGGAAAGTGTTAAAACCCTCCCTGTCTGGTCAAATAAGATATTTCTCGTTGTGTTTTGATGTAAATGAACAGCTTGTGTATATGTTATATAACAAATGGAATGAGAGAATCTGATGATTCAGATGTTACCAGTTCTGTCATTTAACATCCACTACCATGTGCACAAATCATATTATAAATCTGATGTGAAATGATACTTCCTTAGCTCAAAATTGCTTTTTTGTGCAAATAAAATTCTTTATTAAATCCTGTGATGGCAAAGCTGAATTTTCAGTATCATTACCCCAGTTTTCAGTGTCACATAATCCTTCAGAAATCATTGGAATATGCTGATTTGCTGCTCAAGTAACACTTCTTATTATTGTTGAAAACGGTTGTGCTGCTTAATATTTGTTTTGTAGAAAGTGATACATTTTGCAGGATTCCTTGATGAATAGAAAGTTCAAAAGAACAGCATCATCAGTGGGTCATGACACCGCCACAGTTAAAAAATTTATATTAGCCTTAATCTGTAGGTCACAGCCTAATGTGTTATTCTATGCTGACAGGTTCAAATGAATAAAGCTAATGTCTTATGCATGCACACTCTGAAATGACATGCTTGATTCCAGTTACACTTGTACAACCACTAGTGCACTTTGATTAAATGAGAGTCTCGTCTTTTTTCTCTTACACAAGCATACTTTCTTTTTTATCCTTAAAGATATCATATATAATTTAAGATACTTAATAACCTAATATATTTTGCCACAATGAATTTATAACAATGCAAACATTAAATTATTTGTTACCACAGCATCTTTATGCATTAATATGTACATAACTGTCATTGTTTCCAGCTGTCTGTGCCCTTATGATACGTTGTATGACTAAAATAGCATTAAATGCTCTAAGGCTGAATTGTCTTTGAGAAGGTGGCAGGCATGTCAGTCCACAATCCTTCAGGCATACATACAGTCATGCTTATATACTGGCACTGTTTCATGCCAGCTCATGTCACAGGCCCCTATAATGGATACAAGCCAATGTGTCTGTAAAGATGAACGCTGAATGTTCAATGCTCAACGAATGCTCATTCTGAAAGTGTCATTTCATCACACCCTAGATTAATTTTTGATTAAAGAAGCATCAATCAAGCATTAAAAAGTCAAATAACTTGGTAAACAACATGTCACTCTGTATTTTAAAACCTTTGTGTTGTTGCATTTATTTTGTCAGTTATTTGACATGCTGGTTTGGCATTGCACACCCCCACTATTAACAGATTTAAACACACATGCATAATCACACTGTGCATTTTGAATTAGTGACAGAAATGATGTGCAGAGCACAGTGATGTTTTGCTTGCTTGATAGGTCTGAAAGAACTTAAATATGCATCTCATAACCACACTAATCTAAAAAAATAATAAATAATTTACACTCTATGAAAAGTCTGTAAAAATAGGGCCCAATGTATTGTGTTAATATGAAGGAAATTTTCAGTGTTGGTTTTTTAAAGGTGTTTTACCCATATTTAGTTATTAGTTATGCAGGGTTAAATGTCCGTAAATTACCAGTACCCTTTACAGATTAAAAAAAAAAGAATATATATTGTACAACTGTGTGTGTGTGTGTGTGTGTGTGTGTGTGTGTGTATATATATATATATATATATATATATATTTTTATTTTTATTTTAAAGTATACATTAAATTACACATGGATTTATAGATATTTTTATTAGTAGATAATTTTATTGCACTTATTTGCACTTTTATTGTACCTTTAACATTAACAAAAATGTTAATTAATGTTATTTACACATGAATCATCAAGTACTTCATGCCTCATATCTTTAAAATTGTGTTTAGTCATATTCATGAGTATACTGCCATCCAGTGGTGCTGTTATGAAAAAATAACAAATAAAAACAAAACAAAAAACAAAAAAAACAAAACAAAAAAAAAACAGCGACTTCTTATTTTTAGGATATATAAGGTATCCCATATCTCAGAATACAAGGCATCTGCTAGTGTGAAACATCAGTCTAGGACCACTATTGATTATTATTTTTGTCTTATTAACCAAAAATGGATACAAAAAGACTGCAGCCAAGAAGGAAGAAATGATCCTTTGCAGAACCTGTGGGTAAAAGAGTTAGGCACTCAATCAATAATCTAAAATCATCATAAAAACTGTACCCATGATATTTTATTAATGCTCTCTGAATTGAAATACTCAATTACATACAGTACCTGACTGATCTACCTTGCCTTTTGGCAATTCAGCAGAGAGATCTAAACAAGATTTCAAGTTGTGAACTTGATACGGTACATGCATTCAATCTATTACAAGTAATCACATCACTTTTCAATTAAAAGATATTAATGTGAATCTCCTCATTTAATGCACCATTCTCACCTTCCTTCTGGTTTAATTCAATGCTGAAGTCTGAGAATTCGTGAAGCTTGCTCACAGAACACACGTGCCTCCCAAAATCCTCCTGCTTCACCTCAGCGATGATGAGAGTAATATTCCCTGGGTTGTAGTGCACTGAATATCCAGCTGTGCAGTTGCTGTACTTTTTGTGCTTGATCAGGTGGCAGAGGAGCTGGTTCCTGGGGCTTCTCCACTGTAGGGACAGCTGCTGGATACTTCCTTGAGTCTCATATTCATACTGACATGGCATTTTAATCATCCATCCGGGAGGAGACCAGAGCTTTATGGCGGTGACTGTGGGTTATTGGGAATAGATAAGCCCACATATTCAGTGAGATTCATAATTTAGTCAAAGAATGAATGGCTTGAAAAGATGAAACAGAACGAAAAAAGATCAGACAAGATGAATTTTCTTTAAAAAAAGAAAAACTTAAAAAAAAAAAAAAAAAAAAAAAAAAACGTACCTTTTAGAATGAAGTAGATTAACAATAATCTCAATGTTTGGGAAGCCATTTTCATTATCTTCTTCAGAGACTCACAAAGAACGTCATCTTTTTAAAATTAAAATAAAGTCTTTTTCAGTTCAAATTTCTTTTGAATTCCTTTCAGTTTTTTACTCTCTAGCTCTAAACTGTCTTAAAATTAGAGTCACTTTTGTTTTCTAAAGCCTGCCCTTACATGGACATTTCTGTTGTATAATTTGATCCAGGGTTCTTCCAAATGGATAACAAAGTGTCTGCGGTGCCCAAAAGGATACAAGATATTAAATTACCTAATTAATTTTAGGCGGTTTTATCATTAAAAATCAGATACAAAGTAAATGTATTCTATTGTGTGAAAACACGTGACATGAACACGTTTCTCACTTTGAGGCACACACACAGACCTTTTTCCATTTGTATACATTTTCAAAAACACAGAGTCATTTCTGTGCATAGACTGTACTGCTGACTCTCATTATTTTCAGATTGTGCTCCAGCATGTTCTCCTCTGGAGACTATGATTTCACTTTACACAACACAATAGAGCAGGGACAATCAGACTGTATTTAATAAACGCCAATGATGAAGCAATAAATTATGAAAAATAGATTGATACAGATGTGCAGGCATCTGCCCAAACATATAAAAAGATTTCCTGTATACATTCATCATGCTGAGGTGCAGGCTGTGGCCTAACCAAGGATATGCTGTTTTCAGTTAATATCAGGGTATAAGTAGTAGTAACACCCATTTGCAAACAAAAACATTTTCTTTGACTTTACCACATACAGATTTACTGTATTTTTTAAAAATTGCTGTATATTACTGTATTTGCCATACAGGCCTTTTTGGCACCATTCCATCATGGTTTTTCTCATTTTTTAAATTTGGATTGACAGGATTTGTCTTACACCATGTCTACAATGCCACTACAGCTTGAGGCTGTCTACATTGGACGAACGGTCAAAGCAACCATTACAAAATGGTAATGGTAATTACCATTTGTCCTTTGTGTCAGAAACAGCGCAAGCGCTGGGAGTACTGTACATCAGAAATATAATGGGGCATCAGTTTACTGTCTGGGATTTGACGTTGTGCCGAGTCACATCCAGTGCACAGAGTATCAGTGATTATAATGGGTTCCAGTGTCGTATCACGCCGCCCGTGTTCGGGGTAGACACAAGCTGTTTCTCAATTAAGAATGCAAAGAATGGACTTGTGTTCTAATGGAGACTGGTCTTACTTTGACAGAATTAACTCAGAAGGACAGAGTGCACCGTTCAGCACAATGTTTACTTCCACGATCCGCCATGTATTTGCGAGCTTTCGGCGGGAATCTCTTTAGTAAGAACAAGGGAAGTTTAAAGCTTACTTTGTATCCAGCCCCGTGAGTTTAACCCTCAAAGACAAAAATTAAATTTTGTAATATTACCACGTTGGGCCTGTTGGGTAGTAACGTCGGGGGATACAGGCAGATGAAGAAACAGGCTAGGAAGTGGATCCACATGCAGTAAGATTTATTAAAATAATCCACAAGGTCAAGGAACACAAGGAAGCTGGAGCAACAATAATACAGGAGGAAATACAAGATAATCCAAGGGTACAAACATTCAGTGACTGAAACAAACTAGAGACAAGCAGGGTTATAAATGCTGAGCAAAACTAATTAACTAAAAATTACTATGGAAACTGACAAGGAGATGGGTTTGGTCAAATGAGTGTCCATGGCAACAAAGGAGGGAACAGAGTAGCAGGGAAACATGAGGGGAACAAGGCAACAATGGAGACAACAAAGAACTTAACTTCAAAATAAGTATCCATGACAGACACAAGGAACACAGGCAGGGATCGTGACATAACCCCCTACTAAGGAGTGGCTTCCAGATGCTCCTGACTTGGTCACAGTGTGAGAGGGTGGTGGAGCAAAGACAGATCAAGGGGAAGGATGGAGGGCCAGGTCCATGAAGTGGAGAAAGGACTGGAGATGGAGGTAATGCAGGTGGCCAGGGCAGTGTAGGCTGAGCAGGTGGCCAGGGCGGTGCAGTCTGGATCGAAGAACACGTCACCGGAGCTGGATACCACCACGGTGGAGCAGATGACCACCACAGCGGAGCAGATGGTACGGATGATCCCCACGGTAGAGCAGAAGACCACCACAGCAGAGTAGACAGGCCTGAAGATGCCCACAGCAGAGCAGAAGAACACCACAGCAGAGTAGACAGGCCTGAAGATCATCACGGTAGAGCAGAAGACCACCACAGCAAATGAGACAAGACTGAAGATCCCCATGGCCGAGCAAAAGACCACCACAGCAGTGTAGACGGGATTGAAGACCCCCATGGTGAAGCATATGGAGCTGATGACAACCACGGTGGAGCTGAAGACTCCCAGGGCAGATCTAGTGGAACTACAACACAAAGCACAGAGAGGATAGTGTTGGCCTCAGAGGCACTGTCAAAATAGGTAGGGAGCTCAAGGGCATCCTCCAGCACTATGGGTGACATGCTTGCAGGCCTTGTGATGCCAGCTGCCCTTTGCCGAAATCAATAGTGGATCCGCCAAGCTGGATATTAGCCTCAGATGCCCTTGGAATGCCTGGGTGTCTTTAAGTGCAACATTCATGATGACCGGGAACACTGGTGTGGCATCCGTGATGGCTGGAGATTCAGATTCTGCGGCCCTGACGGCTGGAAGCTCTGGTGTGGCGGCCATGTTGGCTGAAGATTCTGCCATGGCGGCCATGTTGTGAAGAGGCTTTGGTGTGGAAGTCGCTTCAAACACTGGGCTCATGACCCTTAGCATAGGGCTTGCTGGAATCCATGGTCAGTCAAGCTCCGTGGCCACTGGAGCTTGCTGCCTATTGCCCCCTCCCAAAAAATGTTTAGGGGTAGCATCCTCCTCGATCTCCCCTACTGTGAAAGAGGAACCAACTAGCAAAAGGGCATAGTCCAAAAATTCCACAAATGATGCTTGACAACTATCACGGATCAGTTTATCTTGAAGTGGTTTGTTTAGTTCATAACAGAACAAATCGATAAATGCACAGTCTGGCAGGTCAGTTAAATAAGCGATGTATAAAAAATCTCGGGTCTTCAAGGGAATGATTACCTTGGCATAAGTGGATCTCAAAGCTGGATCCATTGTGTGGTCAATCGCTCTGTAACATCGGGGCATACAGGCAGGCAAAGAAGCAGGCTAGGAAGCAGATCCACGTGCAGTAAGATTTATTGAAATAATCCACAAGGTCAAGGAGCAAAAGGTAGCTTGGAACAAACAATGATTCAGAAGGAAACATGAGATAATTCAAGGGTTCAAACATTCATCGACTGACAAACAAACTAGAGACAAGCAGGGCTATAAATGCTGAGCAAAACCAATGAACTAATGAATTACTATGGAAGGAGATGGGAGTGGTCAAATGAATGTTCATGACAACTAACAAGGGTACAGAGTAGCAAGGAAACATGAGGTGAACAAGGCAACAATGGAGACAACACATAACTTCAAAATAAGAGTCCATGACAGACACAGGGAACACATGCAGGGATCGTGACAGGTAGCAGAATTTCAGTGATTTCACTCACTGTCTAAACAAATGTAGAGATCATCTAAAGGTTCATTTGCAGGGTGTGATTGATTGAATTGATTATGTAGCCCCATAACAGTAGCCTATGTGTACACTAATAATCACACATCATTAATAATTGGAATATAATATTTTATGAAAAATAATTTCTTATAAAAAATATGTTCAGATTGTATTTACAAAACCTGATGAACTGAATGAAAATTTTGGAATTTACGTGATTTAGCTCTGTTCATAGCCATATTCAATTATGATAGTCCCAAAGGCAGTTCTTGTCTTCCGAGAAGCATACACGGACATTGCACTTGCTGCTAAATGTGTTTGTTGTAGCCTTTACCACAGTGTCTGCAGCATCCTCTGTTTTATTCATATCTTCTGGCACAAACTTTCAGAAATACTCCAGTGGTATATGAAGAGAGACGGCTGAAAAATCAGTGTTGGGACGGAAAAAATCATTTATTTGCCACCGGGCATGATCTGTGATCTTGAGTGACTTAATGTTGTTGACATGGTGTCCACATAATCATCAGATGGGTAGTAATTGTGTTTATTTTCCTAAACCATTTCACTGCCATCTCCACATTAAAATTTTGATTAAAACTCAAAATTGAAAAGATGAAAGTTAAAACTTGTAAATGATCAAAACCATTATGTTTCTATTAGTATTTCTTTCACATGGAACAGGTGAGAAGTACAATTCATCCATGTAATGTGCAAGGTGCACAGGAAAATTTTGCTACTCCTTTCATCCAGTGTTGTAAAATTACAACATTGACATTACAAGCTAAAAAATCTAATACAATTAAAGTATTTAGCGGTCCCTTAAAATCTGCATGATCTAGATATATTACTAATCACATAAAAATATTTTGGGCATTTTACTTACTTGAATGTTGATTTATTTAGTCCAGTAAAACAAGATGATGTGTTTCAAGGCAAGTTTGCAGGTTGTGTGAATTCATGGACAGGCCTATTCACAAAAATCTTCCATCTAATAGCTTTGCAAGGCTGATCAATAGGATCTATTAGTTGTGTAAATGTGGTCTTAGAGAGAACAAAAAAAATTCTGCAGGTTTATTTTAGTAGGTCAGACTGGGGATTACTCATCAGACATCACATACAACAACGTGTGTAGGCAAATGGACAGCGGCCGGAAAGAGAACTTAAGCAATGCTGACATTGTCAGAGGGGTGCTGTGAAACATAAACTAGAAAAGGAAACCTTATCCCACTTGACGGCTGGGCAGTTATCAGTCAACCTGCCAGGAAATGAAGATCTAAGTCTATCTATTAATGTCCCATTCCTGGTGAGTAAGATGCCAGTTGAGAGACCACTCCTGGGTTTCAACGTAGTTGAAGAGCTGATTCTGGGGCAGTCTGAGTGGCTGATTCCAACACTTATCTCACTACTGGCCGGTAGTTGCTAGATAGGTAGTTGTCTCAGCAGGCCAGGTGGCCTGGGTAAAGTGTTGGGTCCCTTCAAAGATGGCACATTCTGATTCAGTGGTCTTGTTTGAGCCTCATGAAAATAGTGCTCATTTAAGGTGGACATTGGAGAGGGACTCTTAGAGATACAGCCCCAAAGTTACTCTTGTGATTCCATCCCCATCAGAAATAGCATAGGAGGTGACATGACTCTGCCAATGATTGGAACAAACTCTGTGCAAAGATTGGAACACTACAGCAGATTGAGAGGACAGTCAGCTCTGGGCAAATGAGTGAACCAAGGCACACAATGAAAATCCAAGTAGTGACCACTCGAGGGGATAAGGCTAAAACGTCATTGTGGTATCCGCCCATCAACCTGGATCATCTGGGCGAGGGCCAGAGAGAGATTGTCCAGAGGATGTTGTATGAGGAGTCTAGTGCATTCAGGAGAGATGACAATGACATCAGGTGCATACCCAGCTTGCAGATGCCGATCATACTTAAGTATGACATCCCAGTTCAGAGGCCGTATTTAGCAGTACCAAACCCCTGTTCAACGAGGTGAAGCGCTACATGCATCCTGGCAAAAGGTTGGATCATCAACACAAAGTCACCATATGCTGCTCCAGTAGTCTGTGTCCACAAGAAAGATGGCAAGCTGAGGCTCTGCTTTGATTACCATCTCCTAAACAGGAAAACCATCCCTTACAGTCACCCATTGCCCAGTATACATGATCTGATTGATGTGCTTGGAGGATACTCTTGGTTTAGCATTCTTGAGGCAAGGCAATGCATACCACCAAGGGTACATCGCAGAGGAATCCAGACACATGGATGAAATGCTTGACTCGGTCAGGGGCTAGTGCTAAATTCCATACTTAGAGGACGTCCTATTTTATATGAGGTCCTTTGAGGAGCATGCTGAGAGCATTCATAGAGTGTTGAGGGCCCTCCAGCACCGCGGCCTCAAGCTGAAACCTGAAAAGTGTGAAATGTTCTGCAGTTAAGTCAGGTACATCAGATGCCTATTGTCTAGCCTAGCTGAAAAGGTGCGTGTAGACCCTATGGACCTGGAAGCTGTTCAGTCTCTAACGAGCAGGACTCCCCAGACAGTGGGTGATTTGAGAAGTCTACGTGCGTTCCTCAGCTACTACTGCGCCTTCATTCATGGCTTCTCCAGGGTAGCGAAACCCTTATTCGAGTTGCTGTAGTAAAGCCTGATTGCCAACAGTAGAACAGAATGAACTGATTCAAGCCTAGAAAGATCCAGTAATTTCTCAAGTGAGTCAATGGAAGGAGTATGGTGTCACACTTACCTGTGGAAGCTCCCACAATGACATCACAACAGATGAAAACTGAAAAACAAAGGCAAGAAGACAGACATCCAACAAAGAGAACATCAGAGACTGTGACATGACAGACTCAGATTAGAAAAGTAGTGGAGGAGGATACTGATTAAGGATCCCAATCAGCTGGACAGAACCAGGGAATAGCAATCTGCATGAGCAAATCCAATCAAATACAAAGAAAGGAGGAATCAAGGACACTGATTCCCTTTCCAAGCCATACATATATGGCTTAAGTATACAGCCATATATGTATGCAACACACACACACACACACACACACACACACATATATATAAGGTTTGGCACTGCAAGGACAATCAGCTGTCCTTCCTGTCTCCTGTAACACTGTTTTAGGCATCTTGCACTATGGAAATTGCAGTTTATTGCTCTGTTCACATCAATTGTTGATACTTGTTGATAATTGTTTTGCACAGTGTAAATTTGAGGAAAGAGGCTGGTCCTGGTGGTATTCCTCGGTGTGTATCTCGGGAATGCGCTGACCAGCTATCAGAGGTGTTTACTAGCATCTTTAACCTCTACTTGACCTGTGCTATTGTTCCTAAGTGTCTTAAAACTACAACAATTATGCCCATCCCAAAACAACATAAGGTAAGCTGCTTAAATTGATTATTGACCAATTGAACTTACACCTTTAATATCAAAGTGCTTTGAGAAGTTGATTCTGGCACACATTAAAAGTATTATTCCAGCCACTCTAGATCAGTGTCAGTTTGCTTACTGGAAGAATAGATCAAGGGAAGATGCAATCAACCTTGCTCTGCTCTTGGGCCACCTGGATAAGTCGAACACATATGTCAGAATGCTGTTGATTTTAGCTTGGCCTAGTCATCCCCAAAGCCCTTGTGTCCAAACTCCACAGCTTAGGAATAAGTGCAACCATCTGCAGCTGGACTTTGGACTTTTGAACCAACTGCTCCCAGAATGTCAGACTTGGAAAGTACACTTCTTCAAGTCTTACCCTGAATACTGGTGTTCCACAGGGATGTGTGTTGAGTCCCCTGTTATATGCACTCTTCACTCATGACTGTCTACCGGCCCATGTAACAAACACCATTATAAAGTTTGTAGATGATATAACAGTCATTGGCTTGATCACGAACAAGGATGAGTCTGCATGACAGCCTGGAGCTTCAACAATAATCTCATCCTTAACACTAAGAAAGCAAAAGAGATAGTGGTGGATTTTAGGAAGACAAGGAAAACTGATCTAAGTCCTGTGCTCATAAATGGAGTGGCTGTGGAGAGAGTCCTCAGTTTTAAATTCTTGGGGTTGAACATTACAGATGATTTTTCTAGGACTACATACACCTCCACTCCTATTGGAAAAGCACAACAGCTTCTTTATTTTCTGAGAGGATTAAAGAAAACGAGATTGCCTCAGAAATTTTTTGTGAACTTCTATTGATGTGATGCGGTCTTGACATCTTGATACGGTAGTTGTACTAGCGAGGAACATAGGGCTCTGCAACGAGAGCCTGGACATTTATTTGTCCAGATGTCAGAGTTTTTTTTTTTTTTTTTTGCTAGAGCTGTACAACTATAGAACACTTCTTGATTGGTTTCATAAATAAATTATATTTGTAATTGCTCAACACACTTTAAATAGTCTGTTGCTTTTACTGTACTTATGGCACATTTGGTTTTGTTTTGGGTTTTGTTTCACGTTTGTTTTCTTGTCTTTTAGTTTGTAGTTTTAGTCAAGGTTCCTGGTTTTGTCATGTGTTTGTACTCATGCATGCTTACTGTACATGGTTACCGCAATTTTCTTTACCTTGATTGCAATCCCTCGTCCATCAAAACTTCACTAGCGAGGCGCTTGTTTGCATTATCCAGCCAAGAAACGTAGTTTGCGTATCACCTGACCATACAACAGTGGGATGTTTTGAGGTTCAGTTCAGTCTTTATTTCACACGCGATGCATGATGTGTCGAAAAGCTGTGGGAATGCTTTTGCATGATTGCATCATGAAGCATATATGGAATCAGTTCAATGGCGTGTCGGAACGTCATAGGCGGGTGACGTCATTGACCAGGAAACTATAAAGCATACCCAGACCAAACAGAATTTGCTGTACCCACGCCGCTGTATAAGCAAGTGCCTGTCCATGTGAAATCGTATGCGCACACTAAGACGAGAGCACCTGCGCCCCTGGAGTGGAGCCAAGGTCAAAATCATAAAAAACCTGACGGATGTGCGCGGCGAGGGCTTGTATGAATCTTTTGAGAGACGAGATAGCAAGGAGAAAAATAGTTTTCAGAGTGACAAACTTCTCAGAAACTTCTCAGAGCTAAAGAAAGGCCTTCTAACACAATGGCCAGGTTCCAGGCTGGCACTCTCATGCGAACTGCAGGTCTAAGTCTCAAGGTGCTATGAAGAAATCGGGTAACTAGAGGGTGTCTCCCCAAAGACACACCACCCAAAGGAGTGTGGTAAGCAGCTAAAGCCGCCACAAACACCTTTATTGTGGAGGGGGATAACCCTGTGGAGAATCGCACCTGCAGGAACTCCAGCACTGCACCCACTGGGCAGTTATCCTTTGGTTTTGAGCCACCACTGCAACAGTCTCATGTACAACAGGCCAAAAGGTATCAAGTTGGATGCAGCTGCCATCAGACCTAACAGTCTCTGAAACTGTTTGACAGTGAGTTTGTTCACAGCTGAAAGAATCAAAACAATACGAGCAGGAGACAGGCGAATCATCGTCAAATCCCAAATCATGCCCAAAAAAGTGGTCCTCTGAAATACACTCTTCTTGGCATTCAACCTCAACCCCAAAGTTCTCATGTGGGCAAGAACATCTCGATGTCAAACCGCCAGATGCACCACCAGCTTTGCTGTTTTAGCAATGTTTAAATGACCATGCATATTTATTTTTCAGTGTCTTTATTATGGTACAAACAGAAAATGCAGAAATATGTACACAAAATTTGTAAAAAATTCTGAACAAAATTGTTTCTTTAAGCAAAAGTGTGACCTCCTGGACTTCTCAAAAATAAAACTCTGAGAAACTTCTCATCAGATTTTGAAAGTTTTCTTTGCTTTCCAGTCCTTTCCTGTTCCATTTAGACCCTGGCTCCTGCTATTGCTTAAGTGTAAGGGGAGGTCACAAAATACTTGCCACTTTAGCCTATAAAAGCTGATTTAAAAAATTTAAAATCTAATATAAAAATTTCTGATTTTTTTTCTGTTTTTTAATACTGCATACCCATTTACTGTATTTTCTGGTTATATTTTAATAAAGAGACTGAGAAATAATTATATTTGGTCTTTATATCATTGCTAAAACAACATCTAATGGTGGCCTAAGACTTTTGCATAGTACTGTCGTTTAGTATGCGGATGCCCTGGAGTCAAAGCGGAGCCAGAGCTGCATACACACACGCGTGAACGTGCGAGGTGACAAAGCTAGGCTGAAAGGAAGAACTCAATATTGGTATCGATATTGGTATCCTTGAGATCTGCTTTTTAGCTTCCTGAAACCTCTCAGGGACATAATTTACTGCGTCACCGAAGAGGCCAGCAGGAGAAATCGGGGCATCCAGGAGAAAGCTCTTTTCTTTTTCTTTCATTCCTGCAAGGTTCAGCCAAAGATGCCTCTCTGTGGTCACCAGGGCTGCCACTGAATGGCCCACTGACTTGACTGTCTCCTTAGTGGCCTGGAAAGACAAATCTGCAGCCTGACGTAGTTCTCAAATTACGTCAGCGCTGACCTCCTCGCTTTACCTCATGTCTTTTAGAAGGTTGGCCTGGTATGCTTGCAGAATTGACATTGTGTGCAGACATGCCGCGGCCTGACCTGCTGCAGAATACGCTTTACCCACCAAGGCCGATGTAGCTCTAAGAGGCTTGGTGGGTAATGCCGGTGCTTTAAGGGACAATGCTGACTCAGGGGAGAGATGGCTTGCAAGTGTCTCTTCAGCCCTGGGTATTGCCCCATAACCGTGAAGTTTAAGCCAATTTATGTTAGAATAAGTAGATGTCTCAGGGATAAACATGAGACTGGTCTTTTCCACAACCTTGACACCTTGGTGTGAAGGTGGGGAAAGAGGGGTAAGCACCGGCGAGGAGGTTGAACACGTGAAGGCAGGAAGCGTTTATCTAGCTGCTTCTCTGCCTAGTCTTTTGTTTGTCAGCTGGCCACTCGATGTTTAGTTTAGCAACTGCACGGGTGATCACCTCCACAAGCTCCTCACATGCAGGAGAATGAAGGCATGAGTCACTTTCTCCTGCTTTGACACTTAAAATATCCAGTTCCTCAGAACCTTGGCAGAAGCAGGACCCGAGCCGTGAAGAACGTGAGCTGAGGCGCCCTCTTCGAAGAGCGCCTTGCTCTTATGTATATATATATATATATATATATAAGTGCTTGAACTGTGAACTGAGACAGACAAACAATAAATAGGACATATGATTCACATAGAGCACTTGCTGAAGGCACAGAAGCTAACTGTTTGTTCTGGGTATGCTTTATAGTTTCCTGGTCGATGATGTCATCTGCCTATGACGTTCTGTCACGCCATTGGACTGATTTCATATGTGCTTCACAACGCAATCATGCAGAGGCGTTTCCACAGCGTTCTGACGCAGTGCGAGTTCCCTTGAAAGGGAATTGAATATATACATATATTAATCAGATATGTATAGTCTGTAACAATATTCATTAATTTACAGCAGCTTATGGAGACCCACTGTGCTACAGAGTCTAGCTCTAATCCTAATCAAACACACCTGAACCAGATAATCAGTGCCTTCAGGATCACTTAAAAAGTACATGCAAGTGTTTTTGAAGCAGGTTGGAAATTAACTTTGCAGGACAGTTGGTCTCTAGGAGCAGGGTTAAAGACCAAAGATTTTAACATTTGTAGTCCAACCTCAAATGAAATGTAGTCAGTGAAGTGTCTCTTGCTGTCTGGCTGGTATTAGCCTGCTGGCACATTATAGTCTTTGTCCATCCTAGAATGACTGGTAAAGATGCAAGCAGTGGTCTGTGAAGCGTATCTCTGTCTGGCTAGTGTCGGAAGTATGTTGGCACATTGTAGTCTTTGAATCCCATCCTAAAATGACTGGTAGAGATGAAGGCAGTGGCCAGTGAAGCATTATTTGCTGTCTGGCATAGACTGCAGTTGGCAGTAGGAGTCGCTCAGCAACACAGATGAGGTGGGATGGGTATCCCAAGGGAGAAGAAGGGAAAACAAATGAGATAATGTTAGTGATTTTTTTTATTTATTATTATTTAGTGCAGAAATAAAATACATACGTGATACATACGTTAGATGTATGACTGATATGAATCTTTATGTTTAGATTTAAAATGAAAAAGTGTCTCAGCTGTGTTCCATACGGTTCATTGCTAAGTAGTCTATTCTAAATATTAAGAGTCAAAAGGGAAAGTCACAACCACTTATTTTAGTTTTTGATATTCTAGATACTATCAACAGGCTGTTTTGTGACCTTAATGAACATGACAAACTATAGTGTGATTGAAAATCACTTAAGTACTAAGACCACCTGAAGCATGTTTATGGAGACACCCTGTTAGTAATGCATTACAGTAATCTAGAGATCATGAATACATACACTTTTCTGAGTCAGCAACAGAGAGCATGTTTCTGAACCTAGAATATTTCTAATGTGAAAGAATGTTGTAGAAAGACCGTAAATGTGATTTTACCAAGACTTTAACAAACAAATTTCTGTCAAGCTTGACACCCAGGTCTGATGACATACCAGTTCTGTCGTGTAGATTGTCATCTACATCATTCTGTCCGGTTGTAGCAGATTATCTTCAGATTATTATTATTATTTTTTTTTGGCCCAATGAACAATAGCTTTGTTTTGTCAGAATTTAGTAATACTGGTCTTATAGTCCTTTTAATATCATTGATGCACTCCACTAGCTTGGAAAACTGAGAAGTGTTTTCTAGCCTGCAGGAAATAATAATCTGAGTTCCATCACCATAACAATTCAAATTTAATTCCATGTTTTCTCATAATATTTTATAAGGTAATCATCCACAAAGAGAACAATAGAAGACCTAAGACAGAGCCTTGTGGCATGCCATATATTCCCTTGTGTAAGATTTCAAATAACAATGCTTGTCTACAAATGAAAACATAATTTTCCAGTCACCCTGGAGGATATAATGACCTATTGATCTATCCATGGCTTGTATTTTACAAATAGACAAGGATCAACTTGTGGTTTCTTGGTAGAAGATCTGCCAAGCTTTTGGGTAATAGGAAATAAAAAATTAAGGAGAGAGAGAAAAAAAAAAAAAAAAAAAAAAAGAAATCACCTTGTTCAGTAGTGTAGAATCTTTTTCTATACTAATTTTAATAGAATGATAAGACATTTTTGTACAAAATTGTACAAAATACATAATCAATTCAGTGTACAAATGTTACAACCTAGTGACAATCTTGCAGTTTAAAATGTTTATCGCATGCTATTTCACCTATTAATTAAATCAGTTGTTGGCAGAATATAGCATATACTGTACAATAGGGTAAGCAGTAAGCAGTATGTTAGTATTCCATCTTATAAATGCCCATGATTCTGCAAAGGTAAGGAGAATCATATGTCAAATCTGTGACAAAATATTGTTTTAAGATCAGCCCAGACTCTGGTTAGCACTGCCTATTTATACCATATCTTTATCCACCATGCCTTATTTAATCTTTATAGCAGTGGATTTTGAAGTGATATTAAATCACTACGGCAGCATGTGGGGCCATATACCCCAGCTAATTTCTTCACAGCTGTTATTAGATTTCACTGCTGTGCGCCATTACTCCAAACCCCCTAGAGAGAGGGAGAAAGGGCCCAAGAGCTTCTACACATCCACAAACACACACATACGCTTAGTCATTAGCTGTGCTAGGCTTAAAAAGGATTGTGGATATCAGTCTTTTCAGCAACATTAGCGAACATTTCTACCATTTCATGACTCAAGCCTAATCACTGGGTGGCGCAGTGTGACTGATGCGTGCAGAGTGCACGCACAGCAAGATAGCACTAAAATTAGAATATGTAGCCAGCAGGCCAGATTTCTAGACTCATACCAGTGCCATACATCCTATTCTCCACTGGAGGGCAAAGTACACTCATACATTCTATAGCTGTCAATATCACAGTGGTTTGTTAATAGAAGGAATGTCAGGTAGTCGATAGACACTCCTTAGTGTATTACACTATTTTACTCTGTTCACACTTAACATGCATCAGGTTGACTTAAAGAGACAAGAATACATCCTGAAGTATCGCTATTTATGTATTTCTTCAGATGCATACCCATAATGCATTATTAATGACTACAAAAGCTTTCATTAGGTAATCATCATGTGTTTAGCTTGGCCTATTAGATGAATTTATGACAAAGCACACTCAATGTAGAATCTATAGGAGGTGACCTGTGTCAGAAGCAATCTTAGAGCTTCACAACATTTCAGATGTAGTTTGAACAAGGGTTTGTTTTCATGGCAAGACCAACAAGGTCTATTAGCATCACAAGCTGGAATATGAACAGATCAAAGCTGTGGCTAAATAAGCATGTTAACTGCAGTGTGCAATATTACATTTAAAGTTAATGTATTGCAACAACTGCAACATCATCATTACAAATGTTTAATAACAATTATATTGTAAATTTATGACATTCAAGTTTCAATAGAAATGACATCAAAATATATTTCAGTTTACCATAAATTCTTGTCAGTACATTCAGCATTACACTTAAACCATATTTCAAAGACAACAGAGGAAATTTTGAAATAAGATGTACTTAAGTCCTATTTAAGAGGGTTAAAAGGCAGACAGTTGCATTTAATACACATTTAAACTATAATACATTTTCAGTTAACATCCAGTCTGAAACATTCAGTTTACACTTATTTCCATTAAGTACTCTTTTTTAAAAGTATATGCTAAAACGTACGTAAGAGACGATGTAAATAGTTCTGATAGTTCCAGCAGGCCATATGTAAGGGAGGTAAGGATGCGCTCTCAATTAGTGTAAAATACATTTTAATTATAATTGGGAACAATTTCAGTCTGCAGTTTATTTTAGATAAGTAAAGGTTGTAATGGATTTTCTTCCCACCAATAATTTTTCTGCCATCATTTGACTACACTGTAAAAAAATAAATCGTAAAAAAATGGTAAATGACTGTCAGCTACGGCTGCCAAACAAAAACCTTAAAATTAAAGTAAAATATTCTAATTTAAATAAAGTGTAAAAAACTTTAACATAAATTTTCATTTAAAGTTTTCTACAGAAAACACTGTTGTTTTACACATATATCCTAAATTGTTACTAACAAAACACATTTACACTGTAAAATGTGAATCTCTTGTATTTAATCAGAAAGAGCACACATGAATGAATTAATGTAACTATATGTTACTGCCTCTAAAATAATAAAGTTTGAAGTCACCATTCTGGTAGTTAGTGCTTGCTTTAGTTGGGCTCTTGACCCTTGACTCTTTGACATTAGTGTTTCTCTGACGGTGTGTTTCTGATACACATTAGTTATAGCAAAAACTGAACAAGAGAAACTCAGATCAGATGATGTTTGTCACTTTTTAAGTGATGGTGAAGTCATCATAAAGTGGTCTGAATCACTGATACTAGAGTCTGATCTCTGACTAAGTTGTTTAATGTTAATTGTAATTTAACATGCCAATACTACTGCAGTGCTGTAATACTATAAACAATTTTATTAAATCATTATACAGAAAATGTTTTGTCAAGGTCATGCAGACTCACACAGACATCAAGAATCAGCGTATGAATCTCAACAACGGTGACAAAAAAAAAAAAAAAAAAATTCAGATCAACTCACAACAACACAAAACAAGCTACTAATGTCACAACAAAGCTCTGTTGATTGTCACCTGTTACAGTACAGAAGGGTCAGAGACAGGAGGTAACAACAGACAATGTTTTATTGACACACAGCAAAGTAAACAGTGGTGCAGATGAATAACTGTAGTGTTTTGTGGTGCAAGGTGAGTGGTAGATGAGTGATACGGTCCTTGTGGTTTGTCGAGGTGGAGATCTGGGGTGATGGAGACGAGGAGCTGTACAGAAGGCGGGAGACACTCACACACAGACAGGAGGAGACTTGGAAACGCTGGAGACAGGCAAGTAGATCGTTGGGAGTCCTTGAGGTAAGCATGAAGGTAAGTCTTGATGCGAACGAGACCGGACAGTGACTGAGTGTGTGTGAGTGTCTTTTAACTAGTGGCTGATTGGTGAGCTGATGAGGTGCAGGTATGTGTGATCAGTATTCCGGTGAGGGAGTGCGCTGTGATTGGATGGTGTTGGAGCGCTCCTTCAGCAGCGAGAGGGTTTTATTGACCCCCGGGTGGCCAGTGCCTAAAGACGTGTCGATGAGTGGAGTGCGCCGTGCCCTGGTGGTGTACTGAAAGCCTGGTGGACAACCCGGACCAGGTGATGGGACTGACAATGAGTTTCACGTGAAGGATGGTCTCAGGTTCCTCGAGGTTTTCTTCGGGGGCATGTAGTTGGGATAAGGCATCAGCCTTGATGTTCTTGGAACCTGGACGGTAGGAGATAGTGAAGTTAAATGTCTTGGGTTTAACCATTTGGCTAACTGTAGATATTCCAGATTTTTATGGTCGGTGAGTACAAGGAAGGGGTGTTTGGCACCCTCCAACCAATGCCTCCACTGTTCCAGGGCCAGCTTGATGGCGAGAAGTTCCGCCGGGTTGAGCTTGCGGGAGAAGAAGGCACATGGGTGGAGTCTACTTGGGTTCCCCTGCTGCTGAGATAACACCGCTCCTACTCCGGTGGTGGAGGCATCCACCTCGACAATGAAGGGCTTCTCAGGGTCAGGATGGACGAGGACAGGAGCGGTGGTGAAGGCTTCCTTCAGGATGTTAAATGCGTTGGTGGCAGCTGGAGTCCAGGACAGAGACTTGGGCTTATTGCGGAGGAGGCTTGTGAGAGGGCTGGTGATGGAGCTGTAATCTTGGATGAAGCATCGATAGAAGTTGGCAAAGCCAAGAAACCGCTGGAGTTCTTTAATGGTGGATGGAGTAGTCCAGTTCCTGATGGCATCCACCTTCCTCTCGTCCATCTGGATGCCACTGCTGTCGATGTAATATCCAAGGAACTGCACTGAGGACTGATGGAAGGAGCATTTCTCGGCTTTCAGGAATAGCTGGAATTCCTTCAGGCATTTCAGGACCTCCGCAACATGGTGGCGATGTTCGGCCATGCTCCGGGAGTATATCAGGATGTCATCGATGTAGACCGAGATGAATTTGTGGAGAAACTCCCGGAGCACTTTGTGTCCACTCGTCCCCCTCACGTATCCGGATGAGGTTATATGCGCTGCGGAGGTCCAACTTGGTAAAGACAGTGGCACCATGGAGATGTTAAAGGGCCGCTTGGACGAGAGGAAGGGGGTAACGGAACTTCACGGTGATGTTATTCAGAGATCGGTAATCAATACAGGGCCGCAAGCCTCCGTCCTTCTTAGCCACAAAGAAGAAACTCGAAGCAGCAGGGGAAGTAGACGGGCGGATGTAACTTTGCACCAGAGCTTCCTTGATGTAATCCTCCATGGCCTTCTCCTTTGGAATTGACAGGGGGTAGATTCTTCCCCTGGGCACTGACTCACCCGGAAGCAGATTGATGGCGCAGTCCCATGGCCGATGTGGAGGCAGCTTGGAGGCTCTCTTAGGGCAAAAGATGTCACTGAAGGGGGCGTAACACGATGGTACCTCCACCGAGCGTAGACAGGAAGGTGTTCAGGACGTGGAGTGGATGGTACTGGGAGGTTGGAGAAACAGCCCGGGAAACAGGTGTCGCCCCACTTCAGGATCTCGCCGGTCTTCCAAGAGATGACTGGGTCGTGCTGCTCCAACCAGGGGCGCCCTAAGACCACGTCAATGGTGGACTCCTCCAGAACCAGTAGATGTAATTTCTCCACATGCAGGATACCCACTTGGAGCTGGACGGGACCGACTATCCGACACACCTTTCTTCTGCTGAGGGGCTTGTCAGTTATTGAGTTGATCTGGTAGGTGGACGGCGTGGCTGAGGTCTTACACTTGAGCTGACGGCAAAGAGTGCCGGAGATGAAGTTGGCTGCTGACCCAGAATCGAGGAGTGCAACAACTGGAATGGAAACATCAGCGGCAGTAAGATTCACAACAGTGGTGAGTGGTATCATTTTATTTATAGAGAGAATGATGGCACTCACCATGGGACGAGGAGGACGAATCGGGCATGAGGAGATTACATGCCCGGGGGCACCACAATAGATGCATAGGTTCTGGGTCAGCTGCCTCTGCCGTTCAGTGAAGGAGAGCCGTGAATTATCCAGTTGCATGGGTTTGTTGGTGGGTTCTGGAGGGCTGACGGGCTCTGGTCGGCGGAGGGAGGTGTTAAACACTGACTGGCCCTGGTGCTCTTCGAAACACGACTGCATACGAGTGGCGAAGCATATGGAGAGTTGAATGAAGCGTTCGAGGCCGATGGCATCCTCGTATGCAGCGAGATGTAGCCGCACTCGAGGATCCAATCCCTGTCGGTAGGTGGTTATTAGGGCTTGTTTATTCCAGCCACTTTAGGCAGCGAGGCGTTCTGAGTTGAAGAGCATATTCATTCACAGTTAAAGTGCCTTGTTTTAAATTGTATAGTTTCTCACCAATAGAAAAATCACTGGCTGGCTTCCCGAAGACTTCTTTGAAGTGAGCTACGAAGCCGGAGTATGTCTGTATCACTGGATTATTTTGAGACCAGATGGAATCGGCCCATTGCAGAGCTTTGCCATTTAACTGTGAAATCAGAAACGCTACCTTGGAGGTCTCAGTGGGAAATAAGTGCGGTTGCATCTCCAGGACCAGCGAACATTGCAGGAGAAATCTGTTGCAATCCTCCGCCAATCCAGAGGGATTATTTATAAAATAAAATACTTTTTTAACGTTTAAAGAACATTTTTGGTACATTTTTTTGCACTTTATTTAAATTAGAATATTTTGCTTTAATTTTATGTTTTTTGTTTGGCAGCCGTATATGCCAGTCATCGACCGTGTTTTTCGGTTTATTTAAATTAGGATATTTTACTTTAATTTTACAGTCTTTGTTTGGCAGCTGCTGCTGCCAGTCATTTTACAGAGTTTTGAGTATAATTTAAAATAAAAGAAAATGACCGTAAAAAAAATCATTTATTTTCCGTAAAATTTTGATTTTTTTTTTTTTTTTACAGTGTATCAAAATGTCATGAAACAATTCCCCACAGTATTCCCGGCTTTCTGAACATATGTCAATTGGATTAAGACATAACAAGTTAAAATCATTTGATAAATATGTGAATGCCTAGTTCAATATCAGGTATTCTTTGCTTCATGCGGAACCATTCACAAAATCCATTTCTACTTGTCAAATAAATTCAATAGACATGAGAAATGGTCATTCAACCTCTCTTTTGGTTACATTAAAGTTAAAATGAACACAATGCAACATACAAGCTGGAGAAGACGTGTTTCAGAAGAACTCTAGGATTCAACATAAGTACTACATACAATGCAACACAAAAATAGATCAATAATGTACTGCAGCACACACTGTTGCCAAGTGACTGTGATAAAATGCGGGTAAACAATTTCTTGTTACACGTTATGGAAGTGTTCCTCTTCAGTATGGACTCAACCACTTGGTAAAATTAGCCCCTTCCGGGCTTCATTTTAAAAAAACAATCACGTATCCGTTTCCATTGTCAATATTACCTTCTATAACCTTTTTGCAGATCCTTTCTAAAACAATTACAGAAAGGAATAATTGATTTTCAGTCCCTTGGTATGGTTAACAATTCAATGCTAAAATTATAATACTTGACGTGCTTTAGTATGTTAATCAACAAGTCAAAATAAGTGTAATTACTAAAGCATGACGAGGTGTTTTAAGAAATAAAGAAATAAATGTTATAATAGTTTAGGGCTCTTTTTATGTACACTGTAAAAAGTAATACGCTATATCTACTCCATAAAATTTTGGCAACAGATTACAAGCAATATTATTAATTAAATTCAACAAATAGAATTGAGTTAGAATTAATCAAATGAATACCTTAAATGTCAACCATTTAAAACGAGTAAAATTTAAAGAAAAATATCTGAATAACAGGCAGAGGTCAAAGATGAATTAAGAACTCTTTATTTTTTATTTGTTTTTACATTCACTATTATGGTGATCAGTGTTTCATTTAGTTGGGCAGTTTGACTCTTTGCTTTTTATGTCAGTTTGTGGTTTTTGTAATGGTGTTTGCTAATTTTACACATTTTAAATTGTTGACTTTTAAGGAATTAATTATGTTGAATTTAATCAATAATATTGCTTGTAATCTGTTGTCACAATTTTATTGAGTAGATAGAGCTTTTTTACAGTGTAGCATACACTTAAGAGGCCTTTTAGTTTATTAATATTATATTATCTGCAATTACAGTTAAATAACAAATTGTATGCAAACATGCAAATTGCACATAAGGCAGTTTTTTTATTAACTTCTAAAACTAATTATAAAATTATGTTTCTACTCCAATTCGTTGTTGAAATATAATCAATTTCACAGTGGCTGTCATAACTTGTTTCATTTATTTAAACATACATTAAATAATTAAGACATCACTAACAGGTTAAGTAAAATATAATGAATATATAGGCTAATAGCTGCATATTTTCAGCGAAATGCTCCTCTCTAGAGTTCAGTTCTCTAGCGAACTAACAAGCTGTGGACACTGAATGACTTGCCTGAAGAAAATGTAATGCTATACGTGACATATTGTTTACAAGCTGTTTTAGTGATGTTTTTCCTTGTTTGAAACACTGATTTAGCGATTACACAAGGTATACATTTCAGTAAGTAGTACTGTGTCTTTCAACCTTCAGATGTTTATTCATTTTTATTTCATACTGTATCTAGTAAAGAAAATGGGATGATCCCGCCTATACAGCAGTCTGTCACACCACATCAAAGAGCATTAAAAAAACATTTATTATTTGAATTTCATGATAAAATGGACAGAATTTGAAAGATGAGATTTTGTTTTTTTTTACCGAAAGTAACAGAACACAGAGCTTATTGAGATTATTGGTGGTTAAAAGTGTTTAATACACTGTAAAAAAAAAAAAAAAAAAAAAAAAAAAATCCTGTAAAAAAACGGTAAAAAGTCTGGCAGCAGAGTTTCCAGATGGATTCCGTTAAATTACAGCAAATAACCATTTCACAAAATTACATGCAAAAACTGTAAAAATACAGAACAGACTTTACAGTCAAAATATATTAAATTACAGTATATTACTGTTGATAATCATTTATTAAACTGTGGAAAAACTAATAAATGATATCAAATTACATAGAAAATGACTAGCTTTCAGGTTAATCTCTGCGAATTCAAGGTTTTTATGAGTTGTTTTATTAAAGCTGCTCTGTCCATCTACAGTAATTTACTTTTAAAATATAGATTTTTCCATGTACAATAACTAAGAAATTAATTAAAATGCTGTAGCTGTATACCTTTATACTGTAATATTGCTGTTATTATTTTTATACAAATACAATTACATTTTATCCAAAGCGAATGAAAAGTAGAGATGTGTGTCAGTGATAGGAAAAAACATGTTTTTTGAATGATTCTAGTTACAATTACAATAAAAATACTGCATGAAAAGATGTAAACAAAGAATTTGTTGTACAAGTCTTTTCACACCTGGACTGCAATGCCCATCTGCTGTAGATCTCCACAGTCTTTCCACATGACCTGAAATCACAAAAATAAATAAAAATTAGTAGGCCTATTACATTAAATAAAAAATGCCAGCATATGTTTTACTGAGACAATGCAAAACCTCAACCTAGTTTGATCTGGAAGCTGAGCAGGAAAGGCTAACAGTTATGTTTCTGGCTGCCATGTGATTTTAGCTAAATTTATATTACATAAAATTATATTAATTACTTAGACTTAGCTGCATCATATTACTATCTAGGGGTGTAACTGTCCATTCAACTGGATTGAAACCAACTATCCAGTGTATCCTATAATTCAATACATAATGACAATTTACTCAGGCCACCAACGATGAGCTTTTTGAAAGAAAAAAATATATTTTTAGAAATTATAAGACTTAATATATGCATCCTATACGTGTTTGCAAGCAGATTCTGTCAGAATATGCTATTTATTATATTGGTTATATTCTCGTATCATCTGCTTTCCTGTATAGGCCTATACAGTCACCATCATCATCATCTATAAGGTGTACTTATGCCTACAGGCTGCCTACTGAATTTAAACTCTGTCTTGATATAGTTAGCCATGCTAAAGTGTTCAACGTTTCAAAAGAGATATAATAACTGTGGTACTACCACATATGAACGAAGACCTCATATACACTTAAACAGACTTTGTTATAAATAACTAATCTTTCTTGGTTTAAAACAGCTGGAAAATTGAACGACACCTGCTGCAATTTTAAGTGTTTTGTTCCGAGTTACTGAACACCGTTTAGAAATGCTAACATTAGTAGTTGGCGGCAAATTTGAACCTGCGTACGTATGTATGTGCATACACACACACACACACACACACACACACACACACACACACACACACAAAAAGCTGCCCATTTGCAACTTGATTTGCAAAAACATAAAATGTACATAAATAATACATGTGGTTAGAAAATTTAGGGGAGAATAAGTCAATGTCAAATAATGATCAAAATGAGCATCTATTTGCAAGACAAGGTTAAAAGATTAGCAAAATAAACAATGCATAATAGGTAATGGGCTACATTGGCCTACTGTATGCACAAATACTATTATTAAACTCACATTAATCAACACAATTATATTTAAACTGTAAGAAAAACATGTTAAATGACTGTTGATTTTAGTAGTTATACATTCATTTCCCTTTTTCTATTGTTACAGAAAAAAATCTGTAAAATATTAATCAACATTTTATGTAAAATTACACATTATTCTGTGAAAATACAGAAAGTTGATGTAATAACAAAATACAAGCAATTCCCTGTAAATTTAATAGTGGAAATTTAAATTACAGCAAATATCTGTCAAACAAAAGGTATTTCATTGTATAATGGCAAAACAGGAAAATTCTGTAAAAAACAAACAAACAAACAAAAAAAAAAAACCAGACAATTACCTGTAAAATTACATTTATTTTTAACAATGTAGGCTACAACGCTGTATTTGTTGTGTACCGAACCAAAAGACACATACCGAAGATTTGTGGTACGAATATATGTATCCCTCTTTTCTATTAATTGAACACACCTTTAGAAAGTATAATGTGCATTAATTAAAACACATGACAAATAACCAATTTTAGATGTATCTGCAAATATTATAATGCATTTTAACTTTGGTTACAATTATTTATGAAAGGATATAATACATTATGAATACCTAATAATGCATATATAGGCTTTAGGCAAAGTGTTACCCAACATACTTTTAAGATATGAAATAAAATACATTATTTAAGATACATTCAATAAATGCACTTCTTTTTCACAAGGGGCATGTTTAATTTTCAGAATGCATGGTCTGAAGCTTTTGTCAACTCCAAACCATCAACATTTCAAAATATAAAAAACTGAAAGGTCTAGGATACCCTTTGATATGTATATTCAACTAAATTTCTTTTTTTTAAAAAGGAGCAAAAGATGAATCAGACATAATTTGCATAAGGACAAATGTCTGGAGCTGTAGAAAAGCACTACTCCCTCGGTCTGAGCTTAGATCAGAATTTTAGTCTGTAATGATGAGCTCAATGCTAATCCTACACACTGCCCACATATTTTCCTTCAAGGAGGACTTTCCCTGTCCAATACAAGTGAATGCATTGTTTACAATCAATTAGCAGGCACAGAAGCCATGACTAATTCATTTATTCCAAAGTGGCTGTTGCCCATTACACTAGCTTTTTACATTGACTAATATTTAAAAACTACTTCAGAAGTAGAATCTAAATGCATCTATCCCTAAATACAGTGTCTGGACAGGTTTTTTTTCCCCCCATCACCAATAAAATACCCCAAATCAGCAGCGCTCATAGGCAATGCTCATTAAAATTATAACACAGTCATTATAACTGTGTGTCCTTTTACAGGGAACTGTTGGTAAACATAGTTTAAATACACCTGTAGTTTTAAAGAACCAGTTATAGACCTCATTTCCCACTAGCTAAGATGACTTTTATCCTGAAAGCCATTTCCATAAGTTGTGCCTATTTTTGGTTGACCCTGATACAGTCAGGAAGAGAGGTGGGCTTTTCCTTCAGGCAAGCGAGTAGGACACTACCCAAGAGTAACCATGGTGATGTGTCAGTAGAACAATGGTCATGTTCTTGTACAGCAGCTCTCTTCTTTTAGCGTAGCAAAACCACCTACTTCTACCGCCATGGATCAGCTTATGCTTGACATGCTTTTTACTGTATGGGTGAACAGATGCAGCATATGACATAACAGGGTGGATCTCATGAAAGCTGTCAAGAACACACCCAGGTCATATTTCACCTCAAAATCAAAAGTAAGAAAAATAAGAAGTTATATTTCCTAAAGAAGATTTAAGCCTTTTTAAAGATCCCCTGTGGTGAAAATCAAGTTTTTAATGTTGTTTATACAGTATGTCTGTGGTGTTTTTTAATATGTTTTAAGACAAAACATGTGCAAATTCATGTGTCAGCACCATTGCTGAGTATTTTCTTTGTAAAACTGCAGTGATCTAAAGAGTCTCAAAAACGCAATTGGAAATTGCTGGCATTTCTGACGTCAAAACTACCAATCACATCAACGTGCAGGGCAGTCTTTAGTATATCATTAATTATAATAATAATAATTCATTACATTTATATAGCGCTTTTCTGGGTACTGGGAATCTCCTCAACCACCACCAATGTGCAGCATCGCCAGAGCACTCACCACATACCAGCTTATTAGTGGAAAGGAGACGGAGTGATGAAGCCAATCAGTATACTATGAATACTATCATTACTATGCTGCAAAGCAGGGGAGTCTCAAGAGAAGCCAGGTTATCCCAGAATATTTTCCTGTTGATAAGAAAAATCAGGTAGATTTAGCAACCTGGACATGTTTTTTTTTTAATTTTTATTGCGACAATGTATAAATCTCTTTCTCTCTCTCTCTCTCTCTGGCAGTTTCTGCTTTCAGAATCATTTCATGGTTCAGCTACTGTTGTTAGACCGGAAAAGTTATTAAGAACAAAATGTCTTTTACTGTGACAGTACCATTGCTGCACTGACAGTCACAGTATCTTTATAAAGCAATCAATGAATGTTGCTCAGTCAGCCATTCTGTATGTCTTAGTTATAGCTAATACAGCAAAATACTATAACAAAGAAGCTATGCAATTATGGCTAAACCTTAATTATACTTTAGCTCTCATAATCAGCTGCTGCTGTTAGTTTTCTGCGGCAATATGTCAGAAACAGAATCATAGCATAAAGCATAAAAACAGTGTAAAAACACTGTAGCGCAAACGTAAACAGTGTCACTGACCTCCGGTTAATCATGTCTTGAAGCCATTTAGCAAAATCATGCTACCATCTGGCTGAACAAATAATTTCTCCAAGCACTATAATGTTTTGCTTTTTAAACTGATTTCTGGTAATACCAATGTGTCTCACCTAACCTTGGTGAAAAGACCACCATCATCCAACACAAATATAGGCTACCGATAACTAGGTTGGCCCATGCTGGCTGATAACCGATAAATTAATTAAAATGGATACTGAATGAAAAGAAACATAACACATAAAATAGTGCTGAACTTTATTACAAAAACTTAAAAACTGTACTGAACCATGAAACCATGCTTAAAAACATGTACTCTACTTTTTTTTTAAATTACTATATATGAATTATACCTTGATCATTCATATTAGTTCATAGTGCATTAACTAATGTTAAGAGAAACAACTTTAAAATGTAAAAATGTATTAAATGTTGAAATTAACAATGAACAATACTTTTATTACCTTAGTTAATGTTACAAATGGAATCTTACCATTTCATATAAATCCAAACAACCATGCTGCTTGGATTTAATCCAAGATGGCCATCAAACCTGAAATTAGATATACAGTATGTATATTGATTATACTCTCACACTTTATATGCTTCTATTTTAGAACACTTGATTATCTAATCAAAATAACAAAATATGTATTACAGTGATGATAAAAAAGGACTGAAAGCGTTTCTGATTTGTTTATATGTTTCTGTCGGCTGCGAGATGAATCCACGATACAGTTTGCTTTCATTCTCATGTCACTAGCTTTAAGTATGCAACTTCACTGCATAATGAATGTATAAAAGTGACCAGTTGGATATAAACTAATGCAAATAGATGGTAACATTCATGACATTAAACATTTGGGTGGGACTTGCGTGTATTTTTGTCACATTGTTTTAATGGCTTGAGGTAGGCTAGCGCCCTCTCAGCCTCGATGGCAAACATACTGCTGTTCTCCATTAATGTAGATTCTCAATGATTTAATTACTTTATAATGATATGTAAATACTTAAGGTAATGTACTGTATGACGTACCGTTTCGTTGTCTGTTTTAAGTCCGCATCTGAAGTGTCCTGCTCTGTGCCGTGCGCAGCGACGTGTCATAACAAACACCACGAGGCCTCAGTGATGCTTTTAATTTCACCTCTAGAGGCCGCTCTCCTCTGCTGCGTTCCAGACAGATCGGATTTTGGATTATCCTCACCTCCTTCTAGGAAATCTAGCATGTACAGGTGCATCTCAATAATTCAGAATATCATGAAAAAGTTTTTTTTTTCTTTTCTGTAATTTAATTCAAAAAGTAAAACT
The DNA here is from genome assembly GCA_037101425.1 of Elopichthys bambusa. NCBI lineage: Eukaryota > Metazoa > Chordata > Actinopteri > Cypriniformes > Xenocyprididae > Elopichthys > Elopichthys bambusa. The sequence goes on from CM074434.1 coordinate 7,417,724, forward strand.
TAAATATATTCTAGATTTATTAGACATAAAGTAAAATATTTCCAGAATTTTTTGTTGTCATTTTGATGATTACAGCTTTCTGCTCATCAAAAAAAAAAAAAAAAAAAAATCAGTATCTCAAATTATTAGAATATTTAATTTCAAGTTCTATTAAATTACCATTCTCAGGGTATAAATACTGGGTTTAGGTCAGTAATCCCAACAACAGTCGTGGGGAAGTCTGCTGACTTGACAGTTGTCCAGAAGACGATCTTCAAGACCCAATGAATAAGCCACAGGTCATTGCTGAAAGAGCTGGCTGTTCGCAGAGTGCTGTGCCAAATCATATTCATGGAAAGTTGACTGGAAGGAAAAAGTGTGGTAGGAAAAGGAGTGCAAGTGAAAGGAATGACCGCAGGCTTGAGAAGATTGTCAGGCGAAGCCAATTTAAGAACTTAGGAGAGCTTCAAAAGGAGTGGACTGAAGCTGGAGTCAGTGCATCAAGAGCCACCGCACACAGACATCTTCAGAAAAAGGGCTACTACAACTGTCACATTCCACGTACCAAGCCACTTCTGAACCAAAGACAATGTCAGAAGCATCTGACCTGGGGGCTAAGGAGAAAAAGAACTGGACTGTTGCTCAGTGGTCCAAAGTCCTCTTTTCAGATGAAAGTAAATTTTGCATTTCATTTGGAGATCAAGAAGAAGAGTGTTTAGGCACAGAAACCATGTTACTTGAAGTCCAGTGTGAAGTTTCCACAGTCAGTGATTATTTGGGCTGCCATGTCATCTGCTGGTGTTGGTCCACTGTGTTTTCTAAAGTCCACAGTCAACACAGCCATCTACCAGGACATTTAGAGCACTCTGCTGACAAGTTTTATGGAGATGCTGGTTTCATTTTCCAGCAGGTCTTGGCACCTGCCCATGCTGCCAAAGGTACCAAAATCTGGTTCAATGACCATGGTGTTACTGTGCTTGATTGGCCAGCAAACTTGCCTGGCCTGAAACCCATAGAGAATCTATGGGGTATTGTCAAGAGGAAGATAAGAGACACCAGACCCAACAATGCAGATGACCTGAAGGCCGCTATCAAAGCAACCTGGGCTTCCATTACACCTAAGCAGTGCCACAGGCTGATTGCCTCCATGCCAAACCCACATTGATGCAGTAATTCATGCAAAAGGAGGCCCAACCAAGTATTGAGTGCATAGAAATGAACATACTTTTAAGAAGCCTGACATTTCTGTTTAAAATATCCTTCTTTTTTTTAATTGATCTTATGAAGTATTCTAATTTATTAAGATAGTGAATTGGTAGGTTTTTGTTAAATGTGAGCCAAAATCATCACAATTAAAAGATCCAAAGACTTAAAGTACTTCAGTCTGTGTGCGTTGAATTTATTTAATACACGAGTTCCACAATTTGAGTTGAACTACTTGAAATAAATTACGACATTCTAATTTATTGAGATGCACCTGTATATTTGTTTTGGTCGATATATTCTGACCTGGTAAATTTAAAAACAGAATATAATAACAGAATATATTAAAGTATTTTATTTTGGAACACACAGGAAGGTATTTGAAGAATTTTTTTTGTTTGTTCATGCAATAATACTTAATGTGGTTTTAAAAAATCTTTTGTAGTTAAATTTTGCAGATGAACAACATGAACACAATTATGACAGAATTTTCATTTTTTTAATAACTTTCCCTTTAAAGGCCTGCTGAAGTGTCTTGGAATGCGCAGCATTGTGTGTTGACACAATTTCAGCTGAAACAGGAAGACAGGACGATATATCGAACAGCCCCGCCCCTTTTTTAAAATAGCCAATAGCGTTTCATTTATATCAGCCTGGCCAGAGCCGTTAGACTCCGTAATAGCTAACCGTTTATCCTCCTAATCTTCTCTGTATCACTTTAAAATATAGCATTCTGTACAGCATTCAAATGGGTCCAATACCTTTGCTGGTCTGAGCCGACTCGCGGTTCGCGGATATGATCCGCTCTGTGCTCTTATGTCCCTGGGCCAGATTAGACTGTGCTCACGCTGCGGCAGTTCGCAGTGTTTTGGAACACACCAGCTTATTCATAACATTAAGGCTAACATATTCATACTAAAAGCTAAAAAACTTAAATTTTGATTTCAGGGGGACTTTAAGTGTCACCATTATGTCTTTTGTTTCTTTGTCATGTTCTGTTTAGTTTCTAGTTCATAGTCTTCTCTGTTTTACCTTGTAGTTTCTATGGATACTAATTAGTTCTCACCTGATCCTTGATTCCATTAATGATCATCTCATTTTATGTTGTTCATTCTGTGTCACACATCGTTTTTGAATGAAACTACACAGCCAATACATGAAATTAATGAGATGTGTGTAACAGATATATATCTGTACATTACAACAAACAAGCATACACAGATAGACAAAACTTCTTATGAATAATTATTATAATATAATAATTTATGAATTCAATGTAAAACACTCTTGCTTTTATAGGAAATATATTACCACAAATGTACTGGAAGATCTCTGTTCACAGCAACAGCATAATACTAAACCCTCTGCGTCAGCCTGGATGTGCTAATCTGTTTGATGTGGATGAAGTGCATCTCTGTCTTTGTCTTGCCAAAACACAGGTAGATGTGCAGTACAACCCAAAACATTACAAAGAAAATGAAAACTAAAATTGGATGTGATTGAAATGGTAATGCACTAAAGACCCACAGCAGTCTCAGCTTTATTTATACTTTGGATTAAATTTCTACAGGTTTGCAAGAGATGCTTTTTCTTTTTCACCAGGCTGATAAATATATCAAGCACATGGAAGCAAATGTAATCAGAAGCGAACCCCTTTGAGTGACCCGTGCAAAACCTGCGCTTTATTCTCTCCAATCTCATTAGCCACTGATAGAGGAGCTGTTGTTCCCTCTACCATGCGAGAGACTTAATAAATGCTTATGGGACCTTATAATTATTCTCTCCTCTCCAGTGTTTGTGCATCTGTTTATGTGGGTCTGGCCTAAAAAAAAAAATAAAAAAAAATCTAGTCACCAGTGATGAGAAATCCAAACAACGGAGGAGAAACTCATTGATGTCTGATCAATATTACATGATAGAAGAGACAATCAGTGAGTCAGAAAGAATGTATTTAAAATAATGGTTCTAAAATGAATAAAATATTATAGATGCTACTAAATAAGCAGAAGATCTTTAGGGCTGTCAATTGATTAAAAAAGTATAATTAAAAATGAATGAATTATATTATATGCTGATTAATCAGATTATTCGCAAATTATCTCACATCTCAATCTAATATGTTAATATTTTCTCAGAAAAGCCCTAAATTAAGACCATTCAAAGACATTACTGTGACAGACAAGCATTGAAAAGACATAAATATGCATTTTTATTAAATTGAAAGAATTACAAATTAAAAATTGAGAATTATTAATTTACTAAATATAGCTTCAAACCATATCAAGCAAAGGGAAACAAAGAAGCACATTACAAACAATTATCAAAAAGTGCTTTCAGTATTTGAGAAAGCTTTGAAGCTGAACAAAGAATATCTTGTATTTATATAACCATGAAACATTATGCGAGTTTATATACTTGTTGATGTTTTTGTGTGTGTTTTGTGTGTAACTGGCATTATGCTGTCTATAGCACACAAAAGTACCTTTGTGGATATGCAGGGGGGAAAAACAGCTCAGAATTGATTCTTAAGTTTGCATAAATCAATTCAGAATTGTTGAAGAGAAAATGGCGATGCATCTGAGAATTAATTTTTTTTCTTCTACCCCTAATAAAAAGTGGCTTTAGTTTGTTTTAATAATCTAAAATAAACATATCATTGGTCCACAGTCCACATTCATTTTGCAATTGAGTTTGTCATTTTGTCTAATGTAGACATCATTCTTGCATTCCATATCGCACATGCACTTTGAATAGGTATTTTTTTTAATTGTATCAAATTAGCATGATTAATAGAGTCCTAGAAATCATATAATGTAGCTCACTTTGAATCAGCTATTGATGTCAATTACTGGTGTAATGGGATTATTTATTATAAATTTAATCAGTCTTTCAGTTGATGGCTGATACTTTACCCCACATTCTTTTTTGTGTAAGTGGTTGTTGCATGTGCATTATGCGACTAATCAGATTTAGCGGTTTCCCTGTGGAATGAGAATGCTTTCATATACATTCCATTACACTGGCATGGATCCATCCATCAAAGCATGCTGGCTAACAGGAGCGGTCTGTAGTTGCTGTGACATGAAAAACTTAAATATGGTGGTATTTAACATTGCATATCTGAATAAACATTGGAAATGGCTATTCATGGGAAGAATCACATAAATATTGTTAGCTTTCAAATGTTTAAAGTTGTTTAAATAAATAAAAACATTTTTCTAAACGAACATCTCGTCAATAGGGGGCATCGACACATACCCATGCTGGCTCATTCCCTCAACATCAACGAAGTTAGCTCGCTGATGTCGGTGAATATGAGCTGGATACAGGTTCTTCTATGCCTTCTCGATCACCACATGTAGATCAGGAAGGAATGGAAGGCTCACAGGGGCTGCCAGATTATGGTCGGAAAGGAATCGTACGTCGAGCCATCCGTGTGCGGTCCCTTTCTTAACACACTCTCATGGTAGCTGCAGCCTGCCAGAGGCGCGCTCCATAACCTAAACAGCTCTGCATACGTGGGGCAGGGAGGCTTTGAAGTTTCAGAAGGCTCGTCTTCTTCCTTTTTAATAGCCATCTCCTGCTCTCTTGGGCTAAAAACCAGAAGAGTACTCGCTGCCAAATCAGATAATAACAAAGAAAGAACATCTTCATCATACAACAGCCTACCCTCATCAGCCGCTGGGGGTTACGAGAGATTACACCTCTCTCCAACTCCTCAGCAAGCTCCATCTATGAGCCCCATGATTTCAGTCACCGCTCCGCCTCAGCACGGGCGGGACCAGAACCACCAGGCACAGATGTCGGCCGCTCTTCCCTCAAGAAGCGTCCTAATAGGCAGACTCTCACAGTTTGCACAGACAGCGCCCTCGAGCATGCTCTCCTCCCAGACAGAAAACGCACAGATTGTAAGTGTCATTAGGTGTCAAAAACCTGGGACACAGATCCACACACTTCCTGAAACGTTTGTTAGACATAGTAAATTCCTTACCAGATTTGAAGAATCGCAATCAAACAAAACAGACCCTGAAGACGATAAGATACTGACTGCTTCTCTAGGCGCTCCTTTTATACTTCCGGGTTGCATCTATAATAACGTCATAGGCTGTCGCCGGCCAATAGGATTGGTGAGATTTGATAATTGCTTTCAGACACCGGTTCACGTGATGACGTTCCCCATATGCGTTCAAACGCAGTGTAGAGAATGAAGGGATGCTGGGATGAAAGACACCTGTGGGATGAAAGACACCTGTGCACCACACTGGCCTTGCTCCACTTCCACAGCTTTTGGCCCCGCAAAGTTTTAAGTTCTACCAACTTAAATGTTTTGATATAATATATTTCCTCAAATGTTTTGAGTATTCTGAACTTATTGAGTTTTTTTTTTTTTTTGCTTAGTCTAAGTAACTTTATTACTTTGAGTTTGATGAACTTAAACCATTTAAGGCAATCTGTTTCCCCAAACTATTTAAGTAGCTATACAGTTGTTAAGACTTAGTTAGGTTTGTTACCTGAATTCAAACTGAATGAGTGGAATACAAATTTTTAAGTTGAGTTTACTATAATGATTGACTAAACCAACACTAAAATATAAGTGAATTTAACAATGTATATGAATTTATAGTACTCATACTTATTGGTTTTAAAACTTAAACAGTTTAAGGCAGTCGGTTTCCTCAAATGGTTTGAGTTTCCGTAACTTATCAGGTTTTACAATGTGGATGCTATTCACTGAATTAAACATGCAACCTAAGAAGGTCATATGACAACTAGCACACTATTGTTTGAACAACCGTTGCATAATGCGTTCAGTTTCACATACTTTTTCATTTACTAAATATTACAGTATATACTGTGCAGTATTCAGTAAATAGTAAGCTAGTATTACATTCTCAACATGACCACAGTGCACTTTGATGTGTTTTATTGACTTAATCTGTTTCCTTAAAAATCCACTATGAGGCTCACTTCAGTTATATTGATCATAAAAGGCTCAGCAAATCAGGATTCAGGACTCATCCAAGATCCTTCTGTAGTGAGAACTTTGAATAGTGGTACACAGCATGGATTTTAAGTTCAGTCCACAGGAGTCTTTTCATACATTGCCTGTTTCTTTGTGTTAGAGAAAACAAGTTGAATATCTTGGTTTTCAAGAGTTATTTGGAATAACATTTTAGACTAAAGAATGAAAAAAGAGTTTTGACACAATTTCAGTGTATGGTCAAAGTTGACAGTTAATGCATGAGGCCATCAAAATCCTTTTTGCAGTAGATATAAATAAAAACTCTGTTAAAACAGCCATTTTTTTGTGATGTAAACAAAAATAAATCATATCAGAACTTTTGCATGTTTAAAAAATTATAACCGTTGCAATGCCATTGAAAACCAAAGTTCTCGCTAATGTTCTATAGGATTCAGGTCTGGGCTATGGTTGGGCCATTCCAAAACATAAATCTTTCTTTGCTGAAGCCTTCTTTGATGTAGGTGTGTGTTTTGGATCATTGTCATGCTGAAAGGCAAAAGTTTTCTTCTAGCAGATACCAGAAGGTTCTGTACCAAAATCAACTGGTACTTGGAGCTATTCATGATTCCCTCAACATTCACTAAAGCCACAGTTCCAGCTGAAGAAAGGCAGCCCCAAAGCATGATTCTGCCACCACCATGCTTCTTTGTGTGCGTGGTGTTCTTTTGCTGTCTCATCAGACTATAACAACTTTTTCACATGGTTTTGGGAGACTGGATATATGGTTTTGCCAAGTTGGATGTTTTTTTAGTCAGAAAAGACTTGCGTCTGCCCCATACCCCAGACAGATGAAAAATATGGGAGATAGTTGTCACATGCAGGGAGCAATCAGTACTTGCCAAAAAGAGAAACTCTTTTAATGTTGCTGTAGGCCTCTTGACTGCCTCCCTGACCAGTTTTCTCTTTGTATTCTCATCCATTTTGGAGGGATGCCCTATTCTTGTCACTGTTGTGCCATACTTTTTTCCACTTGTTGATGGCTGCCTTCACTGTATTCCATGGTATATCTAATGCCTTGGAATTATTATTATTTTTTTTGTAACCCTCAGCTGAGTGATACTTTTCAAAAATGAGATCCCATTAATGCTTTGTAAGATATTTGTGGTCCATGGCTCTCATAATAGAGTACAACCAAGAAGATGCCAGAAAAAGACAAGCTGAGAATGATTTGGTGTTAATCAGAGTCAATTCAGTTAAAGATAGGTGTATACTATTTCACATGAGCTTGATGATTAGTTCACTCTGAACACAGCCACATATAGTATCCAATTATTAAAGTTGAAGTGGCATTGCATAATTGTAATTGTTAAATTGAAGTTGGAAAAGTTCTGGTATGATTTATCTTTAATTTTTTTACATCACAAAAATGAAGAGTCTCATAAGGTTGCAGAGATGCTGTCCTTTTGAAAGAGGAGAAAAAGAGGTCTTCAGATATTTTTGCCTACAAAAGTTAATTTTATGTAACACAAGATGAAAGTACTGTCTCTCATTCTTAGGTTTTAAGGATTTGTTAAGTTATCCAGACTAAGATTACAATAAAAAATAGCAAAAAGCAAATTATCCTGCTATATTTTAAATAGTACCATGGTATTTCTTTAATATTTTCATGGTAATCCCTTGGAGTACAATGTGAATACTTAAAGATGCAATGTGTACAATTTGGGAGGATCTATTGAAAGAAATCCAAGTTAATATACATAACTATGTTTTCAGTGGTGTATAAAGACCATATAAAATGAACCTTAGAATGAACCATTTCTATCTACATACACTGTGGGTCCCCTTACATGTTAAATCGCCATTATGCGGCCATATGTTTCTACAGCAGCCCTAAATGGACAAACTGCTCTACAGTGCGTGTTAAGTCACTATGTTGTTCTTCTTTTAAATCGTTCGTGTTTTTAGAGGCAGATTGGATCGTCACTACGTTGAATACGCACTATGAAGAATTAGTAGTAGTAGTCGTCTGGTTTATTAGAAGCAGAGACCGTTCTTTGTTAGAAGTAAGAAGAAACCTCATTGCTTGACTGGCTACTACTCTCTGCTGTCTCAGACGATGACATTTTGTCTTGTGTCGGCCAGACGGCCACCGTAGCTTCTGTGTTTGCTTCGAAAGGGAGGGGTGAGCGCCGTTGGTTGCAGTTCGCAACCTCACTGCTAGATGGTGCTATAATTTACACATTGCACCTTTTTAAATATGGTTACATTTATCAAATAGTATTACCATCTGATATCATCTGCCACATGGTACCATTAAAGCATTTGACCTATTGTGCAACTGATTTATACTTCCTAAATATGAGTATGTTATATCTTGATTAATAGGTATAACTTAACATGTTTTGACATTTTCAGTCTGTTGAAAAATCCATCTGAAGGTCACAGTGATCCAAGAGCTACTTAATGTACCACATGCGCAATGATTCACCTTACAGCACATTCAAACAGAAAATGAGGTAAAATGATGATAGCACTTGAGGTAGACCGTAGTGTATGCTGCTTTGATGTTGTTGCTACAGTAAATAGGCCTCCACACCAAGCTATTTTGCTGAATGTCATGCACCACTTAAAAAGCCCACTCAGTTCTTTTCCTCAACCGAGGCATTAGGGGAAAAGTAATGAAAATGATCAAAGGCAGGAAACGTCTTGTTCATTTGGTATTATGGACATGGGTGATATAAATATATTCTCCTAAGAAAAGAAATTGATTTCTTCTAGTGAAAACATTATGGATAAATGTTCATTTGGAAAGGTTAAGTGATATATTTCAGAAAGATCAAAAAGCAATCATGAAAATGTCTTTAATATATATATATATATATATATATATATATATATATATATATATATATATATATATATATATACAGTGGGTACGGAAAGTATTCAGACCCCCTTAAAATTGTCACTCTTTGTTATATTGCAGCCATTTGCTAAAATCATTTAAGTTCATTTTTTTTCCTCATTAATGTACACACAGCACCCCATATTGACAGAAAAACACAGAATTGTTGACATTTTTGCAGATTTATTAAAAAAGAAAAACTGAAATATCACATGGTCCTAAGTATTCAGACCCTTTGCTGTGACACTCATATATTTAACTCAGGTGCTGTCCATTTCTTCTGATTATCCTTGAGATGGTTCTATTGGTTCATTTGAGTCCAGCTGTGTTTGATTATACTGATTGGACTTGATTAGGAAAGCCACACACCTGTCTATATAAGACCTTACAGCTCACAGTGCATGTCAGAGCAAATGAGAATCATGAGGTCAAAGGAACTGCCTGAAGAGCTCAGAGACAGAATTGTGATCTGGCCAAGGTTACAAAAAAATTTCTGCTGCACTTAAGGTTCCTAAGAGCACAGTGGCCTCCATAATCCTTAAATGGAAGACGTTTGGGACGACCAGAACCCTTCCTAGAGCTGGCCGTCCGGCCAAACTGAGCTGTCGGGGGAGAAGAGCCTTGGTGAGAGAAGTAAAGAAGAACCCAAAGATCACTGTGGCTGAGCTCCAGAGATGCAGTCGGGAGATGGGAGAAAGTTGTAGAAAGTCAACCAACACTGCAGCCCTCCACCAGTCGGGGCTTTATGGCAGAGTGGCCCGACGGAAGCCTCTCCACAGTGCAAGACACATGAAAGCCCGCATGGAGTTTGCTAAAAAACACCTGAAGGACTCCAAGATGCTGAGAAATAAGATTATCTGGTCTGATGAGACTAAGATAGAACTTTTTGGCCTTAATTCTAAGCGGTATGTGTGGAGAAAACCAGGCACTGCTCATCACCTGTCCAATACAGTCCCAACAGTGAAGCATGGTGGTGGCAGCATCATGCCGTGGGGGTGTTTTTCAGCTGCAGGGACAGGACGACTGGTTGCAATCGAGGGAAAGATGAATGCGGCTAAGTACAGGGATATCCTGGACGAAAACCTTCTCCAGAGTGCTCAGGACGTCAGACTGGGCCGAAGGTTTACCTTCCAACAAGACAATGACTCTAAGCACACAGCTAAAATAACGAAGGAGTGGCAACAACTCCGTGACTATTCTTGAACCCAATCGAGCATCTCTGGAGAGACCTAAAAATGGCTGTCCACCAACGTTTACCATCCATCCTGACAGAACTGGAGAGGATCTGCAAGGAGGAATGGCAGAGGATCCCCAAATCCAGGTGTGAAAAACTTGTTGCATCTTACCCAAAAAGACTCATGGCTGTATTAGATCAAAAGGGTGCTTCTACTAAAGACTGAGCAAAGGTCTGAATACTTAGGACCATGTGATATTTCAGTTTTTCTTTTTTAATAAATCTGCAAAAATGTCAACAATTCTGTGTTTTTCTGTCAATATGAGGTGCTGTGTGTACATTAATGAGGAAAAAAAAAATAACTTAAATGATTTTAGCAAAAGGCTGCAATATAACAAAGAGTGAAAAATTTAAGGGGGTCTGAATACTTTCTGTACCCACTGTATATATATATTTAAGATATGTGATTAGGTCCTGAGGGTTCATTTTGTCAAAATATCTTTACAACCACAACTGATTCTTTGGAGGCTGCATAGATTAATAATACTTGGAAAAAGCTATTCGTTAACATTTTTAATTCATTTCAAAGGCAGCTGCTCACCTGATACAGGGCCCCATTTTGCAGCATCTTTGGCAAAATGTATGTAGCTGTCATGATTTATGTATCTGTTGAATCAATAAAAGCAAAGCAGGATATTGTTGTCAACATCAATCTGTGGATCCACTTTGACCTAAAATATTTAGGTAACACTTTACAATAAGGTTCATTAGTTAAACATTAGTTAATGTATTAACTAATATGAACTAACCATGAGCAATACATTTGTTACTGTATTTACTAATCTTCGTTAATGTTAGTTAATGAAAATACAGTTGTTCATTGTTTGTTTATGTTAGTTCACAGTGCATTAACTAATGTTAACACGATTTTAATAATGTATTAGTAAATGTTGAAATTAACATTAACAAAGATTAATAAATGCAGTTCAGTATTAGTTCATGTTAACTAATGTAGTTAACTAATGTTAACTAAGTACCCCCCCCCCCCCCCCCCCCCCCCCAAAAAAAAAAAAAAGGTAAGGTAAGTAAGGTAATATTTCAATAATTTAACAACAAATGCACATGCTGATGGTTCTCTGATGTTGAATTAATGGTCACACACCAGGTAAACAAAGTATTTAATTTTTCTTAAGCATTTTATTTTTATTTTTTTATTTTATTATTATTATTATTTATTTAACCCCCAGGGTTTGCACAATTTAGAAAACCATTTGTGAATCCACTGAAGAGATCAGTGACTGAATATTTCTCTAGATCCATTCTGCTGATATTTGATGTTATTGTTTATTTTGTTAGACTGAACCCACAATATGTCTTGCATTTATTAGTTATCTAATACAGTAAGACCCATAAGACAACACTTAAAATATTTGAGAGGAATTTTAGATTTTACTCTAAACCTGGTAATAAACAAATTTTAAGGATTGTGAAAAATTCATGCCAATTTAGGAATTTGCCATGAGGTAGAGATTCTGCACTTCATTCAAATAATGACATCGACCATGTGAAGAACTAGATTTCTTGTTCCACTGAAGCTCAAGATGGTTTTTGGATAATTCTCAAATCACACTAGAGAACATGTTTATCACTTTTTACTCAAACTTGTGGAGTTCATGCAGCTGTCATTAAAGCAAAAGCAAACTAAAAATTGAGAAGGTGTGATGTTCAGACTTTTGGACCCACTTTATATCCTAGTTATTTTGGATCCCACTGGATGCGTGCAGGCTACCCAGAACAAGACAAGACATCCTGTTCTCGTATTTCCCATAGGTTCTGTCTGGCTTTGTAGATTGCTGGGGCTTCACACCATCAAACCTTCACTGCCCTCATCTGGTTTGATCCGACAGACTTCAAACATATCCATTTTTAATCGCATGCAGATTTGAGCCTTAAACAAAAAGAACATCAATAATGCCCCCCACCCCAGCAGCATGTGAGAGGCAGGAATTACTAATAGTATGTTTTGAGGGCTAGTTTTAGTCGGGGGCATCATGATGTGCAGGCTATTGTATTGTGAAATAAATTAACACCTGGTTGTCAGCACTGTGAAATCCCATCCCTATCCGAGGGAATAGAGATTCACACTTGTGAAAAGGAATAGCACGACTGGAAGACAGTGTAATTGATACCTTCACATTAGAGATGCGGAAAGGTTAAAAAGTGATGCAAATGAGATACAATAACACTGAAACAGTGTTAGCCACCAATGTGTAACTGTGAAAAATTAATGCCTTAAGATAATTCAAAATATTACACTGAAAAACAAATACATTAGATAAAAATAAATTATATGTTTTCACCACTATGAAATGCTCTCTCAACGGGTGGATGTAAGTTTGATTTCAGCCATAGCCTTGGCAAAATTACCATGATTATCATGCTGGCCCTTGTAATTATGACTGGAGTCATTTTATATGTAGCCAACATAATGAAATGACCTGTTCACCTGAATATTACCACTGTATAATTTCACTGAGTCAAACAAAAGAGTAACTATCATCCTGGGGCTTTTCAGCAACTTATATTCATCAGGATATGCCGATGCTTAGGGGAAAATTTTTTAGAGATGTATGTTCCAAATATTTTACACATTCTGGCTAATTGTAACTGGGTGTAGATACCTGAGTGCACATGGGATAGTAAAAGCTGACGGATACCAGAGGGAAACACCGCAAGCATTATTATCACTAAACTGCTTTTTGCTGCTTGTTTGGCTGCATACACTGTGACAGCAGTTGAAACAAGCACAGTTCCTGACTTTTGTGTTTTGTGTATTCACTGGATTCTTCTTCTGCTATGCACTGTCTCTTAGTAGTAGACTGGTCTGTTCATGAGTGCCACCAAGCCATAATTTCATGTAAAAGTATTGGCTCTGCACGTCTCACCAAAAGCGCAAGTATTATTGGTATTATTGGAGTTCATATACACCGATCAGGCATAACATTATGACCACCTTCCTAATATTCTTTTGGTCCCCCTTCTGCTACTAAAACAGTCCTGACCCGTCGAGGCATGGACTCCACTAGACCCCTGAAGGTTTTCTGTGGTATCTGGCACCAAGATGTTAGCAGCAGATCCTTTAAGTCCTGTAAGTTGTGAGGTGGGGCCTCCATGGATCGGACTTGTTTATCACATCCCACAGATGCTCGATTGGATTGAAATCGGAGGAATTTGGAGGCCAGGTCAACACCTCAAACTTGTTGTTGTGCTCCTCAAACCATTCTTGAAGCACTTTTGCATTGTGGCAGGGTGCATTATCCTGCTAAAAGAGGCCACAGCCACCAGGGAATACCGTTTCCATGAAAGGGTGTACATGGTCTGCAACAATGATTAGGTAGGTGGTACGTGTCAAAGTAACATCCACATGGATGGCAGGACCCAGGGTTTCCCAGTAGAACATTGCCCAAAGCATCACACTGCCTCTGCCAGCTTGCCTTCTTCCCATAGTGCATCCTGGTACCTGGCCATCCACGTGATGTAAAAGAAAATGTGATTCATCCGACCATTGCTTCCATTGCTCCTTGGTCCAATTCTGATACTCACGTGCCCACTGTTAGTGCTTTCGGCGGTGGACGGGGTCAGCATAGGCACCCTGACTGGTCTGCGGCTATGCAGCCCCATACGCAACAAACTGCGATGCACTGTGTATTCTGACACCTTTCTGTCAGAACCAGCATTAACTTCTTGAGCAATTTGAGCTACAGTAGCTTGTCGGAACACAAGGGCCAGCCTTCGCTCCCCACGTGCATGAGTGAGCCTTGGCCACCCATGACCCTGTCGCCAGTTCACCACTGTTCTCTATTGTTCTCTATCTCTATTGATAGATACTGACCACTGCAGACCGGGAACACAAGAGCTGCAGTTTTGGAGATGTTTTGACCCAGTCGTCTAGCCATCACAATTTGGCCCTTGTCAAACTCGCTCAAATATATCCCACCCACTAACAGGTACCATGATGAAGAGATAATCAGTGTTATTTACTTCACTGTCACTGGTCATAATGTTATGCCTGATCGGTGTGTGTATATTATATATAAATCTGTTGCATTTACGGCATTTGAATGTTTGTGTTTGCCATGTTTGATTGAAGGATGGTGAGTACGATGGGCTTTTATACACAGCTGAACACACTGGGGAACACCACACATGCATGAACATTCGACAATTTAGCACAGAATAGAGCATGCAATGATAATAATTAGGGAAGGAAATTAGGAAGATAATGAGGGAGAAGCAGGTGGGGCAATTGAAATAATAATGAGGTAAAACAGGGGAGGAGTCATGACATTAGACATGAGAGCACATGGCACAAACATGACAGAAGCTATGTGCTCATACTAAACATGACAATACAAGAGCACATGGCTAGGGAAAATCACATCATCAAAAGCCAACAAAAACACACAAGACTAGACAAGAGCAGGGAACAGACACCCAGACCATGTGCTCACAATGAACTTGACAACAGCACACATCCAAGGAAACAAGATCAACAGCCATGTGCTCACAACGATAGGCCAAACATGGAGCATGATGTAGCGTGTGGACCAATCAGACACACAGTTATTCATTATATCTAATGAATTACCCAGAAACTCACTCTCTCACAAGTCCTGTTAATTCCATCCCCCACAACTGCAATACAGCGACAGAATAGGTGTCCTATTTCTATTTTATTGCGGTCAGGAATGTGCAGAGAAGACTCCGACTTCATTCTTTCTGAGAAGGACAAATGAACCCGTTTAATCCTATATATTCTATATATAACCACATGAGAAATGTATAAACATGTATCCAATTTTCCCTGCTCATGATTTTCCTTTTATAAGGTTTATTCTATGTATTAATTGTCTCTTTTGAACTATTTTTGTATTAATGTTTCAGAGTTGCAAAGTTATAATTACCTAAAATCACATGGGTAGCATGTTTGGTATCTACGGACTCCAACTTTCGTTTCCTATTTGGTAATTTATGTTACATGTTACTAACTCTGTGACACATTAGTATTATAAGAATCTAGAAGGTTCTTCTGTCAAACATCCAATCCAATGTTTAATGCTAATATCTTGCTACAGGACAAAGACTCGTAAAAGTTTCCCCTCTGAGGGGTAAACTCCTTATTGGCTCAGACACCTCAAGTGGGTGCAACATGTTCACCCTTTAAAATCATTGATCACAAGATCACTCCCTCTCCTTTTCCTGCTTCTTGGACAACTAAAAAGACACCTTGTTGCTGCAGGCCTCTCAAGGCCAAGGCCTGTAGGCCTACAGGCCTCAGCCTATAACCCAGCCATGTGCTCATCTATGACAGAGAGAAAGAACTTTGTTCCCCACTAAGAATTACCAGCTTAAGTTGTTTCATAGTACTTCATCCAACGCAGAAGATACTGGCAACAACTTCGGACCGAATCATCGATTTCTCCTCAGTATGCAGATCCGATGCTCCTCAGCCTAAAGGCACCTTGCAAGTATCGTACATTTGAACACTAAACAGCGATTTAGTATTAATGTGTAGACCACCTGTCAGCAAAGGTGTTTTATTACTGAGAAATCTGATGATTCTTTTCCAGACTCTTTGACTCTTTCCGTAGCTCTGTTTCCAGTCCCACTTCCGGTTCAATTCTATCATTGCTCATTTTTACCTACGTATGTGTGTGACCTACGCGTATGTTATGTGTTTGTTAGTTTAGTTATGTGTTTGTGAGTTAGTTAATAAAGATTGTGCACAATAGATGTTTGGTTCTGACTCCGTCTGCTAATTGCCTCTTAAATGATTTAGATCTTGACTACATGCTCTGAGTAGTACTGTACAAATAGAATGTTGTTTTTCCATAACCTGGGAATGAACATTCCTTAGACTTAATAAACAATTAACACTAAGTGTCCACTGGACGGACAGGTTAATTGATTGTAATATTAATTTTAATGTAGCTACATCAAGTTAATCTGAGTAACTGATTCACATATTCATAGTTAATCAAAATGAGTTATGAATAATTATTAATATTTCCCCTTTGAGTTAATTTCGCTACAATGAGTATCCAGATCCCAATACTGAACTGAAACCAGGGCAAGACAAGTGAAGGTGTTTGATTATTGAATGAATCATTCTTTTAAGCTGGTAACCGATCGAGCCAATTCACAGAATCAAACTGAATCAAACTTTAGTTCCAGACTGATGATGCAACATGCACATTCGAAGAAGCAAACAAACAAATACAGAATATACAAATAAGATTCATTATTGAAAAATAAACAGGTTTGAAATTAACAAATAAAAAAAATAAAAAAAACAAGAACAGAATGAGCCTGGTCTATCTGTTGAAGTTTTCCAAGGAAATGATTATCATGCTGGCCCTTGTAATTATGACTGGAGTCATTTTATATGTAGCCAACATAATGAAATGACCTGTTCACCTGAATATTACCACCGTATAATTTCACTGAGTCAAACAAAAGAGTAACTATCATCCTGGGGCTTTTCAGCAACTTATATTCATCAGAATATGCCAATGCTTAGGGGAACAATTTTTAGAGATGTATGTTCCAAATATTTTACACATTCTGGCTAATTGTAACTGGGTGTAGATACCTGAGTGCACATGGGATAGTAAAAGCTGATGTATACCAGAGGGAAACACCGCAAGCATTATTATCACTAAACTGCTTTTTGCTGCTTGTTTGGCTGCATACACTGTGACAGCAGTTGAAACAAGCACAGATCCTGACTTTTGTGTTTTGTGTATTCACTATCAGAACCAGCATTAACTTCTTGAGCAATTTGAGCTACAGTAGCTTGTCGGAACACAAGGGCCAGCCTTCGCTCCCCACGTGCATGAGTGAGCCTTGGCCACCCATGACCCTGTCGCCAGTTCACTACTGTTCCTTCCTTGGATCTCTTGGATATTCTTCTTCTGCTATGCACTGTCTCTTAGTAGTAGACTGGTCTCTTCATGAATGCCACAAGCCATATTTTCATGTAAAAGTATTGGCTCTGCACGTGTCACCAAAAGCACAAGCATTATTGGTATTATTGGAGTTCATATATACTGATCAGGCATAACATTATGACCACCTTCCTAATATTCTTTTGGTCCCCCTTTTGCTACCAAAACAGCCCTGACCCGTCGAGGCATGGACTCCACTAGGACCCTGAAGGTTTTCTGTGGTATCTGGCACCAAGATGTTAGCAGCAGATCCTTTAAGTCCTGTAAGTTGCGAGGTGGGGCCTCCATGGATCAGACTTGTTTGTTTATCACATCCCACAGATGCTCGATTGGATTGAAATCTGAGGAATTTGAAGGCCAGGTCAACACCTCAAACTTGTTGTTGTGCTGTCTCTTAGTAGTAGATTGGTCGGTTCTTTTTCGGTCATACAGTACATTACTGAAAATATGACTTTCAACTCTGTCTGTAGGTTTGATTTATTTTATTGATTTTGAACCAGTACTTTGGTTCAAAAACCTGTCTGGACGTGCTTATCGGCTGATTTGGTGCTGTGTAGGAGTGTGTGTGCTACTTCGGATATGCGCCTTGCGTCATTAACGTGGAAATAAAGTTCGGTTATTTTCGAACATCACGCAAGGCAAGGCATACTGAGAAACACTATAGATGCATGAACATTCAATGATCATCTGGCACAGAACAGAGCACACAGGGAGAATACATAGGTAAGGAAATTAGTAGTGTAATGAGGGAGAGCTGGTGGGGCAATTGAACTAATAATGAGATAACAAGTGTGTTGGAGCAGGGTTGTAACTGAAGTCTGCAGTAAGATAGTTCTCCAGGAGCTGGGTTGCCTGTCCCTGGTCTACACTAATCCAGATGTATCCGGACAGCAATCTGGATAGCTGCAAGCTATAGAAAGAAAAGAAAAAACAATCACAAGCCATGTGCTCAATAAAAACAATACACAAGACTTGAGCACACAAGAGTACATGGTGAGGGACCAGAGTCTGAACACGTTAAAATATAAACATGCAAATTCAAATATTTAATCACCGCTAATTTTCATCTGCCTTGGTGTGAATAGGCTTTAATTAGCATCTTTGCGGTGTACAACAACCAGGATAAATACAGAATGCAATTGGTTTAAATAACAAATCAATGAGAGAGAGAAAAAAAAAAAAGACAAGTGTATCCTCTTTAGCTGTTTTACAACATGCAGGGTTTCTGGGTGTCTGCTGCGAAACATATAGCTGTGACATTCTAACACTGCATAGTTTCCATTGTGCTATGGTCAGCTGGGTCCATCCTATCCTTTCTGGTTGGTGAGGATGTGAAATTGCTGTCAATATCCCCTCCCATGTTTTCTTGTAATGGCTAAAAGATTTTGTCTGTAAAACCAAAGGTTGTAGGTCCAGAGCTTGGAAGTTGTGATCAATATAAAACCATCACTGAGCCCTTGAGCAAAGTCCACAACCCAAAAAACTTAAAAATTATTATGTCTCTGTCCTAAGTGTTTTTAATATGTTTTGTATTAAAAAAGTGTCTGTCAAATGACAAATAACTGAAACTGACCAAAATTTCACACTGATATATAATATTGAGCTTGTAAAAATAGGTCATATGGCAGGTTTTCCAAGCTACTGTCAATTGCAAGAAAATGATGGGGAGCAGAGAGGCATGTTCCCTGAATCATCCAGAACACCTGTCTCATTATCATCATACAGCTGAGTAGAAGGAATTATTTAGTGATGGTTGGCAAAAGATGAGCATTAGCAATGTGTTTGTGCCAGTTGGTCACTTCATAGTGACGGAAAGGTCCATGCTGATGATGAGATTGTGATGGGTTGTAATGTTATAGAAGATCATATTCTGTTGGATTTGATGTGGCCATGATGAAAAGACACTGTTCTCTTTTAGTTATGAAATGTAATATAATTTGGACATAATTTGATCTTGAAAGAATGAGAAATGTCCATATTGATATCTCTGACTTTTGATTGTTTGATTGTTGTAACATTGTTGAGGTCTTACCTGCACTTTAAAAGTATACAAATTCAGTCTAGTAGTCGAGAACACCTCATTCATGTAAAGGCCTGTTCACACCAAGAACGATAACTATAAAGATAATGATAAAGATATAGTTCTAAAAATCGTTCTAAATATAAAAAAAAGCAGTGTCCACATCATAGCTATAATGATAACGATGATAACTATATCGTTGGGATCACTTTCAAAACGACTTTTTCCAGCTGTTGAACGATAAAACACTGAAAGCCAACCAGAATCCATTCTAATTTAAGGGCTCGCACATTTAAAATGGCAGATGACATTGCGAATAAGTTAACCGCCAAGGTCCAGAAAAAGCCACCACATTTTGACAAGTCAAATCCCCTTTTCAAGGATACTTTATAGAAAATGGATATATGGAAAACAAACAGTCATTAATGGTGAGAAATATTTACGATGAAATCATTATGCCAGGCTAACAAACAAGTGCAACAAAATTACCTCAGGTATCCAGAGCTAATTTTTACAACATTGTCTTGCTTCCTTTAAGGTTGCAAATATATTTATTGTTATAATTATCATTTTTGGTGTGAACGGTCCAGGCCGACACCAGAATAGGGTCGAGTCTGAGTCAAAACTAAGACCAGAAGAGGGTCTGAACAATTTAGACAGTGTAAATACAGGTGCATCTCAATGAATTAGAATATCATGAAAAAGTTTTTTTTTTTTCTTTTTCTGTAATTTAATTCAAAAAGTAAAACTAAAATATATTCTAGATTTATCCACATACCAAGCCACTTCTGAACCAAAGACGTCAGAAGCGTCTTACCTGGGCTAAGGGGAAAAAGAACTGGACTGTTGCTCAGTCGTCCAAAGTCCTCTTTTCAGATTAAAGTAAATTTTACATTTAATTTGGAAATTAAGGTCCCAGAGTCTGGAGAGGCACAGAAACCATGTTGCTTGAAGTCCAGTGTGAAGTTTCCACAGTCAGTGATTATTTGGGCTGCCATGTCATCTGCTGGTGTTGGTCCACTGTGTTTTCTGAAGTCCACAGTCAACACAGCCATCTACCAGGAAATTTTAGAGCACTTCATGCTTCCTTCTGCTGACAAGCTTTATGGAGATGCTGATTTCATTTTCCAGCAGGACTTGGCACCTGCCCATACTGCCAAAGGTACCAAAAGCTGGTTCAATGACCATGGTGTTACAGTGCTTGATTGGCCAGCAAACTCGCCTGACCTGAACCCCATAGAGAATCTATGGGGTATTGTCAAGTGGAAGATAAAAGACACCAGACCCAACAATGCAGATGACCTGAAGGCCGCTATCAAAGCATCCTGGGCTCCCATTACACCTAAGCAGTGCCACAGGCTGATTGCCTCCATGCCATGCCACATTGATGCAGTAATTCATGCAAAAAGAAGGCCCAACCAATTGAGTGCATAGAAATGAACATACTTTTCAGAAGCCTGACATTCCTGTTTAAAATATCCTTTTTTTTTTATTGATCTTATGAAGTATTCTAATTTTTTGAGATGGTGAATTGGTGGGTTTTTGTTAAATGTGAGCCATAATCATCACAATTAAAAGATCCAAAGACTACTTCAGTCTGTGTGCATTGAATTTATTTAATACACAAGTTCCACAATTTGATTTGAATTACTAAAATAAATGAACTTTTCCACGACATACTAATTTATTGAGATGCACCTGTATGCTTTCTTTTAGGTGAATGAAACCTGGTTTCGTATCAGTGTCACGTGAACCTTGACAGCACATACACAGTGTGCTCTGGTCCAGAGACAAGATAGTCTTGAGTCATGATAATATGGTCTTGGACTCGACATTGACTCTACAAGGACTCGAATGCAGTTTTGAGTACTACAACAATGCACATGTTCGGGCTGTTCACAAAGAATGTGTTTTCTTTTCAACTGCATTACTTTTCCATTATTTTTCTGACTGTTTTTCCTGCATTTTTTGCAGTGTTTTAGAAAAAGTTTCTGTATACCTTTTTGTGGTGTGAAGCAGGGGGACGAAAGCTGTAAACAGAGCGAGGCTGGTGGAGTGAATGCAAATGAGAGTGTGAAGGCAGAGAAGTTACCAGCAGTGGCTCATCTGTATGGGCAGGTGTGGCAAAACCACCAAAATATTTATCCAAACATAGACCTCTATATACACTGAATTAATAATAAATTATAAATGTGTTCAGCATTCTGCAACAAATATTTTTCAGATTTTATAGACTATTTTAAGTCATAAATTGAGCAGGATATATTAAAATGAAAAGCATGGATTCGACAGGCATGTATTATGATACTAAGAGGGGTAGCCGGTCTCAGAGCCCTACCAAGCTCTACAGCGCCCCACAAATTTCCAATGTAACTCTGTGGTGAAAATGGAACTGCAGCATGCTGTAATTAAGAGCCATTGGGATAGATTTCCAACTGCCCTACTTATTTTCACGTTACCTTACGTAAACCTCACTCTAGACAAAGACGATATCAGTCTGCTTCAGCTATGTGTCTGCATCAGGTCAGTAACTAGTTGGCATGTCTGTTCTTCCTATGTGGAGTAGCGTATCAAATTAATGAAGGTATAAATCCTTTAGCTTAAACATGCTCATGTGAATAGCCTTCAAATACAGTAGTTCTGTTGTTTTTGTTTTATGTTTGTTGGGAGAATAGACATAATTTTGTTTTCCTCACTGAAATTCCTACACAACTTGCAATATTCTAAAACAACATTCGACTAATAATGACTTTATTCAACACTATCTAGTGATGGGCGATTTCAAAACACTGCTTCATGAAGCTTCAAAGCTTTACGAATTGTTTGTTTCAAATCAGTGGTTCGGAGAGCATATCAAACTGCCAAAGTCACGCCCCCCAGTGGTGAACCATTGAAATTTCGAAACTCTTATGACGTAACAAAGCCTCCTATACTGAAATCACATGACTTTGGCACCATGAGTGAAGGAGTCTCAGCTGGATGGTTCTCAGCTCCCAGGTTCTGTGGCCGGCTTGACGGGGAGGGGGGAGTGTAGAGCGCAGTCTCGCAAGTTCTTGCACAGTCTGCTGGGTGATGGGGTTATGTGGGGTAAAGCAGGCCAGGTCGAACAAATGCTAATGAGAGACACATGCACAGCACACTGGTCTCGAATCCCATGGAGGAGCTCCAGAAGGATATAAGGAGGAGCGATGACAGTGAAGGGTGATAGAGGACTAGGCCTGGGACATTTACATTGTTGTTTTATTATACGCGGGAGTCGTCGTGAGACGGCTGTCCCTTACTTTCATTTCGTTGTTTGTTTATTTTGTGATTCAAACTTTATGTTCAACATTTGCAGGTTCCCGCCTCCTCCTCCTTTCTCTGAACATGAACTGTTAAGCCTGGAACACACCAAGACAACGGTCAGCTGTCTAAGTTTTCTCAGTGGGTTCTGCTGAAGTTGGTCCTTGGTGGCTTTTTTTCAGCCGATTCGACATGTTAAATTGGCGTTGGAGCTTGTCGGTCAGTTGGGCCATCTGATCATTCTGATTGGCTATTCAGCTACTGCAACCTACTGGTACGGAAAGGCATTTTCTCTTACGCAGGCGCAGAACAGACGTGCTACTTGGTTGTTGGGTGTCGAGCGTCGGTTTGGTGTGTCAGGGCAACTTTAGACCCAGACGCTGCCGACGTGAGCCAACCCCGCAGTCTGCTTTTGTCACCACTAGTTCATCAGTGTCAGCTTGGTGTGTTCCGGGCTTTACATTGTTTTATTCTTATTCCACAGTATCTGAAATCTG
Organism: Elopichthys bambusa; assembly: GCA_037101425.1. Taxonomy (NCBI): domain Eukaryota; kingdom Metazoa; phylum Chordata; class Actinopteri; order Cypriniformes; family Xenocyprididae; genus Elopichthys; species Elopichthys bambusa. Next base: position 7,440,754 of record CM074434.1, read on the forward strand.
CTCTATATGAGGTCAGAGACATGTCATATAAGAAGCTGAAAATTGATAAAAGCAAGGTTCAGTTTTTTTCTCCATCTTTCTGTCACTGCAGTAGCTGAAAGGAGATGGATCACATGAGATCACGTCTTCTTTCATATTGGTTATCGCTCATGCAAGCCACTCTTCTCTTGCATAAAGTTAAACTTCTCTCAACTCTATCAAGTCGCTGCATGCACACAAATCTAGTCACCAGAGGTTGCGAGTTGAAAATGAATGAGATGTGGTCGCTTTGTCACTGGAAGTCACTACGTGTGTGGATGGGAAATTTGTATTCATTTATGTATGTATGTTGTTATTGTCCATCTTGGCCCTACTGTGCTTTAATTGCATATTTGATTTTAATTTAGAGGTGCCTGATCCACATGCATCCTAGACCAGTGATGTAGATCAGAACTTCAGGTAAAGTTATAAATTCTTCCTTTGTATATCTGAGTTTGCACAGTGACCTGTTTTCCTTTTAAATGCTTTTTTTTTTTTTTTTTTTTTTCTTGGAAAGCTTTTCTTCTGGGAAGCTAGATGCCTCAGTAATTTTCAAGGTCTTGAATTATTAACAGCATAAACATTATTAATAATTATTGCTTTGCATGTTTAACTCTGTTAGTTTTGGGTTTCTATAGATGGTTTGGCCTTCATGAATTCGGGATACAAGGAATCTAATGGTGTCAGTGAATTCAAAAGAATGTTAATGGAGACTTTCAGTAAATATCTATGACTGATTTTATATAACAGCAATCAAGGATTATGTGAGCAGCATGACTTGTTCTGACCATTTACAGTGTTATTTTTTACTGACTTCCTGCGTGGGTTCTTTGCACAAAGCACAAATTACTGCATGGCCATGAGTGACACCTCAAAAGACGTGAAGACTCACAAAAGAATCACTTTGGTTGGTTTAATGACCAGTTTAATCCTTAGGGCTTTAATAACAAGAAATGCAAATGTGTTTAATGGGATTTTTCTGGATGGATCTATGGCAACAAGTATTTACATGTGCATTGTAGTTTCAAATAGTACTGCTTTATTATAGTTTAGTTTGTTCTCTTAATCATAATGATTATTGTCCTTGAAAATAGTGTGTAACTGTGTGACATTCAGTGGATGAGAAATCTGTCAGAATGACTCTGTGTTCAGTACAAATGACTTTGATTGCAATTTTGTCATTTAAACTAGCAAAGTGAGTGGCCTGGCCAGTGAAGGTGAATATGTGGGATGTGTTTGTTTTTCAGCAGTTCTGCCAGAGTAATTTAATTTGAATTGGATTCTCATGTCCTCTAATTACCTGGCAGGGTTGTCAGATGTCGGCACAGAATAAGGTTGAAACAGCTATCTTTATAATAAAATAAAATAAAAAATCACAGGAAAATGTATTGATGTGTGTACTGATGTTGTACACTGCCATATACAACCCGTTTGGGAAACCTGTTTAAAAGGGTAGCTCGTCCAATCTACAAGCTACACACCACTCATGATTAAAAGTACAGTATAAGCACCTAATTTGAAGCTATTTAGGACACAAGTACATCTTTATATGTAATTCTGTAATTCTTTCTATAATTATTTTATTACACATTTGTAATGTTTTAGTAATTTAGTACATCTAAAATGGGAATAATGTAGGAAAACACACTATAGTTAAAAATTATAATCAAGTGCATGTCCTGTATTACAGCACAAAATATTATTAATATATAATGAGAGTACTTTCAAAATAAAACTTTTAATTTGACATTATTAAAAAAGTGTACTTACAGTGAATCTGGAAAGTATTCACAGCGCCTCACTTTTCCCACATTTTGTTGTGCCTTATTCTAAAATGGATTAAATTCATTATTTTCCTCAAAGTTCTACAAACAATACCCCATAATGACAGTGTGAAAGAAGCTTGTTTTAAATCTTTGCAAATGTATTAAAAATTAAAAAACGGAAAAAATAAAATAAAAATCACATGTACATAAATATTCACAACCTTTGCCATGAAATCAAACTCAAAATTAATCTCAGGTGCATCCTGTTTCCACTGATAATCCTTGAGATGTTTCTACAACTTGATTGGAGTCCACCTGTGGTAAATTCAGTTGATTGGACATGATTTGGAAAGGCACACACCTGTCTATATAAGGTCCCACAGTTAACAGTGCATGTCAGAGCACAAACCAAGCCATGAAGTCCAAGGAACTGTATGTAGACCTCTGAGACAGGATTGTATTGAGGCACAGATTTGGGGAAGGGTACAGAAACATTTCTGCAGTACTGAAGGTCCCAATCAGGGGTCTGGAGCCAATGTTTCATTTTTTGTTAATGAACTTTTCTAAAAAAAGCCAAAGTAGGAAAATAATGTAGTGTAATATTATTATTTTTTTAAAAGCTTTTTTTTTTTCAATAACGTTTTAATAATAGTAACTTTATTAAGTCCATATACAACTAAAATACAAAAATATGCAACAAACAATAAATAAGTTGCAATATACAATTAATTGTGCTGGGCTTTCATATGAGGTTGATTTATCACCTGAGGAGCATAAATTCTCTTCAGAGTTCTCTCTCTCTCTCTCTCTCTCTCTCTCTCTGTGTGTGTGTGTGTGTGTGTGTGAGAGAGTGAGAGAGGAGAAACAAGTGAAGAACAATACCCACGCATAGTGATTACATCGACTGAATTTATGTGAATACTCACCAATGCAGGCATTTTGACAGTGTGTGTATTTGACCGTATAGACGCGCAACTGAAGACCAAGGCTACCATGCGTGTACATGTTCCACTCGGAGCGAGCGCACAGAAACATCCTGTCAGTAGCGGATTCAGTTCTCTTTCGCAACTTTGCGTTTCCTTTTTAATATCAAGCAAGTCCCGCTCTTTACTTTCTCATTCATTCATGTTTCTTTATTAATAACGGCAACAGTCGCGCCCACATTATCATAGATATAAATACGACACATTTATAGGACATAAAGTTCTATGTGGCAAAAGCGAAAGTAACCGGTGAAATGTTTCGAAATGTCTCTTGGCACAGCAGAGCACCAGTTTCAATAAAAGGTTATTTTTCAGTCCAGTCACTATTTTACATACTTTTCGATTTTCACTGCTGTTCAAAAATGTTTTCTTTTCGCCATTACCACAAAAAAGCTGCATAGTCACTTGAATCTGAGAGCAGAAGCTCTAGGTTACCACAGAAACCTTAGTGGTATGTTATTAATTGTTGTCGTGACACTTGCAATGTCACAAACATCACTGGCCGGTACAATATATTATTATTATAAACCTTTAATAAACTTCGGTAGGCTCTACAAGACAGGAATTGCTGATCTCTAGTGATGTCGAATTTGTTATCGATCATTTGTTGGGAAAAGGTGAGAGACCTGGCCATAGGTTCCCAACCACTGGTCCCAATGAACACAGTGGCTTCCATCATCCATAAAGGCCTGTATGGCAGAGTGTCCAGACAGGAGCCACTCCTCAGTAAAAGGCACATGACAGCCTGCCTGGAGTTTGCCAAAAGGCACCTGAAGGACTCTCAGACCATGAGAAACAAAATTCTCTGGTCTGATGAAACAAAGATTGAACTCTTTGGCCTGAATAGCAAGCGTCATGTCATGAAACCAGGCACTGCTCATCACCTAGCCAATACCATCCCTACAGTGAAGCAAGGTGGTGGCAGCATCATGCTGTGGGGATGTTTTTCAGCGGCAGGAACGGGGAGACTAATCAGGATCGAGGGAAAGATGAATGCAGCAATGTACAGAGACATCCTTGATGAAAACCTGCTCCAGAGCGCTCTGGACCTCAGACTAGGGCGAAGATTCATCTTCCAACAGGACAACGACCCTAAGCACACAGCCAAGATAACAAAGGAGTGGCTACGGGACAACTCTGTGAATGTCCTTGAGTGGCCCAGCCAGAGCCCAGACTTAAACCCGATTGAACATCTCTGGAGAGATCTGAAAATGGCTGTGCATCCAATCTGATGGACCTTGAGAAGTCCTGCAAAGAAAAATCTGAGAAACTGCCCAAAAAGAAACCGTGCCAAGCTTGTAGAATCATACTCAAAAAGACTTGAGGCTGTAATTGGTGCCAAAGGTGCTTCAACAAAGTACTGAGCAAAGGCTGTGAATACTTATGTACATGTGATTTTTTTTTTTTTTTTTTTAATAAATTTGCAAAGATTTCAAACAAACTTCTTTCACATTGTCATTATGGGTTTGTAATATATTGTTTGTAGAATTTTGAGGAAAATAATTAATTTAATTCTTTTTGGAATAAGGCTGTAACATAACAAAATGTGGAAAAAGTGAAGCGCTGTGAATACTTTCCAGATGCACTGTAAGTGTGTTATAGCCATAGTCATGAAAGTTTACTTAAAAAGTTTACTATAAAAGTGGCTTTTTATTTAATTAATATTAAAGCTACACTATGTAACTTTATTTGCTTTGTTTAAAATTAACAAAATTTAAATAATGAGCCAATACATCATCAATCCTTCTTCCAAAACCTGTTTTTGTCTTACCCTGATTCACTATTGTACTCCTATTATAAGTGTTTATATTTGCTTTTCATGGGAAATTGCGTACTGTAGTACATACGTCACTCACCCGTGCATGTCTCGTCATATCCATAAATAGAGAGAATTTACTGCTTTGACGCGTCTATGTTGTGGGAGTGGCAGATTAGTTGTCACAATGAGCAAAAAAGGTTGACATGGACATGGAGAATCACCTGGTTTATAAAAAAACGGTGAACAGAGGAGAATCTGCTGGCAAAAAGAGAATGGGACAGAGCTTGTAATAAAACCAGAATCAACATTGGCTTGGCTTTTAAGAGATGGCGAGAACTGCGGAGATGGTGTACTTATTACTCAACAAGTGAGTAAGGTATTTTATTCGAACAGATAAACTGTCATATGTAGCTCTAACAGAGTTAATTTTAAAGCATCATCTATTGTGAAGGGTCATTTAATTATGGTTGTTGTAGCGCTGTAAATAAATTTATTTTCAAAGAAGTACCATGTCTATTAATGGGTATTGTCAGCTTGAGATCCTTTCGAACTGGTTATATTTCTTAAGCCTAATGAATGTTTTATGAGCAGTAGGATAACCATATTCAGCCGAAGCACAACCAAAGCAATGTTTCCCTTTCGAAAGGGAACTTCTACTTTGCGTTTGCAAACGCTATGGGGAATGTCACGTGACTCGGTGTCTAAAAAACTATCCAATAACTCCAATGCCTATTGGCCAGCGACAGCCTATGACGTCATACAGCGCGACCTGGAAGTATAAAAGGGGTGCCTGGGGAAGCAGTCAATATCTCATCGTCTTTCGGGACTGTTTGTGTCTTGCCACTGTCGTGAATAACTCTGCTACTCTTGTAAGTACATCTCTGATTATGTCTGATTATGGGCAAAGAGAAACGTTTTGGGAAGTGTGCGGATCCATGCCCGAGATTTTTGACTCCGGAAGATTCGCACACCCTATGTGTACACTGTCTGGGAGAAGAACACGCGCGGACAGTGCTTGAGGGCGCTGTCTGTGTGAATTGTGAGCGTCTTCCCATGAGAACGCTCCGTTCCCGCCTGGCCCTCTTCTAGAGGGAAGAGGCGTCAACATCTGCGCCTGGTGGGCTTGTGCCGAAGCAGAGCGGTGGCTGCACTCATGGAGCTCGCAGGTGGAGCTCGCTGCCGAGTTTGAGAGAGGTGTCATAGTCTCTCAGCCTCTGGCGGCAGCTGGCAGGGATGAGCTCCTGGATGACGATGATGTCTTATCTCTGACATCATTGGATCCAGGAGCGATTGTTCTTCTGGCTGCTAGCCCCCGTGAGCAGGAGATGGCAATGGAGGAGGAAGAAGTTGCGTCTTCTTCTTTCTCCAAGCCTCCTTGCCCAGCATATGCCGAGTTACTGGTGGTTGTGGAACGTGCCGCCAGCAGGCTGCAGCTGCCGTGGGAGCGTGTGAGGAGGGAGCCCGTTCGCAGCAGGTTAGACAAACGTTTTCTTTATGACCGCAACCCCGTAACTCCAGTGAGCCTTCCATTCCTTCCAGATCTTCACGTTAAGATCAAGAAGGCATGGAAGAACCCATACTCGGCTAGAATTCATCCACATTAGCGGGGGAATTTCGCTGATGTGGAGGGACTGGGCCAGCATGGGTATGTGTCGCTGCCGCCCATTGATGAGACGTTTGCCAACTATCTCGTCACGGGCAGGGCACCGACACTTAAAGCTCTGGTTCTGCCGTCCAGACCCCTTAAGCTGACATCTCGTCTGAACGGCAGAGCATATGCTGCTGCAGGTCAGGCTGGCACGGCTTTGCACACTATGGCGGTGTTGCAAGCCTACCAGGCTGACCTGCTGAAGGACCTGGATCAGGGGTAGGGTTTGTCCCCTGATGCGGTGGCTGAGCTGCGCTGCACCACAGATCTCGCTCTCCGGGCCACCAAGCAGATGGCCGCCTCGATTGGGAGATCGATGACGGCAATGGTGGCCACGGAGAGGCATCTGTGGCCGAACATGGCGGACATCGGGGAGAAAGAGAAGGGATCTCTCCTCCATGCCCCGGTTTTGCAACACTGAACTTTTCGGCGGCTCCGTTGAAATGGTTGTTGGAAAGTTCAGGGAGGCGAAGGCGCGCTCAGCAGCATACAAGAATTGCATACCGCTCAGGTCCGATCCTGGGCCCAGACAGCTGGGAGGCCCTGGCCCCGTCTCGAGTCGAGGCTCTGAGGCAAGGCCAGAAGTCTAGAGCGCTTCCTCCACCTCGGAGCAAGTCGCAGAAGCGGCGGGATACGAGGAAGAGGAAGATGGACTGATCGATCCCCTCTCTTGGCAAAGGTAATTCTACATTTGCCTTCGCCCCTCTTCCTCGGCCTCCCAGGGCGTTTTTTAATCACTGTGCATGTTCAGGTTGACACCTTTGAACAGTCAGGCTGACGGCCAGGCCCATGAGAAATTTTTCTGAAGGCCTGCCTTCTGGCTTGATAGTGAAAGGGTTATTTGGGCTTCTAGAACCATGGATTTTTCCCTCCTATTTTAAATAAGTGAAGGAGGAGTCTTTGGTCTTCGAGCCACGGGAAGGTAAGACAAGATCGGATTTAATTATTTAAATGTTTGACCTTGTGTTGTTCTTGTGTATTTCCTGAACATGTAACAGTAAAATGTAGCTATTTAGGTTTTTTTTTGGGCAAAACTGGAGTGTTGAGACTGACTGAGCAGGCCACAAAATGGCTGCTGCTTAGTTTTTTCTCTATATATGAGTAGCCTCTCGGCTATTTTTCAGTATAGTTTGAGTTGGCACTCATTACTTCAGTTTATATGTCTACGGCAGCCCTAACTGGCTGCTTGACATTTTAGCTTTGAGCTTCGGTTTATTTCTCTCATCATGAGATTTAGAAGTGGAGATCAGGCTTTTGTTATGGTGCCTGTTGTAGTATGTAGGCCTATAGCTTAGCGGCCAGGCTAGAGCTAGGTGATGTGTGGTATATGAAGTAACCCCATATGTATTTACTATCTTTTCAGGATGTGTAGTTCCTAGTTCTGGCTTGCTCCCGAGGGAGTTGTTTAGGCTGTACGCCCAATTATCCCCTTGCTTGTGTAGGTGCAATTATGAGTTTAACAGCTAGGTTGTAGGCTGTTTTTGACTCTCTGATGCTGTTTCTCAGGTGGTAGGCCCTTATCTTTGTGCAGTTATGCAGGTGTGTGCTAGGCCCCACTTTCTAGAACTTTCATGCTAAAGGAATGACTTTCTTCTGAGCCACTTGATGTTTTGTATTTATCAAGTTTGAGTTGACGTTGCTAGTTTTTAGCTCCTGTCCTCAAGGGCTTAGATCAGCTTTGAGAATCTGTACAGAGAGTGTTTTTCCTTTCAAAAACAGCATGTATAACAAAGTTTGTGTTACTTTGAGTTCTAGACTTTTGCCCTACATTTGTATGTGAGCTTTTTATGCTGCCACAGGTTAGCACCTTCTCTCATAACAATAGGCGCTTTTGCTGTAAAATGGCCTCTATTTGAGTATATGGTGACTTATATTCCCCAGTTAAGAGGTTTATTTGTGTCACTGAGTGCATCACCTGTTGGATTGCATACTCAGGGTAGTTAGAGCCACTTTTTGAGGAAAGTTGGTATCTATTAGCTCCCTTTTTAGTGATCTTGTTAACAGCTATATTGCTTATAACTCGGATTGTAGGCCTTATGATATTCAACCTCTTTCTAGTTAGCAGTTGTTTTTACAATACTGTTTAACTGACCATAATATGCTCACATATTCTCACAGGTTTACGTTGCCACAGGCCCTGCGACGTGTCTGTTTGAGGTAGTAGGCTTGTAATAGCCTCCCTTAGACCATGTTGGCTTTATTTGGTTCCCTTTAGTCACAAATATTTAGGGTACATTGCCTGTTGGAATGTGTAGCCTAGCGCAGGTCGCAGTTAGCTTCCCATAGCTTTTTTGGGTTTCTTTAAATTCACGAGCTGAAGCCACGTGTTATTGAATTGGCAGGCCCCTTCAGGCCTCCTTTTTAGTTTACATGATGGCATGATTTCATGATGTTTGGCAGCGTTTTTCATGTATTGATCATAAAACTTCTAATACACGGCCTTTGGGTGGTATGGTTATGGTAGCGACTTGCTGATGCCACGTGCTTACTAAGGCAGGCCTACTTCGGCCTCCGGTGTAATATGTGGAGTACAGTCATGTACTCCTCTCGCTGTGAGGGTAACAAGGTGCTTTTTACAGAGTATTCCGAGTGGCTAGCCCCTCAGGTTGATTTGGTAGTGAAACCTTACTGAAGGTTGGTTTAACCTACATCTGCCTCCCTGAGTCTGATTCTAATCTAGTTGAGCTAAGAGCCACCTAGCGCCTAGGGTGGATCTTTTGTGCTTCTAGAAACGGTCACGAGACTTACACCGTGTGTATTAGAGGTTGCTAGGCCTACGGGCCGCCTGGTTTGAACACACTGGGGTATGTTTGGGGTGTATTTCTCTTTAAGAATTATCTGTATACACTTCCGTTGGCCAGAGGCCTAAGTGATAAATCCAACCTCCTTTTGTCTGGTTGTTTATCGTCCTTGGGGCCTAAACACTGCCACGAGCTGATGCCACGTGTCTGTTGAGGTTATAGGCCCCTCCAGGCCTTCCTTAATACGTGTTGGCATATGCTGTACTCCTCTTGCTTTAGAGAGTAAAAGGTGTTTTTTACTGAGTACACTGCTCGTTGGATTGTGTTAGGTGGATTGTCATGCGGGCACTTTGCAGCCTCTTATGCTGCCATTGAAGTCGTCTGTCTACCCCAGAAAGACAAGACAGGTGTTCAGGGTGGCCCCCAAAACCAGGCCACTTTCTGTATAAGACTTCTGTTTTTCACATAACTACTATCATGCTGTAGGCCCCTCCTCTACCCCCATGAGTATGTGCCCATTGCATGGTCTATCTGTTAGGTGAGCTTCATACTTCCCTTTTAGGGTTACGTTTGTAATAGTGCTTAACTCCCTAAGCTGATCATGGTGGTAGGCCTTAATCAGGCCTCCTCCTAAGATTCAGCCTCAGGCTGGTTTGTGCTCCCCTGGATCAGGGTTCTCTAGCGCACAGCCTCCTCAGTGCATTAATTAAGCACTGAGTAGATCCTAGGATGAGTGGATTGTACTCCCCTCAATACGAGGGTTTATAGCACTTAGCTGAGTTCTGCTCTCCGGGATGCCCGTTTCTACGCGTGGGTTTGAGTTTGTTTCTGCCTCTTTGGAGTCACTCTTACTTACTATGTTTTAGAGGCTCTGTATTCAGACAGGATTGGCCAAGACTAAGTTTGTCTTGTGACAGACCAGGTTGGCCTCCCTGGTGGCATTGGGGGTGACTTCGTTCCCCTCTAGTGACTGGCCGAGGTTCCCTTCGGTTCCTTGGCCACATTCCCTTAAAGGGACCGCTTTTTCTTCGGAAAAGCTGTTTCCAGACGCCTTAGCAGCTTCTGTAGGACCTCTGAGGAGGGCCTTCTTGAAGTGCAGCTTGGGCTGTTGGCCGAAGGGAATGCTGTCACTGACTGCCTGGTGTGACCCGAGTGGGAGTTGCCAAAATTTTCCACAAAATGCATGCGGTTTTGTTTTTTATCTGCTAGATGGACAAAACATAGTGCATAGTGTACCTTTAAAGTACCTGAAAATACAAGTGTGTTTTTAATTCAGTTAAGTGCATGTCTTTTTCAGGGATCTTCCTCTCTTAAAGTATATTAATGTGCAAAATTCTTTATGAAGTAATCCTTAATTGTTCCAAGGTTGCTTTTTCCCCCTCGACTTTGGACCACTCAAGTCCTAGTATCACGTAGCCAGACCTTCAGACTGATTGCAGCTTTCATTGGCCAAGGACCGTCTAAGAGGGAAGTCTGACCAACATGTAAAGCAACAATTTGTTTTGTTCAGCATCATGTTTAGCGTTATGAAATGTAATGTAAAGTTGATGTCCCCACAATAACAGACAAGCATACAATTCATTCAAGAACATTGTGCAAGTTTACTGCAACAATGGCTCAACAATGGTGCTGTGAATTTCACATAATTTTGAAAATCCAGCCTTTTAGTTGATCCTACAGTAAGTGCACATTGTTATAGTTGTATACATGATATACCTGACAGATTTCTTCTTCCATAAGGGGTTTTGGCATCACAATGGCTTTGTTTCCAGGTGGACCGAATGTGACACACGTCTCCCAGAAATCCTGGAGAATTCAATCAATCAGATGACGACTTCGAAATTCCCGAAGTATTTCCCATTTTGTGTGCCTTATGCATCAGACATTCAGCCAATGGTGTGTGGGTGTGATGTCTGAGGCAGAGACTACTCAAGTCCCAATTCTGTCCTTTTTCTGTTCTTATTTAAAGGGTTCGGATGTGTTAGTGCAGGTGTATGTCAGCTGTAAATTAATTGATAATTTGCCAGTATGAGCCACCTGCCTTCTGAATGTCACTATAGCCCTGGAGTCTTATAATCTTATACCTCCAGCAAAATAAAACTATAGAGACCTTCTGTAAGCTTCTGAAGAGCTCTGAAGATGAAGTTTAGAAGCTACTGAAATTAAAGTAAGGTAAACAACTGCTTTATGAAAACCCAAGCAGATGGCATGAAGAATTAAGCAGGCCTCAGAGATTTCTAAAGACCGCTCTGTCCAAGGTGCTGAAAATTATATTTAGAGATGAGGAAAATAATTAATTTTATCAAAGGAACACAATATCTTTTTTGCTTTCACTTGCCAAATTTAACGATGCTTGTTCCAGTGCTAAAAATAGATGTAACAAGTAGATGTCATATTCAGTGTTTGTAGCTGACTGGTTCACACTGCTCCAACAAACAAGAAGACATTTAACATTGATTCAACAAAACTCAATAGTTGTTTGATTTTGGGAGAGTGTGAACTAGCCTTTTACTGTCAGAAAACGTGATCTGAAATTAAGATTTCCTTACAGTCTATTAGAGCTGGGAAGCTTCTTTGAAACTATGGCTGGCTTACGTAAGCCATTTAAGTGACTTACATAATTTATTTCATTTTATTTTATGTATGTCCTGAGGCTAATTGTTGCCCGGGAAGGTTTTGAGCCATTTGTCTATAGGACAAATATAGTGGCTGTCATATAATGTTAATGGCAAACAGTGGTTGTCATAACTTGTCACAGTGGCTGTCATAATTTGTTTTCATGAAGAATTTATTCAAATATATATTAAATGTGACCCTTGACCACAAAACCAGTCATAAGGTGCACATTGTATAGGTCAAAATTATCGATTTTTCAATCATTAGGATATTAAGTAAAGATCATGTTCCATGAAGATATTTTATAAATTTCCAACCATATATATATATCAAAAATATATTTTTGTGAGTGGATATGCATTGCTAAGGACTTCATTCAGACAACTTTAAAGGCGATTTTCTTAATATTTTGATTTTTTTGAACCTTCAGATTCAGCAGTTGAAACACTGGTTGAGAGATTGCATATAGACATATAGGGTGCTTTTCAATATCCCTCCTGGTTATGGATGTCACAGTTTGGTGTCACAGTTTACAAACCGATTGAACTCAGCCATCTTGTAGGACATCTCAATTCTCTAACTGCACTGCGAGGAGACTGAGGAGTCATGAGCGAGGATCATAGACTGTAAAAAAATATGGACGTAGTGTCCGTGACGTCACCAGTAGATTTCTGAAGAGCATTTCTAAAGCGAAAATGAGGCCGCTGCCATCTTAGCTGCGCGTCACCGGACGTCACTCCCAGATAACTGGAAATGGGAAAAGAGGCGGAACGTGGTTGGAACCGAGGTGCCTGGTTGCTGAAACCATGCCCGCCTAGCTCGACGTCATCATGTTAGCAGGCAAAGGAGCTATCTACCTAAAATATTAATGAAGATAACAAGTTATATCATTAGAAAGTTCTAAAGGTTTAATGTCAATCTATAGTGTCTTTTGTACGATATAGATGCTCCAACACCAGTAATTAATTTGTGTCGGGTGTGCAGATAACAACATGAAAAATCAAACGGGACTTCATACCTTTATAATGAAATAGCAATCGCGAGATGAACCAATATTCTCCCGCCATTGTCATTGTAGTAAAAATCTCACGAACAAAACTATAAGCCAATGCCACGATCCAGCAACGTGTGTTCTGTTTATCTTCTGCATGCCTGCACATCTACACAGACGCACATCTGTCTCGAGTCTCCACCATTAACGCAGTAAGCCATATTATTTTATAATTGTATTTCTGCTGTAAAGTTCGGCATTTTAACATGGGACTCAATGAGATTCTGCTCTCTTTTGTAGCCTGTCCCTGTCACTTCCATATTGGCTTCACGAGAAACTGGGGATACACTTGGTGAAACTTGACGAGGATACACGGTATCCTTTGTGGAAGTCTTTCTCGTCGAGAAACCTGACGCACGTATACATTCTCCTCGCCCTTCATATCTGTCACAATAATTTAAATGTATGCTTTACTTTTGCAGTTTAAATAAACTTTACATCTCACATATTTCAGCGGGGCATCTTGCTTTATTAATATTTATTATAATTTTTTTTTAAATAACCAAACTTTAACAACATATGGGTATGATCCCTCGAGTGCAGCTGATGACGCTTTGAAGTGACGCTAAAGGGAGCGAGGATATAATTTCACTTGATTCAATTCATCCGTCCTCTCGACTTTTCCTTGTGTCCTTCCCTCGCATCCTGAAGGGTTGGAGCTAAGATACGAGGAAAGGACACAAGGAAAAGACGAGAGGACGGAGGAGTTGAATCAAGTGAAATGATATCCAGCAAGGAAAGGAAACAAGGATGCACAAATAAGAATTGAGAAGCACTTATAGACCAATCGTCTCTTCTCCTTCTTCTGCGCTTTTTACTGGTAGCGTAGCATTACCACGCACGCCCCCTTCTGGATTGGAGTGTAGATTGCCTATGACCGATTGTATATGTTGTATGACTGCATGAACTGAACTGTAACATCCATATATATATATATATATATATATATATATATATATATATATATATATATATATATATGCATATGTATTACTGTTTGCATTTTGCTAAAGGCTCATAGTATCAATATAACTGAAAAACACCTGAAAAAACAATTAAGCTAGTAATGTCACTACTTTTTGTTTGTACACTGCACATCTACAGTACACTGGCATTTGTAATAAGAAATATATTACTTCTGGTGCAGTGGCTAAAAAGAAAAATTCTCAACCTGAACTATTACACAAGGTGATTTTGAAATTAGGTGAGTAATCACCCTTATTAGTTTTCCTATTATAGAGTTGTACATCATTCCAACTCACACATGATTGACCACAGTCAAGCATATAGACCTCCATGGCAACTTTGGCAGCTACATTTTCTTTGACCTTGTATGAACTAGTGGGTAACACAGAAGTACCATTGTCACATAGGGGCCTGGTTTCACAGACAGGGCTTAGATTAAGCTTAGATTCAAATAGGACATTTAAGTAGCTATTATAAACATGCCTTAGAAAAAACAAAAAAACAAAAACACTACTGGTGTGCATCTCAAGACAAAACAATGGCAGTGACATTTTAAGATATGTCAATGCAAGTTGCTTTCAGTTAAAACAGCTAAAACATGCATTTTAGTCTGGACTAGGTTTAAGTCTTGTCCCAGAGGACAGAGGTTATATTTGGGAGTTACATTGAGATTTTGGAGATTGGAGAACCCTAAAATGTTTTTTACTCCAATGTTATGATTGTAGCTTTTAAAGTGAGCAGTCTGAGGTTCAGAACCTGCTCTTATTGCTTTTTTTTTTTTTTTACAGCCATCTGCTGTTGACCTTTTTGAATGATTAATGGTCTCAACCCAGTGGTTGATACTTTAGTGTTAAATTACATGACCCTGCCCCCTTCCATTAAACAAGGATGACCAGTGTAGCCACTTTTTGTGTACTTTTAGATATGCAACCTTAACTAAGGTGATGAAATCACAGGTCAGATTTAGTAAATGTAGGTGCAGGGATGACATATTTTTGTAGGCCAATTTGGAGTATTTTTATTTTGGAAAAATTCACTACACTACTTTACTACACTACTTCACTACATTCCAAAGAATAAAACTGTACTTTGTACTCCACTATTTTTCTTAAAAGCATATTGTTCCTTTTTATTTTAAGTTGAAGAAATCACCACCCGCTCCGAGACGCGACAGCGCTGTCCAATTTGTAAACGAGCTGATTCTTTTCAATTAACCTGTTAAATCAGTTCACAAATCACACTGAACAATTTATTCGTGACCGATCTGTTCTCGAGTTAACATCTCACTGATTCAAATGATCCAGTCAGAGTGAGTCTCCAGTTAACAACTCACTAAATTCACAAGCTGACTAATCTGATCAGATTTCAAACGGATATGCACAAAAATCAGTTTGAAAGAAAGTGTAAACTGGCATTGTGTCAATTAAGTTTTTCCATAAGTTGAATAGGGAAGGCGTAGGATGTAACGTAAGCTTTTTGAACTGTGAGAGTTTTACACTTTCTTCGTACATTGAATATAGAAGGCAGTCTGGCGGAAGCTAGATATTTTGCTTTATAACTTGTTAAATATGGATTTTTTTTTTTTTTTTACACAAACACATTGCTCCACTTCAGAAGGCCTTTATTACCCACCGGAGCCGTGTGGAGTATTTGTTTATGATGGATGGATACACTTTCTTCAGCTCATACTTGTTGGCCCCTGTTCACTGCCATTATAAAGCTCGGGTGCATCAGGATATTTATTAAAATATCTCCGATTTTGTTCATCAGAAAGAAGAAAGTCATATACACCTAGGATGGCTTGAGGATGAGTAAAGCTTGGGCTAATTTTCATTTGAAAGTGAACTAATCCTTTAACATGCAGCAAATATCAGTCACATAAGGAATGTTGTTTGTACATTTTCTGTCAACATTATGAAAACAAGTACAAATAACATCAAGATGTTCTGAGAATATTTTCTCTTAACGATATGAAAATATTCATCAAGTAAAAACAACATCATAAACATACTCCAAGAACATTCGAAAAATGTTTTCTTTCAACAATGAGATGAGAGTCAGCATGATAGAGAAGTTGCAATAGTCTTTGATAGTCTTGATTTGGCTGGATTGTGGTTTTCTATTGGCTGATCTCATGATGTGAGTGACAGGTTGTCCCGCCCTCGCCCCAGTAAACAGGTCATCAGAGAAGAGAAGAGATGTTGCTGCAAGAGGGAGGGGCTATTTTGATTAAAGGATTAGTTCACTTCAGAATTAAAATTTCCTGATAATTTACTCACTCCCATGTCATCCAAGATGTCCATGTCTTTCTTTCTTTAGTTGAAAAGAAATTAAGGTTTTTGAGGAAAACATTCCAGGATTTTTCTCCATATAATGGAAAAATATATATATATTGTATATACTTCTAATCACAAATGCTCGCCTTGCACTGCTTTGTGATCCACCACACATTATGTAATCATGTTAGAAAGGTCACGCATGACGTAGCCGGAAGTACCGCGATAGAGCATAAAACTCCATCTTATTTTCTCCTCCAACTTCAAAATCGTCTGACATCATTGTTTTATTTTATTTTTTGTAAAGGGCGTTTGGCTTAGTCTTTGCATGTTCACTTTGTAGATAATAGATCTGTACTTTCATCTACGTCACGTGTGACCTTTCCAACATGATTAATATGTGGCGCATTGCAGAGCAGTGCAAGAAGAACATTTGTGGTTAAAAAGTAAAAATTTTTTTTTTTTTTTTTTTTTTTTAGAAAATGACCAATTGTTTTGCTAGATAAGACCCTTATTCCTCATCTGGGATCGTGTGGAGCCCTTTGAAGCTGCAATGAAACTGCAATTTGGACCTTCCACCTCTTGTACCCCACTATATGAAGAAAAATCCTGGAATGTTTTCCTCAAAAACCTTAATTTCTTTTTGACTGAAGAAAGAAAGTCATCTTGGATGACATGGAGGTGAGTACATTTTAATTCAGAAGTGAACTAATCCTTTAAAGATGACAAGTGCACACGAAGGTAACACTTATTTTAGGGTCTTTTAACTAGTTGCTTATTAGCATGCATATTACTAGAATATTGGCTGTTTATTAGTACTTATTAGGCACATATTAATGCCTTATTCTGCATGACCTTATTCTACATTCTTAATCCTACCCAGTACCTAAAATTAACAATTAACAATTAACTTACTAACTATTAATAAGCAGTACATTAGGAGTTTATTAAGGGAAAAGTCGTAGTTAATAGAATATGTCTTCCCTATACTAAAGTGTTACCGAATTGTCAGTTTTGATTTCCCAATGACTTTAAGATGAGAATGTATATCAAATATAAATGATCTTTTAGGGAATTTTCTATAAATGTTATTTTAATAATGTTTTATCATGACATTTACATAACCTTTACAAAACATTTTGTTGTGGGAACTTTCCCTGTTAGCTGTGAATATAGTCGCAAGTCACTGTGTATTTGGAATAAATGATTATTGTGTTCTTTTGAATTAGAGTTTGCTCGAATCACACCACAATCTTCATCTCATGCTAACTGGCATTCAAATTAGATCAGAGATGCTATTTGATTTCATTGTAGATGTGCAAACACATGCATCTCATGGGAACAGATGAGAATGGCTTCTCTAGCAGGACATGTGTTGTCATCAATCTTCTGTGTTGGCTGCAGCCTGTGCGAAGCCCAGATGGGCAGGAGTGGTGGAAACATGGGCTGTGTTGACTAGAGTACTGAATAGAGCACCTCAGAGATGGAAAAGATCTGTCTGCTGGGTGGCAGCACATGAATTTGGATTTAGATCAAGAAGCAGGTAAGGCTGGCTGTCAGCTAAACAGAAATATTGGGTATAAAACAGATGCCAGGCAACAGTGTAGCCAATATTTTGAAAATCTTCAGTCCATTTGTGAAGATAATAGTGTTTTTCAAACCTGTCCGAGAGAACCCCCACTGCTACATATTTTGGATGTCTCTCTAATCTAACAAACTTGACTTAAAGCAGCAGTTCGGTGGTAAAGAGCTCCATGACATGTATTTGATGTCCCAATAAGGGGGTATTCCAAAATGTGTATTCATGGGATAGGTTTGAGACTACTGCATTGTTCCTTTAGTTAAAGGGACAGTTGTCCCAAAAATGAGAATTCTGTTATCATTTACTCACCCTCAGTAATATTCAGTATAATGTTATAAATTTGACTGCACTGACACTATTGGATGAGAACAAAACTTGAACTAAATTGAGCTGGATAATGACAATTGTCTTCAGCAGAGCTGCTTTATAGGTAAATCGAATTTGTTTCATAATTAATGAACTCTGCAACATCTACAATGAATCAACACTGAACTGACTTGAGCTGAAAAACAACACTATTGCCTTCTGTAGAGCTGCTTATAGTTGAATTAAAGTCAGCATGAAACAGAAGTTGCGATAGTCTTTTCTTCTGTATTGTGAATGAATAGAGAATGAAATTTATATATCCAAATGAAACAAAACTCACATGATTTTCTTCTGTAAAAAACAAAACAAGAAACAATGAGATGTTAGGCAACATGTCAAGTTAGTTTTTTCCATAAAATGAAAGTAAATGGTGACAAGAGCTGTTTACAATTGGATTACAATTTAAAGGAATAGTTCATACGAAAAGGAAAATTCTGTCATCAATTACTCACCATCATGTTCTTCTAAACCGTTCATCTTCAAAACACAATGAAATAAAGATATTTTTAATGAAACCTGAGAGAATTGCCCCTTTATTAAAATTCTGCACAACCAAAACTTTCAAGCTTCAAAAAGGTCATAAAGACTTTGTAAAAGAAATCCATATTAATACAGAATTTAATATTTTTTTTATGAAGAGACAATCACTTTATATGATGAAGAGATTTAATTTAGGCTTTTTATACACATATAAACATTGATCAACAGACATGTATAGAGCACATCAAATATGGTAAACTGAGCTTTTTTTTTCTTTTCTCAAAGATGAATGAAAGACTTTTGGGATTGTAAATGAGTAAATAATGACAGAATTTTCATTTTTTTTAAGTGAACTATCCCTTTAAATAAACTAAATCTGGTTCTATATATCTAACACTCTTCAGTTACCAGCCAAGATGTTTTAGCCTCCAGAGCCCAACACTGCTTCCAACACTGATCACTGAATTACTAAAAGAGTTTATTTTTATTTTTTATTTTTTTTCTATTGTATTTCATTTTCATTTCTATTTTTTATTGTCAAGAAAATAATTTGTAGATGGAAAGATTATTTAAGTTTTTAGGAAAGAGTGTTTGTTTATCAAATTAATTCAGCACATTAATGGTAATCCACTTGATGCCCTAGCAAAAGGGCTTTCATTAATGCATAAGCATTTTTGCCACCCCCAGAGAAATTCTCTTATGAATGCAGAGAGAGAAAATGGCAATGTTGCTGCAGTAAATGACATGAAATTATTTGAAATGTTAATTAATCTAATATGACTAAACCTTCTTAACATTTATTCCAACATCCAAACAGAGTCCTTTGTGCATGTTCTGGATACAAAAACAAAAAACAAAAAAACATGAAGGTCTTGTTTCAGATGAAGACCACATAAGATTTTCTGCCAAAAGCTGTTTGTTTTATGTGAAAATACAAGGGGAAAATTTGAACAGAGTGGCTATATAAAGTGCATCCTACTCAACACTGTTCACGCTCATCAAACAGTAACTGCACGAAATTGAGAGAAATTTCCAGGATGCCTACACTGCCATGCTCTACAGTCTCTACAATTACACTTGAAGCTGATAAAATGTGCAATTGGAACAGAAGACAGCAGCTTTACCTTCAGATGTAGGCACCTGGCAACCAGATAAAAAAAGAATAAAACGAAAATTAAAAATAATTTGAAAAGCAGAAGGACAATCAATCAGAATGCTGGTCTGTGGCACTCTGTTGCTTAGTTAATATTATTCACAGCATGTGCGTGAAATAAATAAATTATGTAAATATGACACAGAGGAAAGGGAAAGAAAATATGATTTTCCAGAACAAGGTCTCAGAAAACGGCAGGGTGCTTTAAATCTTGTGCAGTGAAACAGACACATATTATTCATGTATTTTCTGCTGTATTTTCCTTGGAGCAATCCCACAAGCCAAGAGCATGGTTTTCATGCTCATGCTCCACTACCAAATGCAGGCACAGATCCAGCATTGTCTTGACTGAGAATGTGGTATAGCTGTGACTAGCACTGTGGTAATAACCCTATGCTGCTGGGCCAAATGTAAATCGCTATGCTGACACTTGCATAATAACATTCAATTGATGCTCGGTGGGGAAGCTGTTGGGAATGTCCCTTTCACCCAGTTTGTGTCATATAATAGTGGTCCATTCATAAAAAGGCAATCAATCAATCAATCAATCAATAAAAACAACAACAATAATGAATATGCTTAAAATATTAATATATATATATTTATATAATATATCATGAGTTGTGGAGTTTGTGGAAGAATATTTCAAGATCATTTTTAAGCTAAGCAATTATTCCAGAGAAATTAATGAAAATAAGAATGAAAATGCTACTACTACCACTAATACTTTTAATAATGATGATAATAATGATGATATAATAATAATAATAATTATTATTATTATCATTATCATTAATCTAGCGCAAGCGTTAGTTCAGGCAGGCCACGTAGGCATAGCTCAGCATCAGCTGACTGTCAGCTGTTCAATCTCCCCAATCACAATGATTCTCCTATCAAGGTACGGGTATATATACGTGGCACTATTATGCACTTTCAGCTTAGCCAGCTCGCAACCAAGTCAGCAACTCGAATGGCTCGTAAAGTATGCGATTACCTGTTATATTTTCAGTTCATCTCTTCTTGTGTTTAATATTGGATAGTGGACAGCCCAGATATTATTGAAGATCCCCTGATCTTTGAAGAAACCCTCGAAGATACTCCTGATCCGGATGAGCATAATCATACGCTTCCTCCCAGGTGCAGCTCCCAGTTAGCGGCCAAGACTCATGTCAGCATCAACAAATGACCCAAAGAAAGAGGGGGGTTATTACAGGCCCAGCTAATCTTTATTATTGTAAAACTGAACCCCCATATGGAACTATACTGCCAAACCAAATGTTGTAAATTAATGACAATAAATAAATGTTTTATTGTCAAAGTGGTCCTGACTGTATTATTATTATTATTGCTTGTAGGCCTACCAGGCTGGCCTGCTTAAAGAGTTGGATGGTGAGGGATTAGCCCCGGAGGCAGTAAAAGAGCTTCATAGGGCCACAGACCTCGTCCTCCATGCGACCAAGCAGATGGGCCATGCCATTGGCCGTTCAAAGGATCCTATGGTCAATATGGAGCGGCATCTGTGGCTTAACCTCGAAAGGGATCATGGAAAGGCTTTACTTCTGGACGGCCCAATATCACCTTCTGGCCTGTTTGTCATTACCATCGTTGACAGATTCCAGGAGGCTAAGAAACAGTGAGCAACATTCAGTGAATTAATCCCTCGCTGTGTCCAGTGGCCGGAACCTTCCACCAGCCACTCCAGGCCAGGGCCAAGCTACATGTGAGAAGAACAAAAGGCCAGCATGGTAGCCTCAAGCCCGCAAAGATAAGGGCATCAGAATTTTTGGCAATTTCTGCCAAATGTCTCTCAGTGAGTACTGAATACCATAGAGAAAGGCTACAGGATTCAGTTTGCCTTCCTTGCGCCTCGATTCAATGGTGCAGTAGCAACAGTTGTGCGCCTGGAGTCATAAAATTTTCTTAAACCAAGAACATTAATCTCTTTTGGTGAAAGTGGTCATAGAAAATGTACCCCTCCCAAAAAAGGGACTCAGGGCTCTACAGTCAGTACTTTATTGTGCCCAAATTGACTGGCGGCAGAAGCACCATTTGAGCCACTGGAGTCAGTTTGTGAGAGAATGCTAACTCTTAAAATGGCTCTCTTATTAGCATTGACTAAGGGTAGGAAATTTGCAGGCCCTTTCAGTTGCCTCTTCTTGCCTAGACTTTGCTCCAGGTGATTTCAAAGTTATACTGCACCCCTGACTAGACTATATTCCAAAAGTTCCTTCAATGTCTGGCCAGCCCGTGGTCTTGCAGACTTTCTTTCCTACACCTCATGAGATGCATCTGCTATGAAAGTCTGCACCTGCTATGTCCAGTCCAT
Source organism: Elopichthys bambusa (assembly GCA_037101425.1). NCBI lineage: Eukaryota > Metazoa > Chordata > Actinopteri > Cypriniformes > Xenocyprididae > Elopichthys > Elopichthys bambusa. The sequence continues at coordinate 7,462,485 of CM074434.1, forward strand.
GCTTTGAGGATCTACATCTGCCTCTCAGGCCAGTGGTGTAAATTCTCTCAGCTGCTGGTCTGCTTTGGGGGCTGCAATAGAGGGAATGCGGTCAACAAGCAGCATATTTTGCATTAGATTACTGACATGATATCTCTCTCCTATGAGGTGCATGGAAGGGCTTCGTCTCTAGGGGTTAGGGCCCACTACACTAAGAGTGTTGCGTCATTGGCATTAAAGTTCTCATAGCGTCAAGCAATGAATTTCTACTCAACGTCTCAGGTTAAGTATGTAATCCAGTTCCCTGAAAATGGGAATAAGACTTTGGGCTGCCACACCCCCAGCCATGCATGCGTGTCTTCTTCAGACAATTAGAATCTGGCAACACGCTGGCATGGTGTCTATTTATAGTTTCGGTGATGCACTACATTATGTCGCTATGTCATCATGCTCAGCCAGTTGCTGATTGGCGTGTGTAAACGCATGCTTCAGACATCGGTTCACGCGAAGCGTTTCTATAACGTTAAGCCATGACGCAGCATCTTGTTCCCCTCTCAGGGAACTGGGTTACATACTTAACCTGAGACATTTTTGTTTATATTACTCATCATTGTGCGATTATTGCAACCATGTCTGACACCCCTGAGATTTTAAGTTAATAAGTTCAGTAATAAAAGTCAATAATAATAATAAATAATAATTAAGTTCACTGTTCTCTGATGTTGGTTAATGGTCACATGACATGAAGGTAAACAAATAAAATATTTCATTTTTTTATTAAGTATTTTATTTTGATTCTTTTTATTTTAAAATTATTTCTTTTAATTTAAAAATTTTATGATTTATTTAATAGCTTTTCATTAAACTTACGAATCCCCTGCAGTTTTGTCATGAACCCCAGCCTGGGAAACCCTGATATAATGTAATATTTAATATAGTTCATGTTGTTGATAGCAAAGAATTTTAAATATTTTCTTTCTCTTTGTATTTTTACAATACAAGATTATTGTATTCAAATCAATGTAATAAACTAGTTAGGTCAAAAGTAATCTAAAAGTAATCAAAAAGTAGTCAGATCATATTACCGTAAATGTGTAGAGTAATGGATTACGTTACTAACTAAAATTTTTGTCATGTAATTTAGAATCAGTAACCGGCTACCATTTGTAAGTAAACTACCCAGCACTGGAAATAGCCAGGTGAACAAAAATGCTAAAAGACAAAGAAACTGAGAATTAAATTAAATTAAATCTTTAATTCTACAACCTCTTTACTACTCAACTCAGAAGAGAGGCTGCTTCATTGTATAGCGCATCTGTGTTGTCTGTCTTGTCCAGTTATTTGTGTTCCTCATGTGTCAGAAATCCACTACTGACTCCTGTTACTCTGTTTGATCAGATTCCAGTTTTACCGTTGTTTCGTGCACTACATACTGTACACACCAACTTCCCAGCTTCCCTACACCAGCTTCCTGTACTCTGACTCATTTCCATGGTTGATGCAACCTATGAAAAAGTTACATTTCAGAGTGTGGGACATTTTGAAATGTCACATCCTAGAATATTATTATACGTATTTTCCTTTCTGCATTTCACTCTCAGACAGGAGATATCAAACAAATGTGTTAATTTCTAAAGATGCTTAGAATGCTATGCAGTTTCATTTGATTTTGAAAATGATTTATAACCACCCATTTTTCTAATGTATTTGAATGTAAGTGTATCTTGCCAAATAGTATATCTGCAAATGGGGGAAAAACATCAATAGCTATCTCTGAAAAAATAAGAAATTTAGTTTTGCAGTTGTCAGAAATTTTATTTATTTATTTACTTACTTATTTAGGACTAAGGGGTTTGATTTACTTATCATTTGTGTCTCAATTCCCATTTGCTTCATAGACCCTGAAGCCTTACTGTCTTTCATTTCAGCCCCCTAAAATCCTCAAAATCTGTGATCTGTGATTTTGATCTGTCTACATGTTTTCAGAAACAGTGGCTGCAGTAATCCACTTAAATCTTAGGTTATTCCTCTCTGAATCCTCCTCTTACCAAGCATTAAAAACTTCAAATATTCTCACTTTAAGCAAGAATATTCCCTTTAGTCACTAGTGGACCAGAGTCAGTAGAGGCAAAGACACCTCTCATATAATATTCACACAGTAGAGACAAACTGATTTTATTATTTTTATTTTGTTACAAAATGTAATTATAATATCACCTAGCTCTTTATATAATGTTGGATATATAACTATGTCCAACTTTATCCCCATACATACAGTATATTCATATAGAGCGACATATACTATATTGCATATATCAACAGTTCGATTGCTTATATCGTTGCAAAATGCAAACTATCAGCCAGCTCTAATCTGCAGAAAGCGACTATAATGCATGAAGATATTAAAATAGACATTAACATTATGGGTTTCCATAAAGCTGCTTTGAAACAACGTGTATTGTAAAAGGTGCTACACAATAAAATTTGGGTTACTATTCTAGTTACTAAGTCACTTTGCAACCACATGTCAGCTAACTCTCATTAATTTGGAACTACATGTCAACTAACTCTCATTAGAGTATTAGTAAACTGTTAAATATGGCTTATCATCTGAAGCATGTTAAAGCAAGTGATTGTGCGGAATGTGAAAGCTAAATAATACATGTTTTGAATCTGTGAAGAGTCTACTTTTATTTGTGTGCACTCACAATAACAACAAAACGTTGTACTTTTGTAAAATAATGAAAGCAAACGGTACGCTTTTTGCCATCTCTCTTTGTGAACTTCAGCACGCCAAAATGAAAAGAAAAAAAGAAAAGAACCAAAACTCCATTAAAACTTGCCTCACACAGACATGAAAAATATATCTATAGAAAGCAAAATGTATACTTTTAAAATAACCTATTCAAATGGAAAACAAATATTCTCAGTTGATGTAATCCGTATGAAATGTGCATATTGGCCATTACTTCTGCTGGTGTGCCATGGCAATTGCCCTTGAGTGCTGATTAGGCTATAAAGGCATTAAATGCTCTTTATTATGATTTATATGGTTTATTAATAAACGTGTGATTAGTCAACAAAATCTTTAGTCGAGGGCAGCCCTACCAAAAGTAGTGACACAGCTCTCAGACGCACAAACCCCATTACTCCATCACTCAACTCCCACTCTGCATTGCAGTAAAATCATAAAACTATTCCTGCCAACGCACATTTTTATGGGCACATAGGTGCAGGCCTATATCAGACCTTTACACCGTTAGCTTTTCCTCTGTGCTGTGCTCTGACAAGTTTTGTCCCTAGATGCTTAATCCAGAGTGTCACTCTGCTCTATATCCAAAGAACCCCAGAAGTCTTCACAGTTCTCTTGAATGTAATCCTTTTGCCACTGGCAGGAAGTCATCTGTGAAATTTTTGGCTATGCAATAGCTCAATTTAAGCGCCAGTTTAAGAGCGATCTATGTCTTCACTCTTGAAAATGACAGAATGAAAGAATGATAGAGTAACTGTGAAAAACGATAAAATTATCTCCTGCGGTATGCACTGACCTTCACTTCCACATGAAGTGTTTTGCAGCAATGCAAACTGCATCTGCACGCTGTGGCACTCTTATCAAATGGCTACAATCTTTAGAAATGTTCCTAAATTGTAAATTACTTATCTACAACAGGGTGGCTTCAAATAGTTATTCTGATTGAGTGGTTTAGCCTCTGTAGGAATCAAATTCTCCTTCCTGCTGAGCTCTAGTCCAAGTCAGTAGTCATGTTGCATATGTTGTGTGGTGATAATCATGGAAGACTTAAGAAAGGCCATGTGTGCCCGACAGAATATATATGATTTAGCAAAGACTGAAATTTAATCTCCCTCATGTCATTCAAAACAAAGACTTTCTTTCTCCTGTGGAAAATAAAGACAGAAAAAAAACCATAAAAGCCCCAGTATACTTACATGCGAAATTGAAGAACGAACTGGTGTGATGTCATTTTGAACAAAATCAGGCAAAAAAAGATGTTAATTTGTTTGTGGGAGTTCAATACCGCTTGCCAAAAGTGAATTTTCCAGAAAAGTTTGCTCCATAAACATCTTTGAGCTACCATAGGTACTTTGCATGGGGTTCTGGGGCTTCTTCTCTTTAATCCATCTGACACAAGTAAAACATGAACATATTGGAAAGCTGTGTAAAAATCGTAGTTGTAATTCTGATTGAAAGCAATCCTGATATTGTTTTTTATGTTTAGTACTGTAAAGCTGCTTGATTTAAAGAAATCTATTGTATAAATTGCTAAATAAATGTGATGAGATGCTTTCTTAACTGCTGTTTTCTCACCGCTGTCATTTTGTTGTGTGTTTACTTTGTTACTGAGAGGAAAGTGTGCAAAACATTTATTAACATATTCATATAAACTTCACATCTAGCAGCACAGACGGTGTCAGGATGTTCGCTAACAGTACAGTATACTACTGCAAAGGTATTTTTTAAACTTCTTTTTACCCCTAAGAGAAGAACAAAAAAGACCTTCGCCATGAGTATATCAGGACCTTAAAAGTGGCTAGTACGATTCATGCACTATGTTTTCTGAATTCATATGATAGCTTTGTATGATGAATACACAAACATTTTCAATGTTCTTCTCTTTAGTGATCTATTAACTCAAAAACTGTTTTGACCAGAAATGAACTATAGTGTCCTGCACCCACTAGTAAAAAAAATACACTAGCATGAAAATTCCACTCACCAATTCTCAATGGCTTTTTCTCCAAGTATCAGAGGTGTTTGGGGTTCCCAAGAGCGACCCCTAAAGTTAGTGACAGATAGGGAACATCTCAGGTTACGTATGTAACCCTGGTTCCCTTTCGAGGGAATTTGCACTGCGTCTGATAGGATCACTTTGGGAACGCCCCCAGCGTGATTGTGTCTGATGCACATCTGTCAACTAGTCCAATGGCGAGAGTGAACGTCACAGGTGGGTGAAGTTACAACCAGGAAAGGGTAAATACACATCTGGCCAGACTGGCTTCAGCTTTTCTGCTCAGCAAAGCGATCTGTGTGAAACTGTCTGTCTTATTTATTGTTGTCTGTCCCGTTATAGTACAGCTCAATATCCTCACACAAACAGTGTGTTCCTCCCTGCTCCTGCTTCCTTACAGGTGGGGATACACACAATTTATGTGTTTGGGAGCAGAGCATGCTCTTTCAGCCTTCGAGGGGGAAGTGAGCAGGCCAGCGTTCCTCATGGCTCTGGACCCGCTGCTGCTGAGGCAGGACGGAGAAAGATGTCATGGGGTTCGCAAATGGATTTATCAGAGGGGCTTGAGACAAGAATGATTGCTCTTTCTCAGCCTTCACCTGGTAGATCCATTGCTCCTTCTCTGGGAGAGGGCTCGTCGCTTCAGCACTCCAGTTCTTGCCTCCACTGGGACTGCATGCCATGGTACAAACGTGGCCGAGGCTGCATCTCTACGCGTTTCCCCCAGTTGTTCTTCTCCCGGGAGTTCTGGAGAAAATTAGCCAGGAAGGGATAAGTCTACTGCTAGTAGCACCTTACTGGCCGAGTCGGATATGGTTTTCGGACCTTGTAGCTCTTCTAGATGTCTCACCTTGGAAGATTCTGATCAGGAGGGACCTTGAAACTCTTTACTTCTTGGTGTTATGAGTGACAGTTAGATCCAGTCAACTGAAAGTCTTAGTCTTAGGAAAGATTTCTGACCCTGACCCTCTGACCTTGCCATTTCTTCCCTTAAGAGAGTGGGAGACCTTTAGGCCCTTTTTGTATCAACTTGCCTTGAATTTGCACCTGGGATGCTCAAAGCATTCCTTTATCCTAAGCCGGGTTATATTCCTAAGGTCCTGACCAATGTTCCTCTGCCTATAGTGCTGCAGGCTTTCTGCCCTCCTCCGTTCTTGAACACAGACCAGGAGAATTTAAATCTTTTGTGTCCTGTGGAGGAAATCAGATCAACTATTTGTGTGTTTTGGACCACACAACAGGGGTCGCCCTGCGTCCAAACATACAGTGAGTAAGTGGATAGTTGAGGCTATTTCACTTGCCTATGAGATCTCTGGCCAGCAGTGTCCTTTAGCTGTCAGAGCTCACTCTACCAGGAGTATGGCGGCCTCTAAGGCCTTAATTTTGAGGGTTTCCCTCAAAAAAATTTGCGATGCAGCCAGTTTGTCCTCGCCACTCACTTTTGTGAGATATTATGGCCTTGACCTGGATGCAGCTCCAGGATCTGCAGTGCTACTGTCTTAGTGTGCCACGGACAAGCATTTTGAGGTTACAGCATTTTGGTATATCGTTCCCAAAGCGATCCTATAAGACGCAGCGTGAGTCCCCTCGAAAAGGGAACGTCTCAGGTTACATATGTAACCATAGTTCCCTAAGAAAGGGAACGAGACGCTGCATCGCGTTGCCATACTCCCTGCATCCTTGTGATTGATTTGCTTCAGCAATTGAAGCTGAAGCCGGTCTGGCCGGATGTGTATTTATTCTTTCCTAGTCGTGACGTCACCCACCTGTGACATTCACTCTCGCCAATGGACAGGTTGACAGATGTGCATCAGACACAATCCCGCTGGGGGCGTTCCCAAAGCGATCCTATCGGACGCAGCGTCTCATTCCCTTTCTCAGGTAACTATGGTTACATACATAACCTGAGACGTTCTCTGAATAGGGAACGAGACGCTGCATTGAGACGCTGTGGGAACATGTGAAGCACATGTGAAATCAGTCCAATGAACATTATAGGCGGGTGACATCACAGACCAGGAAACTATAAAGCATACCCAGACCAAAGAATGCTAGCTTCTGATAGGCTGAAGCCAGATGCTTACAGGGATGTAAGGAGTATGGCAAGGCGATGCAGTGTCTCGTTCCCTATTCAGGGAACGTGTAGGTAACGTATGTAACCCTCGTTCCCTGAAGGAGGGAACGGATACGTTACGTCAGAACAGTACTGATGAATGGGGTCTTGCCCGAGAGCACTGCGCTATGCTCGCAGTGTTGTCCTTATGGACCAGAACGTGCTTGTCCTTCAGCAGGGCCTTACTGCTAGCCATACTGCTAGCAACTCAAGGCAATTGACATGCCACTGGGTCCAACAACATGCCTGGAAACTGGTTCTAGGGGAACACCATCCCTTAGAAATGAGAGGTCCAACCACAGGGTGAAGGTTTGGCAGCAGGCCGGAGTGATGGTCACTCGGTGTGTCATGTTGCTATGCCCATCTCGGGATTTAGGCATTAAGCCAGTGCTGGAGTGGTCTCATATTAAGCAACCCAAGTGGTAAGACAGCTGCGGTGGATGCCATATGCCCCAGGAGCCTCTGAAATAGTTTTAGTGGAACCACTCTCTTGCCTTTGAATTGAATTGAATTCAGCAGTGACTGATCACACTCGCTCGTAATCTGTGAGAACATGGCGATGAGTCTATTTCCATATCTAGAAAAGAGATCTTCTGCACAGGGGAGAGTTTGCTTTTTCCCAGTTGACTTGAAGGCCCAGATGGGCGAGGTGTCTAAGTTCCAGTCTTGTATCTATTTAAAATACTAAGGTATTTCTTTTAGACTGCTGTTCCCTGTGTAGGACGTGCTTGGGCATGCATCTAAATTAGGAAGGAATTTTTATTTTTTATCTGTTGTAAAAATATAATAATTAAGGCCCTGAAGTTTCCTGTAGGGTCGGCTAGAACGATTTTTTAGAAAGAAAAAAGTACCATTTGGGTCTTCTTAGGTGAGCATGCTGGTTTTCGCTTATTGTATGTTCTCTGGTGAGACCACACTCTTTTGTATTTCTCTTAATTAGCGAGTAAGCTTGCTTCCTCCCACTTGAGAGTGGTTTTGAGGCCACTGCTCTGTTGCAGGTTGGCCCCCTTCAGGCCGCCTTGATAGCCACCTCAGGGTAGAGTAGTTTGTCTCCTCTCCTATAGGTTTGGAGGGATGCTTTTGCAAAGAGACGAGCACTTTAACTTCAGATAGATTAAATGTCTAGTGTTGACCCATGGGACCACCTGACATTGTTACCTGGTTAGCGTCACTCATCCTAAGATTAATTTAGGATAGCTAAGGCTTTATGGTATTCTTTAGCCACCTTAGCAGTGTCATTTTGAGTGATTTTGCCTTTTCTCAGCTGAGAGTTGTCCTATAGAGGCCGCTGCTCTGATGTGCCAGGTAGCTCTATGTGCTATGGGCTAGGCTAGTTCTAGGGATAGTGAAGGTGGTCTTTTGAACATTCCTGCCTCTGACCCCTCATTAGTGAGTGTAGGTTCCCTTTTGTATCCCTAGTGCTGGCCTCCTCTCATTTGAGAGTTGTTTGGTCAAGGCCCGCCCCCCTTCTGCATAGTGCAGATTGGTGTAGAGGCAGAATAGACAGTTCCCTTTTCTATTGTGTTAGTAATGCTTGCTGCGGCCTGCATTTTGGAAGTTGAGCTCACATAGGCCCTCGCTAGGATCCTCTTAAGCCCGCTGAACTAGTGTTCAAGTGTTGGGTTGAGTGTGGGTGTGTTTTCTATGAAAAGCCCCTATTCCCCTGGGGTTGAGTACAGATATTATTTCTGTCGTTATGGAGTCTTTGTGGTTGGCCTCCACCCTGTAGTTTTCTCAGGGGTGGGTGGATTGTACTCCCTTGTTTTCTAAGTGCTTCGCTTATAGCTCTGTTGTTATCTGCCCTGCACTATTGTGGCTCAGGTCGAGCAGTATTTGACCTTCACTGCAGGCTGGTCATTTAGTACGCTACCTTGTAGCTCAGCATTGCCACGAGCTGACGCCAACGCTGACGTTCATCTGAAGTAGTAGGCCCAGGTGGGCCTCCTCCAGGGCATGTTGGTGTATGTTTGTATTCCCCTTGCTTAAAGGGTAAAAAGTGCTTTTACTGAGTACACCACTCGTTGGTGTTTTTTTAATAGGAAACTATCTCTGCTACTAGACTTGCTATAGGGTTCTAGGCCCTAACAGGCCTCCCCTCACAGTGAGTCCCCACCATGTTGGGCCCCTAGCAGCCAGCACATGCGCCTTTGGAAGGCGAGCCCCAACATTGTGGGTGCTGTGTTTAGCCAACTAGAACTGGCTACCAGGCGGCTGGCCTTAACAGGCTGCCCTGGAGGCTAGTCCCTGGCAATATTGGGTTTGCTTCAGATTGCAGGCCTTAGCAGGCCTCTCTGAGGGTGAGTCCCCAGCAGTGTGGATATCTGGCATCCAGCTATTGCTTATTTTTTGTTGGCCTTGGCAGGCCACTCTGAGAATTAGCAGGCTTCCCTGTGGGCGAGCCCAAGGTTGTAGGCTTTGAACAGCTAGCTAGACTTGCTATCAGGTAGCTGCCCTTAGCAGGCTTCCCTGTGTATTAGAAGGCCTCCCTGTGTGCAAATCCCAGTGTCGCAGGCCCTAGACAGCTAGCTATCAGGCCTCAACAGGTCTATCTAAGAGCCAGACCCTATTAAGTGGGTGCTAGCAATGGCTACAGTCAGCCAGGGAACATTTGCCATCCAGATGTTCGGCCTTAGTAGGCACCTCTGAAGGCGAATTTCCCACAGTATGGTTACTTCTCTGCCAGTCAAGACTCGATACCAGGTGGTTGGCCACTGTTGGCCTCCCTGATGTGAGTCCCCAGCAGCAGGGTATCAGTCAGCAAGGTCTTGCTATCAGGTGGTTGGCCTTTCCGGCCTCCCTGAGACCGCACGCTACTGCGTGTTGCTGGCTTGGCTAACCTTATTTACCTCATTTCTAGTCTATAGCCTGGTCGATCTGATAGATCGAGCTGATACTCTCCTCACCCTGAGGGTGGGTTTGAGTACTTAGCCTCCTAAGTCTGGTCAGTGGTTGAAGGCTTCCCTCAAAGCCTCCCAGAATTCCCCTCGCAAGGGTTCCTTTTTAGAGTGCACAGCCTCCTTAGCGCCTTAAAACAGAGGTGCTTTGTAGATCCTAGGATCGAGCAGAGTAAGTCCCCTCGCTTGCAAGGGTCGATAGCACTTCGCTGAGTCCTGCTCTCCAGGATACCCATCTCTAAGATCTGGTCTGAGTTGGTCTACTGCCCTTTCTGCAGTCCC